>CM053508.1:60250135-60445343 GCA_028627145.1 Eidolon dupreanum
GTTCTTTATTTAAGTCCAGCCTCCTACAGAAAGGATGTGAGAAATTAGCAAATTTCTCTAATCTCAGTATCCATTCTCTCTGAACAATCTGCCCAGGGGGACCATAAATATTTCTTGGGCATTTACTATGTTCCAGGCACTGTGCCTCCAAGGACATGTCCCCCACTAGAGTTGGCAGAAAGATCTGATATGAATTCAAACAGATTGAAAAATGAGTAAGATAGGAGGCCAATGGACCTCCAAATCTGGTGAGAAAACTTTTCCCTTTATAAACACTTCAGCCTAATTCTCTTTCAAACATGTATGAGCTTAGGCTTTCTTAGAAGAATGCTTGAAGGAACCAAAGCTCTGCTTCTCAAGGGGGAGCCGAGCGACTCTGTGTACACTGGCACAGACTGCAACCTTGGAAGGGAGAGGTGGCCGGATGCCACTCGAGGCTCACTGACTGTTTCTAGCTGCCAGGCAAAAACCCCCTTCTAGCTCCGGAAAGCCTACACTGTGACAAGCTTCTCCTCCACAGCCAGGAGCTAAATTAGATCCATCTATGCTAGCTACTTGATCCTCAATTCTTTAAGTTTTGGCTCCTCTTTTAAGTACTCCTTAGGCCCTTTTCTATAAGCCCTTTGAACATTTGCTTAATGATTCCTTGATACCTCAGACTCAATAAGCTAAGACTGAAATCTTTATCTTTGTAACTGAAGTCGTGGATTACTGCAGCTAAATGGCTCTCAGAGTCTAACTAATGATATGATAAGAAACCTATGGGATGAAACTGAAGTCAAGCGTGAGAGTAAGAGCAAGAATGAGAGAATGAGTGAACGGTATAAACCTTGTTAGTGGTATAGGTTGAATGAACATTTAGTTTTGACACCAAATTCACTGTTTAGCAGGGCCTGTTTATTGAACCAATTAATGGCATCACCAAAAGACTCCACATACTAAGACTGAAAACGATCTCCTCATCTGATACTGAATATATCCAAGAAGTTAACAAATCTTTGTCAAACCTCCAAAATAATTTGTTTGATCCTTGCTGTTCATTATTTATTTCAACTGCCACTGCCTTTGTCCACACTTCTTTTTTATCTCTGTAACCTCTGTATTAACCGAAGTGCCATCACTCTAACATGTTTTGTACTTTACACCAGTAAACTTTTTTTTTTTTTTTCTCAAGCAGTTCCATTTACCTGAAGTACTGATCCTCTCAGGATGTACCTGTCAAGGTTTTATTCAGAGTTTAGGACCTATTTAGTCTCACCTCCTCCAAGAAACCTTCCTCAACCATCCTCATAGGTTGTGCAGAAGTATGTTATTCTTCAGATGGTTTCTGTCTGTCACTCTAAACCTGATATTTAGAATAGTGCCTAGTACATAGTAAGTACTCGGTAAGTATTTATTGAAAGGATAATTAAGTAGATAATTGAAATCAAAATCTGGTCAATAACCTTGCCATAAATACCCTCTCATGACTGTTTCCTCTGAAACTATGCAGTTGGGAACATAGTAGTGGAGAGTACATGACCAAGGGAACTTTAAGGGAGATGCTTGAATAACTAATGGCACAGAGTATGTCTTAGAGTGTTTCTTCTAGTCATAAACACTGGAAAACATGTGAGAAATTAAAGCTATCAGATGGTTTAGTATAAAAGAAAAAACAATGTACCAGAAGGCAGGAGATACATATTCAGATTCCGAATCTTATTACCTGTAGAATCCTGAGCAACTGCTAATCCTATTTGGCTTCTATTTCTCATCTATAGCTTATCTCTGAGATCTTTTCTATATCTATTATTTTATTCAATTCTGTGAGTACCTGAGAAAGAGAGTGGGGAGAGAGAGAGGGAGAGAGAGAAGAAGGAAGGGGGAGAGAGAGGGAGGGAGGGAGAAAGGGAGGGAGAAAGAGAGAGAGGGAGAAGAAAAGGAAAGGGAAGGGAAGAAAAGGAAAGATAAAAGGAAGGAAGGAAGGAAGGAAGGAAGGAAGGAAGGAAGGAAGGAAGGAAGGAAGGAAGGAAGGAAGGAAAGAAGGAAGGAAGGAAGGAAAGAAGGAAAGAAGACTGTGTTTTGATTATTCGTATTTCCACTAAGAGGTAGAAGACATGAGATAAGTTGGAGTACGTAAAAAAAAAATTGCACAGAAGAAATTGTTTTGATGTAATGCATTACAGGCAAAGAACTTGGTTTTATAATTGGGTGTCTAAACATTCTGGAAGGATTACTTGATTTATATTAAGTTTTGTATTTTCTGGTGTTATATGTGACCAAAGCCTACACCTTTTGCTTAGGGCTAGAGCTCTTGTTTTCTGCACAATACAGGTGGAGTTTGGGTTCTTTGTAGGTCATATTGAATGTAATTATTCATTTATAAATGACATAATTTAATATATACTTTATAAAATATAAACTGGTCTGATTTTTTTGGATCTTTTTAATACCTCTCTTTTCTAAACATTTTAATATTTTACATGAATAATAGCTTTTAATTTTATACCTAACTATATAAGGGATTCTAATTTATGAATATTTAATAAATTTTTTTAAAAAACACATAACTAGGTTTTGGAATATTTTCCAATATCCCAAAACATTGTAACATGCTAGAGATTATAAATCCTTATTTCTTATTATCTGTCTTTGAAATTTAATATAAAGATATGATTTCCAATGCCAAGTGTGTGGCATTTAGTTTTATTTCAGTTGAATTTTTATGATTGGTTGTATTCTTTCATCTATGACTATGGAAAATTTATTACTCTACTTAGCTAGCCATTTCGTGCATAGTGATTGCTTAGATGGGTTTCTCCTGAGGATTCTCTAAGGCAGAATATGAATTCATAACTGTACCTGAAAGGCACATGACATTGTGTTTCTTAAAAGCACAGCCACCTATGGTGTCAAGCTAACAGCTCAAAACTATGTCCAATTAACTGAAGACACTGCCGAAGAGGTCAAAGATCCCATAAAAACTAGTAAAGATACGGGAGTTTAGACAATCAAAAGAATCCGGAGGAATGATCTGGGGTCATAGTGATTACCTCCAGAGCTGAAGAGAGGACTCAAAAAAAGACCATATAAGCTAAAGTTCAAATAGTCATTTATAAAGCTTCTCTCCCAGTCTAGTTACAATGTTGAATTTAGACCTGTGAAATCTACTACAACATTGTATCCTTCGTCTTTAGGAAGAAGAAATATTTTTTCAGAGGCCAGGTAAATTAGACTTACAGATGGCTTGCTTCTTTTGGTTATGAAATTGGAAAATAGGAATCATAGATTTTTTTCTGTTGTTTTAAAGTGAACCTCATGCAACTGCAGCCATTCTGTTTAAATGTGACCTGAACCATTTGATATACCATAGTAAAGGTAAAATAGAAAGTACATTCAGCAGAAAGGATGTGGATGGAATATGAGACACATGACTGAAACTTGTATCAAAATCTTGAGGTTTAAAATCGCTGAATGGGTGAGAGCCATTGTTGTGGTTCACTAAAGGACGGCGACCTGTATTTGACCTGAGGGCTCACTTTTCTTGACCTAAATGTGTCATAGTAATAAAGGACTTGCAAGGAAGTGGTAAATCATAGTCATTAAACAAACAAATCATTGTTGACTGTCAGTTTCTGCTTTGAAGAATGTGAGCCATCTTCACTATTATATGGCCAACAAACATCAGTTCCTGTGAAACAGAAGAGCCAAACAGATTTCACACTTCCCTGCTGTCACCCCAATTCACCCATCTTTACTGGGCTTTACTGTGCATTTGATTTTTCTTTTAATTTAGCTTTTTGTTCTGTGCCCCTTTATTTCTTTCTTCTACCAGCTATTTGCTAGATTATAATCGGTCTCAAAAGTACACTAAAAATGCCATTGGAGATTTCCATTCCATGTTTAGGAATGTGGTGTTGCCACCCATTTTCCCAGGGGTAATATCATGTAAACACCCTCTGCTTCCGTTTGTTTCTTTATTTCTGTTCTCAGTGACCTGCTGCAAGAATTGCATTGCCCTCGCTATGGAAAGTGTTAATCCCCCACTGCTTATGATTATTGAGGTTCTTTGAGGCAGGGCTCACAATCTCAGATAAACTGTGCCCCTCAATTACAAGGGCTAGTTGAATATGATCCTTGCCTTACAAATACCTTATTTTCCAATATGCAGTGTCTACATTCAATTATCAGGCATTATTGGAAACACAAAGGTCACTACTTACATCTCAAAAGCTCTTAAAGCAAACATGTTATTGTCTCCTGTACGCTTTGGGCTTTAAAACCTTAGAATTCACTTCAGGAGACTATTGCCATTGTTTCTGTTCTTTCTGAACACCATAGCATAATGGAAAATACCCTGGTCCAAATAATGAATAAGCCAACAAAGCAATTCAATAGGAAAATACCGAGTTAAAAAAAATTGTACTAAAAAATGATTACTTTTGTTCTCCATCTCCTTTGTCCCCACCCCTCACTCCAATGTCAAATGCCAGGGCATCTCTTTGCTGGCATAAAATTTGAGCTAAGAAGAAGCCAGTCATTATTTTATCATTTAATATTAATTATAATAGTATTAGTCATGATGAACTAATGTTACATTATGTAGCTTTCAAATGTATTCCCAAAGGACTTTGATTATAATTTGCCATTTTATTCATGTTCAATTATTTTAAAGTGTTGCTGAATTAACAAGATCCACTTAGCCTTAATCACTACTTAC
Source organism: Eidolon dupreanum (assembly GCA_028627145.1). NCBI lineage: Eukaryota > Metazoa > Chordata > Mammalia > Chiroptera > Pteropodidae > Eidolon > Eidolon dupreanum. The sequence goes on from CM053508.1 coordinate 60,254,835, forward strand.
CTCATCAGTTTACAGCACTGACATGCCTGGCTTATAAAGACAATCTATGACAGAATGTGACTGGAGCCATCACGGCCACAGCCGCCATCCACACCCAGTTCTATGGGGGTGACAGTTCTGTCAGAGCAGGCACTACCCCACCCTGCATGATTAAATGTGAGCCAGCACTCTCTGTTGCTTGGTTAAATGTTTTGTCGACCTCTGGAATTCTATAATAGAGAGTTCCATATGTTCTTTCTGATGTACATTAATTGTCCTGGCTCTATTTTCCTTATGTCTCAATAAAGTAAAATAGGTGCTTTCAGTTTTTTGTTGTTGGCATTGTTTTTAATAGATACACTCTGCCTAACTGCCAAGTGGCTCTGGTTAACACTGGCTGACATTACTACATATTATTTCTATGAGTTTCTTTGTCTCTTCTTCCAGTTTTGTGTTCTTTCCCATACTCTCCTTGGGCTCTCTTCTAGATTGTATCAATATGTTTCATTACTCATTCAAGATTTACAAGCTGCCTTATAATTCATACCAAGTTTTGTCAACTTATTTCATTTTGTCTTATGTATTTAGAGCAAAGGCCCACCAAGTAATTTCAAATTAGCCAAGACCCCTAGAGTGGCTATTTACCTTGAGATCCTGACAATAGCATGGTTTAGTGTTACCAATCTATTAAACACCTACTACGTGTCCAACACCAATGTGAGATACTGTGGTACATCCAGAAAATTAACAGACACAGCACCTATCAATTCAACCTAACAGGCTGTATAAGGCCACTGGGAAAATTGTCATGTTCACAATAGAATGAAGGCTACACAGCAGAAAATCCTGGATTTTATCAAGTACCACCACCTCAGAGAGTGAAATGACATTAATCAGAATTCTCATCTCTGGTTTTGGGTAGCACCCATAAAGATTTCTACAGTTTCATGCAAGAATTCTATATATGGGCCTTTTAACTGGCTGGCATTATAACTACAAGTTCCACAACTATTCCATCTTGTACTTTCTGATTCAGGGTTTAATTCAAAAGAAAAAGTGAATTAAGATGTCCTGCGGCAATGTTCTTCCTTTTATCTATCCTATCCATATTGTGCTATTTAAATTTACTATTCTCATACCAAGAACTTGCTTAGCAACCTGGACTGTGGCCTTTAATATTTCTCTGAAAACTGATAATAAATGACTTGAGCAAAGGATTTCTAGTATTTTAGTAATCAAAAGAAGAGGATGATACTTTCAATCATGGCATGAAAATACATGTACAAGCCTCACTCAAAGCAATGGCAGTTTCAGAATAATGATCAGAATAAATTTTATGAGTAATCATTATACATTTTACTGCATATACATGTATCTATCTATCTATCTATCTATCTATGTTCTAAATATGCTCATTCTCAGTGCTGATAGGAAATAGTTGATGCTAAATCATGTGGTTTGGATTATAAGGTTATTAATGTCTAATAGATATTACTAAGTGTTACTAAGAACTAAGTGTTATTCCAAGTGCCTTATCGATATTATTTAATTCTCACAAAGACTAAATGATGCATATTATTGTTATCATTTTACTTACCTCATTTTACAGAGCAACTGAAACAGCGAGTGGATTAACTGACTTGATGTTATGCAACTAGAAATTGATGAGGCTAAGATCTGACTCTAACTACAGGGTGGCCCATGATCCGCGCCCTATGCTAGCCTGTTCTAGTTCTCCCACAAAGAATTGTAAGTCGACTTGGACTTTATGTAGCTACAGCCATGTGCTGTATTTTGTTTTTTCTTTTAGTCAGACATGTCTTATAAAATATTTTATTAAAATTATTTGCTCAGAAACATTAAAAGAAAAATATATTTCTATGATCTTTTTTTCATATTTCCAAGTGTGGTAGAGGTGTTCCTTTGAAATATTCTGTTAATGAATTTGCTATCCATTTACTGTGTGGGTTAAACTTACTGCCAAAGCTCATAGTAAAATTTGTGTTCATCCAAAAGAAATTGGAACTACTCTTTAAATAAAAAGAAATCATGAAATTGCCAGGCTCTGCCTGTGCAACCTGTTACGCTTCCACTTTATGAGTTTTTCCTTATAAAAATTACCGAACAGCAGTTAGATACCAGTCATGTCTGCTCCCTAGTTTCCTCTTTTATCATCTCTCTCCAGGATATGGCTGCCAGGATGATTTTCCTTTCTCACTTCCCTCATGATGCTTTTCTGCCTCCTTGAGTCTCTTCATTTCTTGTCCTTTTTTTGATATGAACTTGTACCTTGTAAGATCTTATCTGGTTCAGAAATTTTCATTAATTCCATTTCCCCTTGCTCTATCCAGACTGTCAGTCAGGGGCCTACTTTTTCCTTTCTTCATTGTTAGGTCTTCTTTCTCCCTGGCCTTCTGCTTGAACAGTGTGCCCCTTAGCAAATATGAAGCCCTTCACTTCATTAAAAAACAAACACTAGAGATATGTTTTAAGGAATGTTCTTGCATCATTGTGATGAAGTAGCATGAATGGTATCCTAATTAATTTTACCTCTGAATGTGGCAGCCCTCTCAATAGTGTTCAAATTAATCTAACATATTCTACCCACTTATCACAATTTGACCTTGGAAAACCTGCACTAAACAAAAATATTTTAAGCAAATCTTTGACTGGTATTATAATTACCACCTTATAAAGAGCAAATGCCAATGGTAAATAAGATTACAGACATTTATACTTCAGGAGCGGGGAAAGCATTGTTAGGAGAGTGATTATCAGTCATTGAAAGGTTAAAGGAAATAGCTCCCAACATTAAGTCTGTGCAGACAGAGTGGATGGGAGTCAGCCACTCTTAGAGTATGTAGTCTTTTAAATGGGCCCATATGCTAACCAAATTAACGAATCAACCTCACTCATGAATGCTTGTGTTATCTCTAAGGTTTCACAAGGTAAGAACCATAAAAGTTATTACTTACTCTGATCACAATTGTTCTTTAAATTTAAGTTTGTTTTCAGTTCTTATAAATTCAACTGACATTCTTTCATGACTGGGATGTAAAAGAGATTTTACAATGTTTCATTTAAAAATAAACTATAATAAATATATATATATATATGAATTGTAAATCTCTAATATAGTTCTTAAGCTACTTGCATTTCCATCAGTGCAAGGATATAGTCTTCCCTGTGTAGTTTCAATGACATGTATATCTGGCACACTTCCCATATCGATACAATCTCTGATGGGGTCAGTTTTTTAAATCATGTATAAAAAGTATCATTTACTGATTTAAGATATGACCAAAAATTTTAAAGTGAAATTATATTATTAACAATTAATTAGTTATTAAGTTGACTTGCTGAGATAATAAGGAAGAAAACTCAGTGATGATTATTTTTTAGAGAAAGACGCTAATATTATGTGGACAATTTTCATAATTTCACTTAATCTTACAAATGTAAACTTTGCAACTATAGTACTTCAAGTATTGAATATAATTTCTATTTCTAGCCATTTACCATAAATGAAAGAATAATTAAAAGCAGTAGAATTAGTGTTTATCATGATCAAAATGATTCTAACACAATTGAATCCAATAAAATGATCCCAACAAAACTTAAGGAAATCCACATTGCATAGTGATATAAACCTTTCAAATTATCATTTTTAGTGAAAGCTGTGTCATCGTCATGCTGTTAATATTAACTGTGGTTACTTTCAGGGCAGTACACGTTACCCAGCTTCCTCTGCTGCCCCTATTCCCCTACCATCTGGAATCTCTTAACGAGGGGTGATTTGGTGCTATATTAAGCTTCTCTGATCTTTCAGATTTAAATTTTTTTGTTTTATCTTTATTTTGTATAAACACAAACAATAATTATTAACTCAAAGGGACTTCTGCTCAGCGTGAAGGTTCTTGGACTCATTTCTGCCTTGTTGAAAAATTGAGGTTAGTTTCTGCATCCTCCAAAGTATAAACTTTATACTACAGGATAAAAAGATTCAAAGGCCTGCCTCTTTTCAATTCACATTTTAATAAAATGAAAGAGCATAGTCAGGTAAGAACCAGAGGTAAAATTTAACTTTAAGCCCCAAATTTCTTCTAGTTTACAATTCATCCTGTTAGCTTTTTTTTGTATTTGCTGATGACTCTAAAGTCTTAATAATTACTATAAAATGAGAAATTACACTATATATATTTCATGTGATATGTCTTTTTTGTCATAGTTCTCATAGGTGAAGGGAGTATGCATACATACACACATGTACATATGTACATACATACATATATATCACAACACACCACACACATATTTACATGCTCTTGTGTTAAACTTTCATAGTAATACTCACAGTGGTCTGAGCTCTAAGGTAAAGCTATTTAAAGAGACAAGAGATGCACATAGTGGCATAAGCACTGACCAAGGAATAAAGGAAAATGGGTTCTCATCCTAACATCACTTATTAACTCTGGATCTTAGGACAATTCACTCAACCTCACTTTCTCATTCATAAAACATGGCTACTCTATCTTCCTTCCTACCTCAAAAGATGTTGCCAAGATTAAATACAGAAATGCTTGAGAAAGAACTTTATAAACTTAAAAATAGTATAACAGTATAAAAAACTATTCCTAGGTTTCTTAAATTAGTCAGCTGAGAAACTTTTTTAGGTGAGGCATTAATACATTAATACTTGCAAATAAAGCTCAGGCTGACATATTTCGTGGTGAAATTAATTTTGCTATGCATTCATATGGAAATATTGAAGAGTTTGTGAATTCATGCTTATTTCTTATTGAACACAGACCAGTATATAAAATTTACTTAGAAAGGTATTTTAAAAATTATGTCCAAACTAAGGAAGTTTGGGGAAAGTTGTAATCACATTGAATAATTAAAGTGATAATAATATTGATCCACACTTTCTCTAATAATAACATCATCAAACATTTTGTAAAAATTAATTAAGTCTCACACTTTCCTTATTTGAAAATAAATTAATAATTCCTGGAATAATGAGACCTGCACAGTCATCACCATTAGCTAGTTCTTAGGATGGGTTTAATCCCTTAGTCTTTTAATTTAATCACTAGAAAATTCTTTCATCTTTTTTTGACTTGTATTTCAACTCTCCTCATTTCAATTTCTAATAAATGCATTTTGCTTATTATTTAACAACTTATAATATAAGCTTTAAAATAATATGACTACTATGAACCTAAGAAATTAAAAGATGTTTAGATATAGTGTCTTTTATTCCACAAAAAATCATATAAGCAAGGGAAAATTATTTGGTTTATTTTGAAATGGAAAGAATTATTTCTAAAATCTCAAGAGAAAGATAAAAATGTCTTTTACATGACATAAAATCAGGATCTAAAACCTTTAGCACTTTCATTAACACTTTTAGGCCCCACTCCTCACTATGTAAAACTCCGAGTTCAACTTTTCTGTTGGAAGGTATGAACTGAATCGAAGAATGAAAACTTTTGTTTCAAGGTAGAATGAATGGTAGTACATGCTGTTAGTTTTCTAGAAAAATAACAGATTCTTTTGGATTAGCTAGCAATAAAGATGAAGGTGGAAAAGATGGTGAAAATATTATTTGTTTGCAAATTTCCATACTTCTTTACAAATAAGATACTCTTGCCAGGTTAATTTGCAATAATAATTGCTTTTAATAAATAACATTTCTAAACTTCCTGTATTTTCTCTGAAGCCTCAAAAAAGGTAATGTTAAAGTGAGCAATTCTTTTAGTGGGGAAAGGAGGCTGCCTGCCTCTTATGATATTAGATATAACAGGACAGTACTCTATTCTAAAATATGTCTTGTACTGACATCAAAGCATACCATTGTCACTATTACAAATATTAATGAGAAATAATAATAACAATAATAGTCTTATTTATCAGTACTTACTATCAACCAGACACTGTACAAGGCATTCAGTACATACATTATTGCTTTTAAGTACCATTACAACACTGTTAAACTAGTATCATTTTTTCATTGTACAGATAAGCGCCTGAGGTTTAGGGTGACTAAACAACTTGTCAGAAGTCACTCCGCAAGTAGGTGGAGGGACTGTTTTAAAAACCAAGTCTTAATTTCAAATCTCTAGATATGTATATCTCAGACTTTTTTTGAAGACTTTTTTATTCTATTATGCCCTATAATAATGCAAAATCCTATCATCATGAAGTCACTGCAAGAAAAAAATAGCAGCAGTTAATTTTTTAGTCATTTTTCTATCCAATGGTGACAGCTGGGAAACTGAAGTGAGTTTTGGGGGTGGATCTTAGGATAGATTTCTTTTGTTTGCTTTGTTTTGGGGTGGAGGATGAAGAGACAAGTCCAGAGGATAAAGTCTTATCTGCATAAGGCAGTCTTGTAAAGCCTTACCTTGGTACCTAAAAACATGGAGGGAAGCTGAAGGGTGGCTGAAAGGAGATCAGAGAAGGATGAAAGCACATCTAAGGAAGCTTCCTCGCTTTACAATTTTTTTCAGAGGAAACCCTGGCTGAATGCCAATTCCCTACTTATTTTCTGGATTCATTTTCTTTATTTAAATGTATATACACAGCATTCTGCTCATAGTGCCTTGGCCAAAGCAAGATACAGGGGTGTCTCTAGCTCCAAAGAGATTAGGAAAGTGGATTCCTCTCATGAGAAATAAGACAAATGGAATAATTACCACAGCTACAAATGTATATATATATATATATATATACACACACACACACACATATATACACACACACACACACACACACACATATATATATATATATATATATATATATATATATATATATATATATATATTTCTAGCTAACCCCTTCATTCAAATACAAAAGTATAGTCTAGATGAATTAGAATCTAGACATGAAAAATTACATTTTAAAATATTTAGCAAATATTATTATATTAAAGTAAAATGCCTTAGCAAGACAAAAGTATGCTTTAAAAAATAAAAACTATAAGCCACACACTGGGACAAAAACAACCCATCTAGCCAAAAATAAATTTCCAGCAATAATAAATTTCCAGAGTACTTAGCCACTTTTAAAAAATCAATGAGAAAAAGACAATTAAACACAAATAGATAATAAATAAGAACAGATAATTCATGAGAGAGAAATGACAAATGGTCCATAATTATAAGATGCTCAGCATCAAGTATAATCAGGAACATGCAAATGCAAATAAAGTAGTACCATTTACACATCCACCTGGAGGCAAAAATTAAGAAGTTTGACAAGACCAATGTAGTGAGACTATGGATAAATAGGAGATCACTTTGTAGCCCTGGTAGGTGCATAAAGTTAGCATAACAGCTGGGATTTGCACAGTAGCTTGCCTTATGTAGTAAGACTCAAGGTGTACCCAACCTACGACACCAATATTACACCTCTTTTCTTTCTCCTCTCGAACAAATATGCAGGTACTAATGTTTATGGTTGTTTATTGGGGCAATTTATAACAATAAAAACATGAAAACATCTCTTAAAAAAAAGGACGCATCCACTGGGCACTATTCCCTATGAAGGAATTTTCACAGCAGCAGCCCTTTCATCTGTTTAGTTGACTGCTATGTCCTCGTCATCTAGCTCACTGCCTAGATGTAGTAAATGTTCAATAACTACTTAATTAATTGAATAAATGAATAGTGAAAGATTGGGATACCATAAAGAAACTAAAATGAATGAACCAGAGTTATAACAATATCGACAGTCTCAAAATTAATGTTGAATGAAAAAGGCAAGCTGCCGGACATGAAATCACTTATGTAAATTATAAAACACATAAAATATTGTTCATAGAGACTACAAAAAATATACAAATATCAAACATGGACAAGAAAGACAAGCGAATTCAAGAAAGCAATTACCCCCTTGGCGGGGGTCAGGGAGCAGGGATTAAATGATCAGAGAACACAAAGGCAACTTAATCTTATCTGTATTATTTTATCAAAAACCAACAAATACAGCAAAATGTTAACATGTTAAAACCTAACTATTGCACTTAAACCTGAGTCCTTAAAATACCAATTTCTATATTGTCTTTATATTCAATATTTCATGATAAAATTATTTAATGAACAATCAAACATACTTCTATTAAATGTATAGAGCATCTCAGCAGACAATTGTTTTCTTAAACAGTATGGTAACTTATTATACTTTGATTTTCAATAGCCGAGTACCTTATTTTAGTAATTTACTAATTTTAATTCTTCTATTCAAATTCTACCAATTTAAAGTATTGGTATAATTTTCTTGTTAAAGAGCACTGAACTGTGATGTAGAAGTTCATTACTGTCCTCTGGAATCTCACACTGGCTGTTAAATCAGATAGTAATTAATTAATAAGCGCCCATATTACAAATGACACTATACTGGCTAAAGAACAAATCTCTTCTAGTCCTATTCTTGCCTTTTAGGAGCTTACTATTTAGAGTCTTGAAATGTAAAAAAGTCCTTACGATGAGCAAAAGGAAACAGTTATATTAGTTCAAGTCATTGTTTCTTACTATTTCTGTGGCTTGACTTGTGTTTTTTTTGTTCTGATAAATTTATAGTTCAATTCTTCTGAGCAAAGATGGAGCCTTCTTCAAAATTTTCTGCACTCCCAAGCATACTGCTCACACTTCATAAATAATAAAAAATAATCACGGTATTTAACCTTTCATTATAGTTGCTCTTAGCTGTTACATTCATCTCTTTATGATTTGCCTCTAATTCATCTTAATGTCTTTAATGATGATTTTAATTAAGTAAAACAATTCTACTTGGCTATAGTTATGGATTATGCTAAGTGGAATACATATATATACCGAAATTACATATATTTGTGACTTTAAGACAATCAAGGCTGTTTAATCCATATCAGTGACATCAGTGTAGACCCAATTAGCACAGTTTGCAGCCACTTCATAATTCAAAAGAATGTGATCATTCAGCTGGAAGCACATTTGACAGAAACTCCATAGTCATGAAGGTAAAAGCTTGCAAGATCACCCACTAGGATGGAGAAGCTGTCATTCTTTCATCAGTGCTGTTGAATACTAATGTCAAGGTCAGAATGGTGTAATTTTAGGCTGCCAAAATATTGCTGGAATTGATATACCAAAAAATGTTTAAGAAAGTAAAGAAATAGAACTTTGGAAAACTTTCATAAGGTATAGTTAGATATGACTCTTTCGTGCCTGGAGACAATTCTCCATTTTATCATTATTTTACAACAAAATCTTCTGCTAGTTCTCCTGCATAATGATTCAAATATTCTTCCTTTCTTTTGTTACCTATATTATTAAATTTATATCTCGGCTAAGAATTGTAACTATTGTAAAAATCTATTCCTTTGAGATTCTAATTTTAAAAGAAAGTCTGCTTTTGTTAAGCTTAACATTCACCCCCTTCTGCTACAAGTGGAGTGAGAATATAAGATACATATAATTCCAGTACCATTTTCAAAAAAAATGTCATTTCAAACACATATTTCTCTTCTCCTCAGAGTGTAGAGAATAAGAATGTTATAAAAAGGGAAAACAAATTCAAATTATATTGAATTTCCAAGACAATCACTTGTCCTAATTAATCATAATTATTACATTATTCCTTTTTTAGAAGTGTGTTTATGTATGCAATTTATGATACTTGATTCTTATAACCCTTCTGGGAAGCAGAGAGCTTTCTTTGTTGTCATCGTTTTAGAAGAGATATCTTGAGGTTCTCATAGTTCTTGACTTTCTGAAAGTTTATAGCACCTAGGGTGAGAACCTGGCCCTTGAACCCAGCTCCTAGAATATTTTTCAATGTCTTTATATAACACATTAGTCATTTATTCCAGTATTTTTTAACATGTTACCTTACTCTCCAGATTTCTCTCTCCCTCTCTCTCTCTCTCTCTCTCTCTCTCTCTCCCTCTCCCTCTCTCTCTCTCTCTCTCTCTCTCTCTCTCTCTCTCTCTCTCATTTTAAAAGCAAAATAATAGGCGAAATGCATTACATGTTTCTTTTATTTTTGTTTTTACTGAAACTCTTCAGACTCTTCATTCAAACAAGGAAAAAAAAAAACAAAAACTATCCTCATAGTTGCCCTGATCTGATTGAGTTTACAAATATAAATATGTCAATGAGCTATGCCAAACAATAGCTCAGTAGAATTGTTTTCCATATTCCAGATACATTTTGAAAGATGTCTAAAATGACACGTTTGCAGTAAAATATACATGGCCGGGTGAATTTTCCTAGTTTTATCTTGCGCCTCAGTAACTCTAAACAGAAAGTGAAATCTTCTGCCTCAGACATATTTTTAAAATATTTAAATATTGCTTTCAAATATTCTTTAGCCTTCATAAATATACTGCTTACTTTCAACAATTTCTAACTTTAACTTACTGCTAAGGACAGCTACTCAGGGCTTAGGGCAGAAAGCAATCACCTTTTTAGGTGTTTCATAGCGAATATTTTAACTGAATTGCTTCAATATACATTAGACCATGTTTAGCTTTAAAAATAATTTATCAGCTTCCTATGGTACTTTAAATCTTCTGAGATAATTATGTCAACAGTACTACACACTTGCTCAAAATTAAACAACTTTTTATAATTTGGGTGTAAAATAAAAATTGATGCCTGATTTTAAATGACTAACAACTTTGCCTTTGAATCATGGTATAAAGCCTGCAGTGAGCCAAGCTATCCACTGGAACACCCAGTGCCAAAGTGTCAAGGACAAATCTAACTCAAAGTCACCCTCTTATAGTCAGAGTTTTAAGAATACAAGGCAGCTTCAGAGAGGTGGGGAGAAAGGTAGGCAGAAACTTCAACCCAAAACATGAACCAAGATGTATGAAGAAATAATATTTTTTCTAGTATGTATTATGTCTCACTTTAATAGCTATTCTCTGTTTGTCTTTTCATATACGGTATTCATGCTAAAACTGAATGGTGTTAATTACATAAACTGGAAAACATTAAAGGGTCAACGAGGCCCTGTGAAGAGTCCTGGAGTTTCATCAGTAAACAAAATATGTCCCTGCCCTCCCAATGCTTTCAGTATAGGGAAAGCAGTTAAACTAAATATCCAAGGATAGTGTAATATATTTATATTCTATGATTCTCTGCATTTCCCACTGACTACTTCTTATTTTCCTTAAAAGAAAATAGAAGCATCTTAAATGTTCAGAGGGCTACAAAAATAATATAATTAAATGCAACCAACATAAATGGAGGCAAAGGAAAAGGAGACTATAACTACAGCATTCCTGAGAGTCAAGAGGATATTCACCCTCTCTCAGGTCTGAAAAATCAAGCTGATTACCAAAGCTGAGCAAATTAGTGGGTGGGTTCTCATGCATTGAGTTGCGGTGTGGTGTGCAGCTACCAACTCCCAGAAATACTATACCCCACAAGGCAAAAGTGGTTTCTACATAGAGAGATTCGCCTTCTCCCTATTGTTCCTCCCCAGCTTAAGATCTTATGGAATTAGCTGTGCTTCCTGTCTTCCAGGAAGGTCCATGGCTGGTTTTTACAGGTGTTGGGCAGTGGCAGCATAGGTGTGCTGGGCAAGTGAACTTGAGGATTTGAACATAGAGTTCCAATGTTTGACAGCTCATGTTTGAATCATATTTACTTTCCAAATTATTCAACCTTGGCAAGCCTCTATTTTCTCATTTTTAACATGGAAGAAGATAAACATACCTACCTTAAATGTTTTAGTGAGAATGAAGGGAAATAAAGCTTGAGTCGTCCCATTAAGTAGGCAAGTCAATAAATCATTTTTTCTTCCTTCTTTCTTCTCCCCTTTCTCTCTTCTTTTATTTCTCTTCATCTCTTTAGTCATTTCATTTTCATGTTGCAGCCAGTGTAAACCAAATTTACATGGGAGGGAGGAAAGGATATAAGTGACCATGGTCTCCTAGAAAGTCACAATGAAAAAATAATTTATGATTACAAGCCCACAGGGTCTATGTGAAAATTAAATGAGATAACGCAAGTAACACACAGCATATAGTAAGTACTCAATAAATATCAACTGCTGATGGCTGTAATATAGCTTAGTTTCACTGTGGATGCACAGTGGAATTGCTAATTGTGCAAGGACTGGATGAGATAATACAAAGTACTTAGCATGTAGTTAGCGCTCAATAACTATTAGGTGCTATTAACTACTATTAGCTAGGTTTTTATTCCATGACTGGGAGTAGAATTGGCAAAATAATCTTAGGATGAGGATTCTGCTGTTATCCCCAACCCTTCAGACAGCCTTTGATGGTAGCTGAGAAAATTGCTTTATCTTGTACCCTCAATGAACCAAGTTACTGGCATGATTATTATACTAGCCAAGAACTCACTGCTGGTAGAGGGGAAAAAAAAAAAAGGGTGAATTACTCCTTTTCTCTTAGCTCAACAGGGCTGATTATCACATTCACCAGAACCAGAAAGAGAAAACAGAAAACAGGCAGAACAGTATTTAAATTTTATACTGTCTAAATTTTAATAAGCATGATTTCACCCCAAATGCTCTTCTAATCCATTGATTTATCCAGTTTCATAAGGTTGAATTAATGAACATTAAAAGTAATGTTTTCAAGCTTTATAATGCCTTTCAAAATATTTTTACATATATCATTTTAGTTTTATAAGTAAACGTTTATTTGATACATTATGTGTGTCACATTATAGCTTTAAAAATTTGTATATGAAATTACAAGGAAAATGTCAAATATAATGAGATGCTGATGGTTTACTTAAAGTATCTACTACCAGGGTTATGACTTAAAAATATTAATCTTAAATTCTAAAGGTCAAGGTTCATATCAAGTTTTCAGGAAATGCATAAAAATTGTCACTGTGAATAACAATAAACTAAACATCACTTTGAGTTTTGGCTTTTATGTTTAACTCAAAACCTTAAGCACACATTTCAAGGTTGCTTATGTATGTTAAAATATTCCATAGAAAAGTTTGCAGAATGCTGGTGTGCGAGCCTAAATGTCCTGGTTATCTTAACAAAGAAATTCAGTTGAACAGCTCAGCACAAAAGCAAGCCTTTCCAAAGCAACAAGAAAGACTGCTAAATCAAAAAAATCCTCTCTAATACCACGTAATTTGATTTGGGATCCAAATACATTAAGAACAAGGCCTTCTTTCATTAAAGCAGTGACCCATTTTATGGCAGTGGATTGTGGCTTGTTCACTTCTTTATTCGAATGTGACTTATGCTAACTAATGGAGTCCAGCCTCCACCATTTTTAATGGGGGCACAAGTGCGGCAGTTGGAAGACTGAGCTGGTTTTTTCAATTCAAGCCTGATGTTTCCTCCTTGAATCATAAAACTTGAGAAATACATGTTGACGTTCTGTATTCGCACTGTGGCCATTGGCTGGGCATCACCATAATTGTCAGTGACAGACATTCTTTTACAAAGATAAGTTCTCACCTAATTTGTGTGAAGCAGTCCCCAAAGAATGTCACGAGTAACAGCCAGCACATGTGCAATATTGCTTTCAAATAGCGTGCATGTGCCAAATGCCAAAATGAAAATTTGTGGAAATGACATCTACAATTGAAAAAAATATGCCTCATCAAAACCATGCGGGATTCTGCATTTCTGAGAGTTGTTTTGGTCAGCATCCTTTTAATCTTAAATGACTACTTTATCACTCTTCTTGTGAGCTGCTGTGTGCACTGTAGCAGTGAGGCATGATTAGGTTTAGGCCAAACGAGAGGCACCACCAAAAATGGCAAGTTCAGTGCTATAACTACCCAACTATTATACAGTGCAAAGGATTGATGCGGAAACTCGTGATGTCTCAAAACTTCACACACCTACTTTGATTTCCTTATTTTATGCTGAGCAAGGTTTAGCAAATTCACTGTAGGACTTCTGTAAGGAATAATGACAATAGCTATCTCTTCTATGATGCTTATTGTTTGCCAGGTACCATTCTAAGTGCTTTACATCTATTAACTCATCTAATACTGTATGGTTGTCATTTTCATTTTACAGATGAGGAAGTTGAGGCCTAGAGATTAAGGTTAGAGCTGGAATTGGAACACAATGAACTGTCTGGTTCCAGAGTCTATGCACTTACCCACTAAATTATATAAGAAAAGAGTGTTTACTTAATTCAGTTTTGTGCAATTAAAGCTTTGACATAGTGAGCATTCAAGCAATGTAACCTATTGTTGTTGTTGTTGTTGTCATCATTATATTTGCACTGTGGACTCTGCAGTCAACACTCTCATAAAGCTGGATAACTTGATCAGTTTACACAACAACTTTGGTAATTTGAGCACCACACCAGAAATAACTCTCCTCAATTGCAAGTGACTCAGAGATAAATTTATATAGACAATTTCTTTAATAGGCAACTTACATTTTTCTATGCATATTATTATTATTTGGTAAAAATATTTGTAATTGTATTAATGGCACATAGAATTGTTTATTTTTAAGCTTCGACTCAAAAACATTGCTCTCCTTTTCCCACTATGCTTAATTCATTTTGACAGCTTTACCGAAAATGTAAAACTTACAAGTGCCCCCTTTTCCGACATTGCCCCTCAGGGAGTAGGAGGTGTTGAGACTGCCTCCGACACTCAGCAAAACTCTTCTTGACCCATATCTGCATCTGTACATGTGATGAAAATTCATGAGCTGCCTCTTTCTTTGAAAGTGAGCAGGACCTTTCAAGTCCTTTATGTGAATAACAGCAGAGGAAGGTTTCCCTGGAGTCTCAGGGTAGAGGACACTGTCACCTGTGTAATGCAGGAGAAGTTGTTGGGGCCTTTTCTCACTTGGAGCAACAGCTAATCTGCAGCAGGCCCTGTTCTAGGTACTAGTCATACTGTCCACCAGTGTGATCTCCAGGAGAGGGACCACAGATGTCTATTAGCTCTACTTTACTCAGGTACCTCTCATCAATATTACCTGAAATAATTTTTTTTCAATCTCATACTTAATGAAACAATATTTTAATTGAGAAAATCTGTGACTAGACTATGGCATGACCTGATTGTTGTAACTTTAACATAAATATATTAAGGAACCAAATATTATAGTGGAATAATGGCAGAATTGCTGTAACGCCAATAAAAAAAAAATTCTTCAAAAGCAGTCAATAAAACTCTAAGTTATAGGTTAGCTTTTAAAAAATTATTTATTGAGATAAAATTTGCATAGCATAACATTAACTATTTTAAAACTGAGTGGGATTTGTATAGTCACAGTATTGTGCAACCACCATGCCTATCTAGTCCCAAAACATTTCCAGCCCAAAGTAAACCCCCTGACCTATTAAGTGGTTTCTCTCCATTCCTTGAAGCCCCTGGAAACTGCCAAACTGCTTTATTTTCCTATGGATTTATCTATTCTGAATCTTTCATATAAGTAGAATCGTACAATATATGACCTTTTGCAATATATGACCTTTTACAATGTAATGTTTTCAAGGTTCATTTATGTTGTAGCATGTTTCAGTACTTTATCCCTTTCTATGGCTAAATAATATCCCATTATATATGTATGAACTGTACAACATGTTTATACCACAATTTGTTTATCTACCCATCCATTCATAGACATTTAGGTTGTTTTTACTTTTTGGCTATTGTGAATATTGCTGCTATGAACACACCTGAATATATACTTGTCTGAGTATCTAATTTCAATTTTGGGGAATATATACCTAAGAGTGGAATTGTGGAATCATTAGATTATCTTTCCTTTTTTTTTTTTTTTTTTTTTAATTAGGCAAGTTTCATATCTTCCCAGGATCCATTAGTATGATCCTTGCTGGTTCACATCCTATGCAGAGGTGATTTTTTCATTTACTATTTCATCCATGGAATTGTCTTCTTTCCATTTCTCCTCCTGTTCATTCTTTTGAATTCAGCTTAGACATCATTTTTTAAGCCTCAGAATGTTTTGGGTATGCCTCTCTACTCTCATGTTCTCTGTTGATGTCAATCTACAGAACAAAAAGAGACAGGGTAGATTGCATTAAAATGTGGTAATAGTTCAGTCATTCAACAAATATTGCTGAGTCCCTTTGACCTGACTCTATGTTAAGCACTGAGAATACAGAGGTAAATAAAATAGACATGGTCACTATTCTTATCGAATTTTTTTATCTTAAAAGCAAATAAGGGAGTGAGTTTTTATTGTTTAGATCATATTCTTAATTCCAAAAGCCATAAGTTATATTGCAGTATTTTTCAAATGTGAACTGTTTACATTTACTTTTGGATCCTGATCACAACTTTTTTTGTTCAATGTGTTTCTTTCCTGATTAGTTCCAACTTTCAGTTGTGGCCTTATAGTAACCACAGGGCCCTTTGAGGTGACTTATGGTTTCATAACTGTTCTATGATACACCAGCAAACCAAATCTCAAAAACACCTTCTCAAAAGCTAAATTTGATTGACACAATGAAACTATATGTGTATTTCTACCATTTTTGTATTCACTCAAAAATTTGACTAGCAAGAAAGTATATTTTAATTTTAAGACAATATACAGATGATGTATTATTGAATTGTAAACTTGAAACCTATATAATTTTATTAACCAATGTCACCTCAATAAATTTAATTAAAAAAAAAACAAATAATATTCATTTGCATTTGAGGTACATGATTCTTTAAAAATATAACAAATCTAACAAATTATGTAAGTGCTTCAAAATTAATTCCTAATCAAAGTGATCATTTCATAAATTATAAAATAAAGAGTGAGATTTTTGAAGTTGGGAAACACCAGAAAGAGGTAGACGGATGATGATGCAGAGGTATGTGGTAAATTACAGACTATGTAGATCCCAAATTAGAGTGATTTAAACAAGATAAGTGTTCATCAATTTTTCAAGCAGCGGTCAAGGACTAAAGGAAACATAAGACATTTGCCTCTGGGTTCAGGATGGCTGCTGTAGCTCCAGACAAGTCATCTGCAATCCAATCAGTGGGAATGAGCCATTTCAGGGCAATTCTATTCTTTTTAGAAGTGCAACCTCTGAGCAGTCCACATCACTTCGACTCGTATCTCAGTAATCACAACTTTGTCGTGTGTCCACATGTTCAAGGGAAGTTTAGAAATGTGATCATATAGTCTAAAATTTTGGAGCTCTAATAGAAAGAAAAAATAAAAGAATGTATATGAAGAGGATCAGCAAGCTCAGCCATAGAGTGAATTCTCTGACATGAAGAATGTCTCATTTGATTAATGTAGATTCCAAGGTAATAAAAATGTAATCTGTCTGAGAGTCTAGGTTCTAGAATGAATTTTTAACTATTTTTTTAAAATAATAGAATTAGTGTGATTTAGAATAGTAGTATAGAAATAAGGGTTTAATACCCATATTTTTAGTCAGTATCTATATCTTTATGGATTGGCTTTAGTTTTAAAAATGTGAAAAATAATAGCAAAGTTTGGATAAAAAACATCTCAATAATAACGCTCTTCCTTTTTTTTTAATGTAATGTTATAGGTTGAAAATGCCAAGTATATGTATATATATTCTTCACTTTGAATCACCTCCTCCTTCTGCAAAACTAATGGTCCATCAACATATTTTTTGTGTGTATCTAAATAAATTATTTAAAAATTTTGATTCAACAAGCAAATCTAATTTAATATGAAAGGACAGAATCTGTTTCTTTGAGAAATCTGCCATAAAGATACATTTTACACTTGAAGTTAAACTTTTCAATAATTTATTCCCTCTCTAGGCTGCCTTAAATTCTAAATTGCTCAAATTACTGCTTGGGTGCACGAATGACCTCGTACCAGGGCACACCTGATGGCGATTGTTTATATATAGAACACAATTCTGATCAATCTCTGACACTTACTACTGACTTCCTGCTGCTCAAAAATGTGTACTCTAATAGCATTTGTATGTTTTCTTTTTCCCTCAAGGTTTCAGATTCTTTCTCTACAAGAACGTGGAAAATTAGAATGAACATCACAGACACCATAATAGAAGTAGCTTGAGCAATTTGATTGCATTTTAAGATACTACATGGTATTTTCTAAAGAAAAATGTCTTATCTAAATATAAGATAAATCTATATCAAAAGTCTTACACATCTTTTTTTTCTTCAGATTTCAAACTTATAAGAATTCTAATCATTATTAACCCATAATATGCAATGTCTTCAAGTTTTCGATTTAGAATTACTTTTAAAAAGGGTCAAATGAATAACTCAAAACAAATTGCTAAAAATAGGCAGAACTATAAGTTAAAAAAATATAACCCCTAAAAACCAACTTCTCCAAACATCTGGTATTCCCATAAATAACAGCTCTAATATTATTAATATCTTATTTTCCAAATCATTATATTAACCAGAAATTAAATGTATGCTGAACTGTTATTTAATTTTTTAAAAAAGAAAATAAGTAATAAAACTAATCAGTTTTAAACTTAAATGTTCTAAAAAAAAAATGCTTTCGGACAGGATTTCTATGGGAGGATTGAGAATTATTACTTAGTTCATTTTCTTGTTAACTTTTATTTTTTTAAGACTAGTAGGAGTCCCTTCTGTCCCTGAGTCAGAAAGCAGAAAAACATCCTATGAGGGATCTCAAACCCTAGTAGTTTCACTGCAATGTCACCAAATAGTTACATGTAGATACTCTTCAGAACATAGACAAGTGTTAAAAGAGAACTTCCAAATCTTCAAAATAGGGAGAGATCAGCAAGTTAAGAAAACCTGATTCAAAGCAAGGAAACCTGACTTAAAGATGAGAATATATATGGTCCATTCCCAGATGGTTGGTTTCTTATACTCAAGTGAGCTCAGATGTCTTCTCCTTCAATGTACCTTTCCTAAATCATCCAATGTGACAAAACTTCCTGCAGCACCAATTCACAGCACTATTTGAAGTTTTTTTTTTTCTTTTTTTTTCCATGCAGTTATGTTTATTACCTGTCTCCCCACCAAAATATAAGTTCTATTAGATCAGGGATCTTGTTTATCTGGCTTTAGCTGTGACCTCGGTGCCTTGGCCAAATTAACTTGACTCATGACTGGTACTCAGGAACATTTCTTGAAAAGGTGAAGGAGTCAATAATATCCTAATTGGAAGGGTTTAAATGTTTCTACAAATATTTAGTAAATACTTAAATTTGTAACAGGTGTTTTACTATTTATTTACTATTTACTTTCTAACTCTCTCAAATCTGTTTATTTCTCTTCAATTCCACTTTCATCATTGACCATCTCCTCTTGCTTGGACAAATACCACAGACTCTTGTTTCAGTATTTGCCAAAATACCAGTCCACACAAATATTTCCTAATCCATAGGCCTTTCTGAGGCAGAGTGGTTTTTATTTTGCAACTCAAACCGTCTCATGTTAAACTCCTACTTAAACCACTTCAGGTTTTCTCATCCCTCTTAGACTTCTATTTTCAACTTGTTTTCCAAGGTCTTGCAGAGTCTATTTTTCAGGCCCTTTGTGACTATGTTCTCTGCAATACAGTCATCGCTACCATCTGCAAGCTCTCTTTCTCAGAAAGCTTTCTACTTGCTGTTCTGACTACCTGGCATGTTCTACCACCTGCCACCCTCCTTCCTCTTTAGCTAGTTATAAACCAACTGCCTATAAATCCAGTGCTTAAATCATCACACCTGAGCAGCCCTTAGTACGGAAAGAGGCTGCAGTGCTATGTTAAAGAACGTTAAGGTTGCAATTCCTTGCATTACCTCCAGTCATTACTTGTCTATAAGGAAAAAAGAATGAGATTTTGTTGGAGGGCCTCCATCTCCATGCCCAATCATGGAAATCACGACAGAGGAGCTCCAGCTAATAATCCTCCTGAGTAGTATGCAATTGGCCACAGTTATGCCCCCTCCTTACCCCTAAATACCCAAACTTCGAGATATGAGAAAGTAGTAAGATTATAGCCATTTTTTAAGCATTTATTTATTCATATAGTCATTAGTTCAAAAATATTTTTTGGAGCTGTACGTGTGCCAGGGACTAGCCATGAACTTTTATGAACCCCTGTTCATGCTGCTCCTTCTACCTGTTATAAACTTTTCCTCCTTCCCTTCTATCTCTTCAATATCCTTAAGTCCCTGGTGAAGTTCTACTCTCCTTTCAAGGCCCAGTTGAAATGTGACCTCTTATCTGAAGCTTCCCTGAACTCCTTCAGGCTGAATTAATTGCTCCTTTATCTGTGCTCCCAAAGGAGTTAGTTTATACATTTGTAAAAGCACTATTCACATTGCAATATAACTATTTGCATATCTGTGTCCTTTCTGATTTTTTTTTTTTCTTTGCGGTAGGGACCATATCTTACTCATACTTAAATCCCTTCCTCTCATCTCATACTTACATCCCTTGCTCTCATCATGATGCTTGACATGTGACAGATATTATTTAAATATTAGTTGTTGCTTAAATGCCTAGGGTTCCTAAAATACCCATGAACAGTGCCATGAATGGTGAGATGTAAACAATCATAGATATATTTTACAATCTTTTCTGGATGATTTGTTAAATAAATCCTCACGGCATTGTTGCTTTGTAAGGGAAACTCCTACTATAGCCCAAATTCCCAATGCATAGAAAAGACTAAAACAATAGAAAAATACAAACTTTGCAAAAATCAGGGCAATAGGAAATCTGAAAAGCAACTGGGAATGCAACTATCCTTGGAAATTAGGCTAGGTCACCGAGGAAAGATCCAAAGAAATAGCACAAGAGTGTAGGGAAATATTTAGAGGGACAAAACACAAAAGAACCAAAAATATGTTATTATAAAAAGGTAACATAAAAATATTTTTAAATAGTATATCTCAGTAGATATTTTTCTACAATACAAAAAATTAAAACAGCAATCTGCAAAAAATAACATTTAAGAGAAAGAATTTGGATATCACCCCCAATCTCATTATGTCATTGCACCTCTCTTGAGATTAGTCACATTACCTTTGAGGTTCAGTTAGATTTGTGGCTTGCTCATACCTGAGGGATATTTAAGAATAGACAGGTTTAAGTCTACTACAAAATAGCATCTCTCTTAGGGGAACATGCAATTATCTAGCTTGATCTGAGACCCCTAAATGATAAGAAACCTCTGTGTAACTCTCAGATGCAGACGTCTTGCTGTATACTCCTAGAAAAATTAAGCCGACCTAACCTGGAACCACATAGACATCCCAAATGACTTTTAGACTGGAGCATGATTACTGATTTTAAGTTACTCAGTGCAGGCAGCTTTGGTCACGCTCCCCAGACCCATCTCTGTCTATATTTCAGGATAGTCCTTGACATACATGTGTGCTGCTAGTGCATGGGGGTTGGCTAGAATGTCCTCATACCTTGGCTATGTAACTAGAAGCAGTAGTTTTCTGACACATTGTTGCTGATCATCTGAAGGGATGATCATGAGCTTACGAAGTCTTGCCCCCTACTTTTCCCTTTTAATTCTACTTTTGATTCACTTTCACACACTCTTCATCCCGATTGGAGAATGTTGATCCAGTGAAAAGCAAATAAAACAAACTGTGTTCAATCCATTTGTCCTGATGGAAGATTTAGAAAAAAGTTGGCCACTGAAGGAGGCGATTACTTTGTAAACAATATATATAAATCAACAGGACCAGATGAAATCCTTATTGGCTTAAAGAGGAGGCAGACTGTGTTTCAGCACTATTTGTAATGATAGGTTTCAGTCCTCCTGAATGATGAAAAGATATTTGAACTCTAAATAAGAGTAAATGTTATACTCATTTTTAAAAAGAAAAAAACCTTTTGAACAGATGGGCTAGCTTAACCTTAGTATTTAGTTATAGAAATATGATATTAATCTGTAAAAATCTCCAGGAGATGAGCAGATGCTGGTAGTGAGCCCAATGACTAGGAATGTCAGAGTAGTTTACTCATATGGCATTGTATATTTAACAAGGAAGCAGCGAATGAAAGACTTTTGACTCTGTTCTGTGTAGGTTTCTCGCTGCCTGGACTCCTTCTTTCTTCCTTCCCCCACATATTCACTGCCTCTTTGGAAATCTCCTACTCATCCTCCAAGACTCTACCAACATCTTCTCAGGTCTCCTTAATTTCCTCTGTCACTGTGGTAGGCAGAATAATGCATCTACCCCCAAAGATATCCACATCCTAATCCTTAAAACCTATAACTATGCTACCTTATGTGACAAAAGGAATTTTGCAGATGTGATTACAGTAAGGATTTTGAGATGGGGTGGGGTAGGGGGGATTATCTAGAATTATCTGCTTGGGCCCAGTTTAGTCACAAAGTTCCTTACAAGTGAGAGTGGGAGGCAAGAGTGTCTCAGTCAGACTGATATGATATGAGAAAGACTTACACAGCCCTTGCTGGTTTCGATGATAGGAAGGGGCCACAAACAAAGGAACATGAACAGTCTCTGGAAGCTGGAAAAGACATGGAGATGGAGTTTTTCTTAGAGTCTCCAGAAGAAATGCAGCCCTGTCAATAATTTGATTTCAGCACAGTAAGACCCATTTCTGATTTCTAACCTTCAGAACTATAAAATAATAAATTGGTGTTAAGCCTGTAAATGTGTGCCACTATGTCAGAGTAGCAATAGGAAACTAATACAAACCCCTTGGCATGGTTTTTTATTCCACTTCTGTACATCCATATTATCATATATCCATCCATTAGTACTTAGCTCTGTGTATCTCTTTATTTGTTTGTGGCTTGTCTTCCCACATGTTCTTTTCTTGACCATTAGACAGTGATCAGTGTCTTTTTTTATGGCTGTTTCTCCAGTGGTTCACTCAGATCCTTTAAATAGATCCAATGGCCCACCAACCTGCCCCAGGAACATGGAAAAGACTCAGCACAGATTCATTTGTCTTAAGAGTTTGCCCAGATATCCTTTTAGTCTCTGTTTCAAGTCAATCTCCCATAGATCTTCCACCCATTGGCTCCTGACTCAATATCCCAGTTCCACTTAAAGTCTTACTTGCTTTGCAGAAACAGGGGCGGGACACAAGTCTCTGGCTCTGACCTGGACTCTTTCTTACTCTTCCATGCCCAAGCCACTCTTCTGAGATCCATATCAGTAGGGAGAGCTTTCCTCACTCTCCCAGTTACCTCTCTTTCTCAATTTCCTGAAAGCAAATAAGACACTTGATACAAGTAAACACTAAGCAAAATTTTGTTAAATGAGTAGGCAAATGCATAATGTTATACAAATAACTTAGTGATGGGGTAAAGAGTAAAAGGGATCAAAAGATTTCCATTTCCTATGATACAACAATATAGAAGGTGGAGCTCCAGGGCTGTCTCACATTTCTAACCCTTAATGACTTTGTCAAAGATGTAGCTGCTATTTGGTGCTAAGCAAGTTTGTACATGATATTAACTTACTAAAATCTATAAGAAATGACATATGGTGATTACAGTGGTATATTCCTCTAATTTTTCATCTATGCTAATGATATACATTTATTTTATTTTTGGTCCCTTTCAAATATATTCAAATGATGGCTTTGACTGCATCAGGAAAAATTTGAACAGAGGGCACATCACATCTACATGACATATGGAGAGACTGTTTGCTTAATGGAAATACAATTTCATCAACAAATTACTCAATGATAAAAAAATTATATACTGCATTTATTTGAAATGTCACCATAAATAGGATTAGAATACAGCAGAAGAATCATCGCCTGGTAATTCAAAAAGTCATGGTATTCTCAGTTCTGTCAATAACTTTATGAACATCATTTAGTCCTTTAAACCTCAGTTTTCTATCTCAATATGAATAATTTGGGATTTACTCCCCATTCCAACTTCTTTGATCTTTAGAAACATGCAGGAAATAACATGCCACAGTTAAAAAATTTTTCTACTATTGTTTATATTAGTCCAAAGTCTGAATTTATGTCCATGTGCAGAAACAATTTGAAAACCTTAAAATAGCCCAGAAAACAAATACCTCCAAACACTAAATTATTGGAAGATAAGCTTTATGAAGGAAGCTAAAAAAAAATGGTGTTATTAGAGTATGTTTAGAGTAGATAAATATAAACTTCAATTCTATAAGAACTCAATGAAGAAAATGGAAGGAAGATCCTCATCAATATGAAAAAGTAAGAGCAAAATTAGGAATCCACTAACTTTGGCTTTCTTTTTAAGGTCTAATATTGAGTGTTGTTCTTTACTACTTTGTACTACTTTAATTTTTCTTTCAGTACCTACCACAAGACTGGGTAAACCTGAGCGGCAAATGATTTGATCTCTTTTTATCATCATTCATATGCTTATTTGGCGTGTGTATGTGTGTGTGAGAGAGAGAAAGAGAGAGAGAGAGAGAAATGTGTCAAAAGGAGTCATTTCTTTCTGAAACATGGAAATTTTTCTTGTGGAGTCAGAGATGACTTCTCTATACAAGTTAGAAAAAGGATCCTAAGTTTGTATTTCAGCTGTGAGGTCAGCCTGAGTCAGATACTCAAATCCATATTTGCATAGAGATTTCAATTACTTTTACCCTTTAGATAATATGAAAAAATCAATATTTTTGCACATGAATTCTCCATAAAATCCTGCATAGATATGTGTTTTGTACTTCTGGTAAACTGAGAGCATATCTCAATATGTGTTTCTAAAGAGATAAACATAAGAGTAGTGTTGAATGTCTAAACTAAAATTCAACAGGATTTGGGAGAGATTGTGATCTTCAGGTATGAATAGAAATATTGAAAAAAATAAACATCTCTTTGTATTCTTTTAAGATTTTTTCATAGGTAATACATTTTTTTGTTATCCTCTTCTAACTAGTAATTTAAACTAAAGAACTAAAATTATATATTACAATGTTGCTCAAATGGATCCTGTGTAGAAGTTTGCTTGCTTCTGGAGGCTATAATGTGGTTATGAGCACAGGTAGATCTAATCTCTATTGTGATAGGCCTGATAGCTGTAAAATTTTACTCATTTTCAGCTGTAATAAGCTTTTGAGTATCTGAAGCTACAAGATTTGTATTTTTCATCCAATTTATTTTAGTCCAAGGGCGCTCAGATGGGGTAAGGTGTAAAACAGTTCACAGGAGATTTCAATATTAGTTTCCCCACATCTGCAGTTTTTAAAAAATGTTTTTTTTTTTTTTCTAAAAATAAAAGTGAAATATTTACAAGGACCTAAGGAGCTGGTTATTTTCCCCCCAACCTCAATCAATTTATAGGATCAAGCTAAGTACTTTGGAAGCAGGGTATAAAGCAAAAACTTGCTTTTAAGAGATTTAACAAGCATTTGCCAATGGAAACATTTTTCCCCTTTGAATGGTTTATTGAAAAGGCCATTAGGTTGCATATATAAATGCTCATAGTGAATTGTTTTTCTTTGCTATTTACATTATATTACTTCAAGTGTAACCATGCCATTTAACTCTTTCTCTAACTCTATGCTTGTTTACGATTTAGGGATTCTAAGGATATGTTTTGTTTACTTCTAGAGAAAGTGGACATTACGGGCCAAAGAGATGCCACTTGGCCTTTACCTACTCCTTAATATAAAGGCTGTAACTTAGGTCTTTTTTCATCTAAGAATCTACTCTAGAAAAACTACAGAGCATTATTTGGTTAGAATTCGTATTATCAATTCCACAGTCTATTTTGAGATTGCTTAAAAAATCTGTCATGGTACCCTGAAAATTCAGTGTATCCAAAAGACTGAGGCCCAGTTCCCTAATCCTATATGTGTTCATGTAGTTTATCATTATTCTTGTTAGGATTATTGACATGTTGCTTACCCATCAAAGATTCTTGGGACTACAGGATGAAGTTGACTTACATCTCAGGGCATGGTCTATTTGGATAGCCCTTTGTTCACTCAATCCTACAATGCAGCAAAAGCAAAATATTCTAGAAGCCTCTTGATAATATTTATTTCTGTCTGCGTATGTGTGATTCTTTAAAAAGTATGATTTTGTTATGTTTCTCTATGTATTTTCAGTTGGTTTTGAAATGGCATTGAAATTACTAGTGTTATTAGAAATCGTAAAGTGGGTAACTGTCATACATGATGCTCAGTGCACAGATGTTGGACAGGATGGGATGGGAAAGAGCATTAATTAGTCCCTCAAATATTCACAATCTAATTGAGGAAAATTAAAAAATGCATATGCAAAAAAAGCATGAAATAATATTTCTTAGCTTTCTACTTTCTTGATTTGGGCAATTCCTTTACTACATTACTGAACTAATTTAAATTTACCTTAGTGCAAGAGACCAAGAGCCATATATTTTTCACTACCTATGTACTATATCAAATAACTGACTTATAACTGCAAAAAAAAAGTATCATGTATTTGCCATTAGGATAAAACTATTTAGGAGCATTTTACATTATTTTAGTGAGTGAAGACTTTTAAAAGTTCCCCAAATATTAATGTAATAAATTACTGTGAAGTGTATACTTTGCTGTGATTATGGCAAAAAATGAAAAGTACATGTTATAAAACTTTACCTTAAATCAATAATTATGACCAGTTACTTATGTTTAACAACAAGATAAATTGCAAATAACCAAACAGAGTAATTACACAAATATTATTTTGATATTCTTGAGCTTGTGGCATTAAACAATGTCTAATATGGCATTTATGTCGGTAACTGAAGGGAAAAAGAAAGAAAGATGAGAAAAAGTATACAAATAATTGCAGGAAAGCAAAGAGAGAGGAAAAAAAGTACAAATTCCCCATGGCTTGAAACCTGTAAGGGCGAGATATTGTTATATGTAGAGTGTTAAATAGTTTAGAATCTGCTGTCCTAGTACTGAGCTATTTATATTTAGGATTTATCCACTATTAAATAAAATATTTCATTGAAAGTTGGTTTCCCATACTTTATTTAGCAGTGTTTTCCAATGACACAAAGTTATTGTCATCATAACCTTCGAGCTCTTCCATTTTAGCATTTCTAACAGCACTGTTTTCTAAGTTGGAGCCCCCTGGGAGGCAAATTCAGCTGAGATGTCCAACTACAATTTTCTGTGTGAGGAATAGCTACTGAATTCCTCCTGGATTTGCCTATTGTTGCAGAGAGAGCCTTTGTAATTACCAAGGGATTATAGTAGAATATGAAAGGGACTGAAAGCAACTTTCTTGCAAATCAAGAATGTATTCAGCACAAATTTAGGAAGACTCTTCTGGGAAGTGAGGCAGAAGTGTCTGAAAATGTTAAGGGTTCAAGCAGAAGGTCTTGAAATTCCTAATTAAAGAAGTAAAATCCGCTTTTAAAGAATGTCAAGGACTGTCATTTGTATTCTCCACCAAGGAAAGGGTCTTCTGAGGATTGTAAACGAGGTGATGGCACTGCCCAAATACCCTGGGTTTGTCTTTTACTTTTTTTTTTTATACTCCAAAAGTAATGAAAATTGAGCTTAATGTTACACAAATAAAAATAATTAAATAGAAGATAGTGGCAGTGATGCATTACCTGAATGAATATACAAGATTGAGAGGTCAATAATCCAGAAACAACTTCTATTTTGGTGTTTCGTATATATTAGATGACTCTTTCAGAGTAAAATAAAATATAGCTTTTATTCTACCATTTTGCTACCAAATTTGAAAACAAAAACATTCTTAATGGATTATGTTTCTGATGTTCTCTTTGACATGTGATTTCAGCACATGTTCTTACTGAAACAAGCCAGATTATCAGTTACACCTCTTCTGGGTATGCTTTTGGAATTTAAGTTTAAAAATTGATTTATTTTTCTTATTGATTTTATAACCCAAATGAGAATCAGTGATTAATTTATACATGTTAATTTTTATATTCTTAGGTTCTCTCTCTATTTACAGAAATTTTGATAAATACATGGAGCAATGAGCCATATAACATTGAAAGTCCATAATGATTTGCAAAGCTGATTCAGATTGGGTGATTTTGTAGAAATAAAGGCGCACATTAAATTTAGAAGAGAGAAACAGGCAGAGAGAACTTGAGTTCTGACTAGCAAATGTTATTTCTTTTAAGGATTAAAAAGCGTGTGTCAAACGGCCTACTAAAATGTGGCATATTCAACTTGCCAATTTGATTTTAAAATTCAGATTTTAAGAGAATATCAGAAAAGAAAAAATCTAATTTTTTATTAGTAATTATCTTTTTTGTGCTTATAGAAGTCAAGTTTTTCATCGCCCATCTGCCATCTTTTAATTTTTTCTCTCCTTTCCCTTAGTCAGTAGTCCCCGACAGTGGTATCATCCTCCTCTGTTCCTTATCAAGCCTATTCAAAGGCTCACTTATAAACCTTAACATCAGGTGTTCCTCACATCTTGTAGACATGGGAGCTAAAAACAATATTTTTCCTCTCACCGTCTAAATTCTTCTAGCTGGGCCAATAACCAAATCAACAGAGGCAAAATAACAAGAGAAAAACAAAGTTTTAATACATGTGCATGGGGAATTCACATAAGCATGAAAATTCCAGAGACTGTGAAGCAATATTGGGTATATATGACATTTTAGACAAAGGAGAAAGTGGGAAGAGGTATTAGATCTCAGTGAGAATGGGTGATTTGCAGGCAGTTGGAGAAGAGTGGAACATGCATGGAAGGCACATTCTTGCTGGGAAACTCAGAAACAATGGGGCACAGGGCATCTAGCCAACAGACTTAAGAGTCTTCCTGACCAACAATAAGTGAAGATTCTTCAGATGATTGAGCCCTTCCTAAAGTAGGGTTTTTTTATCTGTATCTCTTGGGCAGGAAAGAGGGGACGGTCAAAGTTTCTTTCTGAGTCTTTGCTTTTTTTTATTATTTATTATTATTATTTATGCCTACAGCACCTGGTCTTCCTAGGTGGTCTCCCATCCAAGTACTAACCAGGCTTGACCCTGTTTAGCTTCTGAGATTAGACATTGGGCTTGTTCAGGGTGGCATGGCCATTGACCATGGCCCATGGCTCCACTGGGACATGAACCCAAAACCTTCTGTGCGTAAAGCACATGTGCTAACCGCTACACTGTGGAATCATATCCTCTTTTGTTTCTCAATAAACAGCTAAAGTCCATATCCCCCAAAGCAGCTTCAGGATGGCAAATTTTGACTCCTTTCATAGACTTCACTGATTTTCCCCTTCTTAAAGTTTATTTGGAGACATCTTTTTTTTTCTTTTTTTTACCAAATCACTTGTTACTTAAACAAATATATTCTCCCACCTCTAATTGTTTCATATACGTAAACCTCAACAAACCTCATCCTCTAGCAAGGACAAAAATCATGTCTTAGATATTTTTGATGTTTTCCAGAGTAACATTTTCCTAGAGAAGTATGTTGTAAGCCATGTGAATGGTTTTCAATTTTCTAGTAACCACTTTTTAAAAAGTAAAAAGAAA
Organism: Eidolon dupreanum; assembly: GCA_028627145.1. Classification (NCBI taxonomy): domain Eukaryota; kingdom Metazoa; phylum Chordata; class Mammalia; order Chiroptera; family Pteropodidae; genus Eidolon; species Eidolon dupreanum. Next base: position 60,284,179 of record CM053508.1, read on the forward strand.
CAAGCAAAATAAATTTTAGTAATACATATTACTTAACTCAAGATATCTAAATTATTATTTCAATATATGATCAAGATAAAACACATTAATGTGATATTTTACATTCTTCTTTTGTATGAAGTCATCAAAATGTAGATTCAGACTGGCCACATATCAAGTGCTCAACAGCTATACTGATTTCCATATTGGACGATATGTCTCTAGAGTATCATTTTCTAAATTAGTGCATCTAGATAATTCAGATACAAATATTTTACTAGTATATCAAGGTGACATACACAAAATAAGAATATTGTTGCTTAAGCCAACCGAATCTTTGTTGCAATTAGAAGTTCGCTTATGTAGAATTGTGCTGAGAGTAATCCTATTGCTCATAGAGATTCATTTCATTAATACTTTTAGAGATATACACATGTATTTAGAAAATATTTTTAATATTTTAGAGTTTTAAAAAAGACTATTAATGTTATTTATCTTTGAAATATTTATTTCTATGTCTTCTAATTTGGGGGTTTGAGGCCATTGTAAAATAAATGATAAGATCAAAGGTATACTTTCCATGATATGGCATGACTCCAATACAGGTATCTTACACATACAGAAGTGCTAGGAAAAACAGACTCAGAGCCACAATAAACAATGATAAGGAGGTGACACAGAGCAGTGAGAAGATTAGTCAGATGGTTTGCAAACCAATCCCAACTCTTCCTCTAATTTAGTATGTGTGGCTAAATTATTTAAACTCTCGGAGTCTCAGTATCCTCCTTTGCACACTGAGGATAAGAACTCTGAGGCTGTTGTAAAGCTCAAATATGATAATACACTCAGAGCAGCTTATAAACTGAAAGCATAAGAGCATGGAAGATATCATTACTACCTTTAGATCCTAATATTTCCAAACATGAGGAACAGAGGATTGGACCCTGGATGATAAAAGCCCTTGTCATCACTCCACTTTTGAATTTTCTCAAGATTAAAGGGAAAATGATTCAGTTTTAATGAACTGTTATAGTCAAATTTATACTACCACCACATAAAGTGGTATTTATTAACATATAGAATGATAAAGATAAAAATATATAGACACACTATAAAATTGCATATTAATTAGCAAATTATGACATACTTGTGGGAATGTTAAAAAGGAAATGGGTTCTTAGTAAAACCTGTAAAGATCTTTGAAAGCTCTGTTCAGACATTTCCGTCCACATTTCTGGTTTTTCTAACAACGAACTTGTCAAAATTTATTTTGAAGGTTTACAGAATTACTAATAACTTTACTATTTGGCAGAAAGCCATCATGTTTAAAAATTTCTCAGTGGTATAAAACTCCTTGATTCCCATCAAAAGATTGGTCCTGAATTAAGTATACTTTCAGCTTAGAAAGTGACACTGGACTTTGTGCAACTTCATAACCATTGTTGGGGTTCAGCAATTTGCTCTCTCTTGGAAGATATCCAGAAGCTACAGTTAGGGCAGAACAGAGAGCTGTTTGGCTACTGTGTGGATTGAGCTGCAGGGAGCACATTCCATTGGTGCTCCGCAGTCAATACCGCCTGCCTATTTGCTTCTGAGTGCAATAGTCTGTAAAGCACTAAATGGTTGGGCCTTCACAATTTAGAGATCAGCCTTCCTCCCTGGAAGTGTCAGGGCAATTGAGATCAGCTGGAGTGCTGCTGCTCTGCTCTTATTTTCTAACTTCCATCTACAGGGAACCAGAAGTAGGGAATCTCCTAAGGAAGACTCTCACTTATGGACCTCTTTGTCTTCCATTAGCCAGAAAAGAACTAAACTGGTAATCTTTAAGGAATGACATAAAGCCCATCTTTTCATTAGAGTTGAAAAGCAGGAATTTCTGCTCTTTAAAAAGAACAATGTGTTCAATGAGAAGGCCCTCAGATTCCATAAAGCTTTGCATTAAAATAACACAAACAGTACAATTTCTTCTTTCTTAGTCAAGTCTTCAGCATTCACTGGCTTACTGCTCGAATTCCTTATTGTTTGACCTTTTTTCCCCCACAGGCTCTCCTCCCATTTAGAAGGTAAAAGATTGAATGAGAGATTATAATGCACAATTTTATGTTTTGAAGTTTTCAATCAGAGATTTGACCTAATCTGTATCTCTCATACAAATTCATTTATTTATATATTCTTTCAACAAATATGAATTGGATGCCTACCATTTGTCAGTATTTATTTAAATGCTTCAGATGTAGTAGAGAAAGAACCCTCTATCTTGGTGGAAATTGTAGCCTATTTAGAAATACAGAAAATAAACAAATACATATAATATAATATCAAAAGTGAATAAGTTCTCTGAAGAAAAATACAGCAGGGTAGGAAGCAAGAGAGTTAACTTGTAGACAGAATGATCTAGAGAAATAAATAAAGTCAAAAGTGTGAGCTATGCAAATATGTGGGGATCACCAAGTACAAAGGCACAAGGGCTGATACATGGTTTCTGTGTTTGAGTCTCTCTGGATTGACTATAGTAGAGGAAAATAAAGTTTGAGAGGAATGCAGCAGGCTCATGTCAGGAAAAACCTTGTAGACAATAGCAATGACTTTTTATTTTACTCTGAATGTAATGATCTGAAGAATGTTGATATGACCTGTAGTCAAACTAATCTCTGAAGAATAGTCTACAGATGAGGCAGAAGTCTAGGCTATTGAAATGGACAAGATGAGAGGTAATGGTCCTTTGGTCTTAGGAGATGAGAAATATCAGATTCAGGATATATCTTAAAGGAATACCCAACTGGATTTGCTGATGGATTGGAATTAGGATTTGAGGGAAAAGAAAGAGTAAAGGATGACTTTGAACATATTGTCAGGAAATTAGTTAACATATATTCTTTACAGACACTAATTATTATACAGATGTACTGGGAGCTAAGTAAATTCAGCCTAGAACAATGCTTACAAAAGAGAAACTTGGGGTGGGGAGAATTACCATTATCTAATTTGCAATAGGAATCACCATATGATTTCTTTAAATAGCAAGATCTTTTAGTGCAGTTAAAGTACCATTCAATTATTATAAAATCCATTTAGAAAGAATGATTTAGGAACAAATCTACTTTCATTAAATATTGGGGCAGAGTAGCAAAAGGCACACTCTACCCTGTCATCTCAGAGCATACAATTAGAATAATTAATTATATTGGATGCAGAAAGGATGCCTGTTGCCTTGGCACAACTGATACTCATACTCCTTCACACTCTTAAAAGTGTATTGATTTGGACAGTAAATTATATATGTACTCCACAACGTAATCTAAATACTGGAAATTTCTGCACAGCAAAGGAAACAATAGAATGAAGAGGCAACCTACAGAATAGGAGAAAATAATTGTAAATCATATATCAGATAAAGGATTAACATCCACATTATACAAATACTTCAATAGCAAAAAAAAAAATCAATTAAAAAAATGGGGAGAGGACCTACATGGACATTTTTCCAAAGACTTACAAATGGAAAGCAGATGCATGAGAAGGTGCTGAACATTACTAATCATAAGGGAAATGGAAATCAAAACGACAATGAGATACTACCTCATGTCTGTTAGAATGGCTATCAGTAAAAAGACAAGAAATAACAAATATTGATGAGGATGAAGAAGAAAGGAAACACTTATGCACTTTTGGTGGAAATAAAAATTGGTGCAGCCACTATGGAAAACAGTATAGATGTGCCTCAAAAATTATAAACAGAAATACCATATGGTTCAGCAATACCACTTCTGGGCATACATCTGAAAGAAACAAAATCACTATCTCGAAGAGGTTTCTACAATCCCACATTCATTGGAGCATTATTTACAATAGCCAAGACACATAAATAATCTAAGTGTCCATTGATGGATGAGTAGTTAAAGAAAATGTTTATATACATATTATATATATGTGTGTGTGTGTGTGTGTGTGTGTGTGTGTGTGTGTGTGTGTATGTGTGTGTGTGTATATATATGTGTGTGTGTGTGTATATATATATATATATATATATATATTCTGAATATAAACAGATTATTATTCCACTAAAATATTCTGAATATCATTCAAAATATTATTCAGCCATGTAAAAGAAGGATGTTTGCCTTTGGCTACAACACAAATGGACCTTAAGGGCATTATGGTAAGTGAAATAAGTCAGACAGAGAAAGGCAAATAAATTCCATTTGATCCTACTTGTGTGAAATCTAAAAACTTCTAAAAACATTTGACTCACAGAGATAGAGTAGAATTGTAGTTTCCAGGGACTAGGGGTTGGGGGAAATTGAAGATGTTGGTCAAAGTATACAAACTTCAAGTTATAAGATGAATAAATTCTAAAGACCTAATGTACAGCATGGTGATTATAGTTAACATACTGTAGTATATGCTTGAAAGTCACTAAACAAGTAAACCTTAAATGGCCTCACCACGCACACACATGCACACAATCTGTAATTATGTGAGGTAATGGATGGATGTGTTAGATAAACTTATTGTAATAATCATTTTGCAGCATATATGTATCAAATCAAGACATAGTACACGTTAAACTCACATAATGTTATATGTCAATTATATCTTGATAAAGCTGAAAAATACAAATAAATTTACAATTATATAGAAAAACTAAACACAGTTGTTTAAATTGTTTATCATGCAAAGATATACATAAAAAAAAACCCTGGAGACATTAATCTAAGAAAAAATTAGAGGAAAAATGTCCCTCTCTGCATAGCCCAATTCCACCAACAGAAGACAGAGATGGCAAAGGATAAGATACATCATTTGTCTACATGAATTTATTGTTGCATATGTCATACACTCTACTAGGTGCTGGATAGACATAAATCTATAGAACATGATTTATATCTCTGATAATTTTAGAATGTTCCCCCCAAATACCCCAGTCACAGCAAGGCATGTTACTGAATTTTCAACTAGATATCACTGGATTTTAAATAAATAAGGTAAATCTATTCAATAATAAGAATAAACTTTATTAACAAGGGCAGGAAACTTAAACCTCCCAGGTATTATACCTGAAGGTCAGGATCATCAAGATAGGCCTACTGCACCTCCAGTTTTTAAAACATAACATATATATATATATATATATATATATATATTATATATATATAATATTATGTATATTATATATATATAAATAATATCTAATTATATATAATATATAATATATCACATACATAATATAATAATAATAATATATAAATATATATAAATCAAATCACTGTCATGCTATCTGTGTTCCTGCTTCCTACTTCAGATCCTGGCTTCTTTGAATGTAGCTAAGTTTAATGCTTTTTTAAAAAAAATTCTGAGCAGTGCCTTAGGCCCTATAAGTAAACCATGAACCTCCTACTTAATGATTACCAGAAAGGGGAGTGGTATATGCCATGATCTAGATAATTATAGTATTATTATTATTATTATTATTATTACTACTATGACTAGTGCCACTAATACTACTACCATCATCATTTACAACAATTTTAACTTATTTACAATGATATGCTGTGGAAGAAGAAAAATAAAAAGAGTAACTCTTGGCCTTAAAACCTTACAATGTGCAAATAGTCATTGCTCATTATATTTGATTGATTCAAACTCCTTAACGTAAAGAAATTTAAAATTATAATTAAGGCTTACAAAAGGTCTCATTTTTAGACAAGTAATGTTACATGACATTTTCTCTTTCAGCTAGGGATTTCAGGGAAGTTTATAAATATTACCTTGATAAACTTCACAAACTTCCTCTCAGGTTGTATGTATAAAGCTAATTTGTAGATAGTCAATAAAGAAAAAAAAGCATGCATCTAGGTCATGTGATTTGCCTCAAGTCAAAAATTGCTTTTCTATTGTTGTTTCCAACTGGGTATGGTAGCGAAGCCCATGACCACAACACAACATTGTATGAATTCTTCTCATAAGTATTATATTATTTCTTTCAACATGTACTGGTAAAGCAATTTAAAAATGTTCTAATAACTTCATCTTTCAGGTTAGAATAGTGAAGCTTACGATATTTAAAGTATTTCCCACTACTTATTCAGCTATTTTATCACCAAACACAATGTTCTTTCCACTTTTGTAGAGGAGCTAATGAAGTATATGAGACACAATTCAACAAAACTATGTTTTTAACATAAAGATTTCTATGACTCTTAGACTAACAAGAAACTAATTATGTATTATCACTTATTTTCAATAGCAAAGATTATCTGAAAGGCAGTATATACACATTATTTTTAAACCATTGAATTTTATTCTGAATAAGCTTTGAGGAATTTAATAAGTAAAAGCACCCTGAGGTTAATCCATTTTGTGTAATGCGGGATATTTTTAATAAGGCAAACAATGGTGCCCAAATTTATCAATTTCAATGGTAGATTTTTATATACCAAATTATCCAAAAAATAGGGCACGTTCGTCTACCTGTAAATTATTTATTTTGATACTATGTTAACTTATTTAAAATAAGTAATTTTGCAGTTGATTTTCCACTCTTTTATTTTCCCTTTTGACATTTTTCTTGTTCTCCCCCATGTCCCTGCCTCTCCCCACCCCCACCTCCAATGAGTGATTTGCTTCCTCTTACTCAGAGGTTTTCTATGTGACACGGCTCCCATGTCTGCATATGCTTCAAATATTTCTTCTCTCCTTCCCTGCTACCAAATCATAGGCTTTATCCATCTTTGGAAGCAATGAGGAAATAAATTCATTCTAATTTGTTGGTGTCTTGTGGAGGCTCAGTGGATGACCCCTTCTCAAGATAGTTGTGGTTTCATGAAAAATTCCTAAAGACCTAAAATAGCTCAACAGAGTTTGTCTTCAATTAGCTTCATGTACATGTCTGCTTCCGTGAGGATTTAGTTTCTAGAGCATCCCTAAGTAATGTAGTAAAAAGGCACCACTAAGCAAGCACTCAACTTGTGTCAGATCCTACTCTAACCATTTTACACAGATTACCTCATTTATAGTCAAAACAATCCAGAAGTAGTACATAGCATTTTATCAGTGAGGGAGTTGGATAAGTTACTTTCTGAAGGTCACCTATGTAATAAGCAGTGTAGCAGAGATTTGAACCCTAGTCTACCTGGTTCCATGCTTCTAGCCACTGTCTGACCTATAATTTTTATCTACTATGCTGTATTCTCTCCCATAAAAATAGTTGCCTACTTCATCTACTTTTTAAAAATGATTTTGAAAGCAATTATATTTATAAGATACATTAGAAACCACCACATTTCATCAGGAAAAGTGAACAATTTATGTCTAATTATTGTGCTATAGCACAATTGTAATAAGAATTGAAAATACAGAATAGCCAATATGGGTCACATGCTCTTCTCTAGAGCTGAAGGGTGCCAGTATTCCCTTCTGAACTAATTAACTGAGAGCAGAAGAAGAGTGGTTTCCCAATGAGAAATGAGGATGATTTCACCAGAATGAGAAGGAATGGGAGCTACAACTTTTTTTTTTTCAGGCAAACTCAACAAATATAATGTTTACACTACTCAAAAACTGCAGTAGATGTTTATTGCCATAGAGTAAGTTAAAGTAACATCAAAGAATTGCTAAGCTGAAAATGACTTTGAAGTTTATCTTATCCAGCCAACTTTAGAGAAATACAGTGAAAACTAGAAATAGAACCAAGCCTGAAACTCAGATATTTTGCTTCCTAAAGTATTCTTTTTAGTTCCCGTATTGGAAATTCAAGCTGATCTCCAAATACTTTCTATAAATACCTAAATTTTACCTGTATTCCTTACCTTTCACTCCTCCCCAACAAGAAGTCTAGACCAGGTGAACTTACCTTTTCAATGTTTCCTGGATGTGCTTTGCCTAATTCTACTTTTGTGCCTTTACTTCTACTTTCCAGTTGTAATGAACTTTTATATCTTTTCTATTTATTCTAATGTAAAGCATATTCAAGGTCCAATTCAAGTTTTTTTCCATTAACCACACTTAAACTTTTTTTCTATAACTGAAAAAACTGAAGTATTTAGAAGCAAATTTATAATATCTCTCATCATATCATCTTTTCACCTACTTTCATCTACTCCCTTGCATGCTGTTTTCTTCCCATTTCTATGGATCTGCACTCCACTAATACACAAAATTCCAGCCTCTCTTCTACTCAAGGACATATCTTAGCAATTCTTCTCACTCTTTTATCATCAGCATTTCCCCCTCTACTGTATCATCACCAAAAGTATCAAAAATGGTAGTGTTTTTGATATGTATTGCCTATTCTTACCTTATTTTTCTCTTGTTTCTGTATCAAGAAAAACTCTACCTGATAATTACCTACACTGGGTGACTCTACTTTCTCTTCCACCATTTTACCTTTTGCCAATCTCAATAAGATTTTGTCCTCATAATGCCAGCAAAAATAGTCTTATCAGGGTTACTATTGACCTAAACAGTGTCAGGTAGAGTAAGGCAGCCTGCAGTGAGAAATAAACCTTAAAAAATCCATTTTTGATTTTCATAACAGCAAGTAATTGATTTTTTTCCAGTACCATGAGTTCTGAATGCTGATGACTCCCAAATTTATATTTCAATCCAAAGCATCTGCTCATAATCTACACTTGTATGTTCAGCTGCCTACTTGACATCTTCACATAAATATCTAGTTAATAAACTTAACAGGCAAAATTGATATTTGAAAATTCTCACCCTGCCTTACTCAACCTGTTCATCATTCAGTCTTCTCCAACTCAGTTAAAGATATCTCTATCTTTCTAGTTTTATAATTGCTTTGACTGAAAATTTTGGCTTCATCCTTTATATTTCCTTTTCTCCCTTTCAAGAGTCAGTTGGTCAACAAAATGTTTAGGTTCTACCCTCCAAATACCTTTTTTTTTTACATTTAATTTTCTTCAATTTTATTTATTTAATTTTTTAGTTTATTATTATTATTATTATTATTATTATTTGGCAACATTGGTTAACGCAATCCAGAAAGTTTAAGTTGTACATTTTAGCAGTAAGATATATATATATAGATAGATAGATAGATAGATAGATAGATATAGATATAGATATTTACATTGTGTATTTATCTCCCATAGTTAGATTTCTTTCTATCACCACATATTTGACCCCCTTTACTCCATCTACTTCCCCCCTACCCTCTGATAACCACTAGTATATTGTCCATGTCCATGAGTCTCTGTTTGTTTGTCCTGTTCATTTTTTGCTTTTAGGTTTATATCCCTGAGAGTCTAGAAATAAACCCATGTTTATATGGGCAAATAATTTTTGACACAAAAGCCAAAAACATACAGTGGAGAAATGAAAGCCTCTTCAATAAACGATGCTGGGAAAACTGGAAAGCTACCTGCAAAAGAATGAAACTAGACTGTTATCTATCACCACACACCAAAATTAATTCAAAATGGATTAAGGACATGAATCGAGGACCTGAAACAATGAAACACATAGAAGAAAACATAGGAACTAAACTCAAAGACTTTGGACTTAAAGAAGATTTTATGAATTTGACCACAAAGGCAAGGGAAGTAAAAGCAAAAATAAATGAATGGAACTACATCAAACTAAAATGTAGTTTCTCTGCACAGTAAAAGAAACCATCAACAAGTTAAGGAGACAACCATCTGAATGGGAAAATATATTTGCAAGCAACACCTCTGATAAGGGCCTAATATCCAAAATATACAAAGAACTCAGACAACTCAATAATGACAAAAAAACAAACAATTTAATCAAAAAATGGGTAGAGTACCTGAAGAACGGACACTTCTCCCAAGAAGACATATAAATAGCCAACAAACATATGAAAAGATGCTCAACATTGCTAGCAATCAGGAAAATATAAATCAAAGCTACAATAAGATACCAAACACATTTTAAAACTCCTCATCACTGCATGGCTGTCACGCTATTCCAAGCCACCAACATGTTTCCTAGACTAACAAGATAGCCGTTTTATAGATCCTCCTGATTCTGTTCTCCCTATTCCTACATCAGGGCTATTCTCAACCTACTATCAAAATAATCCTGTCAAAATGGAAGCAAGATCATGTTGTTTTTCTGCTTAAAACATTCTTTCACTTTGCATAGGTTTTTATTTGAAACTAATCTTCTCAAGGAGAACTTTTCTAATCATTTCATCTAAAACTGAAACCTCTCCTTAACTACTTTTATTACTGTCACTTGCATTATTTTTTTTTTTAAATTTTTAATTAAGTTTATTGGGGTAACATTGGTTAATACAATTATATAATTTTCAAGTGTACATTATCATTTGACATCTGTTTATTCTATTATTTTTACCACCCAAAGTCCAGTTTCCTTCAGCTACCATGTATTTGATCCTTTTTACCCACTTCACCCTCCCCCTAAACCCTATATTTGATCCCCTTTACCCGTCTACATCCCTCCTCCTCCCCCACCCCACTAGTAAGCACTAGTCTATAATCCTCTGGTAACCACTAGTCTATATTCCATGTCCATGAGTCTATGTTTGTCTTGCTCATTTGTTACTTTTAGATTAATATCCCACAGATAAGTGATATTAACTTGAGGTCCATCCATGTTATCTCAAATGGCAGTATTTCATCTCTTCTTATGGCTAAGTAATATTCCATTGTATATATGTATCACAGCTTCTTTAGCCAATCATCTATCATAGGACACATCGGTTGCTTCCATGTCCTGGCCACTGTGAATAATGCTACTATGAACAATGGTGTGCAAATATCTTTTTGGATACAGGTTAAGTCTTTGGGGTAAATACCCATTAGAGGGATTGCTGGATCATATTGTAGATCAATTCTTTATTTTTTACTGTTTCTCATAGTGGCTGTACCAATTTGCAGTCCCACCAGCAGTGTATGAGGGTTCCTTTTCCTCTGCATCCTCTCCAACATTTATTGTTACTTGTCCTGTTGATTATAGCTATTCTAATATCACCTGCATTATTTTTTCCTTGCATTTATTGCTAACATTACACATGTCTCCCTCCAACTGAAAGCTATATATTTTTTATAACCTCAGTATTCTTAGCATTTAGAATAATACCAGATATAGTTTGTATTGAATAAATAAATGAATGAGTGAATGACTCTAAATTAAAATTTTTATCCTAAATTCTGTAGCTCTATATTGTTCATTAATAATTTAATCATAGTCTGCCCTTTTGTAACTTTATGAGAAAATATCCTGAGATTCCCAATTTTATTATAAACTCATTATATCAAGGAAAATAATAGAGATTTTTTCTCAATGTTCTTTTTATAATATTTTTTATTTTTCAATTATAGTTGCCATACAATACTATATTATTTTCAGGTGTATAACATAGTGATTAGATATCTATATAACTCACAAAGTGATCACCCCAATAAATCTAGTACCCCACTGACACCATACATAATTATCACAATATTATTGACTATATTCCTTATGTTATACTTTATATCTCGATGACTATTTTGTAACTACCAATTTGTACTTCTTAATCCCTTCTCCCTCTTTTCACAACTCCCCAACTCCCTTCCCATCTGATAACTTTCAAAATGTTCTCTATATCTATGAGTTTCTGGGTTTTTAAAACTTATTTATTTTGTTCTTTAGATTCCACATGTACATGAAATCATATGGCATTTGTCTTTCTCTGTCTGACTTACACCATTCAGCACAATACTGTCTAGGTGCATCATAAAATATCTTTTTCCATTCCTTTTCTTTCTGTGTATGAATTTTAATCTGAAGGGAGTCTCATATAGGCAGCCTGTGTTAGGGTCTGCTTTTCTTTTCTATTCAGCCACTCTTTCTTTTGACTGGAGCATATAACTCTTTTTATTTTGAAGTACTTATTAATAAATATGTAGTTATTATCATTATTTATTCATATTTTTGATTCATATATTTTTTTTCATCTTAGAGAAGTTCCTCCAATATTTCCTGTAATACTGGTTTGGCGATGTTGAACTCCTTTAGCTTTTTCTTGTCTGGGAAACTCTATCTGTCCTTCGCTTCTAAATGACAGCTTTGCTGGGTAGAGTAATCTTCGTTGTAGGTCCTGGGTTTTCATCACTTTGAATATTTTGTGCCAAACCCTATTGGCCTGCAAAGTTTCTTTTGAGAAACTGACAGTCTTATGGGAACTCCCTTGTAGGTAACTAATTGCTTTTCTCTTGCTGCTTTTAAGATTCTCTCTTTGTCTTTAACTTTTGACATTTTAATGATGATGTGTTTGGTGTGGGCCTCTTTGAGTTCATCTTGTTTGGGACTCTGTGAATTTTCTGGGATTGTATGCCTGTTTCCTTCACCAGGTTAGGAAAGTTTTCCATCATTATTTCTTGAAATAGGTTTTCAATTTCTTGCTCTCTCTTCACCCTCTTGGTACCCTTATCATGAGAATATTGTTATGCTTGATGTTGTCCCAGGGTCTATTTAAGCTATCTTCATTATTTTTGGATTCTTTATTCTTGTTCCTGTTCTGATTAGGTGTCTTCCACAGCCCCAATCTCTATATTGGTGATTTTATCTTTCACTTCATCCACTCTGTTTATTCCCTCTAATGTACTCTTTATGTCAGATATTGACTTCTTCATTTCTGACTGGTTCTCTTTTTATGTTTCCCATCTCCATTTTTATGTTTTCTATCTCTTTGTTGAAATACTCACCGAGTTTATCTACTCTTCCCCTAAGTTCATTGAGCATCCTTATAACCAGTGTTTTTAACTCTCCATCTGGTTGATTGCTTGTCTCCATTTTATTGAGTTATTTTTCTGGATCTTTGTTCTTTTTTCATATGGGACATGCTTTTTTGTCTCCTCATTTTGGCTGCCTCCCTGTGTCTATTAGGTAGGGCTCCCAAGTAGAGAGGCTTTATGTAGTTGGTGTCCTACAGGGCCCAGTGGCACAGTCCTGAAAGGGGGTCCAGTTGCAGGCCAAGTTTAGCCACAGCCTATACACCTCTGGGGCCACTTGGTAAAAGGCAGCAAGTAATCCACAGATGGCTTCCACCTGTGCTGGGCCTATAGTTGCATCAAGGGGCCAAGTCAGAAAATGAGGCCAGCTGCTGCTAGTATGTGGCTTGGGGCTGCTCAACAAGTCGTATAGCACATGCTGAAGCCAGATGCTGCGTCTCTGTTTTGTATGCCTTTGAGAGATTTTAGGAAAGCCTGCAGCAAGACCCAAGACAGGCATTTATATGGAATAAACCAATAGATGTTGTTTGGGTGGGCCCATAATGTGGGAGAGGCGGAGTCTCAGGGAATCCCTTGGGCGGAGCAACTTGTGTTATCCAGGTTGATGGCGACTTAGCTATGGTGGCACCTGCGTCTGCATGCAGGGAGAGGGGAGGGCTCAACAAAGAAATAATGGATACTGCCAGCACTTCCGTCTGGGAGAAAGCCTCCCCTCCCATCCTTGCCCTGAAGCCGGACAACTCAGTGTCTCCCTGTATGTCCATGGCGCTCCTCAAGCAGCCAGCACAGCACTGGAGTTCAGACCAAGCCAGTCCGTCAGCGAGTAAGTCCAGGCGTGGGTCCTTTAAGAGGGAATCTGTGCCTTCTGCAACCCTCCGTCTCACTCAGCCTCCCCCTCCGCTGGTTCACAGTCAGAGGTTGTAGAAACTTCACTTCCTGGCACTGGAACCCTGTGCTGCAGAGCCCAGTGTGGGGCCAGGACCCCTCGCTCCGCAGGTGGGGAAAATGTCTCTGCAACCAAAATAGCCCTCCCTATTCTCAATCACTATGCACGGTTGTGGGAATGGGCCGTTTTGCATGTCTGCTCCTCCTACGGGTTTAAGGAGACCTCTTCTTTTTATCCTTAGTTGGAGGCTTCCGGTCAGCCAGAACTTGGGTGACTCCACATGCTAGTTGTTCTGTAGTTTTGTTAGAATTTTGGTGTGGCCATGAGAGAAGGCACGCACAGCCTCTACCTTCTATCCTGGGGGTCCCTATCTCCTGGAACCAGGCCACACAGCAGGAAGTGAGTGGCGAGTGAGCAAGCAAAGCTTCATCTGTATTTGCAGCCACTCCCCAGTGCTAGCAACACCACCTCAGCTCCACTTCAGATCATCAGACATTAGATTCTCATGAAAGCACTGGTTTCTGGTGCAGAAAATATTGGGGATCACTATTCTATACCATCATGACCAGTCTCCTTAAAGATGTCATTTTATCCACTCCCCATGTCTAATTCAGAAGTCAACACAAAGGTAAATAAATACATAAATGGATGAGTGGGAAATTCATCAGATGGGTATAGTAAGTTTGGAGAATGGGAGCCATGGAGACCAATAATGTGAAGGGTTAGCATAAGAGACCAGAATCTAAGGACAACTTAATATTGAAAATTAAAACAATGTAGTTATAGGTACCTAACATGGGGAGTCGAGTTGATAAGAGCATTATGCCATCTAAATGAAATGTAGTTGCCCCTGATGAATTCAACATTCGATCCACATGCCAGCTTCTTTTAGTCAAGTCTTCTTGTTTGTCAGAGTTATATTTAGCAGATGCCAGACACCATTCTGTTAATTTTAAAAAATGGAAACAATCTAAGCAATTGAGACAAATAGCAGACCCCAGATAGATTGTGCTCTTTTCTCTGTTTCATTAATGTTCCCACTGAATCAATTCTTATCTGCCAAAAGGTTAGGCATTATAATTCTGGAACAAAATATAAATTTAAATAAGTTAATTTCCAAGTGCCTCACTCTAGAATAATAAAATTTAAAGTACACTCCTGGCATGTTTTAGACTCTATGATTATATATATATTTGCAGTATTGGCCGAGAACGATTTATTTATGTTGAGTCACCACACACAGGCTATCTCATTTCTCTCCTGCCGTATGGTTTAGCAAACTGGTCAAAGGAGATGAGGTGTATGTATATATGACTGTGTGGTGGTGGGGTTTAGTTAGAGAATTTGAGTCCCTGGGAAGGTGTAAAATGGACAAAATCAGAAAACACTACTTATCCCCTTTGTATACAAAAATATAGTATAGACTGAGAAGAGCCAAGGGTTATTCTGAAGAAGCTGGTCAGCTCAATTATGTCGACAGGCTGAAAGAAACCTCTATAGAAGGCATGGAACATAGGAGACCAGAAAAAGGAGAGGAATTGAGAGGTGGTGTGATAAGTCAGAAGAATACTTTGTGAGAATAGGAAACTCAAGGAAAAATTACAGAGGGACTGATGATGTGTTATAGCATACAAAGATGAGGGTTCTGTGGCTTTCCACACCCATCCCACCTCCTCCCAGTCTTCAGGACTGTGGAGAATACCCTCAGGATGCATGAAGAACACCCACCAGTCACCTGTGTCTTATGCTAGATTGCTACTAAAGATCACTGTTTCGTTTGACTGTGAAAGCAAAGATTTTGGTAACAAAAATGATTTTACTGAGACATTTTAACTTTCTCCTTGATGTTTGTTAAAACATATGCTGTCATTAAAGAATCGCCATTTCCTTATTTTCGTAATAGGTTCAAACTGTCTACACTTTCAAATTCTTTTATTTATTTTCTCCTGTTCTTGGGGACTTTTTAATTGACATCTTTGCAAAATATAGAGCTACATCAAGCTGACTTCCACCAAAGATGATCATATTATCTTCACATTCTAACATTGCTATTGACTCTGATTTGTGGCATGTTTCTATTGCTTTTAGTGTTCTCTTGAAATTTCATCACCATTATGTAACCTTCTGACTTCAAAATTCAATTCTTGCCTCGATTTTAATACTCAGCATAGCTTCTGAAACTACATGTAGACTATTCTCATTAAGTATAAGGAGTAGTTCTATTTCTGTGGAAATTATGGCATGTGTCACTCTCAGAGTTTTTGCCCCACCTTCATATAAGCATTTCCAAGAATCAGGCTCATTATTGAATGCACTATTCAACACCATGATTATGCTCCTATTCTTTCTAAATCAATTTCTCTTCAGATTCTGTTAACTATAGAGGGTTCTTATATCTCCCTACTCAGATTACTCTCCTCCTCCTCACAGATCTCATCTGAAAACACGAATTTTCTATCTTTGCTTTGCTTCTTAATGCCTCCCCCTTCTGTTATTTAACTTTTCAATTGTATTACTTAACTCTGTCAAGTATCTTGACATGTAGCTTGCACAAAAGCTGCTATCCATTTTAAAACTAATCTTATTGTTGGAGACTCCTCCTAGATTAAAGATCTAGGAAGTTATGTTTTGTGTATCATCATATTCATAATAAGTTCCATGGGTAAAGGAGACAAAACTACAAATTCCACATCAGTAGTGGTTGAAAGGCTGTAGATTGTTTTTTAGTATCCAGATATGACTTATAGAAGCTTGTTGGAAAAACCACATGATGTGGTAAATCATTTTCCCTGTGATTTTGAATTTCTAAATATATGTTAATACTCATTCAGAATACAATTCCATTGTTTTATTCTCAATTATTACATTAATCTCCTGGTCATTTTCTTCAGCATGCATGATATTCTGAAATGCTTAATAAATGAAAGAATAGCACTTAAAAAGAAAAGGTAGATTTATGGCATGCCTCAGTTTAATCTTTGGAAAGAATGGCTATAATATTATGGTTATTGTTGTTACCATTACTATTTACTGCCATCAATGATATAAATGCATATTATTGAGTCATAGATCATATAACCATTTTTTTTCTTGTTCAATTAAGTGGGCTGAGTAAAATAATATTGTCTTAGGTTTCATTGTTATTAATTTGCAGGATGATGATGGAATTTCATTCTTTTGACTTCTAGATTTCTTGTAAGTAAATATATGATCTTTTTCTAAAACTGAGAGTTGCTAAAATGTTTCATTTGTTTATTTTTACTTTTATATACAAACCTTAAAAATAATTCTAGGAGGAATTTTTTTTCCCTGAACAATTCTTTATATTTGCTGAGAATTTCTTGATGATTTTACAAATGTGGTTTATACATGTGTTCTCTGAATATCAGTGTCAGGAAAGTAACCCTCTAAAAGCTTTATAATAATCAAACACCTTTCAATAAGTAATATAATTTATAATGAATACTATTACTGCTAATTAAATACTGAATGAATTCAGGTTAGAAAACTTCAAAAGCATTTTCTTCTATTATCTGTGTGTCTATTACCATTAATTTACTTTACATTAACTGAAATTATACTGATCATAAAGAATTTTTTTTTATATTTATGTGGACAATAGATGCCATTTTAAAAACACTATTATAATCTGGTAATAATTAACGTACATTTCAAATTATCTATTTAGAACTCAATTAGAACAATATTTTTAACATAAAAATATGCTATGTCCAAGTGAATCATTAAGATTGCTGTTCATTCAAAATATTTTCCAATTAAAGCTCAATACTTGAAATCTTCCATAAACTGCTTGAGGACTTAAAGTTGATGGCCATGTATTAATATGATGTGGATATAATCGATCTGGGATTTATGTGGTGAGAATAATTAATGTGGCTACTGCTCAGTGCTGTCCATGAGGAGTCAGGAGCAGAAAGGATCTGTGACTGAACTAGAGACCTCTCCTGGAAAAGGTTTCTGGGGATGGGAAGAGAAGCAAATTATTGCAATTTTATGGCTTCACGCTCTTTCCTTTCCAAGTTCTGCTTCCCAGTGGTGATCCTGAAAGAAGGTAAAAATGGTATCTTACATTCTAGAAAGATAAGGAATCTACTACAAGATAGTTATTTTTTCTAAAGTTGAATATACTAATTGTATTTACGCTAGGCTTCTGATATTCTTAGCATGTAGGATACTCTTGTTTCCCGTACTCTAGATTGGTCTTATTCATTATTTGTGTGCCAGAAGCAACTTGAATCTGAGTGTCATTAGCTGTATTTGCTACTTCAAATTCAATTGAAAATTTCTGGGGGTGGGGTGGGGTCAGGCCTTCTGAAAGTGTGCCTGGTTGTGAAGGGAGATCTGAGGGCCTTAGAAGCAGAGATCCTCTGTGGTAACAACATCTAGTTATTTCAATACTTGTGTGCTCTTTAATTTTCTAAAATAAATGTACATCAGAATAACACAACTTTACTTAGTATGTTAATAAAGTATGATTTTTTTTCTTGCAGAACAGCTTATAATGAAGCACAAATGTGTATATTTTTATACACTTTTAAAAAAGTGTCGAGGTTTAGTAATTTTAACACATTGCAATTGAACTAGACTCTATATCAGATTCTTAAAACATGCAGGAATACCCCCATTGTATAATAATCCACAATTATATCTATATACATTTTGGAACAATAAAGAAGAGGACAAAGAAGATTGGAAAATAGCATGCTCTTAAAATGATGTGACAAATAGAAGTGAGAAAGGGTGAAATTCAACTATTTTCGGAGGAAAAAAAGTTAAGAAACATGTAATTTGATATGTTATTATCGTGAATTAATTTTCTATTCATTATAGATAGACTGTAAAAGTTCTGATTGTGATAAATTTGTCTAGAATCCATGTAGTTCTAACATTTATTTTTAGAAGTGTTTGTCACTTTAAACTAATTAAGCAATTTCCTGGTTTTAATGAATTTATTGCTTGGAAGCACTGACTGTAAATTTGCAAGACCAACCAAATGAACCTGCCCCCATGGAGAGTAGTGCTAACTATCTCTGTGAGCATTTTATGTTCTGAGCATGTGTTTGTAATGCCTGCCTTCCTTCAGTCAGCGGGTTGCTATTTCGAATGCTTTGCCTAAATATCAAGGCCTGCTCTATCTTGAATGAAATTATCTCCTGTTAATCTTGTACTTTATGGCACAATCAAAAAATATCTCAACTCTTTTTCTCTGAGCCAATCTGCTTTTTGTCCCCAAATTTAGGAAGTGTCATTACAGATTATATTCAGTAAATTGTTTTTCAGTCACCAATGATGGTAGCTCCAAAGTGAATCATATGTAAAGATACTCCAAGTATAATACTTCATAGCATTTCTCAGCTGAAGATATGTCCCTAATGTGACCATATCTTTATCATTTGTGCCTTTTCCCAAGAAGCCTGCTTTCCTACATCATCAGACCACTGCTAAGGCTTAACTATAGTAAATGTTATACTAATATATCTTTAATATGCTGTTTCTTCTTTCTGGAATACCATTTCTCTACCTCTGCCTCTGTTCAAATCATACTCACCCTTTAAGCCTTCAGCAAACATTAGGCTCTTCCAAGAGGTATAATCTGATGTCCCTTCTCATTATGAATATATCCTTTCATTCTTTTCATGAGTATGAGAACATTTTTAAGATGTTATTGCATCACTTACAGTTTGCCTTTTATTAGGATTTTATTTCTTGTTTTTTTTTTTTTTCCATACAATTACATTTTTAGTACTGTGAGATGAATCTAATGTGTCACTTTTAACCAGTAGATGCTCAATAAATATTTATTTAAATTAGTTTTTCAGTTGTTATTTTAACAATAGTTTTGGAATGCCTCATACTTAATGGTATAAATTCTGAAAGATTTAGAGAAAGCCTGTGCATTCATTCTAAACACAAATGTAGTTTGTTTCTACATTCTGATTTGATACTTGTTTGCTCAGTATTATGTTACCTTTTGATACTTGTATCTATCACAAATGCTTCAGAAAAATATAACACCTAAGTTGGAATATGATAAATTAGCCTACATCAAAGCTTTCTCTCATTTGTGCATTCATTTGCTTATTCATTATTGGACTACTGATATAAATATGGTCTAGAGCTTATATTCTCCTGGAGAAGATCTGTGGTGTGGTATATGATATGGCATATTCTGTAATAACGATGTGAAATCATGTAATTTAAGACCACAGATATGGAAGCAGTTACTCTTTTAGGGATAACAGCAGTAAGCTTCACTTAGATGTTGGATGTTCTACTTCATTCAAATGTCACATGTTTGATATAAAAAACAGTTTTTCAGATAAAGAAAGAATATGTGATATGATATGATATATGATTATAATATAATATTTATTGATCACTTACTAAATGCCAGACACAGTTATAAGCATTTTACACATGTTAGTTCATTTAGTCTTTATGGCTATTAAATAGTCTATTCTGCCAACGATGATAGGCATAGACTAAGTACATTATTTGCCCAAAGCTATGTAGCAAGACAGTAGCAGAGTCAGGATTCAAATCTAGACAATCTGGTTCAGAAACCCAAGTTCACAATTACTTTTTTTTAGGATGATAGCTCTGATGATTTTGTACAGGGTGAGTTTGTAGTGGGGAGTGACAAGAAGAATCATAAGGAAAATTTCCAGTTTTCTAGGTAAATGATGATTAGTGCATACATTAGGGATGTGGTTATAGTAATGGGCAAGAGTAGCAAGTTTGAGAGAGCTTTTTGGGATTGGAGCAGCAGTGCTGATAGGTTTTGGGGATTGATTGCCTTTGTGTGAGAGAGAAAGAAGTTGAGAATGCATATTCTAATCTGGCATAGAAGAATATAGATGTCATATCATTAATCAGATCAAATATAAAGGAGTAGGAACACATTTTAGAAGCAAACTACTGGATCTAATTGTAGACATTTTATCTTGAAGTTTTTATCACAGTGGAAATATTCAGAAGGTAATAGTTGAGAGGATGGGTCTAGAGCATGAGAGAGAGGAAGAGTTATTAGAGGAGTATAGTATAGTAGTTTTTGGGAGAAAATGGAGAGCACACAGGAAGATGCCTCATGTAAACAAAGAGGAGGACCAAAAGGAGACCTCAAGCTGAAGAGGACGAACAGGAGGAAGTTGTTGAGAATGTAAGAGAAGGCAGAGAAAATAAGGAATGAATGAGAATTTGGAAAGGATGGGAGAAGAAAATTTTAAAAATTAAAGTGGTCAGTGGAGTCATTACAAGCTTGACTAGGACTGAAAGAAGCCATTTAACTTTATAGTTAATGAATCTCTGAATAAAGTAATAGGGTAGAAACCAAAAAATGAATAAGATTTAAGTAAGCAAAAATTGAGAGTGGACAATGTCTGAAATTTTTGAAGAGTGATAAATTGTGTCAAATGAAGAGTTTCCTTTTTTGTTTGTATCGTTTTGTTATTTTAGGGTGAAACAGCCTTGAATATTTTATGTACAGAGAAGAAAGACACCATAGAGAGGAGAGATGAACAATATTAGGAAAGAGGAGATAATGGAGAAAATCAGGACTTAGGCAAGAGAAAAAGATAGAAATCAATGTAGAAATTAAATCCTCAATTTTATTTGGAGAGAACGAGAGATAATCTTTTCTCTGGAATTTGAGGTAAGACGATTAGAACAGGTAGCTTTGGAGGTGGATGGATTTCCTTTCTTCCCTCAAATGGATTTTCTTTTCTTTACAGAGATCTAGGTCCTCTGCAATGAACTGTAGGAGTTGGGTTGAAGCTTGAAGTTAGACGACATGCCATGATAAAGCAAAAGGTTGCTGAACAAAGACAGTTAAAATAAATTACCAGGTAGCGCCAAAGGTTCTCTTGGGGTTAAAAACTATACATGAGCAGCAGAATCACTTTACATGATTATATGATCTGCTTTAACAATTGTTAGACTCTTTTAGGAAAGAATTAAAACAATGCTTGTTTTACCTAAGTAACAGGGTTTGTTGTGAATAAAAGAATGTGGGATTTCAATCTCTACATAGTAAGTCTTTATGAAGACCACAATAAAACTGAACTCATTCAGAATTATTCAGGATATCACAAATTTCAAGCAATATTTTACCACCGCCTAGTGCTAAGCACCAATGCTCAGCATCCAAATCTGTTTTTGTTATGCTTTTTTCCTCAGCTACAGATGTACGCAAATGAACAAGCTCTGTGTTGATTTATAAGTTATTATAACAGCTCTGTGTTTCAGGGTTCCCAAGACAATCCCCAAGTTCAGTGTTTTAGTGGGACTCACAAAGATCAGCCTATAGTCATACTCTTAATTTATTACAACAAAAAGGGAAACAAACCAAAATCAGCAAAGAAAAAGGTGTGTGGGGTGAAGTCTGAAGGAAACCAGACAAAAGCTTCCAGGGGTCCTCTCCCAATGGAGTAGTACAGGACACACTTGATTATCCCAGTGAAGAGCTGCAGCAATAAGTGTGAAATCTTGTCTGCCAGGGAAGCTCCTAGAGACTTAGGGCCATGGTTTTTATTGGAGGATGCTCACATAGGCAGCTACTGCCTGACATATTCCAGTGTACTAAGATTTCAGACTCCCAAAAGGAAGGCAGATGTTCAGCATAAACTATATTGTTTGTACAGTCTCAGCACAGGGAGCCATAATTAAGAATTTGGATGGTTGGGAACCCTGTAAGAGATCTGCATTTTCAGATGCCAGCCAAGGGCTAAACTTGTAAGCAGGTCTTGCAAAGGACAGCAGTCTGAGGCCTACATTAACTCTTTTGCATACTCTGTTTCTGCTCCTCCTCTTCCTTCTCTCTTCTCTTTCTCTATGCTGCGTGACTTTTGCTTTTGTTAGATATTCTGCCTCTTCTTCACTTCTCTTGGCTCCTTTCTCTCTTTTCTGGCTTCTCTGCTCTGATACCCATTATCTGTAAGTCTGCTATTGAAACTGCTTGAAGAGTCATTGGTCCATCTGGTTCCTCTGGACCCTATGAGGCAGAGCTCTAACTGCTGGCCACTCAGAGGCCTCTGGCAAGCCTGTGACTGTGCCATGCTTGGTCCTATCAGTTGTGAATAGGAAGGTAGAATCTG
Organism: Eidolon dupreanum; assembly: GCA_028627145.1. Taxonomy (NCBI): domain Eukaryota; kingdom Metazoa; phylum Chordata; class Mammalia; order Chiroptera; family Pteropodidae; genus Eidolon; species Eidolon dupreanum. The sequence continues at coordinate 60,306,879 of CM053508.1, forward strand.
TTAAATTTCAGTTAAAATGTTTATTGAGCATGTCAAACTCTCAGGTAATAATAGACTCCTTTCCAAAGCAACAATATCCTGTATGCAGGGACCAAGAACACAGGGAGATCATAACTGGGTTTACCTAGGATTGAGGAATGATTAGAATGTGACAAAATGACAGAGAATTATTTAAAATGATCAATCCCAGAGTACATACTCAAGAAGTGTTACATTCACCATGCTAATTTGTCTTTCTAAAAATCTTCTTTGAGCATATGCTTTATTGGTTTTTAGTTACCTACTAAATGTAACCCAAATTTGTTATTCTTTCTTTATTCCTCTTTGCGTTGTCATTGACTTAACTTCTAGTCTTCTTTTCTAATACATCTCTACCCAAGAGACAAATAGAACTATTCCTTATTCCCCAAAGAATATTTCAGAGATCTTGGTTTTATACAATCCCATCTGACTGAAATGTTATTTGCTGAAATTATTACTCATCTCTCATGGTCTAGTTCAAATGGTACCTCTTCCAAGAAGCCTCTACATGCATTCCAAAAACTAAAGTTATTTTCTCCTCTTCAGTAGACAAATGTGCGGTATGAAACAAGACATTAAGCATATATTTCTCTGAATATTTTCATCTCCTTAGACTCAACCAAATGATCTTTTTGTGTGTAAATAAAGCTTTATGCCCTGTTTTATCTTCCTTAACAAATAACATTATTTTGCATAGTATAGGTAGTCCATAAATATATTTGAAAGAATGAATAAGTGATCTGTCAGTATGCCATGAAGTAGTATTATTAGGCTGTTACCCTTTCTTTTAATTGTATTGGTTCCATTGGACAAATTATACTTTTTTATCGCTTGAAACTAAATGTCAATACTTTTTGCAAGTTTAGCACTAATAAGAGGGAAACATTTACAGTGATAACATTAGCTTTTACTCTCATCCCCACAGCACCTACTATGTATTCAAGTTTTATTGTCATATTGGGTATTTTTGACAGCAGCTCCATTACTTTTACAAGTACCATCAAAATGTGTTATTCTTAATCCAGTTCTGTCATTTGAAGGTCACATTAGCAGAGGAATGAGAAATGCCTAGTACAGAGCTGCTAGATACTCTGGCGTACAGTCATGCTTCTGCTTGATTTGCAAAATGGAAAAAAAAAAAGCCTTCTGCTCCATAGGTTTTGTTTTGGTAAATGATCATATTTCAGAGGTGAAATATGAAACAAAAATCGAGGGATTTGACTATAAAAAGACCAATTTTTATTTGCTTTGCTCTCAAGGATTGACATGTACAAATTCAAAAGTACTATAGAATGGAACTTAATGATGATACTACTAAAATATTTTTATGCTATCCTATTTAGAAAACCTTTTAACATCATCCTCATAGAGCTGGTATGTTCTTTCCTGAATTAATTACTTTAATAATTGGTACGTATGTATGTATGTGTGTGTGTACAGGAGGCAAAGGAGAGGGGGATCATGCAGATATTAAAGCAGTGAAAATCATGAAATATGACAGTTTGCTTTGGTTTCCTATTTCCTCTTCTAACATTGAACAGAATTTTAGTATAATTGGAAATTTATAAAACTTTTTAATAGAAATACTATTTTTCCTTTTTAAAAGGAAATTAAATCTATTTTCTGTGAATAAAGTTTATGTCTAAAAAATGTCATTAGGGCAAGAAATGCTTTCTCATTTCTTTAGAATTCTCATTAATACCTGAAGCAGTGGACACACACTTGAATTAGGTGAAAAGATGGTAAAATAAATACATAGTCTGCTTCAGTTATTCTTTTCCTCTTGTAGAATTTAGACATCGAATTGAATACCACTAGTGAAAATCATTTAAGAGTTTCCTTACCCTACAGATTAGAGTATAACTTATAAACCCATCAATTTGAAAGTTTAAAGTTAAGATCATCCAATCCACTGGTTCTCAATTATACTAGACTTAAAGCACCCTTTTATATCAAATAGTTTATTATAAAAAACTTTGTGAAATGAAATTTATAGAAAATATAATCTGCATGCAATCATCATTTCAAAAATTAATATAGTGCAGTAATTTAAATGATAAATGAAAGTAATTTATAATAGAAGGTATATATCAATGTGGAAATACTCATGTACAATAGAAGATATTATGAGTTCATTGCATCTTGCACCTGTACACAAGGGCACAGTGAATGCACAGCTATAAATGTAATCTTATAAGTATATTGACAATTCATGTACTATGAGCAACATTACCATTGGTGATATGATTTTCTGCAATGGTGAACAACTTTCAGTAAAATGCTAAACAAAGCAGAGTATAATCTTTCATTATTCGGTTGTTGCACTCTTGGAAATTTTATGTATCTTAAAACTTAGCCAAAAATGTTAGCGTCCATAATTAAATGTAGTTAGGTTATCAGCTTGGATAATTACAAACAGAATTTCCCTGTTGAAATTTTATACTGCAAAGTCCTGTGCAATGCAAGACTTCTCTTCCCCCCATTCCCAATATCCTGTGTATTGCCAGGTGTTTGGCATTCCTGGCTTTCACCCACTAGATAGTTATCATACACTCAAAGGTTGTTACATGAAAGCTGCTTACCCACAAATTTTCAAAAGCCTCTAGGAGCAATATTACTTCTGTTGAGAACCTCTGTCTAATTCAACACCTTTATTTTATGGATGAGGAGACTGAAGCCTGGAGAATTTAAGTAGTTTACCTGAAGTTGCACAGCTAGTACAGAATATGGCTGAACTAAGTTATACTCAGATTTTGGACTATCCTGAATCTGATCTGATGCCAACACAGAAGCTCTGATACAGGCAGTGTTGAGTACAACAGTGCTTCTGGGAACAATGCCTGGAACTTAGCCAAGGATACTGTATGCATATGTTGAAGTAGCCCAGACACACATCCCAAAGGATTAATTTATTTCCTGAATGGATATAAACCAAATCTGCACCCTCTGTTCTCATTAATCTCATCCATCGTTTTGTTGTCTGCTTACACAATTTTCCTGCCCACTCTTGAAAATACACGTCTTCCAAAGCTTTCCAAGAGCTTCAAGTAAATCTCCCTTCTATCTGACAAACATACCATTTCCTCTCTGTAGTTTCCAAGCCTCTTCTTCATTACTTTATCCATGAATAGTTCTCCTTATACTTACAGAATTTCATGTTTACCTCCCCTACAATTGCACTTCTCTATATGTACAAGTTTTGCCTGTATGTCTGTAAAGATTTTATTTTCACTGGTTGCATCTATCCTATTAATTGATAAATTCTGAAGGAGCAACTAGTAATTCCAAAGATCTAATGCCATGATAAATGCCCTGTGGCTACTCCACAAATAGTTGACTGATTTATATCAAACTAAGGACTAGAATAGCCATAATTCTAATTGCAACTTAACAAGTCCTATAAAGGGTGATTAGATTATATAAAATGTAAACATGTCCACATTCTTCAAATATTAGTGATAAATAACAAGCTCTTCTTTGGAATATATTTTATGACATTTGATTACTGAAGTTCCTGGACAAGTGACTATTTTGTCCTCGTTGCTAGGGGCCATCGCCAAGGAGAATTCCTATAGGACTCTTCACAGTGGAAACTGATAAATATAAGGGTCCTCCAATTAGTTCCCATGGCTCCAGGCAGAACGATACTTAAACTGTCATCAATTCTTAACAACCTTCAGAGAAAAAGATCCCACAACACCCAACAGTAACCAGACCCTATTTTAAGAATTCATCTTCCTCTCAAAAACACACTTGCATTTAAAATTATTTATTTTCTTTTCACATTATTAAAAAATAGCAACCTTGAGTCAAGATTATTAGTATGGAACAACTAATAAACTTGAAGATGTTAAGCTACTACTGTTTTTTCATTTTTATTGTCTTAAAGAAAGGAGCAGTGGACTTTTTCTCTTTTTAATATCACTCCCACTTTTACAAATTAAACCAACTGTGCATGGAGTTATTGTGATTTTTTAATCTGTGCCAGTTGTCTTCCTTTCTACCTATTGACATTTATTCAACAAACATTTAGTGATTGCCTCTGTGAAATAAATTCAGTGCTAATGTCTGAGAAGTTAGAGATAGTAAAAATTTACTCCGGTGCTAAGGGCCAGGTCTAGAGGTAAATGACAAATATGTTTAAGACTTTGTTATCAAATAAAATTTAAATTATTCAATAATATTTATCAAAAATACTCAACAATACTTAATACACACATTAAATAGCACAGAACTTTATCAGCATCTAGCAATCAACATCAATTTATTCTTTTTAGTTTATCCATTCATTCATTCAACAAATCTATTTCTGTATTTTGCACTAGACCTAGACATTGGGGTTGTAATAGTGAACAACATACTTACAGCCTTTTTACTCAAAAATTAAATTTAAATGAACTAGAAAGATATTAATCAAAAATATCATAGATATATAACTGCATTTTGAAAAGTACCATGGAATAATTAAGAATATCTGAAATAGTTTGAAGAACAAGGTAGGAAGGAGTTGAAAGATAAATTTAAAATGACAATACTATACCTAAACTTAGTAGGAGTTAATTATGAGAAAGTGGGAGAAGAGAAATAATCCACATGAGGAGACAATATATGCAAAGTCCAGGAAACAAAAAAGAGAATGAACAGTTGGCAGACCAACAGGCCAAGTTTTGGCATGTGGAAAGCAAGAGGGAAAGGGTTCTATCTGAGGTTGAAATGCAAGTCAGAGGCCAGTCATTTAGTATCTCATGGACCATGTTAAGAATATGGTTTCTATACTAAGGAAAATGGAAGACAGTGAAGACTAGTATTATGTTTTGAAAATATCTCTGCATCTGCATCATGGAGAATTAATTGAAATTGGCCAGACTGAATGCATGTAAGCCATGTGGGATTACATTAAGCATAGCATATTATGAATATACTTAAGATTTAAGATTATTAGTGAGAGTAGAAAGATGGTATGGGCCAGATTTGAGAGGCATTCAGGAGATAAAATTAACTGTTATTTCTTATGGATTGGATTTGGGGGTATATGTTGATTCCTACTTTTCCAGCATATTCGAAGAATGAGTAGATTCACTGAGACTGGTGTCACTAAAGGATAGGTGTGGGTAAAAAAATCATCAAGACCATTTTGACATGCTGGGTTTGAGATTTGTTTTTAATATGAAAATGGTTATGCCAAAAAGGTAGATATATACATGCGTCTGGAACTCAGAGGAAAGGAAGTCTGTACATGAGATTTAAGTTGGAGTCATCTGGGTACAGATGGTAATTTAAGCTATGGGTAGGTATATAGTTGCCCAGAGAGAATATGTTTTAAGAAAAAAGAAACCTGTGTATATTTAGAACTAAAACTTTGAGGAGCATATCCATATAGAGACAAATGAGCCAACTGGTGAGATTGAGAAACACAGACCAACAAAGAAGAAACCAAAATTCCACATAAAAAAGGAACCCAGTCATGATTTGTGTATATAGAAATATCAATAACATTTATCTTTGCATACCCAGTGCTAATCATATGTGTATTACAAAGTAAAAACTCAAAAAGATTTGCTGGAAATGGAAAAGAATGATTTAACAGTGATATAACGTTTATAAGAACTCTCCAACTCAGAATTATATGGTTATTTTAAAGGGTCATGTCTTTGGCAGAGTTGGAGATATTAGAGATAGATTTATAAAACAGATTTAAAAAAAAAAAAAAAACAGGCTTTGATGTATTGTGTTATATGAATATGGAACCAATATGCTGTGATAGCAAGCTAAAAAGTTTTTCTTTTCAGTGTCAACTAACATAGAATTTAATCACAAAACCATGAATTCTGAATAGACTTGTTTAAGGTAAATAAAAATAATCTGATCTCATAGCTTTTCTCATTATAGCTTTGTTTTTATTTTTTAAATTTATTTATTTATTTATTTTAAAAAATGTTTTTACGTTGACATTGGTTAACAAAACCCAATAAGTTTCAGCTGTACACTTTAACAATAAGGCATATATGTATTTACACTATGTGTTCACCTCCCATAGTTAGATTTCTTTCTGTCACCACATATCTGACCCCCTTTACCCCGTCTACATCCCCCTTCCTCCATATCCTCTAGTCTGTTGTCCACGTCAATGAGTCTCTGTTGGTTTGTACTGTTCATTTGTTGCTTTTAGGTTTGTATACCATATATAAGTGATATGTGTTTTTCAACTTCTTCTGCCTGGCTTATTTCACTTAGCATGATTATCCCAAGGTCTATCTATGCTGTCTCAAATGGCAGTATTTCATCTCTTCTTATGGCTGAGTAATATTCCATTGTATATATGTACCACAACTTCTTTAGTCAATCATCTATCATAGGACACTTTGGTTGCTTCCATGTCCTTGCTTCTGTGAATAATGCTGCTATGAACATCAGTGTGTAAATATCTTCAGATATGGGTCCTCATTATGGCTTTAAAAGTTAATGTGAAAAATTTAATAGGCCTCTTTCAGTGTTACAAATATGAAAACCAGAGGCACAGGGTAAATAATTCATGGAACAGTTTATAGTTTTCAAGACAATTAGTTGTAGTTTTCAGTCAAGTGTGTATGTGTGTGTGTTATGTGTGCATAAACTTCTCTTGAAATTCTTTAGACCATGTATTTAATTCTATTCCTCACATTATGCAACACAATAATAGTAGAAGATCATTGGCAATATACAGAGAAATGCTAAGGAAAAATTTTTTTGGCCATCAAAATGAACCATTCAGCTAATGGTGCTCAAGTCATCCTTGAAAATTCTGTGAGGTCCTAAGAGTCTATTTCAAAGTCAGTAAAATATGCAGGCCTCGTCAGATTCTGTTCAAGAAGCAGAGAGGGGATGGATGCCTTCACCAGCCCCTGCAGACGATTCCACTTAATCGTGAGGGCTTCAGGGACTCTGCTATTGGTATTGCTTTTTTAAGCAAAACGAAATTGGTGATTAAGTATATAAAAGCTCCCTTCCTAAAGGGCTTTTTTCAAAGTGATACCCAAGAGGGGTCTGTATCAGCCCTAAGCTAAGGTTTAAAACCTCCTGGGGGTTGTATTTGTGGCAAAATAAAAAGTATCAATCCATGGTTACTAGTGAGGACATAGCTAGCAAGAATCATGTGACAGATGGTTTTAAGTGAAGGCATTTTAATTTTTGTGATGCGATGACAGCCTAAGCCTTTTGGCATCCTAATATTCTGATCATCTTTCCTGTCTGAGATATCATTATGTCTGAGAAGACAAGGGGTTATGAACTGTGTGAATTAAAAAGTTATTTCATCCACTGGCACAGAGATATTGGTCTTTTTTTTACAGCGTTAAATATACAGTTATGGACATTCAATAAAACAACCTATTCATCAGATTTAAATTAAGAATGGTATAAATATTGTAGAGTCTTTTTAATTATTTAAATAATCAGCTAAGTCATTTTAAATGTTTTTCTGCCTCTACTCAGACAAAATTGTTCATTCCAGATTGTGGATAATTGGGGTATATAATAAATGTGTGTTGATTGACTGGTAAATATTATAGAGGCAGAAAGAAGTCAACTCAACATAATGTGAGAGAAAGATATTTCCTCTTTCTCCAGCCTTGGCACATATTCCTGAAAAGTTTTGTTTGTTTGTAAGTATATTTGTTTTTAAACTTTAAAGTCATTTACAAAGTTGCTCCTCAAAATGGTTCCAGATATATTTGAAATTTTTAAGTTCGTGTTTTTTCACTGTTTTTTTTTTTTTTTGCCACACTTGCTAACATGTTTTGAATTGCTAGCTGAATAGTTATTTCTTCATATTATAGTACATATCACAAATGTATCTTTCTTTTTTAAAAATATTTTGCAAGAAAGCCCACAGATATCATGGTTAGTAATGTTCTAGAAATAATTTGTCCTTAAATATATGATACCCCAGAAATATACTGTTGTTTTAAACCTTCATGAATTAATTCCCTAAACGTCCTTTGAAAAGAACTGGTTACATGTATTTTAATATTGCTTTCTTTGAGTTATTTCAAACAAATGGTCTAAGAAATCATCAATTACTTCACGACAATAGACAACTCCACCAATGCTAAAATACAGGACCATTAAACTACCATTATCATTTTTTCTTTCTTTCTTTTTTTTTTTTTTTTTTTTTGATTCATGAACTTATCAGACAATAACTGGAGGGCTGGTAGCATTTATGTGCCTTTACTAAAAACACTAAAATCAAAGAGTAGGTAAAAAAGTCATTAATGCAATTATGCTGCCATCTCAAAATTTTGTGATTAAGTGGATAAACCAAAAAATAACTATCCTCCTTGTCATTAATATCCTTGCCTAATGAAGTGCATCTAAAATATTACTTTACTTTTCATTCTCCAGTTTATTTAATTTAGGAGCCAAAACACACAAACCCACATTCACACACATACAAACACATTTCTAGTAGTACTGATTCATCATTGAAACTCTGGTTACTAATTCTGTTTAGCATTTGATATCAAATATGTTGATTTTTCAATGTAAGAGCTGGACAGCCTGTGGACAACTACCAAAGATTACACCTCACTCTTTTGGAAAGTAAGGGGAATAGATGAGAGAAAAGAGAAGATTGGTGTGTACTTTAGGGCTGGTGAGCTCCTAGAATGGTCTGAATGAAGCAAGGAGGATAACATGTGTCTTGACATTAAATAACAAACAAAGCACACTTCAGTTCAGTCTTTACTCTGAAAATCTTCTTTAACCCTTCTGTATTGCTCCTAGAATCTTTCTACGATGAATTTATATAGCATAAAATGCATATATAATTTTGTCACTAGTATGCTTGTGTTACTAGTGTGCTTATATGTGCTCCAATCCTTACAGAATCAAGTCTAGCTCCTTTGTAACATGACATGAATTGCCCCTAATTTCTTCTCCAGCCTTGGTCCTAACACTAGCTATATCCCATATCATACTTTCGTGTCAATGAATCACATAGCGTGCTTTCATACACTCTGAGCCTATGCTCTGGCTACTTCATTTGTTGTCAGGATCAGTGTTCTTTTCTTATACTCAGCTGAAGCATAAATCCCCAGGATCAGGCTAGAGGTCTCCTGTGTGCCTCTCTCTGCATCAACCTATGCAGATGCTAGTATATTGATTTCCATAATTTGCCAAAATGGTTTGTTAAAGTATTTGTCTCTTTCACTAGACTACAAGATTCTCAGTGTCAGAGATTGTATTGTTCATCTTTCTATTCCCTAGACCTTGGATAGTGTAGGGGTTAGATCAGTGCCTGGCTCCCATTAGATACTAAATATTCCATTCAACCAGGACTCAAACTCAAAGAGAAATTGGCACATTATATTTCACTCACCCTACTTATTATTGCCTTCTTTTTTGAACTTTTTAGTATCATTGAATTATTCCTTTACTATCACATATATTATCTCATTTGATTATCTCAATACTTGTGTGAAGTAACTCAGACCATTATTACAGATGGGAAAACTGAAACAAAGAGAAAGGTGATTTGCTTGGATCATCTGTTAGCATAGAGCTAAAGCCAGATCTTAGGTCTACCTCTATTTTCTCTCTCATCTCTCCCCTCTCCCCTGTCTCCCTCCATGATGGTTTCTTCCCTCTCTCCCTTTTTTCCTCTCTCCTCAAATCGGGAAGTAGAAGGGGTCATGAAGTTGCTCAGAACTGTCTAGGACCCTGTTGACTTTCCCTTAAGGGCAAATAGAGGCTGTATCCCAGACATTTACCCACCTCCTTCCCTGCACACACACAGACTCACACCCTCCCAACATGCTAAGTATTACACTCCGTGGCAGTTGCAGTTTGGAAACTACGCCTACCTAGAAACATTTCGAAATGCCAAGTTGTTTTAAACTTGTATGATTAATTCAAATAATAACCTTTCACTAATACCATCAGTTCTTGATTGTTCACAAGCCATTATGAAAGGTGTGAGCTCCCTGCTTGTCATCCCTTTCCCCATCCCTCCTCTGGGCTCCCTGGCTGCTCTGCCAGAGGGAGGGCCCTGGAAAACAAAGAGCTGCAACTTAAAACCAATCCATTGTTCCATGTTATCAGCTCTGAAAAAGATATTGCAAAAAAAAGGTCTCAACTATAGTGTAAATTATGGTTTGGGAATTACAGTGGAATTTATCTATATTCTCCCTATTGCTGATCCCTGCATGCAATCAAGAGAAGAACATAAAGGTGCTATTTTTTTTTTAAAAAAAAGCTATTATCAATAGCCAGTAACAGCTCTTTAATTGTTTTAACATATAATCTAGTTTTATTTCTAAGCAATTTATAAAAGTCTCTTTTAAAAGACTTTTAAAATTTTATTATCTAGAGATACCACATACCAGCATGACTCAGAATCCTCTGACTTTCGAAGCTCCTTACTGATTTAGGTCCAGTGTTTCTTGAATTATTGATTGGTTACCTACTAAAATAATCAAATGTTAAAACAAAAGAAGACTTCAGACCATATCTGCACCCTTATTCTTTTAAAATAAAGAAACTGCTCCAGAGAGATGATAGTACCTATCACAGGTCATACTTTCTGTCCTTGATGCTTAGTCACACTGGGTGGGTAGGGTCGTTTACTGGTGGTGCTGGAATGAGAAACAGAGTGTCCTCTTATTTCTGTACTGCTTGAATATTGCAGAATCAACTGTATTTTAGTATTCTGTCCAATACTTTAAGTAATATCATATTATCCATAATTGTCTCTCACTTCTTATCAACATCTTTGCAAAACACTATCTTTCCTTGGGAAAATATTGCATATTTATTCAGTTCTATTACACAGAAGGAATTGTGCAGGTGCAGTTTTGGCAATTATTGTACACTTTTCTTCAGACTCTTTTCTGCTTTACTCATCATGCTCAATAGGAAATAGTCATACTTTTTTCACTGTTTCCTTTATACCCAGGCTTCCATATATTATCTTGGAATCATAAATCGGTTCTAAGCCTCCCCACATGTCCAGCTCATCAGGTGTTAAAGCAAATGTTAATATTAGTATCCTTGTTCTGTTGGAGAAATGATGATGTGCCAAAATGCTAGCAGGTTGAAAGTGCTTAGATATGCAGAACTACATATTTTTTGCAAGGGTGGCTCTCTCTTTAAATCTTATTCATAGCACTTTTATTTCCTACATCTTTCTGGCAGTAATTTTCCAGAAGAAATATAAATCCTAAAATGAATTTATTTGTTACATTGGTTGTACTAAAACAAAAATCAAGCCCTAATGAAAACAGAAATGATATGGAAAGTTCCGTTTCACCTTATGAAGGAATCATTGCCCAAATCATTGTTAACATGGAATTCTTCACTGATGAGAAATAGCAAGTAATTAGGCTTTTCTTTTCTTTTATATTATTCCTTCAGTCAGTTAGGTGAGTAAAATAGAAATTTAGCTTCATTTTTTTTCCTTAGGTACTTTAAAAAATGGTAAAGATGATCCTTAAGTAAATATAGATTATAGTTGGATTTATTCTCAATATTAGTAGCAAAACTATCAAGCTAAGCTAATTATAACTATGTTGGAAACTTCTTCTATGTCCCAAATTCCTGTCCACCAAGGTCAATGGAATAAGGTACTAGTTTGCCTGTTCTCAATATTTTGTTTAATCCCAGGTCTATCACAATACCAAGGACAATAGAAATAAAGAGTGGGAATAGTTAATGGGCAGGATTTTCCCTGGTGGGTAAATGTTGCTAGAGAAATATCAAGAAATATATATTTTTATTGTTGTTTTCATCTGAAAAAAGTCATGGTCCATTGGAATGTCCAAACCTTTCTATTAAACCAATTTTATGACAGTGCTTATAGATACAATTTCCTCTCCAACAGACTGATTTGCCAAATAGTGAAAATTCTGATATCATCATTCAAGACTTAGCCCCAGGAGAGTGGATTACCTCCATTTAAGTTCTTTACTTTTAATTGCAGTTGTTAAGCAAAACACAGAGTTCTGTTTTCAAAAGTTCTGATCTATCAGATGGGGCTAGAAATTTTTGTATTCACTAAAAACTTATATTTATATATCAAGCACTTATTGCAATGATTTCAATGTCTACATATATGGTGGTTAAGAGAAGAAGTCATTTTCTTTGTGTATGAATTACTGTAGAGATATTCAAGACAAGCATTTTCAAGTAATACTATATTGCTGGCCCCTATTGCTTTTCTTTTCTAAATGGGGCAAGAGTGCAGTTAAACACAGGGCAAGAAAATGATTGGTCCATGGAAAGCCAATCAGAATGCTTTGTCTGGAAACCTCCAGTCAGCATGCCAAACTATATGTCAGGCTAATCAATGTCATAAAATCACCTTTACTTCTCAATTTTATTTTTTAACAAGATGATAAAAAGCAGAAGTAGAGAAAAATCTATCTATGATCTTATGTGATGGAACTTCAGGGAAATACTTTCCCCCATTCATTTCTGAGGACGAATATGGCAAAACCATTGGTGAAGATGGGCTTAGTTAAAAAAAAAAAAAAAAAAAAAAAAAAAACAGTTCTCACCTCTGAATACAGTCTATAGATAAGACTTATTTATATGAATTTCCAAAGAATGAACAAAATGCATTCTTTTTAATGTTTCCCTACTGCTCCTGAAAATAAATGACTCTGCCAAGATTCGCAACGGTGCTATCCATACCCCAATGATAGGTGCTTTGTTGAACTGCCTCACTCGCTGGCATAATTTCCAGAAGTTAGGCTCCTAAGCATAAAATATTCTATGTTTGTCCTGAATATTTTGCTGTGTGAGACAAGCTGAGTACAATTTATGCGTCAGTGTGTCCTACAGCAACTGAGATGTCATATTGCACAATGCGGAAGCTAAATCTACAGTAATTTATTGTATACCTTTAGAGTGGGTTACTTTTACCTTTAATGTTGTTAAACGGTTCCATTGCCTCTGAGGGATTGTTTGCATATATTTAACAGAATGCAGACCTGGTCACATTTGTTTCTAATGTCTAATTAGATGTGAAGGAACCTTGACTTTAATATTATGCTTTAAATTTAACTCCGGTGAACTGTGACTGAAAATGATATTACAGTCTATTAGGTATGATCTGGAAAAATAAGCATGTAATTTGTAGTATTATTATTACAACCCCTTTTACTGCATATGTTTCAAACATTATTATAAAATGAATGTCACTACCATTACAATTTTGACATTTTAAATGAAACCCGTATGAGGAGTCATAAAATTTAAATAAAAGAATATTCCATACTATTAAAGTTAAGACCTATTCATTTTCTCATAAACTTGAAAGTCTGTATTTAATCTGTTTAGCTAGTTAACTAATCGTTTTTTGTTAATGCTGTGGCAGATAATTTTGCATGGTATATGAAGCACTGCTTATTTTAGTGAAGATTAACCATTAAACTTTAATTGGCATTCACAACTTAACAGTAATCTTCTGCACAATAGACTTGCATTTGCAGTTTTAAGTTTTAAAGAAAATATCATATTTTGAAGGAACCCCAAATTTCTTAGGTTGCTGTTGTCCTCCCCCCAAAATGCTATATTTAGTTTCATTTTCAACGTTTAGAGTATAGTTTTCAACAAGCTTTTAGAAATGCCCTGAGGTGATGGTTAGGGGAAAATAGTGTTTTGTGCAGAAAATGAAGAAATAATAGATGATAAAGGATTTGAAATGGCTGACCAGGTTTGCCTGGCATTTGTAGAAATAGAATTTGTATGAATTCTATTCCTACAGGCATTTATAGGAATAGAATTGCCCCTGATTCCTGTGTTACAGGTAATAATGGATACCACTGGGCTCAGAAAAGTAACAAGCAAGAGAGTGAGGAGAAGAAGTAGGAGTTCAAGCTATATAAATACATTTATTTAAAAGTTGTTTTTTGATACCCAGGTGCTCAAAAAACATTCTGATATGAAAGTTCATTGATATTTTTATTTACAATAGTGAGTAAAATGAAACAAATAAGAAAGATGTATGTCGGAACTTTACTCTTATTAGTTCTTTGTGCCACTCCTTTGTTGAAACATAATACTTTAGAAATATCACAAGCCTATTTCCTCCAGGTTTTTTATGTTACTCAAAATACAAGGGCTAAAGACTCAGCATACTCTTAAGCATAATCTACATTATTATTATTTTCTCCATTACTTTTGTTCAATCTAGATGGTCAACAAAACAGTAGGGTAAGTCCTGCCTTGTAACATTTGCCATTTTCTATGATGTAAATTCTCTCCTCATGGCTAATTTTAAGCTATCAATGTGACGTCACTAAGTGTGGAGTTAGGAAGAGATTCGCAGTAACCCGCTATTATGTATGATTTACACCATGTAGACAGAGTAGATGTAAATAATCTTAAGAGCTTAGATAATAGTAAAATATATACTACATTAATGAAGTGATGAGAGTTTTGAGTAATTTTGTTTTGACTATAACTCAATTGTCTGTATATATACTTTAATTTTTAATAATTGCTATTTAGCAACAGACTCACAAAATCCCTGATAATTTAGCAATCGACATTCAGAAGTAGAATGAGTCACCTATCACTTCTGCTCTGTAGAGAATGTCTTTTGAGAGGCAAAAGTAGAAACAGGAAGCTCTGGTAATAGTCTGGGGGAAAGATGATGGTGGTTTGAGCCAGGGAGGAGGTAGTGGAGATAGTATGGAATAGTTGAATTTGGGATCTGTTTTGAAGGAAAATTAAAGAACTTGCTGATGAATTGGATATGATAGTTGCACTTAATACCTTAACATTCTCATGTTTGAACTCAGATCATTTTGTTTTTGTCAATTTTTTGACTACATCTGTAATTATCTTTCTGTAACTTTTAAGCAACAGAAATAAATACCGAACAGGTAAGCTCAGTTAACAACTTCAATCTTATAACAATTAATGCAACATTATTAAAACTGGAGAGAAATAAGCCCAATTAAAGCAGCATAAGGGATTTGTAGAAATGTAGATATTTGTGTTCTGTTCTCTAACCACTTCACAATCCAGGTGTTCTTTTGTTTGCTTTTCCTTAAGTCTGTGTTGATGTTAGTACATTAACAGTTGGGTGTACTACAAAGAAATCTGTGCACAATCAATTATTTAGAATGATGCAGCACTTTGTACATTTGATGAAGGTAAAGCTCTGTGCAAATAATGTTAATGATTACAAAAGAGATATGTTCTTTATTTTTAGAAGCTATGTTCTTAAGAACTCTGATTTCTCTTTACTCAATCAGATTCTTCTTATTTTCAACTATAATGCATATTTTAGCACATAAATACACAATATCTTTTAGAAAGGATCGAATGTTCACTACTTATCAACATAAATTAGCCATTATGTAAAGACAGATAAGTTCACAAAATTCACATTCATTTTAAGAAAAAAATTTGATCACAGATCTGTTCTTTAGCTTTCATCCTTGTGCAGTATTAGGAATATAACCATGTCTTTCCAGCAATTAAAGGAATTCACCTACCCATGCCCCACTGTCTCTGGGTGAGTGCTAGAAAATTTCAACAAGCTATGATTAGATTAGCCCTTAAATTACAACTCCAATTAGAAATATTTTTGATAATTGTGTTTATTATTACTCCTGAAATGAGTCAGCTTATTTTCCCCCATTTGTGATTTAATATAAATTTAGAATTGATTCCTCCTGGTTTGCAAACATTTTTTAAGAATCAAGATTGGAATTGACTCCCTGGTTTAAGTAAATAATGTTTTCACACTATCAGTGCCTTATTGAATGTCTAAAACTTAAGAAAGTCACAGACAGCAGATCAATGCCTCTTTCCTTTACATTTGGAGTGGAAAATTGAGTTTGAAAAGAATAACTAATTATTTCCCAGAGAAAAAGTTACTGTTTCCTACTAGTGCACTTGCCTTATCAAATGCATTTTGTTGTATTCTTACTAAGGTCAGTTGACAATAAATAACTTGTACTCCCACTTTTCATCAAGAGTATAACAGAAATAACCCTGTGCTATGGGACTAGGAACCCAGATTTCAGTTGTGTGCATTCAATTCAACCAGCTACATGGTTATTCATAGACACTAGTTTCAAATTTTCTCACCACTGAAAATAAGGGAGTAAAGTTGAATTCTAAGGTCATTTTGATTTATAAGATAATCCTAGGGTTTTCTATTTATTATCATTTTGATTTTCATATCTTATATATGAAGAGTCTGAAAAATAGCAAAATGTTATATTGAATGCATCAAAAAGCACTTTTCTTTACTGTATGCATTTAGTATTTGAAAAAAGCCTTACTTTAATTGAAGTTGGTTCCAACAACAAATGTATAACATGAGACAGTTGGAAATGATACCTAGCATGTGTCAGAGTTAACTATTTTATTCAAATAAGTGTTTAATGAACTTTATAAACAAATGTTTCTAATATATGTTTTTCTTGTTGTTGGGTTTTGTTTCTTTGCTTCACTGGGCATCAATAATTAACTGAGAGATCCATTCATGATTTTTTTCTGTAGAGCCCTAATTTAGTAATATTATATAGATTATTGGAAAGCATTTATCACACCCATTTAACTTCTACTGCTACTAAATACATCATTGTTTTTATTAAAGGTCTCATTTCTATTGAGTATACTAAGGAAAATAACTATAAAATCCTGCAGAAAATGTTTTGAAAGTTGGGATAGATCAGCAGGAAAAGTACCATAGAAATTAAAAGGATTCAGAAGACTAAACAAGTAGGAGAAAGCAAATAAAAAAGTAAGACACATTCTTCTGCTCTCTGGCCCCATTCTGAGCTCAGTTTTCCACTAAATTTACCACTCCAGAGTAATGTTCAATTTGTTTTTAAACAATTGTACACATTTAACAAGAGATGTATGTTTTTTAAAAACCATATATTGAAATCGAGCCTACTTTTTGTTTCTACTTCTTCACACCCTGAATCTAGGCTTTTTCCTATTATTTGGTCCCCACTGCCCTCCAGTACAAATTAAGGAAATGTTCTATGATGCCCACCACTAACATCCAGCTTCACTATTTGAAATCAATAGCAACTGTTTATTATGATTTAGAGGACTAGAGAACCAGGACAACTTAGAACTTCTCACTATTCACAGCCATATTACTTACTTCCAGAATTCAGTGTTTGATTCCCCGCCCTAATCATAACCTTCTGTCCCTCTACCTGTCTGACTTCCTTACCCACAGCCTGTTCTTTATCTTCATTACAGTCTTTATTTATTGAGACTTCCATTTGTTCCCAAGCCATCAGTTTTGTACTGTCTACCCTTGACTCCTTCCACATTCTGTGACCTATGGGCCCGTACCATGGCTCACCCATGGTGCCAGTCTTTGGCTCTGAGGAAATTCCACTACCGAATATCTGTTTTCCTTCCAAATGGCCAAAGGTTATCAAAGAAAGTCAAGAAAACATCTATTAAAAAATCATGCTATTTAATGTCAGCTGGGCCCTCACTGCTACTTGCAATCCTTTTATCCTTATATATTTATTAAACATTAAAAATCTGAAAAATCTTTTTGGGCAGTCACAAAGTTAAAAGATTGGCATGTACAAGCTCATGGAGTCAGAGAACAGGCAATGTGAAACCCTGGAGCAGGCTGGTCTAAGACAGGAATGACAGACAAGACCCAAGAGAGTGGGATCAGAGGAGAGCCCAGAACAGCCTACTTGGCAGAAGTGGTGCTGCTATTTGCACATGCTTGAATGTCTGTGCCCAGAGCGACAAAGATAAATTCCACTGTGGTTGAACAAATAGGCTTTCCTCATCCTCAGCCAATAAATATCCCATATTCTGAATAGGCTCCCAATTGACTTCTTGGTACAATTTGAGTTGATGGTCTGCACAGCTGTGTAGAAATGAGGGCTTGGGTTACATCACAGACAACCTCTCTGACTATAATTGCTCCATTACAGGAGTGATCAACTGAGACGCCATTGCCAAAAGTCCCTTACAGTGAACTCCGCAAGACCGGATACAGACTGTTTTTGATGGAAGGCCAATTGCTCAGGGATTTACTGCCGTTAGCGGTTCTATGGGAGGCAACGAGGCTTGCTTTCAGGGCACAAGGAAGAAACCATCTGTTTGCTCAGACCTTTGCCTGAGTGCAAGCCTTGTAGTCCCCCGGGCCTTCACTGATGTTGTTGTTATTGTTATTCTTCATTATTTATTGATCATCAGAAATACATAATGTACTGAGAGATGATAATGTGTATGGGAAATATAGTTTATGTGTATGAAAAATGCTCAATCTAATACACTATATATAACATTAGGAAGAACAGTGCTTCTTATTTGGTAACTGATGGAGTTAACTATTTAGAGGTAGTAGATTTTGTTTTGCTTTTCCTTTAGATAAAATGAGTGTTTAAAGAGAAACGTAAGCTACTCTTACTACTGGAATCTGTCAAAATCATCTCATGTGTGATTGGCTCGCAGAACTTATTTGATGTAGATCAGTTTGCATTCTCTAAATAGTCCCTCATTCATTTTTTTCCTTCCTTTGTATTTATTTGTTTTCTTTCCTTCCCTTTAATTTATTTATTCATTTTTTAAGAAATATTTGTACACATGTATTATATGTCAGACATCATGGAATCAAAGATTAATGAACTACTATCATTATCTCAAAAGCTTA
This sequence comes from Eidolon dupreanum, assembly GCA_028627145.1. Classification (NCBI taxonomy): domain Eukaryota; kingdom Metazoa; phylum Chordata; class Mammalia; order Chiroptera; family Pteropodidae; genus Eidolon; species Eidolon dupreanum. The sequence continues at coordinate 60,325,543 of CM053508.1, forward strand.
TCTTTTTGAAAAGCAGCCAAAGCAATTTACCACATATCACCTTGCATCTTGATAGGAATACTTAGATGTTTCCCTTAAGATTAATAACTTCATAATTAGTATTGTGGTTAAGATCCTTAATAGCACAATTACAAGAATATTTATTATTTATTATATGGATGACATTGAAGGGAAATATCCATATAATATTTAAATATTGGCTTCAAATCAAATTTATGATATTATAAAAATATAAGTTTAGGGATACAGAATGTGGAAGATATTTTTTATTTTAGTAATGTTTCTTCTCTCCAAATGGTAGAATTTTCTTAATTTTTATCTAGTTCTAACCTCTTTCCATGATAAATGTCTTTGTCTAAATTTCTCACAATGTAATTTTCCAAGATTCAAGGATAGGTGAATATTTACAAATCAACCATCAAGCTTCTATGAAATAAAATTAACAATAATGCAATGTATTTTCTTTAATTAAAATGCTATTAATATGCTATATGATAAATATAGTAACACGTTTTAACATTTAGTTACATAGTTTTCTAGGTCTGCGTCTGTGGTATCAGAAATTTTCAATAGTTGGGACAGTTTATTGATGCTTGTTTTCTGTGACCTTTGTAAACATCAATGTCTCTACAGAGATTCAATATTTCCTTTTGAATACTGAGAGTTCAATGGAGAGAATACTAAAAAAAGACGCATCCATCTTTAGACATATGTCCATATATACAATTTTTTCATTGATGCTTTTTCTCAGTCATAATAATAGTTACTCACCAAGCAACTGATTTATCACCATGGAGTTAATCTAAATGGCTAGAATTGACCAAAGTCCATATATCATCCTCGAAGGAGGCTGTATTTATTCATAGAATTTTCTTTGACTTTAGAAAAAAAATTGTGATTTGAATATTGTCTTGAATAAGCATATGTGAGAGGCAAACATAGCTCTTTAAATTTCTCATCTAATAGTATAATTTGATTCTTTAATATTATAATTTCAATGATTTCAAATTATAGTCTGACAATTATAATCAAAGTGTATAAGCAGAATATCCATGACTTAATTGTTCTATGCATGTGAGCTCCACTGAGAAATTTTAAAAATTTTAGAAATGCTCTGTGCATTTTGATCTAAGAGTTATAAATCAGTACTTCATACTTGCAAGTACTCATTCCTTTTAATCAACAAGTATTTACTGAGTTAATACCAAGTGCAATGCATAGTGCAATGTGTCAGACATACAGGAGGAATGAGTTCCATGAGACGATTTCCTGTCATTCAGAGCTTAGTGAGGACTTAACCGTTTAGGCCATCTCTACCTTAAATGTTTTTGAGTTAAAGACTCAGGAGCCTGGGCTGAATTTTGAAGCACTTTGAACTCTTGACTAGATGTCCTCGTGTAATACAAAATCTCCCCATTCATACCTGGTGTCTCTGAGCATGTTTATATAGCACAATAAGAAAGAGGTCACAATTAGTTCTCCAAAAGAAAGGGATTATCATGGAAACAAACTACTGAAAGCCAACTTCCCCAGATGGCTTCCAGTGATCCTCACCTTAGTCTTGACACTGTGCATAAATCTTTTAACAAACAGAATATTACAGGGATTGGACTTTTGAGATTAGGTTTTAAAAAGACTGCTTCTATCTCTCTATCTCTCTTTTTCTGATTGCCTGCCCTGGGAAAGTGAGCTGCTGCGTCATGAGGCAGCACTATGGAGAGGCCCACAAAGCAAAGGACCAAGACCTGACAATAGTCATGTGAGGGACCTTGGAAGCAGATGTCCCACTCTTCCATCAAGTGGAGTTTTCAAATAAGTCCACAGCCCTGGTCTACAGTGTGACTGTAATTTTAGGAGACTCTTTGAGCTATAAGCATTCAGCTAAGTCATGCTTGAATTCCTGACCCACAGAAACTATGACATAACAATGTTTGTTATTTTAAGCCACTAAGAGATACTAAAGTTCAATGGTCTTTCTTACCTCAATGATTTTTACTTTTTATTTTCATAGCAGTAAAAAATGTGCATTCCTGGAAGAGCATCTTTCCTGGGTAGCTTTCTTCTAAGTGGTGACAAAGGACCAAGGCTTCTTTTATGTTGTAATAGTGCTCTTTTTGAGGTTCTAGGGAGTTATTTTCATTCAACCAAGAGAGGGGAAAGATTACAAATAGATGGAGACTCCTTGGGGCAGGGGGAATTATAGGCTTGGAAATGACCTATGTCCCTTCCATGTACATTCCATTGGCCAGAACTTAGTACCGGGGCAACACTTAATTGGAAGAGGGCTGGGAAATGTAATCTAGTCATATGTCCAGAAGGAAAAGAAAGTTCTTTGGTAAACAACTTGTCACTCTCTACCGCATGAGGCTTACAGTGACTGGGCCAGGATGGAATAGGGAGATGGAGAGAAAGAGAGAGAGAAGAGAGGAGAGAAGAGAAAGGAGGGAAGAGAGAGAAGAGATATTAAAATACTCCAGACAGAGGAAACAGTTCCCTGGGAACTGAAGTACTTTACCATAGGAATGGTAGAAAAAGAAGAGAGGCTAGAATCAAACAATGACCTTTCCTTTTCTCTGTGAAGTGAGTAAAGAAGCAAATTGAAAAACAACAAGAAGCTAATTATGAAGAAATAAAATATATATCTTTTAGAAATGTCATCATGTCCCTAAACTAGCAGATTTTGAGATTCCAAAGTGTTGATGCCAATTACCCAGGTCAAATTCTAATAAGATATCAGGATTATCTCCAGCATAAGGACACCAGTGCACAAAAGCAAGTCAAACAGGCTTCACATACAGCTGTTTGAGTGCATTTAAGTTATCCTTAAGCTACTGCTACAGCTCTCTTCCATAGGACAGTGTTGAAAATAAAAGAATACATTTCCAACAAAAAATTTTCCTGACCAATAATTTGGTTGTCAATCCATTGCCACTATTATACATTTTAAAATATATTTTGATTGGCAAACCTTTAGCCTCTTTGTGTTCTGATTTCAGTTTTCTTTGTATTCGTATTTCAGCCTAATAAATTTTAATGTGTCATCTGATAGAGGATAAATATGATAAGAAACCTTATAAGAAAGTAGAGAGATTTTCATGAAATAAAAAAGGATTTGTGTTGCCAATTATACTTCCTTTCTGAAACTAAAAATGGTCTTGTTTTCTTAGTGGTACTGGTGGGGAATGAAAGAAACTAAACCCAGAAAATTTTTGCTGACAAAGACAAAACTACTTTTATAAATTTAATAAAAAAATAATTTTATTCCCATGATTCATTCTTATTTGTAAAATCATAGTGTTTAAATTATATAGATCACAGAATGGAAGAGAAAATATTGTATTAGACCCTATAAACCATTAAGAAATATTTTTAAATAATTAAAGGATAATTTAAACAAATATTTTCAATAGATGTAAAATCTCTTTCATGATAACAATAACAAGTGATGAGCCCAAGATCTACCATTATTTTGAAAGCTATGCCCTTTAAGTCCAAGGAATGGAGTTTAAGGTTTTAATGGAATCTGTTTTATATCAAATAAGTGTTTGAGGAAAAGCCAGTAAATCTTATTTGAACCTAAAAGATGAATAGATGTTTCTCGATGATTGTGAATTCTGCTTTTTCCATTTTATTTGGATATTAAAACTTTGGAAGAAAATATTAGTTGAGACGATTTCGGCATACTTTATCATTTTAAAGGATGTTTCTTCCATCAGAATAAAAGGCCATCATGTATAGCTAAATGATTGATATGACATTAATTTTGAAATAATTTAGTTGAAGAAAAAAACCTGGAGATGTCATTGTGATAATTCTACGAGCACATCACCTTGTAGTTCAGTGGAATGGCGCTTGACTTTATGCTCTGCACTGACCTCTCTTCTTGTCAGGCATTGCAATTTTGGACTAGTTATTTGTCATCTCTGATGAGTCTCTTCTAGCGTATATGCTATCTTGTGTGACTTCAAAGAGGTCTTACTCCCCAACCCCCAGGCATCCTTGAGCCTGTCTACTGCACAGGGTGGTCCTGAACTAACAGTATCTATGGTACCTACCTGCAGGACCAAATGAAATAAAACCCCTGTGTAAATTTTAAAGCTTTGTTCAAATATGAAGCACCATCATCTAGATCACAGGCTGTAAAGGGCCGGTGAATCAATACTTTAGGCTTTGCAGGCCTATGCCTTCTCCATTGCAACTATTCAATTCAGTTGTAACACTGAAGCATGTAAAGATGATGAATAAATAAATGAATGTGGCTGTGTTCCAACAAAGCTTTATTTATGAACACAAAAACTTAAAATTCACAACATTGTCATGTTTCACAAAATATTCTTCTCTTCATTTTTTTCCCAAACATTTAAAAATGTATTACTATTAGCTCATAGGTCATATAAAAATGGTTGGTGGGCTGGATTTTGCTAACAAGCTGTAGTTTGATGATTCATGATCTAGATTATTTACCTAATTACTTGAAAAATCTCAAATCTTGCTACTCAGAGTGCAATCCTGGGAGCTTCTTAGAAATGTAGACTCTTAGGCCCCTACATAGACAATAGAATCATAATCTGCATTTCTAGCAGGATTTCCTGGATGATTCTAGTGCAAATTTAAATTTGAGAAGCTTCATTGTGGAACACAGTTAAGAATTAGAAAGAACAGAAAATCTCAGGCATTCTAAATAAACATACACCACAAAAGTACACACTAAAAGCTGTGCAATTACTAATGCAAGCGCCCTTTCGGGCCTCTCTCAGAACTAAATTTTATATAAATTATATATTTGTATAAGTATATATTTATACATATACATACATATATGTATTTTGTGTGGGCATTACTGCCCACACACACACTGTCTGACAACATGGTTTGTCAGTCCAGAGCAAATTGCCACTGGAGTCCATCTGATAATATTAACAAATAATATCTAAAAGCCTGAAACACTTTTTTAAAAATAAGATCAAATTAAAATTCTAAAAGATCAGGAGTCTAGACTCACTTTGTGTCAAGTAGGACAGTTGTATGTACACTCAGCAATCCCCGAGGGCATCATCATATTACACAAAATGCAGTAGCTGATGTTCATAGTGATAACCCCAGGGCAGCAAGGAAAGGTTAAATTATGTTCAGTGTTCTCTGCTTAAGATTGGGACATGTTCATGCATTTTAAGAAGATTTCCATCAGAGGTAGTTAAAATGAAAAGAATAGTTGTGCTTAAAGAAGCTTATCTTCAATTATTTGAAAAAGTTTTTATTTAGAACGACATTCTCCTTTGGTGCTAGATAGCCATGGCTTTGTCTTTCTGAATTTTCTAATGTGTTAAATTTCACTTACCGTTCTTGAAGATGGGCATCTCAAATTTTTGATTTCACACTTCCCATTTGAGGAGGCAAGATCATCTTTGTTTTATTTTTCTTTTCACCTTTAACTTCTTACTTAGATCAGAAAGCTTCTGTTAAAGGTTAGCAGGTGATCATAGAAGTAAGACAAGAAAATCCGATTTCTAATTGTTCACTCTCCTCAAACAGAATTCTACTCTGATCCATTGTTTTACTACTCATTTCTCTTTCCATTTATCTCATTTTTTAATTCCACATCTACTTACGTATTAAAAAATGAGTTATGTTATCCTGTGACCTTCTTCCCTAACCTGGCATCCACTGTAACACAGAGGATAAGTAAATAGATAAAAGTAAGATAAATGTATATTGTTTTATTTATTGATGGGCCAAATCCAGCCCACTGTCCACATAAAAAAAAAAAAAAATTGTAACCATGTATGGTGATGGATGTTAACTAGACCTACCGTGGTGATCATTTCACAATATATGCATATATCAAATTATTATATTGTATACTTGAAACTAATATATTGTTACATATCATTTATACCTCAGTAAAAAAGAAAAATATATAGATAGCTGAATAGGGATAAAAAATGAAATGATTGTTGTAAGTAGTATATTTTCCACCATTATAGGATTATGCAGATCATTTTATTCCTCCCTTAAAACAGTAGAGCCTAAGACAGCTAAAGTCTGAATGAAGACTGATTAAGGAACCAGCTGTAATGATGACAGTTTAGAAGTTAGTTTCACATCCTTCTTTTTCTCTGTTGGATGGTAGGTGAGAGGGGACAGAAAGGTATTAGAGAGGGTAGAATTAGAATGTAGAAAAACACCAGTAGAGAAAAAAGGAGAAACCGGCTGTGATAGGACCAATTCTGGTTTCTTCCCTGAAATTCTAATTGAGAACTCAGGCATGGCAGACTGCAGAGGAGTCTACTTCTTTGAGCTATGGTCAGGCCTGTCATTGATATGATATCCAGTTCCTAGGCAATTCTCCCCTGTATGCTATATTTAAAATTAAATGGCAAAATGATCTGCATTAATGAGAGCCCAGAGCACTGTCAGTACACTAGTAGGAAAGTCATACTTATGGTAATTCAGTTTCAATAGGTTGGTCTTGTAAAGAGAATGGCTGACAGCAGGTTATCAAAGCAATTTCCAGGTGGGCAACTGAAGATGGGCATTCTGACTGAATAGGGACAAAGGAAATGCTTCAAGGACATAGTGAACACACTTTGTAATAACTTGGGAAAGCCAGCATTAGCTCAAAAGTCAAGCAGCATAGTGTAGCTGGCAGAGAATAAATGAGGAATAATTCTCATTTACAAAAATCATGGCACTAGGAAAGAAGCAACCAACAACAGGCCCTCAAGTTGACGACTATGATCATAAGTCATAAACCAAGATACATGCACATCCATCCAAAATTATTTTCACACTGCAAATTAGCTGTTGCAGAAGCACCCATAAACAAAAAAATTTCATGTGCGAAAGACAATAATTATTTATTGCCAAGTTGTTTTTTCCAAAACCAGAAAACACTGATTTTCTATTCAGTATTTTTTCCCCAAATATGTACTATCTGTTTGGCACTCTGTGTCCAATGCTGGGCACTGGAGACCCTGTGGAAAAGTGAACAAGCCCAAATCTTACCCTATGAAGCCTACATTTTAATTCTTGAGCAATTCAATAAAATTTCTCCTTTCTGACTGGAAAAATACCTAATTTTGCTATTCTGTTTATTTGAATGTTTTTCATTATTTCCCAGCATTTTCTTTTGGAGTTTTAATTATGGATTATATCCACACATTACCATTTGTGTTTGTTTTATGAGTCCAGATTTTCCACTCTGTGTTTTAAAAACTAAAGATTTAACAGAAGTGAGGGGTTTTGCAGAGGAAAATATGTTTACTTTCTCACCTAAGGAAACATTCATCATTGACCCCTCTCCTCAAGTGAAGAAGGCTATAGTACACCTTAATCTGTCCACAACTTTCAGGGTTTGACATGTGATATGAACGACACATTGGTATCTCTCAAACGAGAATTCACTTTGAAAGGTACCCAAGCTACCCTGTGGCAGGCTACTCAAGGATGAGGAGGAGATTTTGGCCCCAAATCATCCCCTTATAATTGTTACACAAAGGAAAATAGAGTAAGACAGCAGTATCTCAAGTGCCATTAGAGTGTGAATTGAACGAAAGTGCATCTCTCTATAGTTCAAGGGGTAAATGTGAGCTAAGGATATATGCTGGTCTTTCAATCAACAATAAGGGAGCCTTTTTCATCCGCTTGGTGCAAGAAACATTCTGAATGTGAGCATGCGAAAGGGTGGACCTGAAAGACTTTCCCCATGACATCGTCCTAACAGAGATACTATCTACAACAAACATGGATGGCCTCTGAACATCAGGGGATGTGGCAGGCCAAGTTGACAGCACCCAGAGTTTTGCCCTTAGAAAGTCTCCCATAGGCCATCCTGTTAAAACTGATGCTGAGGAGGAAACAGCTGTTTGATTATTTTAATGTAGAGTTCATCCAATTACTAAGGAGATGTTTTCTCCTTGGAAGCATTCTGATTCTTGACTGAATTTATTTAATCTGTTTCACAGAGTACGAAGGCAATAAACCTACCTTTTTTTCATTCCTTCTTTTTGCTTTATTTCTTTCACTTTTTTTTTTTTTTTTTACCTCTTTGGAGGAACAATTCCTCAAATATACAAAGAAGTTAATTTTGAAAGTGTGCCACTGAAATGATATGAAAAGTACTTTAATAAAAGAGCTATGGTTGTTCAGTCAAGTTGAAAGAAGCCTGCATTCTTGCATTTGCATAAAGCACTGTGTATGGTGCTATTTGTTAAAGTAAGTTGAATAGATAGTACTTAAATTACATATAAATATGTGTTGTTTTGAACTGTTTATGTCAGTAAAGTAAATCTAATGACACAAACATAATAATACCTTAACTGCTTTTATAACCAGTTTACAATATTTATCGTTTGTGGAGCACAGCTAGTGTTATCTGCAATTCAACAGTAATTTTCAATCACAACCTCAAAATAGTTAACGTTAAAAGGAATCAATATGTACCACGTTTTATTGCATACCCATGGGCAATAGCGTGTTGTTAATGATCACAGCTGCCAACTTATATCTATCACAGTAATTTTTCTCTTCATAAATTAAATGGAAAGAAGTGTGAAATAAACTTCAAGATCATGCTATGATATTTTAGCATCTTGTGTCGCTCTCATGCATGCTCTCACCCTCTTTCTCTCTCATTTTTTTAAAAGTGTTTTTGTTTTTTTAACTTTGGCTGTGCAGTTCATTATTGAGGATTACCACCCCGTGCTCTGGTTTTGCTCTCAATATCACTAGTGAAGCAATACCAAGAAGGCTGGTATTAGTGCTTTTTACTTTATTCCTTTCATGTCACTGAGTAAAAACATCTAGTTCTTTAAAATCAATTCCTAGAATGTTACCTGAAAAGATCAGTCTTATGCCAAATGCATGTCGCTATAGAAAGAAACGTAGTTTATTTTGCTTTCCAAAATGTTTAAAATGTCACATTCCTAGACTGTTGGTATGTGTTGTCTGTTAGAGGTGACATAACAGCCTAGAGAGGGCCAGTGTAGGTTCTGTCTTGAACATCCTTTATCTAGTTGTTCTTCAAACAAATATACATTAAATATCACCATGTCACTTTTGAGCCTGACACTGTACTGGTTGTTGAACTTAGAAAGAGAGAAAGAGAGAGAGAGACACAGAAACAGAAAAAGAGATAAGGTAGGGAGGTAAAGAGAGAGGGAGGGAGGGAGGGAGGGAAGGAAAGGGGGAGGAACTGCAATAAAGGCTGGTAATTGAGAACACAATATTTGAAGTCAGGCAGTTTTGGACTGGAATTTAAACCCGCTTACTAAGAAGGTGTATGAATTTAGAAAAGAACCCATTGGGAATTGCCTGTTTACTTAAATAATTCTGTTCTGATCTTTTGAATTTCTAGGATCCAACAAAACTAGACTCAGAAACAAAGTGTTGATTTTACCTTTAGTAGGGTAGCACATTTCATCAGCAATCATTTCAGACCCTACTAAGTCACCAGACTTGATCCCGGGAATTTAGAGATGAATGAAATGAAAGTCAATTCTCAAGTGTCTCACAGCCTAGCATTGGCTCTGTCGAGTGTATTCAGCCCCTTTCTGATAGTCGAAGTGAGTTCATGGTGGTTGTTTTGTTCCTTGCAACTAAATATTCTGCTTCAGGAGATAGCAATTTTCCTAGGAGTGGAGGCGCAGTGGAGGGAGGCACCTCAAATACTGACTCAAGCCAAACTCACAAGACTGATGCTTCAGCACCTGTCTATTCTTTCTTCTCTCCTATTACGGGGAGGCATAGCTCCAAAGGTCAGGAGTTTCCCCTGTTCTTTGTGCACCCAACTATCTCAATAACTTTCGATTATCTCCTCTCTTCTACATCTTCAACTTTCCCCTTTCTGGTGGCTTCTTCCCATTAGTAATTACACATGAACCTCCTATCAGATTTTCACTTGATCAGTGTCTTCCTCCAATACAGTCCTATTTCTCACTTCCTTCCCATCATCATCCTCTCTAAAGAGTTGAGTGAATTCCTTGAGTCCTCACCTTGCACTCTGTGCTTATACCACCCCAGTCAGTCTCTGTTCTTACCACTGTATGAAATGGTCCGTGATGTCAATTTGCTCACTCTTTGTCGTTATTTTATTTGACGTTTTAGCCATATCTCACACTTGGCCGCTTCCTTCTTGATACCCTGGATTTCCATGTTATCTCGTTCTCCTTTCTCCTACTCTGGACCCTTGATTCCTTGTCTAATTCTGCCTTTACTTCATTATTAAACATAGGAATTCCTCAGATTTTGTCCTAATCATCTTTTTATCTCACTCTGTACTCTCCACTTGGATTTATCTCCATGGCTTTGTTAGTATTTTTATGCCAACATATTAATGTCCGTCTATTACTTGTTAGATAACTCTGTGTTCTGAGCACATAGAGAATATGTGTAATCAGTATCTCTAGTCAAGGGAGAATAAACAGCCTTATTGGCAACTCATCAACATGTTTAAAACAATGGATCTTTGTTAAAAACCTGTTATTCTACTCATCTATTATTGTCAAATAGCACCATCAGTAGCTAAAATGTGAAACAAAGAAACAAAAAGAATTCTCTTTTAAATTTCACTAATCAGTCATGAAGCCCCATTAATTCTATCTCTTAAATATTTTTCAGGCCAGTTCTTTCTATCTCTCTTTTCACAAACCGATATCTGACCTGAACCACTGATTGTTTTCATCCACTACTGTCTCTGCCCCAATTTATCTGCCATACTATAGCCCAGAATGATTCTTTCATAAGTCAAATTTTAGAATCAATACCACCTCCAGGAAACATTTCAGCAACCTAGAATACTTAAATCCCAAGTCTTTAACATGCCTTAGAGGGAGGAACGTGATCATATAATTTATCAGTCAGTCTTTTGAGAGTGACAGGAACAATTTTAACAACTACACCAGGACAAGTATCGCTTGGGACTGTCCCAAGTCATCCGAGACATAGAATCATTCTACCTAAAGGGCCTTAAATGGGTGGTATCTTTCTAACTTTTTGGTCTCAACTTTTAGCTTTTTTCTCCTTGTTCACTTCCCTGTGGATTTACTAGTCTTCTTTCAGTTTCTCAAAGTTCCAGTCTTTTCTCCCTTCAAAATTATGTTGTTTTCTTAGCGTAAAACACACTTAAGCCTCACTGAAACCTCCTTAGTCACTCAGGTCTCAGTAGAAAATTCATCTATATACAATCCATCTATATACAAAACAAATGAAAGTGCAATTTCCTCTAATTGGGTTTGAAAATTTACTGACCCCTGCCAGTTTAGCCTCCCTCTGGCTCTCTCTAGACTAAATCCATTCGAGAGGAGTCTTTGGACCATAAGAAATGTAGATTGCAAAACTGCTGTTCTAGACTATTGGTAAATTTTCTCAAGCAAACTTGAAACATCTGAAAGTGGAATCCAAGATGTACTTTTACCAGTAAGGAAGAAGACCATGAACTTCTCTCAGGTGTCATCCAGACATCATCACTGTTTTGCTATTATCAACATTGTATTATCATCTACTTATTTAAATATTTCATATGCCAAGCTTTATAGACCATCTCCTAACTTTAATGTAATTATACCCCTCAGGTCTCCCACTCACTCATTTTGTGTGTGTGTGTGTGTGTGTGTGTGTGTGTGTGTGTGTGTGTGTGTGTGTAGAACACCTACTATTCTAGGCGCCGGGTTCTCAAATCTTACTTTTTACTGTTTTTCATGCTGTTCTCAATGCAAGCCAAGTCAATTCATTCTTCCTCTAGTAATCGCTAGATTCCATTTACTAAGCTACTAATCCTGGTAAATTCTAAGGGCCTTATATCTATCACTAAATCCCTACAATAAACACTATGAATTAGATATGTGTTCATCTGCAAGACAGATTTTTATGCTACAAATGAGGAAACTGAGGCTCAGAAAGGTGAATGCATTTGCTTAAATTTAAATAGCTAAAAAGGAGGAATGCTGGGTCCTAAATGAGAATTTCTCCCAGGACTGTACCTGTCACATGGTTTCCCTTCCATATGTGACTTTCCCATTCCCTGGTTTGTAGCTTTCTAAAGGTCACCCTTCTCCTGGAATATTTTCAAAATTTTACTCTAAAATTCACTTCCTCTAGTAATACTCCATATGATCCAACCTAAGGCTGAGTTTTCTTTTTCTTATATTGGCATAACATGCAGGCTGTTGAAAGTGTTAATATGTTCCTTTGTTATGGTTCTCATTGCCCTCTCATGTTTACATTTGACATTTTCATCTAAAATCAAAATGCTATTATCTTCAAGAGTCTTTCTTCTATTTGACTGTACGTATATGTGTGTGTTTGTGTATTTTTCTTTGTAATATCCATTCTTAGTGGTTATACACATTGTAAACACTCAAACACCACTGCCTGAATACATAATGTATAATAACTCTTAGGAAGACTATGAAGTGTATTTAAGAGTTTAGGTCCTGCAGTGGATTGTCTGACCTCAATCACTTATTTAACCTCTCTGTGTCTCAGTTTTCTTACCTGTAGAATGGGGCAAAAATCATACCTACCTTATAAATTTGTTGAAAATATTAAATAATTATATATATAGAGAGAATTAGAATGGCCATTGTAGCACTTACTGGCTTACAGTAAGTGCTATACAAGTGAAAGCTATTGTTGTTGCTATTGTTGTTATGGCATGAGTTCTTTGTTCTTTACTCAACAAAGGTTAATTGTGATGAAATTTCCTTAGATTTGGAGACATCAAAATTTTCAGTGCCCCTCTCCTCCCATTTACTCACCTTCCTGTTCGGAGCTCTTTTGTCATATCAACACATAGCGTTGTTTATCTTTTGTTACTTTGGTTTCTCTTATTGCTTCTTTCCAACTATCAGAACATATTTGTCTTCTTCTTTGGGCATTTGTTATTTTAGACAATTTGAAAGATCATTGACTGATCATGGTAACAGTAAAGCTTTCACTGATTTCATCAAATTCATTTAGCAGATAGAATGCACCCATATTTTAGTGATGAAATAGATGTTAAAGTACAAAAATCAACAGGGAGCAAAGGGGGCTTGTGGGTTTCTGTCTTGGAGCAGTTGATGGAAGCTCAAAGGAGATCTGCAAAGAACATGAAAAGTCACATTACTGCTTGAGTGGGAATTTCACAGAGTACTCTCAATTATCTCTGATTTTCGAGAAAAGTACAGATGATCCAAAAACAAGTTGATAACTGTTCTCACAATTGCCTTCAATGGAGAATTCTAATTCTAATAAAGTACTTGTACACTTACCCTTACTTTTCCCCTTAATCAATATTCTTTCAGTTTCTTCTGTTATTTGGTAGAGAAAGCTTCAATTAGCTGATTATCTGTCTTTAGCACATTTCTTTCAGTTCTTATAGTGTTTGATTGCCTCCAAACAAAGAAAGCTAATAATCTATTATTATCAAGGAGAGTGTTTTGTTTGCAAAAGTCAGAAAACATCTAAAATGAGCTGGGACTGGCACTTGACCTGAAGAGAAGATTTTGATGAAACTCTGATAGGTTATCAGAGCATCCAGGGAATGGTTAAAGCACTGAGTTTAAAATCCACAAATCCTGCGTTCTGATTGGGAATATATTTGAATTCTGAGATTTTCAAATAGGTGTGTCTTTTTTTCTGTTCCTGGGTACTTTAAATAGAGGAATCAGGCACACTGTGAACTCTGCCTCTGGGGAAGTCAGCTTCCACACATGGCTCTGGATCATTCCATCCTGCTTGCCAAACCATGCTAAGTAGTAAAATCTTTTCTTAAAGTCATGTAAAGCCCCAGATTAAACAGATCCATCTTTCTTTCTTAAGCTTATTGCAAAAGTCTGACTCATGCCAGCAAAGGGTTTAGGGAAGGTAGTTTATGTTGCCTAGTTCCAAGTCACATTAAGAGTCTTACCAAGTAGCAAGGTATACTAAGACCTGGATAGATCTTCATAGAAAGAAAAAAAAAATTGGTACTAATCAAATAGTAAAATTTGGAATAAATGTTCTCTCAATACTGCTACCACTGTGTTACATTGTCGGGGTGCTTACTACATGCTAGGCAAAAAAATTTGTAAATTTGCCTGAGTTTAACAGCTCGGTACAGGCAGAACAAAATGACACCAAAACCAATTTGACTCATTTCCTTTCATGAATTTGAATGGTTTTGTAGATTTCTACAGTGGAAAGAATAAATTATTCTACTTTAATGATTATGAGTTTAGAAATACTGATGAAGAAAATGACAATGAAAGTAATAGGTGATAATAAAAATGCAACTCTAAGAGCATTGAGATGAAATAGGTGTTTGCATCTCATTCTGGTTTTGTTTTCAATCATTTTCAATATATTATAATTCTCTTCCTATACAATTATAAATGAAAACACATATGATAGTAGTTTTTTAAGTTAGATATGCCACTATTCTCATTGAATTAGAAATCCATTAAAAATGTCTTTCAGCTCCAATTCTTTGTTAAGTAACTTTGCTGGATGGACATCTTTCATCTGCCTCTCTGGACCACTCTCCATTCTCTTCCCCCCTGTTTGATGTCTTAGGTGGCTGAATTGAGTCAACATAATTGATGAGTACCCTTTCCCTTGGCTTCTTGTTGAGTTTAAACAGTTGGCGACACTGACAGGTTAAAGGATAGCAGGAGCATGAGACCTAGGTGTATCTTGTTTCCTTCCCCTACAGATCATGTTATGTTGGCCACCTAAAGGACTCCACAACTCCTCTTTCTTGGCCCTCTTCAAACAGCATTTTTAAGGTTTAGCATCTTCTCCCTCCCTAGTGATTTGATAATGCTCCTGACCAGTGCTAATCCCAGATACTTCCACAAAACTTCTGCCCACATGTTTGTAAAGGATGATTTTACTCTCCTCAACTATTCGGTATAAGTGTGCCACCTATCTCCTATCTAACTCCTGATGGAGACAGAAACCTTTGGAATTTAGTACAGTTTTAACCATTTAATATTACTCTTTCTATTTGAAACAAATTTTCTACATTTTCTTCGAATAAAAGAAACTCTACCAAATGTCTGCTCATAAGCGTATGGAATAATTTCTGAAACTCAGGTGAAATGTGTGGCCCTTTTTTTAATAGCAGTTTTAAGTTGTGAGTAATTTCCATTTTAATTATAGAGAAAAAATAAATTAATTGTACATGACAGAATTAGGTAATGTCATTACCATCTTTGTATATTACCAGAGCCATTGGAGTCAAGAAGCTTTCTGATGATAAATAAACTGCTTGGCTGCCTGATGTTGGTAGAACTAATAATTTTTTTAGTATTTATTGAATACTGAAATTATTCAGATACTATGAAGAACATAGATGAGATGAAAATAGATCTGTGTGTTATTATAACAGATGAAAAATCTAAATATTTTTTTCAGATGTTTTAGTTCTTTTATGAAAGGGAGTAGGTAGAAACTCACTAGAGTTAGAACTCATATCTTGATTGTCCATATAGTAGCCCTTTATTCCAAGTGCATCATTTTCCAAAAATCCAAGTCTTAAAATACTTGCTAGGATTCAATATCAAGAGGCCTTCTATTTTATAAAATGATTGTATTGAACAAATAAATGAGTAATTGACTTTATGCCATGCCATAAACATAGTCTTAATGGAAGTTTTAAAAAACACAAGGATTACAGATTAATATATTTCAAACCATCTTATATCTTGAACCACAATTATGATTAATATATTCAGGCGTTCATGTAAGGTTTTTGGGAGATTTATATAAGAAGATTGTAAGGAAAATGTAAATTTTAAATATAGATTTAATACTTAATATATCTATCACCACAAAAAAATGATTAAGCTACTCTGGTTATTATAACAGGTAGCCATTGATGCATAATAAATCACTCCAAAACTTAGTGGCTTAACAAACATTTATTTAACCCTTAATTCTATTGGTCAGGAATTTGGATAAAGCTCAGCTGAATAGTTCTGTTTTCATGTATATTTATTTACACATCTTGAGTCTGCAGCCAGGGAAGCTGGGAGGTGGCTAGTCTAAAATCAACTCTATGAGGGGAACTTATCTTTGCTCCACATGGTCTCTCATCCTCCAATAGGTTAGCCAGGCTTGTTCATATGGCAGCTGGGCAGGATTGCAAGAGGACCAGTAGAAACATGGAAGAAAGTCCTACTGCCACTTCCACCATATTGTATGGTTCAAAGCAAGTCACAGGCAGACCAGATTCAAGAAGGAGGGAAATAGCATGTATGCATTGATGAGGGGAGCGTCTAAATTCCTTTCTCAAAGCAAAAGGCACAGAAACAGGGAAAAGTGAAGGACTGTGGGTAATTTTCAGTGTACCAAAATTAGGTAATAAGGAGCAATGTGGAATGGGAATGATGAACCAAATACTCTATTGCTCTTTCTGTGACTAAAGATGGGGAAGAAGGAAACATTGTTTTGTATATATTGACATATTCAAATAGCACACATGTATATAGATACTCCCATTAAATATTTCTCAATCAGGAGGAGACCTTCTTTCCCTATTAAAACAATACTTTAGTCCTGTTTCCCTATTCTTTTGTCAATCCACAGTTTTTCATTTTTTTTTTCTTGGCATTTCTGTGCTCTTCCCTTATTCACCCCCTAACTCCCAGATCTGCTCTATTCCTTCTCCGAGTAAGTTTTATTCTTCCCTAGTCTCTCTTATCCTATTTACTCTCTATTCCAGAATCTGGCAGAAACCAAGTCAATGAAGAAAACACTCTGTCATTTGGCAACATGATGAAACAATTAGGTGCCAGCTTCCAAAGAGCTAGAGGACATTTAAACTCCAAGCGCTGGAAATCTTACTGAAATTGCAGGCAGAACAAAGGGAGAAGTACTTGAAAGACTATTAGCTAGCCAGAGCTTGGCCCCATCACGTTTTTTCCATTGCTTTTTGTAAGAAGGCTTCCATGTTCTTGTTTAAGCCATTATGAGTAGAAGAGAAAATGGATCAATGAGCATCTGTGAGAGAGTTTCTCAGAAATAATGAAAGCTTGTCTTAGTCCTTTAAAAATAAGACCTAGAGACAGTGATACCCAGAGTACAATGGAGCTCTTTGGATTCAGGTGACAATAAAGAAGAGGATTCTAAATTCCACTGATAATCTACAGTGCAGTTACTCTCTGAACAGTTGCTAAGATGTATATTGTAATTGGAAGCACAAAAGTAGCTTTTCATTTAATTCCATACAGTACTCAATAGTGTACTCAGACATACAGTGGATTATTACTCAAACTTCTATTTTCTAGTTTTCATTGTTATTCTTTTAATACAGACCTTGTCCCTTACCCAAGCCAAAATTGTTATACCTCTTAGGATTTTTTAGACATCACTAACCACAGGAAGAGAACATAACACAGCAGAAACTTGGGATTGAATAACAACCTTAAAATTCAAACTAACATCTCGTATTATTGTTTGCATTTTATACTAAATAGTTAGTGGGAACAATTAGCAATTAAAGACTCTTAGGTGCAGTTATATGATTTTCTAAAATATATCCTGAATAGCAAGGATAAGTGCTTTAGCTGAAAGCCAATCATCAAAAAGCCTACAGAAAATTCTAATTTAAAATGCATGTTCCTTTATGGCCATTGAATGAAGCATGTTAATCAAGCAAAGCCTCACATGAGATGGGATGACTTCAGGTATATATTTCCACTGTGAAGCAAATTTCTATTTTATCCAAAATCCACATAGCCCTGAAGAAACAACCAGATTTGCACACATATTTTCTCTACTTCACTTTTATTTTAAAAAGACACATAATAAGCACAGAAACAAAATCTAGAACTACTTTAAAAGGAATGTATCCTGATTCCAGGACAAAATTAGTATAATATCTCTTATCCTCTAAGACATTTAGTATTTGCCACTGATACTGGGTGTTCAACCTAATGTTTCTGAGGCCCTAAATATTCTTTCTGAAGCATCAGAGTGAGGTTATATCATGGTCAAGCTAATTTTGACGTTAAGTACAGTCTACATGTATTTAATAGCTTGAAAATTAAATAGAACATAGTGGCTTTAATTTTCTCACAATATTCATACTACCAAGTGGCCGTATTCCCAATTATATTAAATAAATTAGACTTTGTGTTTTATTATGTATTGTGTTTATTTTATTAATAACAGAACACTGGCTTTAGTTCATTCACTATTAATAGTTGTGTATATTTTTTTTTTGTTTCCAAATCAGAAATCAATTATAGAATAAACTGTTCTAAATCTCTATTTTGCACAATTTTAAAGAGCATAGAATAGACTGAAGGTGAGTGTCCAGCTTTTATAGAGTGCTTAGTATGGAAAAAGAGTGACACAAATTAAAGAAAGTAAAAAAAAGTTTCAATTGCTCATTGACCTTACTTACTCAAATCTTTGGAATATTCTGTACATAAATAGCTGATCCATATTGAATAGCATAGCTTACATCCTTCTAACTTCCAAATGTGACGATAAAAGTAATAATGATGTGTGTGATAGAACCAACATGACTAGTGATTCTATTATATTTTCGGATATAACCTCAGCCTCTCAAACTTTACATAGCCTCAAGTCATCTTAAGAGACAGAAATATGGGACAAAATTGAGAACAATAAAATCAATTCTCTTGTTTTTTTTGTTTTTTTTGTTTTTTTTTTAAGCAGGAATGGACAATATGGACAGTAACTATTTCAAAGTTTTAAAATAAATCATGTGAACCAGCATATATATTAAAATTTAAAACAGATACATAAATATGATAAATTAGAAATAAAGTTTTCATAACCAAACCTTATTTTTCTGACATGAAAATAGAAAAGCAGATGCTCAATAGCAAAATACAATATGGAAAATAGTAACCAGAGCCAGGTATTATATGCAAGTTGTACTTTTACGTTTAAAATAGAATGTGGCACTAAATGAAGTTCTGAAGTTCTCCAAAATATGAATTTAATAAAATAATCTGTGATGTTGGTATGTCAATAAGGGCTTTCTCATATGGCTGTCAGTTAGGTCTCTGATGTATGTAAGCTGCACTCATGAGATGGGTTATCATGAGCTATGGGCTTACTTTTCCTTGTGCTCAAGCTAAGTCATTTCCCTCAGTAACTGAAAGTTTTTTTAAGACATATGTTTTTCTCTTTCTGATTAAGAGAAGGATAATCTTCCTTAGAGAGTGAGACATATGAGACCTTTTGCACATATATGCGTGCTTCAGTGAGGAATTGTCTTGGATGCCTCTGGGTCTTTAGTTGTTGCTAGTGATATACACTTCCAGGAGATGGAGCTATGGCTCAGTCTGAATTCTCACATCTTTTCTGGCCAACTCACAGAGGAAAAAAAAAAAAGGTTTAAAAATCTCAGAATCTTTTATAAGCAGCTTAAAAAGTCATCATTGTTGGATGGCATTGGGAGGTAAGAAATGGGTCGAGAACAGATATGTAGATTAAATACAAAAAAGTTTCCTAACTTAAAGTACTTTAATCACTATGTTGGTACAGGAAAACTGAAAGGGGTTGAAACCCAGTGATTTCTTAGATAGAACTCAGTATTTATGACCTCTTTAAAAGGGAGAAAAAAGACAACATTTTAGAAAAGGAATAAGACTAAAAGCAAGCAGAGTTGTTGGTGGTGGTTGTTTTTAACAAAAGCCAACTCATTTCAAAATCTGATAAGAGAATATATAATTATTAAAATGATTAAAATAGTGCTATTTTAGATTTCCCATCTGTTTACTCTGAAATATTTTTACCTAAATATCTGTCCTGTCCTTCCACCTGATTTTTTTGACTCTTATTCATAGGGTATTACCGCACTTCTCACGAGTTTGATATTTATGCTTTCATTTTATTATATGCTTCCTATATAAGAAATCTTTATTTATGACTGATTTCTCAAAGTATAGTAAAAGAGTTAAGCTGCCAGCCATGAAGGCATTCATACAGTCATAAAAACCCACTCTCTATGGAGAAAGACTGGTCTAGATGGGTGGCTTAGGGGATGAAGGTACTCTTCCTAGTCATCAGCTGTTTCAGCAACAATATTGTAGTGGGAATGTTAGAAACAAACAACCGTGACAATAATACTCGTATTCAAGTAGTTTTTGTAATTTTAGATTGTTTACATGAGTTTTACCTTCTTTGAGCCCCTCATGACTATCCAAGTGAATGTGTTTGGTGTTATAATGTACTAAATTCACCAAGGAGGCGTATGCAGTAGACCAATTTGATGGAGGTCGCATTGTTATCAGGCGGGAGAGTTTTGTTTATAACATGAACTTCTGATCCCTAATCTTATGCATTGGTGGCATGTGCAATGAAGTTTCTTCACTGTTTTGTTTGGGGTGTGCATGTCTGTGCAATGATATAAAATAGCTTGGTTTTTCATAGGCACTTGTGAACATGCTCATAGCTAACAGGACTTTCCAAAAATACAAGGTGTTATCAGACTTTTCACTAAAACTGTGGAAGTCCCTAAGGGAGTCTGGGGCCATCAATTTTGCATTATTTTAGATATTAATAAAAGTGTAATCAAGCAAATATTTCTATTAAAAATGTCAACATTTTTTTCACTTTTAATTTGTGAATGATATTTGGAGTTCATGTCTTCTTTTATTCTAAGCTTCAAATTCCCTTTGCAATTCTTGATTTCTTATTTTACTTCCAGCTAGTGGTGATGGCTGATAACTATTAGTTAAAATTAAATTACCATTAGGATAAAAGGATAAATTTCCTGCTAATAACAAGATTTTTTTCTTAAGTTATAGGTATGACTGTGATTTTTTATAATATATAGGTTGGCTTTTATCCTTGTTTCTAGCAGCTAAAATATTCTAACTAGGTACAAAAACTATTCATAATGGCAGTAGTTTTTCAATATATGTAGATATGATAGGAAGAAAACCTGGACTTTGAATGCAGACCTGAATTTGAATTCTGGCTCTTTCTCTTACAAGCTGTGTAGCTTGGGTAAATTATTCATCATCTCTGAGCCTTGGTTTCTTCAACCATAAAATGGGGAAATGCTCGACCTCACAAGGATGTCGTGTGAATATTAATGACATAATAAATCTTTAATACCATGAATATATTTAAGGACAGTCCTGTTACAGGGCACACTTTCTTTACTACTCTCTCTGTCTTTTCCAATCAATGATTTTGTAATCGTCCACTGCTCTCGTGTGTATTAAGCTGCTTGAGTGCTTTTGATTTTGGTCTGAATTTAATTGAGGAAAGAGGTGATTTGATTTACCGAAGAAATGAGAATTTCCTGACTTTCTGAATTATGTAAGTTTTGTTTTCTTGTTATAAATGTGAGCAGAGAGCATGCAAATACTGCTTTCACAAGACTAATGAGAAGTGAAACAAGATGAAATGAAATTATCTCTAAAAAGAATTTTCTAATAATCTCTAGTGTTTTATGTAATTGGGGGTAAGGACTCTGCAGAAAAGGCTCTTTGGAACAAGCGGCGCAAATGAACCTGCCGGCACGTCTTTGTCACCACAGAAAATTGGCTCTGAAAAGACTACTCTGTGTTGGTTTTACCTGCATGTTTTCAGTTGTCACTAGCCTACTCAGGGGACCAAAGAAGAAAGGCTTTCTCCAGGACCAGTATGTCTACAGGGGTCTGAGAGTAGGGATCTGCCAACACAAAATTAAAGTAATAAGGAAAGCACATTAACAAAGGCTCTTTTTCTTTTAATAAACATAAAAAAGCGATCCCACCAGACATGACTTTTTCCAAGTGTTACTACAGTTAGTGCTTTTTAAAATTTTCAAAATATAAAATATGAGAGAAAAGAAAATGTGACATTTCACTTTTTGTATGTTTTTCCTTTGAGTGGTCTCATATGCTAATTATACATATAACTTATTCTGTTTACTTTTTCTTATATGTTATAGATTTAAGTTAGTAAAGATGTCAATGTACTACACATAGGGTCACATCATTAATTATGCATTTGTTATAACTTTTGGGTGATTTTAATGCAGATGCTGGTAAAGTACTTTGTAAAATTCCACTATTATACATATATAGAGATTTTTTTTTTTTTTTTTAAGACAACTACCTCTTCTCTAATGCAGTTCAATCTCTGGCCAATTATTTTGGCTTCTTATTTTAATGATAGTACTTACAAAATAATTTTGTAGAAAAAATTACAATCTCTACACTCTAAATGTAGTATTCTGATAAAGGAAACTGATGCACTAACATTAAGATAGTGAGAAGAATATAAAATATATGTAATTTTTAAAAGGAAACATCAGTGGTTTACATTTTTTCTCTTGCATTCAGCAGCATTAATTCTTATAATGAAGGCTGGCAAGACACCCACCAGACAGCAGTCGTAAAGTGATGGATCAGTCTAGAGATTCTGTACTAGTTTCACTTTCCAGACCTTACAAACTCAGTGGCTTGAGTGTCTTGTGCTTGAGGATGGTAATAATGGCATGTAGAAAACATTCTCAATTGTGTAGGGAGCTTCCCAGCAAGATAGGTAAACACACCATTAATCACACTATTATTTAAGCGCATGCAGAGTCATTACTAAATTATCGCTGCTAATGAAGAAGAGAAATAAAGTAGGTAATACAACATGGCAGCTAGAATAATTTATATTCGAGTCAAAATGACTTTTTGTACTTACATTTGAATATAATTGTGCCTGATATTCTGGGACTCCTAACTGAGCGCCCAGCGGGCAGGAGAGTCCCTGCAGGTGCACTTGCTATTTGTTCCCTGGTAGAAGAAAAGGAAGTCCACGTGTTTGTGCCTGTACAAACTGCTTAGCAGCTGGGGCTCAGCTACCTAAACCAGTGGCTGGTACAGATCTGTTTGTTTGCTACCGCATAGGCCTGCACTGATGGGAGAGAGAAGCAGGAGAGGGGAAAAGAACATTTCACCTGCTTGGTATTTGTGAATCTGTAAACCATGAGCAGATAAGTAAAAGATAATGACACATAACTGGAAAACATTTTAATGAGATTTTAAAAAGTCATAAGAAATCAGTTTACTAATTTCTCCAGCCAGTTCACTAATGCAGCCAGTTCACTAATATAGCCACTTCATGAAAAATGGACCTTGTTATTTTATCAACTGGAACCCATGTGGCAAGGCATAACCTGTTTTGACAGTGCCTGCCATTTAATAGAATTAGATGTATTTTTGCATTTCTTCCAACTGTTGTGTTTCCTACTTTAAGCCTGATTATTGGGTTACATATATTCCTTTTTAAAAAATTATTTATTTTAATTAGTTTCAAGTATACAGTACAATGGTTATACATTTATATAGTTTATAAAACAATCCCCCTAAGTGTTTCTTCTCTCCTCTTGTTTTCCACCTAGTCAATATATTAATGCTAACTGCATTACCTATACCGTGCTCCCCATCCCCATGACCATCCATCAGCTACTAATTTGTACTTCTTTAACCCTTGATTCCATTCTCCCAGCCCCCTAACCCTCTAATCACCACGCTCCCCACTCCCCATCCATCATCAAATTGTCCACTCTTTAAAGAAAGGATGGGAGTAAGTTTGGGAATTACTACAGGTACCTAAGAAGACAGTAAATGCTTCAGGATCAGTGTGGTGTTGGAAATAGCTTTGTAGTAAAGATTTAGACATCTTGCAATCTCATTATAATCAGTGGGTGGTATGAGTGCTGAGAACATTTTATTACAGAGAGAACGAGACATGGGATGGAAGAGGAAATACATATATACATATATGTATGTCTGTGTGTGTAGATATATATATTTAACATGTTGGCATCTTTTGTTTATTTTTTAAAAAAATATTTTTATTTTTTTCTAAAAACACCTGATTACAGAATGTTTTGTTTCAAACTATCATTTCTTCATTATAAAAGTATTGTTAGGAGAATCTCAAACTTTTCCAGATATGGATGAAAGATTATTTATTAGCAGATAAAGTTACTAATTGAATGAGGGGTAACAGTGATAAAAATTATATATTGCTTTAAAAGTTGCTTTAAAAAGACACGTGCAGACTTGTATGACTCAAAGAAAATTATAAGATCTTTATTTAATAAATACTGTCTTAGTCTGTTTGAGATATTGTAACAAAACACCATCAACTAGGTAGCTTATAAGTAACAGAAATTAATTTCTCACTCTTCTGGACTCTGGAAGTTTGAGAACAGAGTGCCAGCATGGTTGGTCAAAGGCTCTCTTCCAAGTTGAAGACTGCTGGTTATATTCTCACATGGGGAAAGGATAAGGATCTGTCTGGAGCCTCTTTTGTAATGGTGTTGATCTCATTCGTGGCCTATTTTGGCTATAATTCTAAGTCAGGTAAGCTCAAGACTTGCATGTTCAACAGAAGAAACTTGACTTGTTTCATCTTTGTATATTCCCAGAACCAGGTAATTTTCTTACACATTTAGGTACACATAAAATATATATTGAGCTGAAATCATTAGCATTTTATGCTACTTAAAGTAACTAAGTGATATTCACCACAAAGACATGTAGAAAGCAAGTTGATCAGAGGAGGGTGAAATGGCTGTTCTTACTGTGTCACAAATCTTTTGTCTTTCTTTTTCAACATTCTGCATAGAAAATACAACTTAGATGACTGATTCTTGGCATTAGTTATGAGCCTTTTGGTTACAAGTAAGACATATAATTCTAAAAGCTCATGCAAATACGATGAACTTGGTCTCGAAGGGAAAAGTCCACAGGTAATGGCTTCAGGCATAGTTGGATCTAGCTGCTAAAACAAAATTGTCAGGAATTTATCTTCTCTACTGGAATCTGCTTTCATTTCTTTTGACTTTATTTCAGTTGCTTTCTTTTCTCATGGTGACAAGTTGAGTATCAGGAACTTCAGGCTTATATCCTATGATAAGAAAACCCAGCAATGGGAGTACCCATTTAAAGTAGTTCTACCAAGAGTGTCTGGACTGTCATTTACCAATTTTGGTTTATCTGTCTTATATAATAAGCATGACCTGAGTCATTTTCTCTAGGGTCGGGAAATAGTCCATGTTGATTGACTGGCCTAGATTACATTTAGAATGGGATATTCAATTCCCCGAGGAAGATGTTAAGTTGAGATAATACTAAGAAAAGTTGGAGAAATGGTTGTTGGACAGATAAAATGGCAGATGTCTTGTAAAGAGTAAGTATTTAATAATTTTTATTTAATTGAAGTTTTGAGATCTCTTAAGAATCTTTACAGGCAGAAGACCAACATGACATTCAAACCTATAGATAGCCACTTTGGAAAATTTAGTCATAAATAAGTTCATGTCTATTTCAGGGTAAGGAGTATTGTCTAATATGAAAGAAAAATTTTTCGATAGAAATTCAAGGGCAATGAGGTTTTATTCCTGTGTAATCAACATTTCCTTTATGATTTTCTTTGCTCAAATGGTGCTTTTTCAATGACCACTTTTTTGACTGCCTTCCATAAAATAAATGGTGTTTTTACAGTCCTCCCTGATAATCCCATCATTTTCTATCCTCTTTCCCTTGCTTTATTTTTCTACATCTTTTGATTACCATTTGGCATATCATATATTTACTCATCATGCATTCTTCATATTTATTTGTTATCTATCTTCCATCATTAAAAAATATAAATTCCATGAGAAGCTTATTTATTTCTTACTGTTCATCTAAGTGACTGGTATGTATTAGATGAATGATAAATATTTGTTGAGTAAATGAATGAATGAATGAATGAATAAAAGAACAAAGTGATTAAGTGGCCTAATAAGATTTTCAAAAGCCCAAGGGAACTCAACTCTCTGGGTCAATTTAATTAAGGATAATTATGTCATTGATTAAGATACTTTTTAAAATGATGGCACATAAAACAAAATTTAAATTCATATAATTTTAAAATGTAGAAAAAAATAAGTATAAAGTATACCTATTTTCTTTAATTTTTCAAGTTGTATTTATTACCATAAATCTAAATTGCTAATTTTTGATCAGGTCAAAGGTCATTACTGATTTTTTTCACTGTAAATTATGTTTTTGCCTTGCTTTCGATTAATTACAGTTTTAATTAATATTCACTAAGTTTATTTAGCATTAATGATAATGTAATAGTTATTCAGTAATAAATACAAAAAGAAATAATAATAATTTCATTATGTCCATAGACATGCAGAGAACATATAAGGTACAACTGGGATTATATGATTATTTCTTACCAAGTAAATCCAAGTGCCTATCTGAATTATCAACAATACATTGGAGATAAATTGGTTTTTACTAACCAGTATATAACCTGCTCTGGTAAGCACTTTTCAGAGAGTATAAATGATTTGTATCTATGGATAGAAAAATAACAAACATTAATGCATTGTAGTCTAATTTAATGTACTTAAAGTTTTACAGTTCTTTTTAGTCTGGGTAATAGAGAATTAAGGACATAAACACCTTTAAAGAACCACCAGCTCAAACCCCTTTTCTTCTAATGTTCTCCTAACATACTTTAATTTTCTTTTCTGTCATCTAGAATGTTCTATTACTCAAAACCTACTTCTCTTTAGGCAATGTAATCTATAGTGTGTTTGGAATAACTCTTGTATTTCTTCAATAAACTGTCATTTATTGTATTTTTCCGGAAGTATAGGTAAATAATTTTGACCTAAAAAATGTGGAAGCAAAAAAAAAAAAAGTAACATATATGAAAAAAAAATGCCAAGTGTATGAAACTAGTGTTACATTTAAGAAATACTTTCCTTTGTCCTAGGTATTCTCTAAAGCTGGCCCTATGTCAGACCACAAATAAATTGATTTTCCAAATACAAACTTGCAATTATCATACCCTCTACTCAAAATTTTTAGTGATTCTCATTGTCTCCAACAAAGTTCAAATACCATATGTAGGTCAATAGCCAGCACCCTTTATAAAATGTTTTATCCTTCCACTTATCTCCTATTACATAAAACTTTAGAGTCAAAGCACTCTTAAAAATATGCCTTGTTCCTGCTATATTGGTAGGGTAAAAGTATTTTCTCATTCTTATGTTCTTATATAAAGACTTAACTAAGGTCCATCTCAAGTTCCACTTCCTCATAAAGCCTTATAATACTCACAAATCACCATGTTTCTTCCATTTTTTGGCATGATTCTTTATCTTTTTCACATACATTGACAGTTTCACTGACTTGCTAAATCCTGACTAAATTGTGTAACTTTCTGGATTCCTAAAACTTAGCTAATAATGAGGAGCACTCAATAAATATTACTATGCTAATGACAGTAATGATTATGATAGGAATTATGGCTTGGAATATATATTTGCTTAGAATGGAAAGGGGTCATGTAGTCAGGAAATACAATGAAAAAACTGAATAATATAGTTCTCTAGTGAGAAATTTTATTTTAAAAATAATTATTATTTAAAATTTTAATATATATTTTATATTAAGACATTTTATCACAGTTTTTATTATACTTACACATTGAAGTTACTAATGTAGGGAATTAAATAAAGTGATATGTAACACATATGTCATATATTTCATAGTCCAACATGTTTTTAATACAAACTTTCTATGATATTCTTACCATTAATATTTCTTTTACAATTTTGTCTTCATGATTGTTGTGCTTAAAAAATCATAAGATATAATTGCATGTATGCCATGGATCTCTGTATTAAAGAGTATAAAAAAATTAATACGTCATTAGATTTTTCTAAGCATTCATAGTGTGGGATGGCCCAAT
This sequence comes from Eidolon dupreanum, assembly GCA_028627145.1. Classification (NCBI taxonomy): domain Eukaryota; kingdom Metazoa; phylum Chordata; class Mammalia; order Chiroptera; family Pteropodidae; genus Eidolon; species Eidolon dupreanum. The sequence goes on from CM053508.1 coordinate 60,353,242, forward strand.
TCTTTTGTGCTAAATCTTTTAGAATTATTCAACTCCACTGAGGTAGACTCTATTTCTCTTTCTCCTCTAATCTAACCCCCAGGGCCTCTGCTATATGCTCTCCTGCTAAATTAAGAAGCCCATCCTTGTTGTTTTGTATGTACCTTATTTAGGCCATCAGCAGACAAAATGGAAATTGTATTTTATAACCCACAGTGTGGTCCACAGGGGAAATGAGGAGTTGATAAGTATATATCCAGTACACTTACTCTAAGTGATAATTAAAACTGGTGCACAGAAACAGAGAGGGAAACTTAGAATAAAATCGTTGATCTAAAAATTATCAATTTAAAAATCTCGCCTAATTTTTCTGCAAATAACAGTTCACAAGAATCTTATCAAAGACCCACCTCTGCCCTCCTGGGTTCAGTTTAGATGAGGAAAAAGAAGTAGAAAGAAAGTTTATTTGTACTTTAGGAAGCCCTGTTGGGGCCACTGTAGTGAAGACAATGTTGGCATTTCCATTACTTTCTGGTATAAAATATAGCATAAAAGGTCAAAGACATGAATGGTTTAATACTTATATTAATTACATAATCAACTAACTTATAAAATTCAGATAGAAAATAGTATCCTTTTACATTAAAGAAAACCTTGATTTATTTCCTATTTCAAATGATTATTACTCAAATACAATTTAACCCATTTCCTCTAGAAGCTAGGCTTTTATGTGTGGTTGCATTTGTCTTTCTGGTTTCCACACCTTAATGTTCTACTTTAAGAAAGAAAATTCTATAATTATTAAAATGAGAAAATAAAGAGAACATGTGTTGACCAATTTAATGCCATACATGTTTATTTTCTAACTTGAGATTCAGTTTTCTTTCAGCTACTGTCAACAAATACTATAAAAAGTAAGCTTTGTCCCACTATCCCATCCAAAAACACTTTTAAGCCATGTTTGTACTACTGAAATCATCTAAAGTAGTTAAAAATCAAGAAATAAATTAAATATATAGTACTGGGTTCAAATCTTGATTCACCATTTCCTGAGTAGCCTAAGGCAGAGTACTTAAATTCTCTAAGTTTTAATGTCTTCATTTATAAAATGAGAATAAAAATAGTATACACCAAGGACATTTTAGGGAAATTTAAATGCATAAACAGAGCTTGGCACGAGCTCTTGTCACAAAGTAAGTGCTTAATAAATGACAACTCTTAACATGACTAAATGTTAGATATCTAAATAACTGGCAGAGCAATAAATACATAGCTATCAAATAAAGGCATACTCAAAACCAAAGTTATAAAATGAATTAAATAAAATGTAATAAAATGATTTCTTTCCCATATCTATATGTAAGAACTTGGTTGAATTTTACTATTCTACTGGATATAGGAGGTAAAACTTCTTTAGAAATTATTATCTGAGATTTTTTTTCCCATTGTTGCACAGGCTAACACATTAAAACTAGATACACCATGACAATGATATAAATTGAAAGACCATATATTTATTATGGTAGACAATGCCCCAATACACTATGTGCTGAGACTAGATAGGGACAGAGAGAGAGAGAGCGAGAGAGAAAGAGAGAGAGAGAGAGAGAGAGAGAGAGAGAGAGAGAGAGAGAGAGAGAGAGAAAGGGATTGAAGTATTACTCCAGAGATGAAGTGTTTAGGAAGAACTGAAGATGAAATCTTGGCATTTACAATTACCCGGACAATCCAGCTCAGCAGCAGCATCCTAATATACAGGAAGCTTCAAAATACCAACATAACTGCCTGTGGTGTCTACCACAGAGCCACATGCTGCTACTATAAATATATTCTACCACATTGAAAAGCAGGGAGATAAAGAAGCAGTTAAGACTGGCAGAACAGTTTTGTGCAACTGTATGATTTGTTATTTTCAATAGATATTTCCCTTGTAAACCAACAAAAACATTTTTACAGTGATCCCAACAGATTATTTATTATAACATTGATCCCCTATTCACAGAGCCTTTTTCCTTTTCCAGTCTCTAATAAGCATCAACATGTTTTGAATCACACTTTCAATTAAAAATATTTTATTAGATACAAAGTATCTGTTATGTAGGTTATCTAGAGGCACTCACACCTGTTCAAAGGGCAGGCTTCTGCCCAGATGTACACATGTAAGAAATCTGTAGTAGGTGATCTATTAAAAACACTAGCACCATTTGCTATATATAGTAATCCTACAATGAATCTTTCTGTAGAATGAATATCTGTTCCCTAATTTATATTTTGAGAGAATTCAGGCTTTCACATATACTGAAAATCTAAAAATGTTAAACATTTACTAGAGAAAAAGGATAAGGGCTAAGAGATACTGACTACCTACAATGAGCCAAGCAGTGTGCTGCAAGTTTTTCCTAACTTATATTATTTAATTCTTATCAAAACACTATTAGAAATTAGAACACTAAAGTTAAAAGAGTTAAGCTTAAGGTGATTTATAATCATGCATATATCTATCACCTATTTATTTGTCTAGTGCGGTTTGAAATCTAGGTGTATTTGATTCTCAACACTTACTGTTCTTTATCCATGTTGTTTTCAACCTGTGAGGTGTAGCTATTTAGAATACTATCGCATTTAGTACACATATGGATCCCTCCCAGCAAACATTTTCTGGAAACTAAATAAATAGTTCGTCTCCACGTAATACCATTTATTGCATATAGGTGTTATGATAAATAAAATGCAAATCTACCTAAAACATTTCTGAGGTATAGTATATTTAGTCAATATTTTTGTTTCACTCAACATGTAATAGAATTACTAAAATGGGAGTTTCATAAAATTTTTGACATTTAAAATGAATATTTCAAAATAGGGGAACTTATTAAACCATATGTAAATAGAGACATACTTTAAAATTTATAACCTAACTATTAAGTAAACACAAACACTTCCAGTTTTAGAACAATTAGCCAAAGATGGTCATATTCTGGCATGTGATCTTGCTAAGCTTTCCACAAGCTCCAGTGTTAGAGTGAGGATTGGAAATGAGCCTAAAAAGAACAGTTGTAGCTGTCAATCCAATGGCAGTCTGCACAGGCATCACTAATAGAGAGACACCTTGTCAGGCTTTACAATTATATTAACATGCAGATAATGAGAGAAAGTAGCGATGCTACTCACATGACTACAAAAGCACAATGTTTCACCTACATTGACCTCTATTTCTCCTTCCAGTGCCTCCCAGTCTTTACTTTTTTGACCAATTCTAAAACCTGAGGCACTGCAAAATGTCATAGTATTTGAGAATCTGGTTTCATGGATGGCACGGCAGTCTGAATTTGGGAGATGGGGGGGCGGGATATGTTCTCCTATGTGGCCATGATGCTTCTGCAGTAAATGACTATTTTCAAAAGTACATATTGCAGCAGTATAATAAATAGCATCTTAATGGCCTGAAATAGTTAATAAGCTCTGTAGAACTTCTAACTTAGCACTAGAATAATGACTCGAGGCATTGGGGAGAGGCAGGAACAATAAGTAGTTTTTCTTTTATTTCAGTAATTGTTTTGGATTTTCTCTTTGACCTCTATCATGCAGCTAATGAAGTTAGCGATTTGGGGTCCAGGCAAACATTTTTGTTTGACATACTATTTAGATAATTAAAATGACTTAAATTTGACTTTTCGTACCACTTTTTTTTCTTTTTTCTTTTGGTATTTTTTGGAACCAAAGCTCTTTTTCTTGTGCGATATGAAAAATGTTTATCAATACCATCTAAGACCAGCTTAGTCTGCTTTTATGGTAAACCTGCCACTAGTTTTAAAATCAGTGGTCAGCTGTTGGCAGACTTCGAAATATTATTTCTGCCAATTTCTAGTTAGGCATTTTATTGGTTGTTGTTAAAATACATGTGCCCCCAGGATCTCTTCATCTTTTAAACATTTTGTCCTCTTAACTCTGACCACCCATCAAATCAGGATAGTTTGAGAATTCAAAGTCCCTGGTGAGAATTCTAATTCTTTTGTTTAAATGAACAGAAACTATCTGTAGACTTGCTGGCATGTAAAGGAGACAGATCTCCTCCTTGTACAACTCCCCGAGCTACAGAAATAAGAGAGAGTTTACAGTAACTTAAAAAAAAAAATGGCACCTCATAATTTTCAGGCACCAACCCCACTCAAAACCAGACGTCTGACTTCAATGACTAGGTCAGATGTGTCATACAGCTCGTCTTTATGTCCACATTTTTGTTAAGATATAGTTCCTAAGACTGCTATGCATAGACTTAAGGGGTCTTACATTTCATCAGACACAAATGTGCTATGACTATAGGTCTTCTTCTGCTGTCCTTCCCTTTCAAATCCTCTCCCTTTTAAGTGAAATCTACTGCCAAATTATCTAAATTTAAACCTACATTTAATATATTTTTAGAACTGCTTTTATCTGAAAGCATAATTTCCATTTTTTAGTACATCACTTTAAAATACACACGTGAAGGATTCTTTATAGATGTGAATGATTGATAGATAGATAATGAAAGTCTGCTCACTATTTGTTATATGTGTAACACCCATTTCAGAAGAGAAGAGTTAAACTGGTGCAACAAATTCAGAAAAAATATTCTTGCTTTAGTCCATGCTTTTTGGGTATTTAATTCTCACAAAGGCAAAACTGTCTCACATTTTATAAATGTAGAATTCAGAATATGTATCAATTGCATTTGCAAACAGCACAATCCAGTGAATATTACCAAAGGTCATGTGGTTTGCAAAAGTAATTAGCTAATTTTGCTGTGCAAACTTTTAGTTAGTCAAGTATTTCTTTTCTATATGAAAATGAACATTGATTCAGTGTATTGAGAAGCATAAGTCAAGCGTTAAAAGCTCCACTTCACATAGATAATCATTTAATTTCTTGTCCTCATAATTCAGTTCAAAAGATGTTTAAACTTATATGAATAACTCTTCAAACTGAAAAAAAAATTCTGCTAATCCTTTTAAATCTCTTCATGTTTTCTAAATTTCAAGTCCCTGAGTACAGTTCACAAAAATAACCTGTTGACAAAGCAAACTCCTGTTTATTGCTTATTGCCATAACTGATGATTACATTTACAGAATCTTAATAGAACCCTGGAGATGGAAGGGAAAAGCAAAACATTCATGAGATTTGGGAAATTTTGAGGCAAGATCTTGATTAAGATTGGGCAAATCTGTGACCTCACCGTCGAAGGTTGGTAGACACAGCCAGGAAGGACTTTCAAAGTGAGTCTTGTAGATTTGAAGAACACATTTGAGCTACCTACTGAAACTAGTTCTGTACCTCCAGGACATTTTTTGAAACAGAGTTATTTGCAGTTTCACCTCTCCTGAGTAAGAGTTTCCTAAAATGGAAAGGGTATGTTAATTCAGTCAGTAAGCTATGGAGGTATACATGGTTTTGGTTACAAGTTGGAAACAGTGACCACACACCAGCCAGCTAACAAAGCCATGATACATATACCTTTCTTTCTTTTATTTTTTAACTGCAAGCTACTACACGCAAAGCCATAGTTTTTAATTTAAGAGTTGGAACAACTATAAATAGTTGATATTTTTAGCAACCACTTGATGGTGTGGTCTCTTTTAAATAATGTATAGAACCAAAATAATTTTGAATATAACCATTATCTAAACCCACATTAAAGAAAAAAATCCAATTCTAGACAATGTCAAAAAGACTAGAGATACTGTATCATCGGGGGTTGGGGGGACAGAGTTAACATACCTGAAGTGTGTATAATTTTTAAATTATTATAAAACAAAGGAATTCTAATGGACATTATGTATAGAAAGCAAAGAGAAATTTAATTAATATTCCTCATTTTCATTCCCTGCAATATCAGCGCATGAGAGGCAACTTGCCCATAACTAATGTTTGCATAAGTATTTTTCCACTTTCCTACTTTTAACCTTTCACTTTCCCACTCAATTTTTACAAAATCCTATGAGGTACGTCTGATAGCTATATTATTATCCCCATTGAGTGGATACCAGAATTGCTTTTCAAAGAGGCTGTTGGGTCTGAGAATATAACTACTAAAAGGAGAGCAAAGTCTTGAACCCAGGTCTTCTGACTTGGAATTCTTCTTTATTGCTAAAGAAACGTATTAATCACTATTTTTACAGACTTCATTTGCTGTTTTGTTTTTTAACTAGCACAATTCAGAAAGTTCTGCTTAAGGTACTAGGGGATATTTCTATTCTATAATGCTCGTTTGCCAGTAGGCAATTTAAATAGAATCGGAACTAGGTAAAAATGTGAACGAGTTAAGAAAAATCACACCCCTCCTTGCTTTTGTATTTTCAGCCCCCTTTCTTATAACCTCTTATTATCATCCCATGGAAAATTTACTCCAGAGGAAATCATCTGAATTTTATTGATACACACTTTTAAAGAGCAATTATGACCACTAAAAGTATGAAGTGCCAACCCCTCTGCCTTCCACTAGAGATTTTTGCCTTCCAAGTAATTAGGTAGAGGAATGCTGTTTTGTCAACAAGAGCCTGTGTTTTGTTTTGTTTTTCTGTTTGTTTTGTTTTTCAATTCAAGCTGAGAAGTCACTCATTTTCTAGCACATCTGCAATGAGACATCTATACATACTGAATTTTTAGAGTAGTGTCTGTTATTCCATTCTCTCCTTGGAATAGGAGAATTTCCTATCTTATCAGATGGAGAAGGACAGTCACATAACCTCTTTCACACTTTCAGATTCTGTGAAGTAGCAGCATAGCACATAACTGTTAAGGGGAAATTTATTCTAAACTCCTCTTCTCTTGATTGCACATCTAGATTTTCATCTATCTACATGTTTCATTCATTTATTTGAAAAAATTATTGAGCTCCTTCTGTGATCTAGTCCTGAGCCTAGGATTCTGTTGTGAACAAAACAGACAATATGCTTTTTCTCATCAAACTTGTATTTTGTGGTTTGCCTAAAAATCAAATGCCCAAGAATGAGCCTCAATTTTATCTTCCCTAAACTTAGAAGGAGATTCAGATGTATGTGAGTGAGCCTTAAAAACAGAAGGTGTGTAGATCACAGTGTACCATTTAATTAAACAATATATATTAATATTACCCGACATTCAAGATGTAAAGATGCACATGATAGTGGCTCTTCCTCTGAGTAAAGAACACACGTAAAAATAAAAATAGTACAATGTGATAAGCACAATAATTACAGGAAACCTTCTGTGTTCACCGTAGCGAAAGTGAACTTCCCTCCATTTGGGATATTAACTGTACTCATTGCCTTCTTTATTTTTTTCTTCAGCATTCACCACTATCTAGATAGTCTACTTTTTACTTATTTATCTTGTTTGTTTGACTCCTTGTTAAAGGAAGCCACGTGAGGTAGGAATATGTGCCTGTCACATTTCACTGTTATATCCTTAGTCCCTAGAACAAAGCCTGATGCAAATATGTACTCAAAAAATAATTTCTTCCAAAACATGTAAGAATTGTAATGGGAATTGTCATCTTAGTGAATTTAGATTTTATTCCATAGACACTACGGGATCTTAAGAGTTTTTACATCATAACTATATAGTAGGGTTCAGGACAGAAGGGTATCTGAGATTCAGGCAGCAGTGACCATTAAGAGCTAAAAATAATGAGTGCAGTTTAGGCATAGTTCCAGCTCTTCGACGATTTTTGATCCTCTGGAAAAATACTCTCCGTATCAACTTATAATGATTGTAATAATCATACTCTGCATGTAAACACAGAGGTTTAGTTCAGAACACTTAAGTCATAGAAGAGTTAATCCACTGAATAAAGTGTTAATGTATTTTCCAGAAGTGCCTGATAACTCCAGGGAACAGTTCAAACACTGGAAGATTCTGGCTCAGTACGTAACAGAATTTAGGTTAAGAGAACTATATAAGGCTTGAAAAAACAGAATCATAGAAATTAGAAATGAAAGGGACTATTAGATCATATTGTCCATCTCCTGCCAAGGCAAATTGTTGCTGAAGGTATATTATAGCTTTATTCTTTGCAGTAGATTTTTACAGACTTCCCAGGAGAGATTTCTCATCTGTCCAGAATGGAGTGATTTTTTTCCCAGCATCTCACCACTAGAAAGTATGGATTTTTACTGACAATGCTATTTTGGGGAACACGTTGATGTCCAGCATCAATTTCCATTAGCTTTTTGTAGCAGTAGATACAAAATCTAGTTGTTGTAAAAAGAGGTTTATGAGATTTCTTTCTACTTTATCACATTGTTTTTTTGTAAGATGCAATATATTTAATTTGATATGCCAGATATTTAAGAAGCTGTCAATAAACATAGAGTCATTAAAAACTGAAAAAAATTAAAACTCCTTAGATGATTAATTTAATTATTTATTTTGTTGGCTTTTGTGTATAAAATGCCAAAACAACCACTAGTCTATGCAGTTTATTAAAGTATATTAATAGTTTTTACTTAATTTATCTAATGGATGTTCATATCACTCCTCTATGATTTAAGACAGGAATTCTCTATTTTATATAATAATCAACATGATCTTGGAAAGCTTAAGGGTATGAGTGTGAGACCTCAAACTCAGGGTTCCTGACTCTTCCTCCAGTGCTCTGTCTAATCCACTGCTTTTAGTGAAAAAGAGCCTATGAAACCACAATGTTGGAAAATGTATTATGGTCACTTATCATAATCGCTTTAAATGATTTTTTAATTTGAGCAGTTGAACTCTTATCAGAAAATCAATTTTATATCCTTTTCAACATAAAACATTATTATTTTCAAATCCAGTTTTTTAAAAAAGACAAATATCTACATTCTGCTCCCAGAGTTCCATGACTGAATCTAAAAATAGCAAAATGGTAAATAAAAGCTTGTCTTGTCACTCATCAGCTATATTTATTTATGGTAAAGTAAATGTAAGTCTCAAATTTTTTTAATCTGGCTGTCTTTGCCATATAACTTAATTATAAAATCTGTATCTGGCTCTCCAAATGGTAATTTAGATATTTTAACAATTTGTAGGATATTGGCTCTTTTAATTTTGAATTGTTTTTATTACAGGCTATGGAATCTGACTAGTCCATATCTACCACTTTATTTCAGAAAAAAAAAAAATGGTGATGATTCAAAGAGTTAAAAATTCAAACATCTACAAGTTACAAAATAATTGATGAAATGAGGCAGATGGGCTTGGGGGCAGACTGGAAAACTGATAGCCCAAACTAAAGCTTGCAGATTTGCTACTACTTATAAAAATTACTATGGGCCAGACATTCTTCTGTATAGTTTATAGATATTAATTTATTCAATCTTCTCAACAGCCTGGATAAGGAGGTACAATTATCATTCCCATTTTTAAGGTCAAGGAAACCGAAATATAGAGAAGGTAAGTAACCTGGCTAAGTAACACAACTAAGTAGTAGAAATAGGAAGTAAACCCAGAGCCCAAGTTCTTCACAACTTTACAATAGGGCCTCTGCTCAGCTCCCCAGCCATAGGAACATGGGAACAGTTTGGTCACTTCTGTTTTTTTTTTTTGTTGTTGTTAAAAAAAAGCCATAAACTCAGATTTTTTTTTTTAACTGAGGTATCAGGTATACAATAAAATGGTTCAATATTTTTATATATTGTGAAATGGTCATCACAATAAATCTAGTTGAAGTCTATCACCATACATAATTACAGAATTTAATTTTCTGATAGTAAGAACTGCTAAGATTCATTCTTTTAGCAACTTCCAGTATGCAAGTTTTATATAAAATTTCTCAATTTTTAAATGTCAGCAACTAATGGAAAATATTTTAAAATGCAATATAGGTCCAACGAAAACATCGATAGCTAGATCTAGCAATAAGCCTTTAATTTCTGACCTCTGGTTGATGCCTAAAAAGCACATGATGAAGACTGGCAGATTTTCTGGAAATTTCCCAAATGGCAAATTTTCATTTGTTGCCTCTCAGGGCACTCCTAGTGCCCCAACACACATTAGAATCCATCTTTTGCTAATGAGCACAGGCTAGTGAAATACTTGCTGGTCAAAGAGATTTGTAAAATGCAGACAGCATATCTCAGGGAACCTTCTAGAAACATCCAGGATGAGAAAATAGAAGAAAGTTCGGACATGAGTAGACACAGTGGCATGCTTCCATCCAGAACTACTGTGGAGAGTCCATTTGAAAGCAGGACACACACTGGTGTGATATTGAAAGCCTCTTTACTTCCAAGCAGCTAAAATCATTTTCTGGAAATTATCCCAAATATGAAGCAGATACTTGGAAATCAAGGCCAAGACCAAAATACATACCCTATTCCATTCTCACAGTCAGTTAATAAGGCTGTGATTTGAACAAGTTGGATCCTAGCTGGTTAGGACCTTTCCTCAGCTCAGTGCTCCTTAAAAAAAAAAAAAAAAAAAAGAACCTAATAAGCCATAATTTTAAATTTTAAGATTGTTGACCTAAATCTTAAATGGAATCACTTACATTACAGTGCTCTAGTGATCTACGATTCCCATAAATGTTAAAAAAAAAAAAAAAATACGTGGTAAAACAACAACAACAAAAATACTACCTCTAATATTATTTAACATGTATTTATTATTTACTCAATTCTGGGGTCAATGAATTCATTTACATGCACCAGTCATTTAATCTTCACAGTTGTGCTAAGCAGACAGACAGGATTTGCCTGAATTTACAGAATTACAGAGAGGAAGAACCAGGATTTAAATCTAGGCCTCTGACACCAGATTCCACTGACTTAACTACTCATTATGCCAAGGTACTTCATACAAGCAGTGTTTCCTTTTAAAAAAGAGTCGCAAACTGCACATGGACTTTAGCCTGGAAGAGACTTACAATGTACATTTATTGATTTGAACTAAGAATCAATTTAATATTTTTTTCTAATACAAAGAATAATAAATACAATAGGAAGAAATTTTATATTTTATTTAAGGCAATAATTGTTATTATTTTATAACAAACTAAATAAGAAGAGTGAATTTTAATGTAATTCTCAGAGTAAATAAAACAAAACAAAATGTTTCACTTCCAATGGATTACATTATAGTCAGATAATATGACAATTTTATTTTTCTTTTTAGAGATAGCGAGAATGGCAAGTGTTACACAGTTTTCTAAAGGTAGGAATATTTCGTAACATTTTTTAAGTTGCAGTTATATAATTAATTTACATTTGACTAAGATAAATTGGTTTAATTTATTTATGAATTAATAATTTATCTACTCTTTCTTTGCTTTCTTAGCAAGGTATAGTTTTTAATTTCATTGGCTGAGTTGACTACATTGTGTCAGCAGAGATTAGTAGGATACACATTGAGTGAAATGTGTCAGTGGACCACAGATGCATTTAAGATCATTTATGCTGAATATCTAGGATCACAAAATTTTGATACACTCTCTTTTCCAAATAAACATATACTTCACAGCATGATGCTGGTCACATGGAAAAGAAAAAAAGCAAAACTTTTTTTTTCAAGTAATTTTTACTGTATAATCTGTTCTCCCTACCATACTATAAGTATTTTGACAGCCTGGACTGTGTCTTCTTTATCTCTCTATTCTTGTTCCCAACTCCTGCCACAGTGCCTCACATTGTAATGTTTGGGATCCAATAAATCAATGAAAGATTCAAAAAATGAGTGGAGATAGAATGAAAGTGAGTTAGAGAGAGAGAGAGAGAGAGAGAGAGAGAGAGAGAGAGAGACTCTATGCTTTCACTACTAGTCTAGATAGTAACACACTGATGGACACATCATAATCAAAGCCACCCCTACAAACACTTCTTGTATTTTTTTCTCAGGGGTGTCCTTCCTATCTTCTCCATGCCCTTCTATGATTTTCAAGCAACACAGGTTTTTTTTTTTGTTTTTTTTTTTTTGTTTGTTTGTTTTTTATCCTCTCATCCTCTCACCATCATCCTTTTTCAAGAATCTACTCTCAAGAAAATAACCAGTGTCTCTCATAACGCTCAAGTGTAAACTTCGTGCAACTTCATTCTGCCCAGGGATGTTTTATAACTCATTTTTGTCTCCTAATGAAGGAAGTACAGGTGTTGGAGGGGAAAAAGCAATAAGAGAGGCTTCCAAGATAGAAACCTGAAACTTATTCTAGGGAAAGAGTCTAAAGGAAGGAAATGGAGAGGGAGGAGCATGATAGAGATGAGTGGAAAGATAAGGACAAAGAGAGGATTCACATGTGGCAAGTTAACTAAGCAAAGTCACCTAGTGAGAAATGATATTAAGCTTGTATTTCCCACTGAAAAGCCCTTCTAGCAGAAACCAAAGCTACTTTCTTCTCCAGACCACCCAGCGACTCACTCTCTATTCCATGCCTTGCTTTATCTAAGGTCTGGGTCCTCAAGGCACTTAAACATCATTTTATGAGAAAGAGAAAGAGAGGGAGTAAAGAGTTTGGTTTAAGGGATCAGGGCAGTCAATATGGTTCCCTACAGCCTTCAGAGGAAAATCTGGTTTACCTTTACAGCAGGGCGAGTAATAGTTCCTGAGCCCTAAGTAGCATGGCAGAATTTGTCATAGCACAACTAAGTGGAAGTTGAGGAAGAAGAAAAGGAGAAGGAAGGGGAAAAAATGTTATGTATCTGTTCATATATTGTTTTCTTCATTGTATTATTTTTCATAATAATATGTGGAAAATCAAGGAGAAATTGTCTCTTGATTTTATAGAAAAGAAAAACTGAGGCACCAAGGAATTATAAAAACTACTTCAGAACTCATAGGCAGTTAGTGACAGACTAGAAATAGGATCTCATTTCTTTAATATTTATCCCAGGACTAGTTTCAGCAGAACATACAGGTTATAAGGTCTTAAATATTTGGCAACAAATGATATAGGTAAAGTGAAAGTGAAAATATGAATGGAAAGTCACCCAGAGGATTGGTGAACAGTTGTGTATTTTGAAAGTATGGTGATTAATACTGTAAAGATGATAAGAAATTGATTCCCTCAACCAAAACTGCACAATGTTAGTTTCATAGTTAATAATCGCTATACAATTTTGTCAGTTAAAAAAATTGTTTCATTAATGGATATTAAAGATGTTTGGTTTAATATCTGACATGTAAAGCCTTTATATATCAATGTACTTTATAACCCAATAAATAATAAAACATGGGATTATGTATCAAAAGACCTATTTTTACATTCTAGTGTAAAAATGTCTATATGTATGACCTTGGGCAAATGTTCTTACTAGCAAATGACAGTTTTAAAAAGATGCTCATGTGGTTGTTTGTGGGAATTAAAAGAAATAATCTGAAATATGTGAGTAAGATCACTGCATATTAAGATATGCAAACAGAAAATACTGGGATCATTTTAGGCTGGTCTTTTACAGTAGTTGTGGGGCAAGAATAATTAACTTTCCATTTGCACATTAGTTATCTTTGCTATATTTTAGTTTTGTATGGAATATATATTCCTGTTGCAATCAGAAAATAGAGTGTATTTAAAATGAGATTGTCAGTAACGACACAGATGGACATGAGGAGCCATCAGAGGTATGCAGTGAAAAGCATACAGCCTGACTCTGTGTTCTTCCAGTCCAAAGTGCATAATTGGAATATAATCCTGAGAAAATTATTAGAAAAAAATTTAAACTGATGGGCATTCTACAAAATGTCTGGCTTATAACTTTTAAAAATTTCAAAGTCATGAAAGTCGAGGAAAGACTGACTGCGTAGCTGTTCCAAATCGGAAGAGATGAAGCAGACGTGACAAGTGAGAATAATATTTGATCCTAGATTTGGGCCTTTTGCCTCAGTGGGCATCATTGGGAAAGTGAGTGAAATTTGAACAAGTTTTCTTGGTGTACTTGAACATTTTTTTACTTGTACAATTTTTTTGGTACTTGTTCAACTCTTCTGGAAATTTAAAATTGTTTTAAAAGAAACTATTTTTTTGAAAATGTGATTATGCTTGTAAAATATCTCGCATAGTGACGGACATGTATTAGGTGTTAAATAAATGTCACTTCTCTTTCATTCTCATAATACAACAGACGACACTTTCAGTTAGATATAACTTACCAAATGTGAATTCTGTTATTTTAATGTTTTTTTTTTTAATAAAATGAAAAAGAGACTAGCATGAAGACATTAAGAGCCTTATTAGATAATAAATTCCTCAACTTGAAGGAACTGGACCTCTTCATTTCTGTTTTATCTTCTGGGAATAATTTGGGACCTTTTATAAAATGAATATCCAATAAGGACTTATTGAATACATAAACCATTTGTAATTTCTTACTTCAAAAGTTAAATAGAGATAAAATATTTTATCCTCTTTTACCATTGGACAAGATATTTGATGGTTTAGAAATAAGCTTCAGATTTCATTTTCATAGAAAACTGATCCCAAGGGTTCAAATATTTATATTTAAATATAAAACAACTTGAAGTTTTTCTTAAGAAAAATGAAAAAGATAAAGCAATTGTAATTATTTTGTTTCTGGTCTGGTGGATAGCAAATTGAATAGCACCCAAATACTTTCTTCTATAGACAAATCTATTTTCTATTAACCGTCAAAATATTTTTGAGCTAATGTCTAAATTATAATGAAAATACATATCTCACAACCCAAGCCATTTCCGAAAAGGCTTAGGTTTTGCTGTGCAGTCTCTTATGATTCAGCTGTTCGAAAGAATGAAGTCAATTTCATTACTTGTATATTTTATCATCTGATTTCAGAGATTCTCTGCTTTGATTACTTATAAGATGACACAGTTCTAGGATGCTGACACTGACTGACATACAAATGTAAATCCTCAGATGAGAAAGTAAGCTGATCAGATAAAAAAGTCTGGGCTCTACTAGAAAGTACTAGTAATTTCCCAGCTGAAAGTGAGACTTGCAGAAGTTTCCTAGATAGGATAGAGGCAGTTTGCTCCCACGCCCTAGCCTTTCCTTAGGAGAACACTCTTCCTCTACCTGCAAGGTGGTCCCAAGAGATTTCTCTCAGAAGACATTCCTTAGACTTTCTGACACTTGCTTTATGGTTGCTGATTAAAGCTCAGTGATTATGTTCTTGATCAAGTACATGCTCTGTCTGAGAAAAGAATATTGGGATATCTTTTTAAATTCCTAAATCAGTCCCATATGACTAATTAATATTCAAACTTATCTAAGTCCTTAAGGATCCTAAGGATCTAAATCACTCTAAAAACCAAAAGTAACCTTGAACTTCTCCTGCTGTGTCTACTACAGACAGCAAATATTTGAAAACAAAATGAACAAAAAAAAGCAATCCAGTCATTCAAATAACCCATTCAGAGATCACAAAGGGGCTTGGTCTAGTTTTCTCCAGTAGGATTATATTCTAAAACCAAAGTTTGTAAAATAATGTGTTTCTCTTGTCATCAAGACAAAGCAGAACGCCTAAGAGCAACTGGGAAAGCCATCTAATTCCTCTAGTGGACAGGCTTTGTGGAGGAGAAAAAACTTGGATTATAACCCATATATCAATGGAAACTGTAACCAAGGATTGTTTGCAGTCTACAGTCTGGTCAACTGATTTTACAATAAATGAGTGCTATAGTTGAAGATCGCCAATTCTCAATGACCTAATTATAACTTTTATGATACTATGATGTTATATAGTGTTTTGTTTTTTTTTTTCCCTCAAGTCAGTATGATCATTGTGGAGCTTTATAGGAAACCTACAGGCAGTAAAATTTCAAATACCGGGCCAATAGAATAAGAAAAAGGTGAAATATTTAAGAGAAAATAACCTTATATCTGTGAATTATTTTGCTTCTTTTACGTATAGTGAAAGTGTACTTTTGAACCCAATTGTAAAGGACTCTAAACGGTGTTCAGTATACCTCATCAAATAGGAGCTTATCGGTTGGGAAGGCAGAAAGTCATAATGCAAATTTTAAATTAGTATTAGAAAAAGCACCTGCAATGGCTTTGATTATCCAGTCAGCTATGAATAGAATATTACTTGTTGGCTTTTATCATTGTGTTATTTTGTTACTGTATTAAATTATTCATAATGTATAGTAATAAACCTACAGCCTTTGATATCTCAGTGCATCTTTTTGTCTTCTGAAAACTGTGATGTTTGAAGCAACTATTGATAAAAGAGAATGGGACAAATGGTCAGTTCACACCTCAGCAAACCTCCTAACTGGAGCCTAATAGCAATTCATTATGTATCTTTAAAAATGCAATTACAGTTCCCAAAATTTTTCAAAGAAATACTTTACTAGAGTGAGACAAACCATGACTTGGCTGAGATTGTGTCTAACCTCATGAATAATAACACATAAACATGCATAGTGCACACTCGAGCTAACCACCTAGTTGTCTTTCTCAGTAGTGGAAAAGCACAGAATATAACATACTGAGAAAAGTAATTCAACACCTGTGTCACACTAGTTGCCTTTAACGGCTCTGCTCCCTCTTTTTGCATGAAGCAATCAGTAATAGGATAGCTCTTCTTAAGGCTGACCACGAATCTAACAGGCAGCCACAAACAGCTAAATAGCACCTGCTTCCACAAATGGCTCTGGCAAGTGTAAAGCATGAGGCAATTTTTGTGCAGTTGTCTTATGGAAGGGATTACTGGTCATGAAATGTTCATTCTCTCCATAATTATGCATTGAAAGAGGTCAATGTATTCAAATAAGAGGACCAGTATTCAGATAAAAGGGCATTCCAGGCAGTTCATAGATATAGGAAGGTGATAGTGAAGCATGAATGAAGCACTAGGCTGAGAAGGAGAGAAATGGAAATGGGAGTGTGAGACTAATTCATAAAAGGTCTGGAATTCTGTTATAAAGATTTTATACTTTATTGTAGAGGCGATAGAAAGCATCAGATCTTCTGCTCAAAACAGTGAGAGCATTGAGTACTAACAGAGGGGGATGCGTAAACGTCATGCTTTCTCATGTCTGTGAGTTGCCTGCCAAGCATCCTTGTTTTGCTCTCCATCGCACCGTTCACTCCAGCAGTTCTCCCCTGGAATGCTCTCTCCTTTCTTCTGCACTCATTTAACTTAACCAACCCCGATGAACTCAAAATTAACCCCTCTACCATGCTTTCCTGACACATCCATTCAAGTCTTTATTATGATTTAATAACCATTTTAAATTGATTTCAGATGTATGATGTTTCACCCTGTAGTGTCTTTGAAATCCAGATGCACCTTACAGCTGATTGGGCAGAAGTTGTAGGTCATGGTCTCCATCCGGGTATGTGAAAATTGGTCAGAACTGTTATTCTTTTTATTTCTTCAGTTGAGTTATATGCCTAGTTAACACTAAACATGTTAAGGTTAATTGTCATTTAAAGTGCCTTCAAAAAATACACTATACTTCACTAATGAAACACAAGTTACTGCATATGTGGAAAGCACAGAAACACAGCAGAGGGCCATGAATTTGGTATTAGTGAGGCAAGTATTTCAAAGTAACAATAAAATGCTTTACTGTACCTAAGAAAGAAAAATACCCACAAGTACATGAATCCGGGTTGTTTTATTATTGAGATATTTGCAAAAGATTGCTATCACATGCCGAGCCAAGCAGCTGCCGGCAAGAGACAACCAAATCCCTGAGAATGGGTGAAAAAAAAAAAAAACTTTAAAGCAATGAGAACCTAGTAGGATCCATTCCTGCGTTTGCAGGACTAATGTTAAGGTATGCTGTTCAATTTAAGTTGTCCGGATGTCGTCTTTTTTCTTCCTTATTGGGGTATACAATAATATGTGTACTTAATAATTTTACCTTTAATTATAAATTTAATGAGATGTGATATTTTCTTTGCCACACTTTTAGTACTTTTTATTTACTTCCTTCACTTTTTTCTCTTGTAGCTTTGTCATAATCAGACTGTAGGCTACCTAAAGGCAGGACCCTTTTCTCATTACTCTTTATATTACTCTCTGATACTTGCCAAGTACCTTCCATCAATAAGAATTTTCACATGTTAGATAAGGAATCATTGTTTTGTGGCTATCCATTTTGCACAAGGAGAAAGGCAGTTAATGGAGGAGAAGGTGAAAAAGAGTTTCACCAAGGTGTAGCCCACTGAATTTACTTCATTTACATTTGGCAGGTTGTCCAGTAGCAAGAACAGCAACTTTGAGATAGACCTGAGTTCGTATACAGATGCCACCATTGATGAAATGTTTAAATGTCACAACGAGGCAAATTCACTAACCTCTCAAACCAACTTTTCCAACTGTAGAATAGGCATAATAGTACTAACATACAGTAATGTTGTTTAAGGGGAAAAAGAGGTTCAGCACTCCATGTGACTAATATTAGATATTCAACAAGTGTCAATTTCCTTCTCACCTCTGTTAATTGTCAGTTTGCACAAGAAAAATCAGAGGGGCCTGCTCATTTTTATTAGTACTTGCATTGCAATCACATATTCTGCAACATGTTCAGAGTTGGCTGTTAATAAGAATTACCTGCCTATGAAGATTCTTTTTTTTTTTTTTTAATAGTGATACATTTTTCCCACCTTGGGGATTATAATTTAAAATCCAGAATGATGGTCAGGAATGTATGCTTTTAAATAGTTTCCCTCTTAGGATGGAGAATTACTGCTTTAATAATATTAGATATTACTACCATCCACTCTAATTTAAAGGTTGCTTCGACATTTGACATCTGTTTGGGGAACAGAAGAGTTGAGAAAAGACTAAGAATGCAGAAAAACCATTGAAGAGGGTCACGTCTACAATACTCTGTGGACTAGTTTATCGAGGTTGGAAAATTATGATTTTTAGTGTCTTGGTTTTCCTTCAGAGTCACATGGTACTTAGTAATAAGTTTTTGAAGTTGCATGCTATCATGTAGTCTCTGGATTCACACTAAAATTAATGGTTACGGCTTAGTCTTTAAATATTTAAGAAAAAATCTGCTCAGTCAAATTCTGATCCTGTCCTTCATATAAGTTCTAGCTTCTATAGCCTATTATCTCTTCCAAGCACCATGGGAGCATTATAAGCATTATTATGAACACAGAAACTCTGTTATTCAAATGGACATAGGGATGAAGCTTGATAAAGAAAATGATACAATAATCATTTGAAGCAGTTTTGTGTTTGATTTCCCAGAATAGCAGCATCAAATATGTATTGATACTAAAACACACACATACAGACACATCAACTAACAGTGTTTATAGCCATTACTTTTAAAGTGCCCTAACCCAGTAACCGTTAATTCCAGAGACGTATGTAACCGAGGAAAAAGGAGAGATGCCATTTATTGAGTGCCTGCTTAATGCCAGGCAATATGCAAGAAAATTTATGTATATTGTATTCAGTCCATACAAGAAATGTCGAAGGTATGAATCACTTATATTTTACCAAAAAAAAAAAAAATCAGTCTGGGGAAAAATGAACTGACTTGCCTAATATGTGACTAGTAAGTAGAATTCATAGGGAGGTCAACTCCAAAAGCTAATAAATTATTGTTGTTTATATTAATCCCACACATGAATCTAAACCAATAGAAGAAAACAAGAATCGACTGAATTCTCTGCAAGCCTAAAGAATTTTAAATCATTAACTCTCAAGACTCCTTCCTCCCCACCAAAAGAAACGTCATTGTCATGCAATATGTACTTACAAGATTTTGGCCTTAAATATAAACCGAGTGGAAGATCGTGTGTCACATATGCAATCAGAATGCTGGGAAGGCCTCAGTGTTCCCCCAAATTCTCCTGTACCCTTCATTGTATAAAAGGAGCATCTCCTGATACTGGAGAGTTCTCCAGCTGAGCTTCACCCATTATCTTAAAGCTTCAATACCTATTCAAATTCTCTTCCCCCTGGGAAGTGTAACACTTTAAACTGTCATCAGCCATTCACTTTTTAGTTTTGACCTGGGGATTACAAAAGAGGAAAGGAGGGCACTGGTGCCTGACTAGGGAGAGAAAATTTCCAAGAATAGCGCTGCTTCCCTGACAACCCTCACCCAAGAAACGATGTAGCCTAAAGCTGGCCTTGCACACAGCACTCTACAAGGTGGAATATGTTATAGAATTTCTAACAGACACAATCTTCTTGTCCCAGATTCAGGAACTACCCCCCAAGAAGCCTGAAGCCTCATCGAATCTGGGCTGAACTGTGTATTGATTTCATTTATATGTTCTACATTTAAGTAATCTTTCCCGCTAAGTCATTACTCACAGGGAACTGTTATATATATTATCCTGTTAGGAATAATCTGTTGTAGAGAAAAATGTAAGTACCTATATCAGAAAAGTACACTTTCCCACTAACGGTTGGGGCTCGGTGCCTCTCCTGCTTTGTTCTCTAACCACTCACAAAATGATTTGGAGTGTTTTTCAGTGGAAAGGAACCACAGGAAGTTCTTTCAGTGGTCAAACTTTAGGGGAGAGAATTAGTGCTGAGGCTTCTTCTTGTGGAGAGAACTGTAGGAGGCCAATTAGGTAACTGCATAATCTCTGGGATATCTCCCCGGCTTTGCTTTACTCTGACAAAATAGCAAATCACCTACAAAATATTTCCAAAAAGAAGGGTTTCAAGGAATTTATGGAGGAAGGAATGAAGGTAACTTGACATTATTTGGTTAGTTGTCGTGAGATGTCTTAATCTGATCATTAACATTAACAATAATATGTAGTGAAAAGACTCTCTCTGGAAAGTATGAATTGGTATTTATTCCACCAGCCTCTGTCCTATCTGTATGATGCTGAGTGTAAATCTTAAAAAATATCATATAAGTAATAGTGAGAATATATGAAATTCTATTTTAAAAAAAAATTAGAAATAAAATGGACTTGCATAAGCAGATGTTCTCATAAAGGAGAAATAAAAATATGTTGTTTTCTAATGTTTTCTCCATATTCTCAATGGTATCATAAGCAACTAGTAAAAGACAGCTGCTTGGTATCTTTATAGAATATTTAGAAACATATATCCAATGACAGGAGAATTCTTAGGTAAACATTTACATATTTATTAAATATTTTATATCAATAATCAGCCATTGATAATAACGAAGACTATGTAGTAACAAGGAAAGATGTTCTTATTAAAAGAGGAAAACTCAGAATTAAAATCAAATACATGCTTTTTTGTCAACTACTAAAACTTTAATGTATACTATAATTTCAACTATCAAACAAAAGAAAACTAATGATATACAGACATGTTAATATCTGTGTCAGGTTAGGGTGATGTGATTATGAACCTTTTTTTCTTGTTTTCCAAATTGTGTATAAAATGGTTACATTGTTTTTGGAAGTTAAAAAGAGGCTTTTTTATACTTACAGAGAACATTAAATAATCTAGATTTATCTTTTGGTCCAATAAAATATATTTGTTTGTGAATTGTTTAAAAATAATTGATCTTACTTTTACTCTAGTTAACGTATATCTCAGCATAGACAAGAGACTGATGAAGGGATCATTTAAAACAGAAAGTTACTAGGTAAACTGAGAATGAAGTACATCTAATAATTTTTTTTTTATTTTTTAGGTGAGGCAACCCTTGGTTGACCTCACAGATTGCAAGGATCTTGTCAGTTTACAATCCTTTATTTTTTATTTTTTACGCCTACAGTACCTGGTCTTCATGGGTGGTCTCCCATCCGTGGTCTCCCATCCAAGTACTAACCAGGCCAGACCCTGCTTAGCTTCCGAGATCAGACAGGACTGGGCTTGTTCAGGGTGGCATGACCATAGACAAGGTACATCTAATTTTGAATGGCATTTTTTCTGTGAGGGTTTTAGAAGCTTTTCTTGGCACTTTATATACCGGGAGCAAGCAGTTCATTAAATATTCTAGAAGGTTAAAGGGAAAGTATGAAGAGACTTTTCATGTTTTTGTTTTTATTTCATTTTGTATTTCTGCTTATTTTTATTTTACTTATTTTGACTCTGGATTGTGAAATTAGTTCAGCCTATCCCAGGACAACTATGATGCATGAAAAAAAGAAAACAGTGTTTCAAGAAGTTACAACTGCAATTTCAACATCCTTAAAAGGGCTGTCATTGTTTTTCTCTGTTGGTTGAATGAATTCTAGCTCATTTACATCTGGCCTTGGAACACCTCTTCTGAGAAATCAGTGACTCAGGCCTTAGGTGGAGTAGCCATATTTGTACCTGACTTATCCTTTTTCTAAGTAAGGGAGGAAACACCAATTGATCATGCTATTAATCTAAGTCATCAATTGTTTTCAAAATACAGATGGAATCTTCAGTGTGAATCATTAATGCTAAGATAAAATAATGCATAAAGAGTGAAATTGTTTTCAGTTTTTAGGGAATTTAATTGCTACCAAAACCAAGGGGCCTTATGGTTTTGATTAAATTTAGTTTTAAATCCCAGCTTTAGAAATCATATATATATCCCACAGAGATGCAGCCATTCCTCTGGATAAAGAGCAACCTCTGAGGCAGCAGAAGACAGTAGCCGGGACCTAACTAATGGCCACACGGTCAGGACCGTAGGCAGGCTAAAGAGAGTATCTTGACTTAAATTATATTTTAGCTCCTGAGCCCTGAGGTGAAACGACCCCTGGCTGCTTTCCCATGAAACCAGACAGAGGGACACTGGAAAAGACCTCAGAACTGTCCTCAAAACCTGAAGAAATTATTTTTTACCCTTATCTTGACTCCGACAGATCAGCTCCCAGCATGACCCCAAACCCGAACCCCTAACCCATGAGTGTCTTGTGATTTTGCCCTAATGTAATCTACAACCTACATACTATCGGAGAGTTTGGGTTTTTGAGCATTAGCTTTCTGTCCTCCTGTATGGCGTAATTCATCAATAAAATAGCCAATATTTTTCCACTGCAATTCCCAGGGTTCAGTGTTTGGCTCTGCTAGCGCTGGGTGGACGAACTCTTTCTGTTCAATAACGCTACTCCGTCTCCTGATAGCTCAGTGACTGATGACTTAATTTCTGAACCTTAGTTTTTATGTCCCTTCTCCACTATAGGTCGATTCCAACTATGGCAGCATTTTCTCAAAAGCTAAAAATACTTCACACATGTAATTAAAGTGGACTCTGGTTGTGCGAGTCTTTGAAGTGGAGGTGAAAGATGAAAGAGAAAAGTGAAAGGAAGGTGATGCCAAAATAATTAGATGGTGATCTTTCCTTTTCTTTTTAAGATTTGCTAGTTAAACATTACTATTGATCTTCTCTGTCTTCACATGATGTAATCTTTAAAAAAAAATAGTAAAATCGACTTGATCGTACTATAGTCCAAAGATTAAAAATTAATTAACTGTTCAAGTACATGATGTAACAAGTAGAACTATAATATTCTACCCAAAAATAAGATGATTTCAACACCTGTCCCCTAAGAGCTTGTAAACTAATCAGAAACATAAGACAAAGTAGATGAGAAGATAAATAGCAATGTAAGACTTTAATAGAAATTAAATATCCATATCTATAAAATAATCTATATATCATACATTATTCATTATCAAATATTTTATATATATATATATTCATATTCTACAGAAATATGTAAAGCAGTGGGCAAAGATATAAGGGGAAAAATGGATGTGAAAGCAGAAAGACTGGAAATATAGGAAGCCCAGACTCTTGAGTCCATTCTAGTGGTGGATAAATGCTGGGAGCAACTTTTTCAGCTGGACTTCACAAACTGCTGCTAATTGTATAACCTTTAGTAGCTTATTACAAAATGACTACCAAGTGCTAGGCACTTTGCTAACCACTGCAGCATACCAACTCACTTAAGGCTTATAATGACACTAAGGGGTGAGTACTTGTCTTATCTCTGTATTATAGGTAAACACCTTAAATCTTGAGTAACACAAAAGGGAAGGTTGGAATGGAGATGTCAATTCTGAAGTTCCTGACTCCAGAATCCATCCTCCTAAACTCTACATAGCTCTCACCTCTCAGGTTAAATACATTTTCCCAAAAGTTAAATATATAAGTTTTGTAAAAGATCACATATTTATTTCACATGCAGAAGCTAGATTTCAATAACAGTGATGAAATGCCATTGTGCTTTGATTTTTTTATACCTAGAACAAGTTTGACCTTAGTACAGGGATATCGTCATGTCTTTGTACCGCCATTCTCCGTTGGCCTGAAAAGGTGACTTGTGCCCTAGTAAGTTTTTGTCAAATAAATAATCAGTTTCACATCTGTCTTTGCTTTTGTTTTCATTTGTCATATTTTTATTTTAAGATACGATGCTATTTTAACATTATCAAGCATTGGTAAATTTCATTTTCCTATGAAATACTCAATGTTGTTATTTGGAGATGAAAATAAAGAAAAGAGGTTGTTTTAATGTTCTTCTAACATACAGTTAAGAACACTGGTTTGGGTTTAGAACACTGAGCTGAAATTACAGTTCTTACAGTTGTTAACAGTTGAACCTCAGACAAAGCATTTGGTGCTCTTTGAGCTTGGGTTTTCTCATCTATACATGGTAGAAAACTTACAACTTAGACTTTCTTTTAAAGTCCCAATGACCATGTAATTCCCTACATCCTGTCTGGCATACAGCATGTATACAGTATTGAACAGTTAATTTGTCTTTCTCACTCTCTCCTTCTATCTCAAATAAATTTTAGGTTATCAAAAGAAAAATTATTCTTATTTTTAAAAACTATTGGATTTCATAAATGAGAATACGATCTACATAACAATTCATCATAGTGTCAAATAATTTACTTTTACTCTGTAAAAGTAGAGTTTTATTCTTCTATTAGGCTGTAATTTGTCAGTAAAAAGAAGTTTCCTTTTCCTCATAATAACATATTTAATCCTTTTAGTATAATATGCTACATTGAGGTTCATAAAACTTCGAGCTTTAAAATGATTAATACACCTACTAAAATGACCTCTTGCACATGCTCCTTGCCAAAAAAATTGATTAAATCTACATTTTACAGTTTTGTAACCCTTGCATGTAATAGAAGTCATAAAATAAAATACAAAGAAAACTCAGTTCTGATTTTGCTTTTTATTTATTTATAATCTAACTATTAGACAATTCCTTGAAGTTAAAAAAAAATTAATAGATACTTAGATTTTTTTTATGTGTCAAAAATTATCTGCTTCAATTGTAAATTGTAAAGCCAAATTTAAAAATAAGTACAGTATTCAAAAATATTCTTTTTCCAGCCCCTTCTCTCTGTCATAACACAGAAATTCTGGCTTCCATTTATCCAATCCTCATGGCAATTATGAGTTGTCAGCATGTTAAACTATTAAACTGAAACAAAAATTCTCTATTTTTTAAAAAAACTAATATTCTGTCTAAATTACTTTAGAGCTTCAAATTCAACGTTTGATAGAAACTTCTCAGTCATTCAATACTTAGTTTCCTGAGCAATTATTCTTCTATTGAGAAGATTAATTGGTCTCAGAAGCTGATTTTGTTCCCTTCTTTGCATTGGCTGCTAGAAAACTCATTTGTGAGACAAAGGTAGACTCTGAAATACACATTTTATTTATCAACCTCACATTAGGCTTTGTGTTATTTTCTCTATATTTATGTTCCTATTATTCTACTTTGCTTACTCATTTTACTTTGTAGATTTTATTTTATTACACACTATATTTATAAGTTACAATAAGTTACTTTATTTTTAAACATTTAGATGCGGATAAACTTAAAAGTAAATCAATCTTGCTAAATCCCATACTCCTCCTGCATATTCTCCAGCTGAATTGGTGACAGTGAAGGCCCTTGGTCTTTCCTTTCTCATTCTCGCATTGTATGATTTATACAATCTTGGAATTTTTAACTCCATCATCGCTCCAAATCCTCTGTTCTTCTTTTTAATGATGCTTTATTGTGTTAGTCTAGAAATCAAATAGTTTGCCACATGGTCTGTCAACTATTGTCTCATTTCTTCAAACCATCTTTTAAATTCTTGCCAAAATGGCCTTTCAAAAATGTAAGTCTGACTATACGTTGTACAGTTAAAAGCATGAAAAAGTAATATTGTCACAAATGCTGTGTACTCCTTCGCTCCTTCTTGTGTTGATTTTATCACTCTTGTAAGTTTATCATTCACATGTTCTCTTACAACTAGGTGTTTGTTAAGAACAATGATTAGGCATGCTGTTGTGAAAGATGAAATGCACTGGACAGTTAAGGAGATTATTTTATTCAGGCTATTGCAACAGGGAAAACATTCATTAATAAAGTCTCAAAGGAAAGGAGGCTGGTGTTTTTTAGAGGCAGGTAGACAAAAGATTCATTCATGAATCTTAAGGACATCTTGTAGAAGGATGGAGATGAGTCTTCTCTAAGTTACTGAGGGTAGATGGAGCTGGGAATATGCTAAGCCAAAGTGTCTATGGCTAGGGGCCATTTCAGAGAACACAAAACGGTGGGGAGGTAGCTTAACCTTTGCTATTTTCCAGGAACACCGGGTTTAGGTAATGTTTAACATTGTCACTATTCACCTATTCAACAAAATGATATGTCCTCACAATTATATTAAAATTGTTCATGCAAATGAAAGTAGAAAAAAATACCAATTCCTTGAATATACTCGTTATTTCCTTTATATGCCCTTATATATATGAAATCGCTTTCAGAATGATGGGAAGACTGCAGAGAAACTGCATTATTCAACAGGCAACTTCTCCATCCCAACCTGCAATGATGTTGATGCAGGTGGTTAACAGGCCACATTTTGAGAAACCCTGGACTGTGATATCGTTCATCTTAACCTCTGGATATAATTGGAATTTTTCCATGTACCCCCTCACTTAACGACCAAGAGCACCAGTAATCCTTCAGGTCAGGCAAGGAGATTGTCTCCCCCACTGCTGATGTAGCCATTGTTTCAGATCTTCCAACTGATAAGGATAAGGAGTCGTTTCATAAGCCTCTATTTTCCAAGAGTAATCCAAGCTCTAATTTCATAGACATTAAATCACACTGAATTTCTCTCTCTTAACGGCACATTGGTAGCACAGTAGCAGCTCACTAGGGAGCAGACTTGCCTCAGCTGTTTCCGCCTCAGCCAGGTGGTCAAAGGAAAAATAATTTGCTTACCTGTGAAAACAGGTTGCCTATAAATCAAAAGGGGTCAAATTATGTCCACCAGATGGAGGTTTTAAAATCTTAATGTGTAAGTTAAGATATAATGGATTACTGGGGGTGAAATTTTAGTAAGGTTGAATCATTTTGTTGCCTTCTGGGACCTAGGGAAAGCAAAAGGTTACTGTTACAGTGAATGAGAATAAAGTCAGGTTTTCATCTTCTGTGACCTAATTACAAAGGATGTGATTTTGACCCACTAATTTTCAGAATCCTATCTAATTATCTATTGGCATGTCTTACTCAAGCTCAAAAACACATAGGCAAATGGGTTTCTCTGCTAAGTGTATAGCTTCTTTTGCACGAGTACTGGATTTTGGCATAATTTTACCCATAAACTTACTCTGAGTTAAGATTGGGGTAAAGTATCTAAAGAACCAATATCAATCTCTCTTTTTCTCTTTTTCTGTCTCTCTTCCTCTGTCCCTCCTGTTCTTTTTTTTCTCCCTTTATCTCTCTCTTTCTTTCTCTTTTTTGGTCTGCCACTTCTTTAGCACTGGGAATGTAAAATGAACAGTATTACAGAGAGCAAGAAGAATCCAAGTCAGTTAGTTGTCTGTTTTTGAGACAGAAAGTTGAAATGTTGCTTAACCTAAAGCTTTGGTGCTAACTGTGGAATTCATTTATCCATGTTCCATCACTGGAGTTAGCTGTATGAATACATTTGGCATTAAATGATTTTTTTTTTTTTTTATTGTGAAAGGGACAGTCACAAGCAAAGCTGAAGTAATCTATGAGTGACAGAGATTATCAAGATATCAGAATGCTTATATATTCTTATGTGTAAATATGGTATCTATACAAAATAAATGATTTTAGATTATTCTGAAGTATTATTCCAACTGGAAATTATGACTACATTCCATGACTTGGTCTTTTTTTTTTTTTTTTTTTTTACCTTAAAACTTCATGGTGTACTTTTTTTCTCACTACCCTTTGTGGAAAAGTGCTAAATTTTATTTAGTAACACTTGCCACTTTTCTGGCATTCTGGAAATGAAGTTTTCCCTTTTGATTCTCTATTGCTAACCAATGAGCTTAAATTAACACTTGCTGCCTTGGGACCCCCCAACAGAGAACATGGCTTTTTGTAGAGGAGAAGACATTTGGGTAGGTGGATTGCTCAGTGTGTAGACACCCATTAGTTCTCTTAATGTAAGTTCTTTCCCCCATCTTAAATTCTTAGCTACTTTAAAAATATCACCACATTTAGATTTCAGACCTTTGTCGAGATGTTTTTCATTGACTTATAACTTTAAAGTTCTACATAAAAAGAAGAGTCTGTTTTAAAAACCTAAGCTTTTTCGAAACATTTAAAATCATTTGATAGTTAATTATTACCCTTAATGGAAATAAATGAAGTAATACACATCTTTAATTTTCTTTAGTACGGTAACTTTTCATGAAAACAATGGAAATGTGAATTGTGATTATAGGTGTAACTCATATTTTGACATAGGTTCCTGACTTGAAGTCATTTAATCACATATACTTTTAATTCATATTATTATTAAGTAGTTATAAAGTGATGGTGAACTTCTATTTTCATTTACATTTAATTGTTATTTGTCTTATATTTTAAGACTTTTAAAGTATGCAATAACTCTGACCATTCTTCTGTATTATCATCATCTCAGGTCTATGTACATCAGAGCTAAATTGAATTTTAGTAGATTTCTGAAACAAACTATTATCATCCAGGGCAAGATAATCCTGGAAAGTAAGTTCATATTAATGTAGATAGTGAGGTTTGTCACTGACGGTGGTTATAGTTCTCAGTGTTGTGCTTGAATTGAATTGAAATAAGAATAACTGAGCATGAATACTTCACCCCAATCGGAGTGGTTGTCCACTCAGATAAAATGACCTATGAGCCAGATAATACATGTACCAGCTCATTTGCCTGATTCTTTGATCTGCTTTCAGTATGTTGAAGCAAAGTAAAGACATCTTCTATCTCTCATAGTCTATCTACAAATAAATACATAGACTTGTCCTTGGAAAATGTCACTGTTGCTTGATAAGGCAACAAATGATGCCTCCTGACTTTAGATATCTAGTTACATTGCTAGAATAAACCATTGACACTAACAGGCTTTTCACTACTCTCTATTTTCTTTTTACTGGAATTTAGAGAACTCCAAAACAACAAAGAATGCAATTCTTCATCCAACAGCTCAATAAAGCATGTACCTGGGTTATGTCTTAAAAATAAAAATGGCAACATTAGGCATCAAATTTATATTAATGAATTATTTCTTAATATATAGAAAAAATAATTGTGTACTCCAAGTGTAATACTTGCATATCGCCACAACAACAATTCTCATTTCACCAACTCCTGCTCTCCTAAAAGTAGGACAGCTCTAAAGTTAGTGATGTATTTGATACTATAGAAAGGTGTGTGGTCCTTTGCCATGTCTGAAGTCTATAACTCATACTGCTAATAGTTTTATGCCCTCACCAGTGTAAATGAACAGCCCATTGTGGTAAAGTAGAGAAAATTTCTCAGACCTTAAAAGACAAATCTATTTGGCAGTATTTTGACTAGCATATTGATTTTCCATTATAGAAATAACCATTATTTTATCATAAAAATAATGATAAATGATCATATGCATTTCTCTGATAAGAATATAAAGTAATATAATTAAAAGATTTGCTTAAGTTCACAGATGGAGAAATGAAGGTCAAGTCTGTTGGGCTGGCAAATCGAATTCTGGTCATTATTTAACTTTTGATGATAATATTTGTGATAATAATGACAGCAAGTACATATAATAATTTGTTGTTTGGTAGGGACAGTGTTCTAAGCAGTTATATTCAGCTATCCAAACAATCCCTGAGGCAGGGAATTTTGTATTTGGGGTGGGGCAGGAGGAATGATAGTGCCCAAATTAATCAACCAGCAGCAATGAAGTCCTGTGAAAATTAGCTCTCACATCCAGCTCTCATTTTGTTCTCCTCTATTTTGAAATCAATCTACCTCTAGGTAATATAATAAACAATCCAGTGCTTAGCTATGATGTTCGTGGGTTGTAAAAAATTAGAGTAGAAATATATTTAACAGGTAAGGTTGCCTGTTGACTAATTATAGATCATTATCAACCCAACTTGAATACCTATTGAATAATCTGCTAAGCTATGGTATAACCCTGACTCATTACCTTAAGGGTCCAAGCTTCTGAAGTTCTTCCTGGCCACTCTTAAGATTCTTGTTCTAATAAGAATAATCTTCTGAACCTAACCTGAAATTCAGTCTATAAATTCTTCAAGAAACTCAGTTCCAGATCTGCTCTGTTAGATTTCCTTTTATTTCTGTATGAAGAACACAACAATTTTCAGAGATAGTACTTATAAAGAGCTGCTAGATAAACCAGTACTATAATTATGTACTCCAATTATGTAGTCTTAAAAATGTACCTTATCTAAAATTTAAATTTATTTATCTTTTGAGATTTCCTTTTCTGGCTCTGATATATTTTGTCATTGCAATTACTAGGAAATAAACAGATACATTACAATAAAATCATATTTTTAAAAACAATCAAAGCTATGGAAGTGACAAGGGCTTAGAAGAAATAAAATCCCAGAAAGGAGAGTCTTTATTAGGTGAGATGAGAATTGATAGCTATTTTTTTCCCCTAAGGGCATTTGTGGATTCAAGGTGTGGGTCAAAGATAGGGGTTGGCCTAGGAAAACATGATCCACTAGGGGAAAGACAAAACAATAGAGCTTTTGGTGTGATGGATAGAAATTTAAAGAACCTGCAAACACAAAGCCAGTTTTTCCAAAAAATATTTACTGTGTTCTGGGGATGGAATGGGAGGCTGAGGAACTTTTCTACAATTTTTCGGTGATCGGAAAACAAGGCCGGAGTAAAGGTGACCTGCCACAACCACATGCCGGGCTCCCTGTCAAGACTTCCCCCAGATTTGAAGCTGTGTGGGGGGAAGAAACTAAATTGCTAAACTCAAACCTCTGAAGTGCATAACTTAGTCACCTGTAGTCTTTTACTGCTCAGTGGACAAAGATATGTCAGACTCTCAATCAAAAGTCCAGGAAGCCGCATATAAGGAATGAGACTGATGCAGATCTGAACTGAGTCTAATGAAGCTCCAATTCAGCTGAAACCAGACATGGCCCTTGGAATTGAAGGGTATAAATTCTATGTTTAACAGTGGAAAGCATAACCCCCTCTGGAATAAAATGTCATCATCAAGACCAATAATCAAGATAAAAAGAATAAAAGTAGACCCACAGATTATATAGATAATAGACTTAGCCAGCAAGGACATTAAAATAAAAATTATCTATATGTTAAAATAGGACAAAAGATGGATGATGATAAACATTTCAAAGAGAACTGAAATCTATTTTAAAAATTAATATTTATCTTTGAGGAGAAACATACTACCTATTATAAAATCCCTTGAAATTCTCTGAGATTTACTAATTAGATGCCAGGATATTGGAAAGATTGAAAAATGAGGAAACAGGTAATCAAAATCTATAAAACACTATGTGCTAGACATATGTTAAGTACAATACGAATATTACATTCCTTAATTTTCTACAAAGTCGTTGTTATTCCTACTTTACAGATCAGAACTTTACGTAAAGAGGGTAATATAACAAAGCAGGGAAACATACACAATCTTCTCTACTTATTTACATTGTATACACCCTCCTATATTGGGCAAAGTTGTAAACAAACACACATCACCCATACTACCTAAGTTAAGGTGCATACTATCGCAAACGTGCAATACCAAGTTCCCAGGAGCTAAATGAAAGCCTCTGGGCACACGAGCTAAGCTACGATATTTCTTGCCCAGAGATTTTGGCATGCTCTGTAAGGGGACAAGAGTGTTTAATCAGGATTGGAAAACAACTAATTTTGTTTTATGCCTCTACTTTCTCATACTTATTAAAATAAGTTGGATCATGAAGTATAGTGAACCACATGAGCAGAAACGCTCCAGGAACTGAAGACGGTAAATCTTATTTTAAAAGACTTTGTGTGTAGTCCCAGCTGTGTTACTGATGGTGCGTTTTGTATACATGACTGATCTTTGAGTTACTGAAAAATACCACTAGAAACTGCATTCCCAGGAACAATGGAATCCCTCATGAGGTGTTTCCTCCCTGAAGAATAGTGAGATGACAAACAGACAAAAGCAGGAAAAATTATGTCTCCAGACAGCAGCATTGCCATTGTAACTTCAAAATACACTATTTCATACTGTACACAAAGTCTGCTATCCTTCAATTATTCTACTAGAATATCATTTTGGTAAAGAAAATAAGATCTTAATTATTCACTGATATTTCATATCCAGAATAACTAATAACTAATAAAAAATATGCCCATTTTGAACACCTGTGAAGCAAGCACTTTACATAAGGACCTTCTACTTAATGTCATTGTTATTCTCATTTTAGAGTTAAAAAATAAGCAAACAAACAAACAAAAACAGGTTCTTAAACAGAATCACAAATTTTTCTCAAAATACTCAGACATTCAGCAGAAAAGCCTGGCTTTAAACCCAATTTTATCCATGGCCCAAACCCTCAGTTTTTCACTGTGAGAGGCTGCCTTAGCTATTGCAGTATATAATTTTAATGATAATGCCTTGTTTACCTACACCTTTCTACAACTGTGGAAATGCTGTAACTGATTTTCTCTCTATGCCCATGAGGTTAGTATATGTATATGCAGCTACACACACATATTGCATTGAAATTGGACCTGTATTTTTCAAGACTCAAATCAAAAACTTTTCTTACTCTTGAGCAGATTTCTAGAACAAATTAAATGGAAAGAACAGGAGTCCAAAAACTAGATTACCTCCTAACCTTCTTTCTTATTTGATTCTTTTGGCTTTGTGCCTGTGTACATTTTTTTTCATTTAAAAATTATTTCTCTGGAACATCTTCACAACTCTATCTCCCACCCTCTACACCCATGTGTGAAACATGACAGCCATTCACACTACTCTACCTGCCTACAGAAGAAACACATTTGTTTCACAGAAAATACACAAACATCAGGAAGAGAATATGAGCCACCTACTTTTCTTTGATCCAAGAAGAATCACTGCTAACATTTTTGCATCTGTTTCATATTTATATGTGTGAATCTCAATCTCTATCTCCATCTTTGTTATGTTGTTTTCTTTTGTGTCAAACATATCCAGCCACTCTATATGTATTGTTTTTTGAGTTGCTAGACTTCTGCTGGACTGCTCTTCATTCACCTGGAAAGGATTAAAAAAAGAGCTGATATAGTGAAGAAAAATAGTTTATATTAAAGAAAAAAAAAAGAGGCAATGCTATTCTAACAATTCTGGAAATCAGAGTGCCAATTCTGTTGTATACAAGGCTCTTCTCAAAAGATCAAAGTGATGCGAATCTTCCACAAAATTATCTTTGTTCCTCAAATATCGGAATTTAGCCTTTAACTTAGACTTGAGGAGACCCTAAAGCCTTGCAGAGGAGGATCCGTCTAGATGGAGAAGAATCAGGAATGCTGTGGTTAAGGAAGAAGAGGAGTGGAATTTTTAGAACTGTCTATAAAAAAGAAAAACAAAACATTTACAGATGCATTTTTTGTTATTAAATCTGTAGAATTTCTTACCTGCAAAAGCACTCAATAACTGGTACATATGACTATATGTGTTTGGTCTTAGCAAAAACTCTGCCTAGAGTGTTTTTTTTTTTTTTTTTTTTTTTTTCTTTAGTGTAAGCTGGAGGTGCTGTGGAGGCAGGCATATCAGGGTACAATAAACCAGGATTTCATAGTTGAATATTTCCCATTGACCCTGTTTTTGGTAAACAGTCTAAAATAATGTCTCCCAAACTTTCAGCTTGGAACAAATCTAGAATACTCAGAGAAGGCAGAAGAGAGAGACGTATCCACTCATCTCATTCAAGCCTTTTTTTCATTGTAAATATTTGCACATGTGGGCTCGACCATGTGCATCTCTTCTTTCATTGTTATTAAAACACTATTTACTAATTAATTTGTTTATCAAATTAGAAAGCTAAGACCATTGGACAATGACTATAGTTCCTGAAAAACAAAATAATTTGGAGAAAATATGCAACAAAGATTCCACAGTGGAAATTTGTTACGCTTCATGATTCTAAGAGTAGATGGAAGTCTCATAATGCAACTTATTAAAGAAGAGAAAAACGTTATCACATCACACTAATTTATATATTGACTAATAGTCAATAGGAGAGTTTTCATCTAATTTTTATTTTAACATTAACATCAATATAAAGCTAATAATAGCTAGTCTAAAAGTGAATATCTGGACCCTGAGTTTTCGATTTTTTTTTTTTAGTTAATTTAATTGTTTCTTCTTTTTCCTGCTTGTACTTTTTTTCTTAAATTTAAATTTTGTGACTCTCTTAGTCCTTACAGAATTCATTAACTCTAGAGCCAATTTAGCTATAACCATGTTGAAGATTCTCATTTTAAGCACAAATGTCTAATCAACACCTACCGTCTGGGTGTGCATTAGTTAGTTTACTCTGCATGCTGCCAAGTACTAACTATGTTTCTGATAGACTAAACTTTGCAAATGAGCACTCCAATAACTATGTCATCCATGCAGTATAAAGGAAGCAAGGCTAGTCTAAAGTCCTTTACCCTCTCTCATTTATCATAACAAATAAGTTAGGTTGGTAGTATTTAAATACACCAGCCACCCATTCATCTGTTATTTAAGATGTTACTCATTTATATGATTGAAATTAGAGGTGGCAGAATAGCACAATTTAAATTATCTGACATTTTTAAATGCTTTTTAACTTTTTTTTTTACTTAATATCCATGATGTTTTCCATTAGTCTGAAGAAGAATTTTATAAATTGTTTGATAAGAAATGAATTTTGCTTATTGAATTGGTATTTTGAAATAATAATAATATAGCAATACTTTTTTATACCATGAAATTTCATACATGCATGTTTAGCCTTCCATATTACATCTAAGCATAACTTATACAGTGTTAGGTAATACACACTGGCTTAAACCATTAAAAATATAAAAATGCTCTACTTTAAAAATAAAAGAAATCACATATGCTTTTTCTGAAAAATAAGCTCCCTCTAGACTGTTAATGTTTAATTCTGAAATTCAGTATATTCTATATAATAACACAAGTTTGTATGTATTCAGTTTCAAGTATAGAGGAAATGCCAAATAGTTTTACTACCAAAGTGATCACTGTGCAGTTTTTTTCCCCCAAGAGTAAAGAGAAGAATTTAAAATATAATTTTCATGGCTGGGACCAGCATTTTTGGTTTTTCTGCTCAGTGATTGAAGCCCACTGTCCATGGAGCAATGGGAGTTGTATCTACCTTACGAAGATTGGGCTGGTGCAAGCTCAGAGACCGAGTTTCCTAGAGTTCACAGCAAATGCACGAAAATAACCTATCTCAGCTTTAGATTCTAAATCCAGAAGTGATAATTCACTGTTTTGTAGTAATTAATAGATAAGCAATATTGTTTAGTTGAAATTAAATAATTTTTAATTGATTCAGAAATTTTCCCCAGGATCTATGATAAGGAATGATACTTTTGCCCTGGAAGGTCAAATAAGGCTCTTTGCTAATGAAAGAAACTCAGTAGACATCTGTGATTTATTACTATACCCTCCTTATCAGCCATAAGTGCCTAATGGAATCAGGGCACTTTTCAAAAGTAGGTTCAGATTTGCTCTAACATGTTGATATTCATGGAGTAACTGGCATTTAGTCTTCACTTAGAGAAGGGAGAAAGAACATGGCAAATTCATGTGCAAAGCTCTTATCAGATGGAAGAGTTATATGCTATATGACCTCCACAGGCAGTCTGCCAGACTAGTGGCTTAGTGACCTTGCTTGTGCTGGCATACACTTTCTCTGACCCCCTTCATTATCCACCATGTTCACCACTAGGTCTTAACCGTATCTAAATCCAGATACAATATCAAACTTGCTAGAAAACTTAGTTCACAATTATGAAAAAAATTCAATTACAGTTGAAAATACATAAGAAAAACTATGTAAAAAGTGTATATGTGTTCGGAATAGCTCACAAAACCCCCATTTTGGTGGACTTAATACAAGCTGTGTAAATAACAAAAGTATTAGTAATAAGGTGAAAGAGGTATGACTAGTATTATGGAAGCCTCTGTCCATTCCAGGTATGGTCATGATCTATTTGCTATCTTGCTCTTTTTTCCAAAATAGGCCTACATTTTCCAAGAGTAAGATCTTATGCTTCTTCCCCTTTAAAACTCAGGTTAGGCATCCATCTTCCCCTTTGGTAACTGTCTCTGGCTCCCTCTTTGTATTATAATTATGCCTTGAAAGTATTTCCACTGCAACATTCCTCATGATCATGAGGCTTTGTCCTTGTGTCCCCAAAGCCTAACATGGTTTCTTGCCCATAACAAGCACCAGTAATGTGTACTGAATGAGCAAATTCTAATCTTGGTGTCCTGTACCCCTGAGACTCAGACAGAGCTACACATGATCCCTGCCTCCCTGTTATTCATGCAGACACATCCAACACTTTGCTTCAGGAGGTGTTTTCAGCCAGCCCTGATCATTCATCCTCAAGGTACACCTAGAGAGAGATAAGAACTTGAAATTTTCATGAACAAGTTACCTTTTCTTTTTGTGGCTAATTACTGAATATGATTACTTCAATTGTTTTTGTTGTTAGCTACTCAGTGAGTTCCTACAATTTTAATCATCTAATATTCCCATACACCAAATATTAATTTTCTTCTGATAAAACAGCCCTAACTAGTCAAGATTTCTTACACTTCTTACAGATAAAATTACTTGTAATCTATCCTGTTTCCACAGGAAAGGCCCCTTGTTCAGCTGAGAATATTAAGAAAACTTTTCCCAGGAAGAAAAATCTCATCACCCTGTCATCTATAGATTTTATATTAAACAACTGTAAGGTGTAAAGATTATATCCTATTTCAGTTATTTTTAAAGTAGCATTTCTATATAATCTATCCCAAAGCTGAGAGGCATTGATTAAAAAAAAAAAGTCTAAAGATACAGAAAACTAGAAGAATTAGCAGTAAATCTTCAACATGAAGTGGAATATACCAAGACACGCATGCAGCAGCTCAGATCTACTTGCTTTGGCAGATCTCACTCCCAGAGGGATCTGGAGTACCCTAAAGAAGCCAGAGGTTCATGGGGGGAAGCAGATCAGTCTTGGGAGCAGCTAAGCTATTGAGAGTTTCAGGATTACTGCTTTAGTCTAATGATGCCCAGATCTACTCTGGTCTATATTAAAAAAGAAAAAAAGAAAAACTTGGTCTTTTGAAGGAAACCTGTTTTTCTCCCAGCCTTCCTAGAAGTTAGGTGAAAATTAAAGTACTACATTCAGATGTGCAGACCATACTATTTATATGTTTGGCTTGTTCCAGGGCTTCCAAAGCAGCCGATTCTGAGCAGAGGGGCATTGCCAGAGTATGGGGAGATAGAAGAGGCTTATGTAAAAAGCCATTGTTGAAGGGCTGCCTTTAGTACAATTTACTCAGTAATGCACACTGCATTGAAGACTGTCTCAATTGGGAAAATGAAATATTTTATTAATAAAAATTTATGATTTTTTAAAAAGTTATAAAACAAAAACATATCATACACCTCACACTATAGTCTTACTTTATATAACATGAATATTCAGCAAGAGTTCTAGAATGTAATTACAGACTGACAAGAAGAAAATAGCCATAGTATATAATAGTTTTTCTACAATTATTTATAACTACTGTTTTATAGCTTTAAAAATAGTGTCCTACATGTTTTAACACCTTCTTGATAGAACACTATCAACATATTTATAAAAGTCATTGAACGAATCTCCTTAAGTTAAATGACAATCCACTTACCAAATATTGAACACATTTCAAAGGCAGTTTTATTCTTAGGTGTTTATGACTTAGAATTTCAGTGATTGTTATCAAAACCCCAGAACATACATATCTAGTATTCATTTTAATTAATATCATAGTTTTCTTTACACAAATTCCTGGTATGTATACACATGCATAAGCACACCCACATCTACTTCAAAAATTATAAACAGCTTCACATATACCAGAGTACATATAATATATGTGGTAGGATTTAAAACAATAAAATGGAAAACAGGGTAGTCTTGACCCAAGAGAGAAAATCTTACCAATATGTTAAGCCTTTAGTTTGCCCTCACCTGATCACAAACATCTCTCCCTCAGTCCTAGATGTAAAAAATGTACGTGTTTTTCTGCAGGTCCTATAGTGTTACTTCATGTGTATATAACAATATGTCTGCGTATTATACATTTCCAACTTTGTATGTGTAGAATTATAATGTGTAACTGACTATGATTTGCATCTTTATTTATTGATAATCTTAAAGATATACCCAGTTGGTGTGTTTAGCTGTTGTTAACTTTCTGAACATAGCACAGTATACCTATTTGTTCTCCTTTAATGGACATTTAAGTTATTTCTGCCCTTTGTTACTAAAATCTATATAGCTATGAGCATTTTTATATGTCTCCTGGACTACATATACCAGTGTTTCTCTAGGACAGTACTTTTCAAACTATGAGTTGTGACTCATTAGCAGATTGTGAAATCAATTCATAGAGTTAAAATCTATATTTTTTAAAAAATGATTTTGAAGAGAATAGAAAATATAAAAGTTGATAACACATAGTAAGAGTATTATTTTCTAAAAGTTTTATTTATGTTATACATGTGTGTTTGTGTGTAATGTACATTTTTATTATGAATTGTAATAAATATTTATGAAACACATCAATATAGATATATTCTTATATCTATATTCCTATAGGCATAGGGTATAAGCATATAAAGTGTCTATGATAATAACAAACTTTTTTCCAAATTTGATTTCAGAAAATTAACATTTCCACAAGCAGTTTTCAAGTTTCTATTGTGCCACAACTTCAGCAACAGTTATTATAGCAGACTTCTTAATTTTTCCTAATGTGGCGAATGCAAAATAGCATGCCATTGCGATTTTAGCATGCATACTATGATTATCAATAACGATTATCTAATATTTAATGGCATTAGGATTTCTGGTGTAGAAAAATACTTCTTTGTGTCTTATCCCCATTTTTTTTAGTTCATATGTATTTTGTTTATAAACTTAACATGTTCTATATTTTTCTGGTTATATGTTTTAAGATTGAAATATCTTCTCTCAAACTATGGATGGTAGATTATTCACTTTATCTCTGTTATATTTTGAGTAACAGAATAATTAACTTTTTATGTAGTCAAATTGATCAGCTCTTTCTTTAATGATCTGTGATTTTTACGTTGTATTGAGGAATTTTTTCTCTATCCCAAATCATAAAGCTATCATTGTATATTTTATTCTATTATTTTGGAAGTTTTGTCATTCAGATGTAAGTCCTTAGTCCATCTGAAATTGTGGAGTGTGGTATGAGGTAAGGATCTAATTTCATTTTTTTCCATACAGGTAGTCAGTTGTTCAACCATCTTTTATTAACAATGCATTATTCCCCATTTATCTGCAGTCAGTAAGCTGAAAACTTTTCACACGTGTCAGTGTGTTTTGGACTTTAAATTCTCTTTTAGTTGATCTATTTTTGAAGTCATAGCACATCATTTTAACCACTACACCTTCCCCAGTTTTGAATTAGTCTTGATATCTGATGGGCACTTCATTTTTTTCTTTAAAAATGTCTCTGCTATTTTGGGGCTTTTGCTCTTCCATATAAATTTTAAAAGCAGTTTGCCAAGGTTTACAAAAGGCTTTTTGAGATTTTTATCAGATATATTTCTAAATACTATATATGCTGCTGCTATTTTAAATGTTATCATTTTATAAATTATATAATTTCTTCATTGCTAGTCTATAAAAATATATTTGATTTTTATATTTGCATTTATTTTTCTCACACCAAGTCACTAAGTTTTACCCTCTGAACTGTTTTTATATTCTTTCCAGCAGATTTTTTAGGGTTTGAAGGATAACAATTAATTTATATGCAAACTGATAGTTTTATTTCTCTCTAACCCTTATACTAATTTCTTTTGCTTGACTTATTGCTCCTTATTGCTTTGAGTAGGATATTGAGTGCAAGCAATTTTGTCTTAGTTCTTACCTTAATAAAAATATTTTTCAACATTTTATAATTAATATAATATTTTATAGGCTTTTATATATATCCTTTAGTAGCTTAAACAGGACCTTTTATTTATAATTTGTTTAACAGATTAAGTCATGAATAGATATTAAATCTTATCAAATGTCTTTCTGCATTTATTGACATGATATATTTTCCCATTTTTATTTATATGTAATATAATAAATATATTTTATATGTCAATATAAATATATTAACATATTTTTATATTTCTGTCTTTTTTAAAAAGGAACTTGGGTATGATATATTTTTAAGTTGTCAATAGTTTTATTGATATTTTATTTACAGTATTTACATTTATATTTATGAGTGAGATTGGGCTACAATTTTCAATAAAAAAATGATACCTAAATTGAATCCCGAAGATTTTTTTTATATACAGTGGTAGTAAAGAAGAGAAGTTTTTCCAGGATGAAGGAAATATTAGCTATGATTAGAGTATAGTAATTATTATCTTTGAAGTGCTATTTTTAAGTGTCCTTACACTGAATATTCATTGACTTCAGAAACTTATGAGCATTTATATAATAATACAGTGCTTATAAGTTAGGAATTAGGCAAACTAATTTTGAATCCTAACTCCATCACTACCAACTCTGTTCTTGATATATTGATATATTTACTTCCTTTATCTTTGCCTCAGTTACCTTATCTGAAATATGGGCATAATAATTATATCTATCTTATAGGAATGTTTTAAAATTAAATCACATCATACATATGAAGACCTAACATAACAACTGACATGTAGTTAACACTCAATAAATGATAGCTACTTTTGTTATTTTAATTTCATTAAAGTAAATAATATCTTAATCATAAATGAGTCAACACATTCCTATTTTTAATTTTTAATTTGGTTGTAATTTATGCTTTTCAGAAACCTTAACTGAATCAGTCTGTAAGTTTTCAAGAGACGTTTAGAGTATACTCTCTGTATTCTAAACTGCCATTCGTGGAAATTTTTATTTTCTAAACTGGTATAGGAGACAATTAGTGTTTCTGTTTATTAATTATGTCCATTCATTTATCCAAACCTCTAATCCTCTCTGAGAGAATATAGTCATATCATTTGCTGAAGTCAAGAGGATGTTGAGGGCTGTACACCAGTAGAAACTGTGAGAGGATGGCATTGCAAGTCTCTAAGGATCTCAGAAAAAAGTATCAACAACTCTGAATGGTACACATGCTGCAAATTGGATTTATTTAGCTTTCTTTCCCGAAGAAGGAAGGAAGGATATCCTGTAATCAAATTTAGCAATTGCTCCCAATTTATATCAATCTCTTCTCCTTCTTTTAGTTGAAAAAAATCTCCTTAGAGAT
This sequence comes from Eidolon dupreanum, assembly GCA_028627145.1. Lineage (NCBI taxonomy): Eukaryota > Metazoa > Chordata > Mammalia > Chiroptera > Pteropodidae > Eidolon > Eidolon dupreanum. The sequence goes on from CM053508.1 coordinate 60,394,849, forward strand.
GTGCTTAATTATATAATACAAGTATATGCAGAAGAGAAGAGTTAAAGAACAAGAATCTGATAGCTAGGCTGCATGGATTCAGATCCTAGTCTACTATCTTAGATGAGTGATGGAACCCATGCCATGTGTTTTCTCATCTGGAAAGGAGGATGATAATTGTTGCTTTGTGGAATGAATTAGCTAATGTGGTAGTAGCCACACTAATCCATAGCACTATGTGTGTTACCTGTTATCTTTATACTATATTACTAGAGTCTGCCTTTAGTGTAACTTTAAGGTAGTACCTCACCATGTATTTTGAATTTGCTTAAAATGTCTGATAATTTTTCTTTAGCCAATTCAAATCTTTTGTAGTATAATTTTAATTCATATCTTTTTCTTCAGCCTTAGTAATTATATGTATTATGCTTAAAGATTAAATTGTTAGGCCACCAAAAGTAAAAAAATCTAAACTTCTTTATTTTCTCTTATAGTAATTACATGTTTAAAAACATGATTTTTAGATCTAACAATCATACCAAAATATTATGAAGTTCATAATTGTATCTTCAGTTTTCAATCTGATAATATCTCCCAATTTAGAAAATTATACTCACAGTATCTAAATGATTAAATTGCATCTTCCTAGAAGCAATGTATCTGTATCAATGTCAAAAATACTATGGAAAACACAGTCATTATTCCAAGTCAGAATTTTATTCTTAAACCCATATATATATATTTTTCAATCAATGCACTGCTACAATCCCCGGTAAACATATTTCAAGAGGAAATGAAAGTCAGTTCAGTAATACCTATGGACACTTAATACCCTTGCATAATCATTCTGACTTGGTTGAGAAGAGTTGTTGTATGGACATTTCCTACCTCATAGGAATGCTGTGAGGATTAGAGAAATATCTGAAAAATGAGTTGAGCTTCTTTGGGAAAGATGTTATTAATATGAGATGGTATTTTTTATTTGAATGAGTGGGAGATTGAAAGAGGATTATTTTCTAAAGAGGAAGGGAGACCTTGTGGTGAAGAAATCAAATGCTCCACCTTCAGTAAGATGGATTACAGTGATATCAAAATCCCACTCAGTCAGCTGGTTCAGACCCAAATGACAAGAAAGAGGAAAGAATTTCTAATCCTCAGTCCAGCCAATTTGGTTTTTCTGAATAGATTCACTCTTGAGGAGAATAGGTAGCAGGGGAGAATGTTTGGGGTTAAGATAGTCAATAGTTGTTGATCTGATCTAGTTTATTCTCCCCGGTGTCACTCAAAATATGAAACATTATAATTTATATAAAACTCTCTTGGGAATGGAAGAACTAGAAATGGTAAACAATATTATTAGGCTAGATACATTTAAAGCAAATATCAATATATGGAATCTATGAGTCTGCACTATAAGAACTCTAGATAGAGGCTCATGGACATTTAATTTGGGCATAGGAACCCGACTGGTTGATTTTTAGAGCAAGTCAATTATCCCCACCACCATCACCATATCGAATAAAGCAGCAAAAAACTACATAATGCTTACACTGTATAGCTAAGCATATAATAAGATTTGAATCTCGTTAATTGGTTTTTGTTAATTTGCTTGTTTTCCTCAGTTATTACTTTCATTACTATTTCACTGCTTTATGACATTTTATTATCGTGTTTTTTCTCTATAGAATGTATATTTTAATTTTAACATCTTTGTTTCAAAAAATCAACACAGAATATAGTGATGTAGATATTAGTTCATATAATTGACAGTCCAGTCCATATTGGAAAATGAAGTAAAACCAATCCAGTTTTCATCAGATAGAGCTTTTAGAAAATAACTCAAAAATAATATTACCAGTTAATAGCAACTATACTCCCAAAATCTTCATTCAGTCAAAAAGGAGAATTATAAAAACTTCAGAGAGATCACAGCTGCCTAAGATCGAATGAGGGCAGTAGTACCAACAAGGCATAAGGAAGAAAGCTTGAGTTCTGGGGCGGGTTCCGAGCCAACTGTGTGATGTTGGACAACTCAAACTAAACCTCCATTTTCTTGTGACAGGTAAAGAGATAATAAATATATAAATACATGTATTTAGTAAAGGACCTAGCATATATAATATACTCAAAATCAGCTCTTGAAATTGCTACTGGGTGATATTTACTGTCTCTCATGAAATTTTAGGGTAACGAAAGCCACAAAAAACAATGTCAGCTATAATAAATGCTGTAAGGAGTTAAAGGAGGAGAAAATAAAGTAAGCATAAGCAGAATGTTTTGAAGACACTAGGTAATGCATCCAGTATTAAAAAGCCAATGTACAACAAAAGCAGGTGTAAAACCCAGTGTTCTCATTCCTCCTCACTTTATCCGTGTGTCAGACAGCATACAGTCAGCAAAACATAGCCCATGCTATGTATTCCATAGAAAGGACTGAGACAAAATGTCAGATGAACTGAAAGTCCAAACTGAGGACACTGAGGTAAGCCAGAGATTCTTAGTGGCAGAAAGCTACCACCATTCTTCAGATGGGAGTGGCAGCGGAGGATGTGGGTATCACCTAAGCCCAGAACCTGGGGTCATTACATGGATATGATATTGTCATTGCTTGAGATACACTTAAAACTGAACTGGGATTGGGATTCTTCCTTCCTGTCATTGGCTAGTACTCTCATTGGCTGAAACTAACCAGAAGCTAGCTAAGTGCTGAGAGTCTAGAAAATGCAGTGGCATGAAGTCAGCCACTGAGAGAGAAGAAGGCAGGCCTGCTGCCTATTTTAGGAGAACTAAAAAATAAGAAATGAAATAGTTTACTATTTTAATGTGTTTATTACCTACTAAAGATATTACATACCTGAAAAAAGTAAATTTATAGAGAGTAGAATTTAAACTAAACTCAGATCAAGTCATTATGTTTCAAATGAATCTTTTAGGGTACTATTACTATATATAATTAATATATCATATAATTTGCTAGGTGTGATTCTTACACACCAGTATCACAATTAAATTTTTAGAAATCAATGTTTTTAGAGTTTGAATTTCCAAATCCCTACTTCATACTTTTAAAAATTCTCTTGACCTAAAACTTAATTTTTTGGGGAGACAAAGAGTAAAAAAGAGAAATGAAGCATCCTTAAAATGTTCCTACTTCTCCTCACTCACAATTTACCCAAGTAAAATTAACAACAAGAGCACAAGCAAAAATTAAAGAGGGACTTGAAGGAGATGTGTTAAAATACACTTTTCTTCTGGTTGTTTACTGAAAGTGATTGCTCAGGTTTTTAAACCTCAACAGATGATTAAATAAAGAAATTATGGCTCATATATACAATGGAATATTAGCCATTAAAAAAAAAAAAAAAGACAAAGAAATCCTATTTTTTGCAATGACTCGGATGGACCTAGAGGTTATTATGCTGAGTGAAATAAGTCAAACAGAGAAAGATAAATACCATGTAATTTCACTTATATGTGAAATCTAAGGAACAAAAAGAACAAACTAATCAAAACCAAACTCACAAATATAGTGGACAATTTGGTGACGGACAGAGGGAAGGGGAGTTGAAGGACTGGGAAACTGTGGTGAAAGGTTAAATAAGTACAAATTAGTAGTTGATAGATGGTCACGGGGCTGGGGAGCACGGCATAGGAAATGTAGTTAGCATTAATATATTGGCTAGGTGAAAAACTGGAGGAGAGAAGGAGCAATTAGGAGGCTCATTTTATAAACTATATAAATGTCTAACCAATGTACTATATACTTGAAACTAATTAAAGTAAATAAATTAATAAAAAAAATTCTCATAGGGTATCATCTCACAATGTGTCATGCTCTGGTCAATGTCCAGGAGTCTAGACTGGCCTCTCCACGTCTTGAATCTTTACAGCAGCCAGGTGTCCTATTTACCCACTTTCCTGTGAGGTCTTGCAAACCATTTTCATTGTAAACTTGGTCCCCTCTCTTGACATATGCCTTTACTTATTATTACAGATAATTTGTTCTTCAGTCACTATTAAGTACCACCTTCACAATGTATATTTGCCTTTTTTAGTTAATCTTTTCTCTGTAGATACATTTATAGAGAGAGAATTTATGCCATATGAAAAAAGTGACTAGTACAAATAAATGTTTGCTTGTAAGTTTCACATACATGTTCCACTATAAAAATGTTTCCTTGGAAATTCTGAACTATTAACAGAAAAAAAAAATCACTGGGTTAGAAATGGACAGCTCTCTGGCTGGTTAAGTTCGGCTTTTGCCCCAAATTCTTTTATTTAAAAATACAAAGAGCAGAGGATAAATATGCACATAGATATTAGGTAAATGAAAGTATATCTTCTTATGGTAAAATTTTAATTAAAAAGTCAATATATTATTTTTTTTCAGGAAATAAAAACAAATAAAATAAAAGCCCAGTTTTTTGGTCATTTCTACACTTTTTTTCTTTACAATTGATCAAGTAAGTTTAAAAGTACATGTCCGAATTGCCCCCAAAATGTGTTATAATTCCATTTCAGTGTGACAGTACATTTCAGAAGAAACTGTTTCTGAGGCAATCTGCAATAGGTTACAATGCTAATCTCACAGCTGTCTCTATAGCTATCGGTACTCATAAATCATGTGATCCATAATAAGAGAAGTAAGTTTGAGAGGTTAGAAATTTTAAGAAAATTGTGACAGAGCTGATAGATGATATGAAATAACTGTATTCTAAAGATGTTATATAAAAGGGAGCATGTTGCATCTGAGATAAGTGCCTGTTGGATTTTTTTTTAAACCAGAAGAATTTTAGCAATGTAATACATGGCATACTTCAGCAATATCATTTGATAAACTTTAAGTATTTGTATGCTAAAGGGTTTTATATAAAATCAAGTTTCATCTGAGTTTTCAGGAAGTCTTACAGGCAATTCTAAATATTTTGGAATTCTTTGAAGATATCTCATATTCTCAAGTGTGCCTTTACAGTTGTTAAAAGTATTCAATTTCTTTGCTAAGTCTGAATTCATTAGCCAGTCTGAAAAAAATATTTCAAATACAGGGTATAAAGCAAGATTACTGAAAAAATAACCATGGGCTAGAGACCTACTGATTTCTGTGCTGGACCATGAAAGCATTGAACAGTCACAATGAGCAAATGAACCTTGGATAGCATAATGTAAACACCAGGAAACCAGTCTTTGTAAGTGCATTTTGCAAGAATACTGCTGCATTCATTCAATATTTGAAATATTTTGAATTTAACAATAGAATACTCCAATTCTTTAAATAATAGGTAATATTTTAGTTGCTTTAATTAAACTAAAGTTATACTTTTGAGGGTTACTGTTAAATGATTTTTTTTTACTCCCATTGTAGTGTATTGAGTTCCTCTGAATATTCTGTGGATAGATCAGGAGAGCAAGCATCGAACTAGAATAGCTCACTGAGGAATTCATGAAATGAACATATTTTTATTTATCTTCAGTACTCTATTTTATGATAATAATAAAGTACTTACATATTGCTAATGATTTAGTCAATCTTTATGTTCTTTTGAGATGTCTGGATATATCAGTGGCTTTTACTGGTGATATTTTTTAGAACTCGTATTACTGTGAGTTACAAAATCTGTTTTATAACCAATATGTATAAACTAATAATGTGTGAGATGATCTTTTCCCATTTTAATTGTGAGTCTTTACCTTTAGACAACTCTTTTCTGTTATTATTAAAAATGTAATTCTCATATATGCTCCACACCTGTCAATTTTACCTTTTATTAACATCTTTGCTTAGTATGATACATTTCTCATAATTAATACCCAATATTGATACATTATTATTAATTATACTTCATGCTTCATTCAGATTTTCCTAGTTTTTACCTAACACACCTATTCTATCCAGGATACTTCATTACATTTAGTTGTCATGTCCTCTAAGGCTCCTGTTGACTCTGACAGTTTCTCAGAATTTCCTCGTTTTTGATGATCTTCATAGTTTTGAAGAAAACTACTCAGGTATTTTGTAGAATGCCCTTCAGTTGGGATTTGTCATTTTTTTCTCATAATTCAACTGGGGTGGTTGTAAGTTTTTGTGAGGCAAATCAAAGAGATAAAGTTCCATCCTCATTACATCACGTCAAGAGTATATACTATCTGCATGATTCATCACCACTGACATTTACCTTGGTCATCTGGCTTGAGGTGGAGTCTGTTAGGTTTCTCAACTATAAAGTTACTCTATTTCTTCCTTTTTCATATCTTTCTCTTTCAAGGAAAGTCACTGTGCACAGCTCTCACTTAAGCAGTGGGAAGTTATACTCAACTTCCTTGAGGTCAGAGTATCCACACAAATTATTTAAATTTTTACACAGGAGATTAGTCTGTTTTCTTCTATTTATTTATTTATTCAGTTATTTATATCAGTAAAACTAATGGGTATATGTTTTATACAGTGGGTTATAATCCAAGGTTACTTTCTTTTGTTGCTTAAATTGTTCCAGCTTTGGGCTTTTTGAGTTGCCTCCTGTGTCTCTTTGACATACCTGATTGAACAACTTCTAAGCATAGAATAGAAATAAAGTCTAGCAGTGGATTTTGAGAAATCTGGAATCCAAATAATTTTGGAAGTCTAATTTTTAGAATTTTATTTTCCTAAGGGAGTGAATGGTAAAGAACCCAGAATTTAACCTATCTTTGTGCAATACACGAGCTTTTTGAACATGTCGATTATTTAACACCTGTGAGCCTTAGTTTGTTTATTGTTAAGGTGAGAATACTTTTAGTTTGAACCACATGAGATTGTCAAGATTGTAAAACTTTTGATCCACAAAGCAGTAATTTCATACGGCTCAAACTTAGTTGTATCTAACTTGTGAGACTATTGTAAAGATAGACTGAAATCATACATGCAAAGTCCTTTTTGTACAAAAGCTAACGCCTTTTCTCTTGTCCCTACTCTATCTATCCTTTAGAAAAAGCTGAGTTGGCTATTGTCATTGACATAAAGAAGCCATACTGAAAATAAACTGCTGATAGTTGTGCCGGACAAGGAATGGAAAACTAGGACATCTAAAACATTAAAACCCACCTTCCTCCCAAATCTCTTAATCACATGAAGGACAGATTTTGGTAATAAATTCTTCAGTATTGGATCTTATTTTTAATTCTCTTCCAAATCTATTTAAAAACATGAAGTCTCGTGAACTAGTATTTTATCAGATATTGAAAACTAATTGATGCTAGTTTTCTTATTACATTGAAATTTCTCATTCTTGAATAAAAAACAAGCCACTGAAATGATTACATTGCCTCAATATAATGGAAATCATTAGATGAAGTGACCCCCAGCCCATTATACTGAATGGAGGTTCTTAACGCAGCAAAGCTCCCAGTTGCCCAACTCAAGTGGAACAAGTGAGATTACCTCCTGCTTCAAATTACGTGTGCTTTTGCCAGCTGCTAGAAGTTTATTTTGTAGCAATGACCAAATTGTGTTTATTTTATGAGAGCCTACTAGAGAAGACTTTTTATACTGCCCAGACATTTATGGAATGAAAATCTGGGCCTCAAACTATAGTTTCTTTACTTTTTAGTGGTATCAAGGATTTGAAGAAAACAAAAGAATATATAGGTCATTTGATTTATTCTATAACATAAGTAAGAATAATTGTCCATAATAGGGAATAAATTTGTCTGTGTACTATGTATCCATGATAAAATGCTTCATTAATTTTAGAATGGAATAGGTTTTGCAAAAAGGGTACTGGCCTACACGTCAAAAGCTAAGTCTAGACCTCACTACTGACAATATATTTCATGAAATATTTCATTTCTATTTTCTCCTCACTACTGTGTATTGACCTTCCCAAAACGTTAGTTACCAGGAGATATAAGATAAATGAAAATATTATTTGTAATAAAATAAGAATTTGCTTGTGAATATTAAATGTTCTTTGTTAGAGATTACAGTGTTAATCAATAATGATAAATAATTTGGAGAAGAATGGCAAAAATTACTCAATGTACTGTTATGGTCACTTTTCACCTCTTCTGCCTTGCGGAGAAGGCAGCTACCTATGTGGTTTGGTTTGATTGACAAACTCAAAAGGCATTGAAAATACTCCCTCCCATCAAATTTTACTAAAATTTCACTATTAGAGAATCACTCTTTAGGATGAGAGTATCATGTTTCTATGAATCCTGTTAAAATGCAATTACACCTAGAGTGTTAACGTGTTGAGCTACAGTCACTTTTACTATCATCAGCAAATGTGTTAATTATAGCAGATTTATTTTATTTCTTTCCAAGTCCTATAGAAGAAACAGACCCCTTCACCCTATTCTCTCTTTGGCCTTCACTCCATAACTTCTATTCACAAACCATACAATGTCTCTTGTTTTCCCCCTCATATTAACCTCTAAACTCTTTGTTCTTTGGCTTCTGTGAAAAGACAGTTATTCTATCACAATGACTTTCTGTTGCTTCATCCAGTAGCGTATTTCAGTTCATATCCTGCTTAAAGCCTTCTGAATCACTTGTTTTTTCTTGAAATTGTTTTCTTTCTTGACTTAATGAAACCTCTCTCTCTCTCTCTCTCTCTCTCTCTCTCTCTCTCTCTCTCTCTCTCTAACTGCTCTACCTTTATTACTGAATCTTTCTCAATTTCCGTAATGGTTAATTTTATGTGTCAAATCAGCTAGGCCACAGTACCCAGATATGTTGTAAGACACTATTCTAGATGTTTCTCTGAAGATATTTTTTAGAGGAGATTAATATTTAAATCGGTAGACTTTGAGTAAAATGGATTACCTTCCATAATGTGGATTGGCCTCATACAATCAGATGAAGAGTTTGATAGAAAAAAGACTGCTCTCTGCCAAGGAGAATTGAATTCTGTTTGCTGGCTTTCTTTGGGCTTAAACTGAAACTCTTCCCTGGGTCTCCAGACTGCCAGCCTCCTCTTTGTATTTTTGAACTTGTCAGCCTGCATAAGAGCCTGAGGCAATTCCTTAAAATAAACCTCAATAGATGGATAGATGCAGATAGATGATATAGATAGAGAGAGAGAGAGAGAGAGAGAGAGAGAGAGAGAGAGAGAGAGAGAGAGAGAGATGTAGATATATAGATATACGTTTTGTTGGTTCTCTTTCTAGAGAAGCCTGACTAATAGAATTTCATTTACAATTCCTACTTCTTTCTTCAATTCTCTGCTCATCTCACTCTACATAAGTGAATTGGCAGAATTTCAATCTTTTCCAAACACAGGTGTCTAATCTCTACTTTTATTTTGAATTCCAGATGTCAAATTCTAATTCTCAACTTCTGACTGGCAGTACCATTGTAGGTGTCACACAGGAATTTTGAAGTCTGTGTACAGGTACAGAGTCACCTTTCTCCTCAGCTTGTACTTTATCATAGAAACATAATGTCTATTAACAAAGTCATTAGCTACCTAAACCAGAAACCTAAGTAATCCAGTTCCTTTGAACACCTGACCTTTCCCACAGTCTCAAATTCTCACCCACATCATCTTCTCTCCCCTGGCACAGCAAATTAGTTTCCAAGTCCTAATGCAGGTATGCCTAAAACCTATTCCCGTTTGTCAATTTTCACTCTAGGGCCTTCTTTCATGATCTTGTTATGGATGAATTAAATCAAAATACAGTCTGAATTCTGTCTTCCCATCAGATCTCATGGTTTTCCTCCATACCTCCCACTATGCTTAAAAAATTGGAATTATTTACAATTCTCTGAACTTGCTTATTATTTTATGCTACTCTGACTTATAAATAATCTTCGTTGTTCCTAAAATTTATTTCTTCTCTATTTAAGGAATGCTTTCCCATGCTTTAAGATGCTGCTTAAACATTTCTTTCATAAAGCCCTCGTAGATCTATCTTTCCAATTTTTAAATCGATTTTTCTGATTAATTTGAATCGATTATTTAATGCTACTACTATACCTTTCTGCCTTTATCTAATACTGCTAAATGATTCTTTCTTATTTGAAAGTCTGTATCTCCATTGCCCTGTGAGAACTTTAAGGACAGAAATTGAGTTTTATTTGTCTTTGCATCCCCATGTTTAGCTAACAAGATATCCACGGTAGGCAACAGTGAGGGTTTGAGTGCCTGAATGATCAAGGAAGAAAAAATTTTAAATAATATGAAAATTTTTAAACCTATAATCACTAAATGGAATTGAAACTATCTGTGAACTTTATAGATGACATTCCATGAGCAAAATGCAGTAATATTAGAAATAAAACAAAATTTTTAAAAAGATAAGAATTTTTTAACTTACTGAATTCTGAGATTAAAAAAAAGGAAGTCAGAATTGCAATAAGCATGTTTATAAAATAGTCAGAATGGAAAAAGCAAGATATAATCCAATATGCAAGCCAATAGCACGTATGAGTTTGTATGTAAGCATGCATGTATGTGTGTGTGTAATCAGTAGACACAAATCTAAAATCATGAATTGGGTTATACAATGACATAATTTTTTCCATGTAACTGTATTTTGCACTTCTTACTGTTACTTTGCAATTTAGCATTATCAAAGCCAATTTAGAGTGTTTTTAATAAACTCATGCTTTCTCCTTCCAACCACTCACTCCCCTTTCACCCTGAAATTGCATATAAGTACTGGAAGAAGGATTGTATTATCATCCTCTTCATTAATATTATTATCATCATAATAGCTAATATGATACACACCTTTTTTAAAGTGCCTTGAATATATTAACTCATTTAAATCTTCACAAATGTCCAAACCAGGAAGCACTATTTTTACTGCTGTTTTAGAAATGAGAAAACAGAGGCACAGAGAAGTTAAACAGTTTTCTGAAATTCACACAGCTAGTAAATTGTGAAGCAGGAATTAAAACCTTGGCAGTTTTGCTCCATATTCAGTGCTCTGTGATGCTGAGTGATGTCAAAACAGGAGAAGGGCTGGGTTTCCTGTCCTCAGCTGTCCTCATGGACCCACGCTGGCCACTGCATCCAATTTCCTTGTGTTTGTTTCTATCCTGGCTGTATATTGCTCATACCAATGGAGGATCGTCATTTCATTTTTATTTCTAAATAAGCAGTTAACTTCTCTGGACTCAAACTTCAAACTGCACTCCTTTTTCAGCCTGGTCCCCACTGCATACCCACTGTGCTTGTAGAATTTGGTGATCATTAAAGCATTCGAGCAAAATTTGTGTTCAGATTGTGTGGTCCGTAGTCTCAGTGGATCCCTTACCTCTGGGAAAGCTTCTTAAAACTTCATCTTCTCCACCAACTTGCAAATCTATCTTCTGACACCTCTACCCAACAAGGCTTCAGTCTGTCACAGTAGTGTGCAAGGATTAGGAAACGCCTTCCTTTCAAAAGGCAGCAAACTCACAAAATTCTCCCAGTGCAACGAAGTCTTTTAAGGATAAGTTTCTCTCTGGTGTCTTCCTGCCCTTCCCTGCCCCAAGCCCCCAGAGTCTTCACAGCACATGGAGTTTAGAAGTCTGCCTGGGGTTTGCACAGAGTTTATACTCAGATTGGGGGTCTGTTCTTTATCTTTCTCTCTCACTTCCAGAATGTTCCTCTTAAGTTTCCAGCTTCTCTTCCAACAGTGCATTCTTTTTGCTGTCTTTTACTCAGCAAATAAGACTACAGTTTTCTGCTCTCACAGCCCCAGCTTTCAGGGAGCATGCTTGGTCAGGAAAGCTAAAAACTCAGAGCCCTCACCCTTTCCTAGTAGCAGCTTTTCAGGTGTATTTTCTTCAATGACTTTTGTCTGGTTTGAGATACTTTTAAGCTGTTTTTCAAAACCCTGGCCTCCCTTTGCTATCTCAAGCCAAGACAGCAAGACTGTGTGATTTTCTATTCCATAATCCTGGAAATTGGGAAGTGTTCTAGGGCAAAAACAAAAACAAACAAACAAATCAACAACAACAACAACAGAAACTATAAACTCCTTTGTCCAGTGGCAGTTTTTCAAGAATCCATTCACTTCTGCATGATTTCCAGGGCCTTTAAGTAGTAGTTAAAATTGTGTCCAAATTTCCCCATTGTTATCTGTGAGAGGGTTTACACGAACATCTTATTCTGCTAACATTACTAATAGAAGTTCCCCAAATGTATTCTTATATTAGTAAAAACACAGTCCAGAAAAATAATATGCAATGGGTATGAACCACTATGCTTTTGAAGTGAGGAGGTAAGAAAAACTGTCTTTATCTTCAGATTTGTTCTCTTTCATGAGCACAAATAGCAGGAGGTAAAACCCGAGTATGTCTTTACAATTCAACTTTATATACCTCAAAGTTAGAGGGAACAGAGGTCCCAGTTCATCATGAGAGTCTCCATTCATGCCTGTTATCCTGGCATAATTATTAATCAAATCCTCCTTCAAGACAAAAAAATGGTTATACAACTTAGCTCCTAAGAATCATAGATAATAGTGATGTAAGAATCACAACAGACACTACCAGAGTGGCAATGTTTGTAAGATATAACAGAGTAAATAAAAAAATAGCATTTGATTTAATTCCCAATTACCGAGTACCTTTTATAGGCCAGGTGGTTATCAAGCTCCCTTCACATTAAGTTTTCTCTGCATTTGGCAAATTGATGCAAATGACAGTATGTACACAGCACTCTTGACCCTGTAATTTGCACCACACTTTTTATTGTTGAGTCAGTTTCCACTTTTAGGATGTCAATGTTCATCAAAAATGTGGGCTGTGGATCAACAGCATCAGAACCACGAAGAGGCCCATTAAGAATACAGAACTCACACCAGACCACATGACTAAAAATTTTGGTAGGCAGGGCCCAAGTATCTTTGTTTTTAAAGCTATGCGAAAGATATGTGAGGCATATTATAATTTGAGTATAATTCAACATACAGTTGAGTGTAATCCACCACAATGTCTATGGATGTCTCTTGTACTGCACTTGAGGAAAAGGACAGTAAATGACTTCAGGAAAGGGGGTGAGTCATTAAGAGCTCCCTTCAGATGCTCAGTGGCAGCATCTGCAGCTACTTATTATATGACCAATTATGATGTGTAGCTCAAGGTACATAAAAATTTAGCATTAAATTTACTCGCTAAGGAGAGCTCTGGGGTTAGGCCCAGAGGGAAGCAGTATTATTCTAGCTAGTTGCATGTAATTTAAAGAATTTTTACCTTACAGAGAAAAATTTACATGCTAAAAATATCTAGATAAACGTTTTTAAAGACAGATTTTCTGAAACATAATTCTTTGGAACTTAGAAAATGGAATAAATTTTTTCATTTATACATTGTGACTTTAAATAAATATTGTAAGCCTACCTAAACAACTGTGGCACTAGTGAAATCAGATTACTGCACTGTAACAAGATAACGAAAATGCAATAATAACTCTAATTTAATGGCTGACTTTAAAATGTTAGCATTTTTCCGTAAGTGAAATTGACCTTGTCGCAGAGCGTGTCACAGTATTCTCTTTTAGCTACAATGAAATATTACTGCAAGATTATTAACATTAATGTGGGAAGGTAAATGTTTTAAGGCCACTGCCTCTATGATGCATGCATGAAAGTGTGGCTTGATGTATATTATGGAGATTCAATAATTACTATTGAATTAGGTCGATAAATTTGGAAAGATGGAAAAGGATTACAGACTGAGAGCACTTCATGTTTGACAAAAATTGATCTAAAGCCCTCTTTGGCTAATTCATCCATGACAACCAAATTTGGCCCAGAGTTCCACATGCACAGCTTCCATTGACATCCATAGAATTTGTGCGTGAGTTACTGAGGTTAGAATTAAGCCCTAAGGAAATAACTAAAGATTTTTGGTGAGATATACTTGTGTGATTAAATAAAATGATTTTTATGGGCTTTGTTTTCTTGTTTTAAGACTGTTTCTTATGAAGATAAATAGCCTAAGCACATTGAGGTTAATATTGCTTTTAAGCTATTTGTCTCCATTTGGGAACTAAATGCAAAGAAAAATGAATGTTTTACCTTCTCAGAAGCTTTCTTCAGTTAAATGTTTTCACTAAATCCAGAGTCCAGCAAACTTTACCAATTTCCCAGGAATAAGCATTAATCACCTTCAAATATTTTGGAAAAACTACCTAGTAAGAAGAGTATTAACTGTAGAGCTATTTGTCCCTTTTTTGTACTGCTGTTACCATAGCGAAACCTGGCTTCCCTCTGAAAAACAAAGAACACATCATTTGATTTGGGGGGGAAAATCTAGATTGACATATGCACCTCTAAAAAAGTACAAATTAAAAACATCTCAAAATATAGCCTTATTCGAAATTTTAGAGACAAAAGAACTAAAAATTGAGCTAATGTAATTGTTTCCCACCTTTTTGTTTATGAATGCACCAAAATGCTTAGTTTGTGGAAAAGGAGCTATTATAGAACTAAATATTATAGGCTAAGCATTATGCTAACACTTCAAATTTTAGTCCCTGTTTATCTTAAAAATTTTCTTAATTTTGCAGGTGAAGAAATTTAAATATAATGAGGTTAAGGAGTATTTTAGTTAGACCCAGAATTCAAATTCTTGTGATTTACTATAGTTAATATTCAAGGACACTTTAAAATTAAATGTAAAAAATTAGGAGAAATATTTCTCAAAATTCAATTTCAGATGGCTTTGGAAATCAAAACAAACTTGGGGAAATAAATATAAATAAATTTGTCAGTTTTCTACAGGGATAATACATTTATTTTCTCAAAAAAATTAGAAATGCATTATATACTAATGTAAAATGTTATAGAAGCAATAAATAGCTCAAATAGAAAAAAAAAGACGAGGAAAAATAAGTATTGTGTCATGGTTACTTTTTACTGTATTCTGTATATACCATATGAAGAGTTCATAAAAACTGGTGACAGTTCTAAGATTCAAATAACTATATTGTCCAGAGATAGTTAATTATAAAATATTAAATACAGTTAGTAAGCATTTCTAATAATAAAATAAATGTAAGTTTTAGAATCTGAGTTGGCATTTCTAATTTATAAAATTAATAAATTCTAAAAAATATATAGTTGGGGTCAAATGATGCTCTCAATTTTATTGACATTATTATTTTTATCAGTTGTTCAGTTCCTTCAACATTGTTTTATCAGTAGCTTTTTAGTTCAGTTGTTAAGAAATCAATTCCAGAAATAAAATGGGCTTAAGTAAGGTAGATGTCTATTTTTCTTATATAAAATAAGTCCTGACACAGGCAGTCAAGGGAAGATGTGGCAACTCCAGGGTTACTTGAGATCTAGATTGCTTCTATTTTTTGTTTCATTATCCTAGTACTTGGATTCTATCCTCAGTGTTAACTCATTGTATTAAATGGCTGTTGGAGTTCTAGCTATCACCTCTACATTCCAGGCATCAGGAAAGATAATTGTAGAATGGACAAAAGAGTAATTGTCCAGTTATGCCATCTTTTCGGTAGCTTCCCTAGAAATCATATATAACATTCACTAGCCAGAATTCAACTTCACATCTAACATTAGCTACACATGCCTTGCATGAGAGGCTAAGAAAGGCTATATTTAAGGTAGATTCATGACATGCCAGCTAAAACCTCAAGTATATTCCTTTAAATAGGGATGAATCAGTAGCTAGTGGTAACTACCAGCCACAACTGTATAACAAATATATTGAGCATCTCTTAAGTGCCAAGCAATATGCTAGGTCCTGGAGACCATTAATTAAACAGTATGGTCTCTAACCTCAAATAATTTGGAGGCTAGTTGGGAGAGAGATGCTTAAACACAGATAGTTTATAAAGACAATGCATACATATTTATCAATACCTATTAAAATATTTATATATTTGGCCTATTAATTTTCTTCTAGGAATGAATTATAAGAAACTTATTCAAAAGGGAAAATGCATACGCAAGTTTATTGCCACACTGTTTATGGCAACAAAATATTGCCTATAACTTAAACTGGCAAACTCCAAGGAAATTCTGGCAATCTACTTAAATATTGTGCAACTTCTAAAAGTATTTAAAAGCTTTATGGCATATCCACAGATTAAAAACATGTTTTCTGGACTATATGGCAGCCATAAAGCCAATGCATGATCATTACATTGTTAACTGTAAAAGCAAAATATTAATTGTTTCTATATTTTTATGTAACCATCCAAAATTTTGTATACATTGGTTAAGAATTGGAAAATATCAAGAAAAGGGAAAACAGTTACATTTGTTGTGATGGAAGTGTTTTGAGTAAGTTCTTTATTTTATTTAAACTTTTTTGTTTCTCTTGGTATAATACAAATTTGCATTTTGTGACAACATTTCTAAAGATGGAAGCTGAATGCAAAATGGGATTGTCATCTCCTAGACTCATTTAATTTCTTGTCTCCATCCTTTCCCCTTCTTAATTTCTGTACTTAGTTCATTATTCTTATGATATAAATTATTTCATCTTTATGGCTAGAGTCCTTCTGTTTGAGATTTCTGTTTTTTTCCTTCTAATAATCCAGACACCTTACTAATAATCTTAAATATATTAGCCAGTTCTAGATATCTAGATCCTACTTTCCTGGATGAGACCCCAAATACCTATTCCATTTGGCAAAGCCCTTTTTGTCCTTCAGGGCCAATGTGGCTTGGGCTTTCCCCTATCCCCTCCTCCCTTCATCTCCAAGCAGCAGGTATTCCTCCTACTCGGTCATAGTCTACACAGTCCTCTTTCATAGCTCTTACTACAGCATATTTCAAATTGTTTATTATCCTGTTGCACCAACCTAAGCTCACTCAGAGCAAGAACCACATCTTTTTCCTTCTATATCCTAGCACCTAGCCTCAGATTGATATTAGGAACTCAATAAATGTTTATGAAGCATTTTATGAACTTCCTTTGATCTAAGGTGATCAAAATTTTCCAGTCACTGCAGGCATGAAAGAAAGTTGGTTATAATTTGGGATATTGTGAAAAGAGCCAAGATTTTGGTGGGGAAGAAAAAGAATAACCCTTTTTTCTTATTTTTTCTAAAAGTATAACCTCATTTTTTCCATATTAATCAATAACACATTTGTATCAACATTAGCTGAAGATATGATTATTTTTAAAGAAATTTATTTAATGAAAATCAGTAATACCTAGATTGATTACTAGCTATAGCATTACTAAGTGTAATTAGAACTTTTTGTATATAAATTATTATTTTGAGAAATTCAGAAGAATCTTATGACATTATCTTAGGTAATTAGTTGCACATATATTACTTTTAAAAGTAATATATTGAACATATCTTGTTTAATTTTTAAACATATTCCTATCAACAGCATAGTTAACTCTTTAAATTATATTACAGCATAGGTTATGTATCAACAATGTAGACACTATAATCATCGAGCCACATATTCTGAATATCTCATAAACATGTTTCCAAGGAAAGTTTGGTTAACAAGGATGAAAAAGAAAAACTTTAATATGTCAGTCAACAACCATTTTTCTGTCTATAAACCTATATCTCCATATCTCAACCTAATTTATATGTTTTTCAGCCTTTAAAAAAAGGATATTTATTGCTCACTGTTCAAACTGTTTGGTCCTTAAATAACATTTGATATTTATATCAACTTAAAAGATTAGAGAGGTAATTTACTGGTAACTGATTCTCCTTCTCTAGGTTGATAGGTGCTTCCTCACTAATTGGCCTTTCAAGATACTCAGTTGATGGCAGTAAGAGAGTAAAAGAAAAGTAAGTCTTATTCCTCCCAGATAAATTAGCTACTGACCTCAGCAACCAGAAAGTTAGCAGGAAGTGAGCCTGATTCTTATCGTCAATTTTATCCTATAATTTCAGATAAGAAATTGGCTTTTCAGAAAAGTTTTCTATCTGTGCTTGGGAAGAGCAATAAAGAATTAAGATAAAATTTTCAAGACACTTCTGTATTGTTAGATGAACTGGCCCAACCTGTTTAACTGAGGCAGAAAGCAATTTTCTAAGATGATTTAATTCATTATTCACATTCATCTGGACTATTGGCATTGTTGTTGAAGTTCTACTCATATTCAAAATTCATGTCTTCAGAATTTTGGAGGAATAAATACACACTACACACAGAGAAAACTTAGTTTTCATATTGACCAGTGTATCCTCTTCTTAGTAGGTTAATACAACCCTATCTGACTGTTATATTTTTTGTTGAAAATAAGTTTATATTTTATGTTAAAAATAAAAACATTTTAAAGGTAGACACCATTCAAATGTTATTATGGTAAGGAAGTATTTGTGTGACAGGAGACAGCAATATCGTTACTTGGTGGTTCAAAATCATTTCCAAGTTATCAAGGTTTATTTCTGTGTTCAGAATTTTTTTTTTTGCAGTAAGCATATTCATTACTTTTTCGAACTGTCATTATTCAGAAACTTTTTTTTACTATGAATTAAGCAATATTATTTCACAATAAATTGTCTTAACAGACTGAGAAGCTGCAAGCATTGTTTCTGCCAAATTCAGTGTGCCGCTTTGCTAGAACTCTTTCAGCCTCAGTTTCTCATATTTACAAAGTGAGACAGGGTTACTTGTGGCAAATCAACATCATGCCATCATTTTGGTTGGGGTAGATTATAAGCAAGTAGCACCTGTTTATCAGTTTTTTCAAAGAAAAGAGAGGTAGACTTGAATATAAGCAAGAAAAATTTCCCTCAATTGTAAATATTCTTTAGAAGAAATATATTAAGAAATCTATTTTCAAGACTATTGCTTCTCAGAAGGGAAGAGTTCGAAGAGGCATAAACAAACCTCAAAATTTGAGGCACAGATCTGCTAATATTCTCAATGTGAGGCACAGTTCTTAATGGTTTTCAAATGCATTGCTTTCATCATTACATGTTCTACCCTTTTCAATTATTTCACAGTATCCTCTACTCTCAAAAGTCTCATTCTCTCTCACACCTACTGGCCATGCCTGGGCTTACTGGAAATCCTACCTTAGGAAGCCAGTTATCATGCAAGGGGCACAGAATCTTCTTAAATTCCCTCTTCAGTTCATGACCTGATACTCTTTTAGTTTTACAAAATTATTAATGTAATTTAAAAAGCTTAAATTTCTAGAACTTTCCCACTTTTCTTGCAAGAAAAATTTTTAATTATTTTGTTTTGTCTAACATTGCATAATAAACACAAAACAATTCATATTGTACTCATTTTATGATTGAAAAGAAGTGTGTGTATATGTGTGTGAAATAAGTTTTATAGCTTTAAGTGACACATCAGTGATAGATTCCAGGAAAGAATTCAGGGTGTCTCCAGGAATATACCTCAATATACCTCAAACTTTCTTCTCCTTTAACAATCCTATTTGCATTAATTTAATTCCATGTGAGCCTGGACCTCCCTTTCAAGTCCTCCGCAGCGTGTTCATAACCTTATCACATAGAGCCAATAGTCATAGCCACTTCCTAAGAGAAACAAAATACCTGTCACCAAATCCACAAACTTCCCTGTTCTCCTTTTCCCAGGTCTTTCATCCAAGAGGAAATGAGTCATACCATCTTGTACTCTGAATGTCACCCCATCTTGTCTTATTAGAAACCGTAGTTTGGCTCCCAGATCCTCCGGCCTTTGTGTCTTCAATCCTTCTCTCTTTCTAGTGATTTAATTTCTTCCCATAAGCCTTCAAGCATTCTGAAAATCAATTCTTCATCTAGTGTAGTGCGTAAACATCTCACTTAACTGATACAGCAATACTGTGACTTAGACAATCCAGATTTTATATATAATGGAAATAAGATTCACAGTGATTTGCCAAATACTACTCAATTACTAAATAACAGCTGAGAGAACAACTCAGATCTTTCCATCCTTTTTCCAACATTATTTACAAATTACTTTTTAGTAGTTGGACTGTTATTCATCAAGTTCCATAATAAACTATGTTTCATATAAGGTAACAGAAATACGAAATTACTATGTTAGGGCAAATTCACCATTGAGACCAGTTCTGTAACAGACCAGTCTTCCATATTGCATGGACTCTCTACTAGAGATGCTAGAAAACAAAAAGTAATGAAATTAAAAATTGTATTATACTTAGATTAAAATTAAGAACATTCTTGAGAATACTTAAGGAGTGCAAACACTAAATAACATTATCACCTTTCCTTCTGCCTTTTATTTTTTATTTATTTTGAGAAAAAAATCAAAATTGAATAGTCTTTTGTTACCCTCAGTCCTGGTGACTACATTGCCTTTGATTTTTTCCAAACATGAGGCTTTTATATACAATTAAAAGAATACTATTTGGAAGTATAATTTGCATTATTCATTGAGTTGTCTTTTTAATTTTACCACTTCCTCTTTAAATTGTCTTTCTCTCATTCTTTTATCTCCCAAGTTAACATTTTTCCTCTTCTCTTGTTTATGAAGTATAGTTTCCTTACCCCTTTTCAATTTTGCTTTCAAAATCTCTTTCCATCTTTCATTTTGCAATGATATTCAGTCCTGATATTCTTGACTGGTCCTTTAAATTTCACTTGTTTTAAGTAGGACTACAACTTATTTTAAATATGATCTTTATCTGTTCTTTATAGATTCTATTTTATTAATTCCTCATTCAGTAATACCTTTAACCCTTAAGGCAACCTTATGCATGAAAATGAATTAATAAAAGGGTGAAAGTTTGCTGAATAAAATGGTTAGAGATCTACACGAAGTAGAATCACATGCCTAAAACATTATATGTGGTAGGGATATTTGAAGTCAGGTGGTCACGATTCCTCATATTTAGGTAAATTAAGATTCAGAAAATTAAATGATTAATCCAAAGTACCCATGACAGTACTAGCACTAAGCATTCAGATATCGTACCTCCAGCTTTGATACTATTTTCTGCATTCCAGATATTCTAAGAGTATTTTTCACTGAAACAATGACTATCTATAAATTGGTAGCATAATTCAAGGAAAGCTTAGGGCTTGTAGCAAATAGAAAGAATTTGCTCAGAAAAAAATCAAGGCATATGGATAGTTAAATGATATCTCTTTATTAGAATCAAAGTAGAATATCTATAATTTTGGATGTTAGGATTCAAATGCTTTAACCATTTTGACTGGTTTACCATGTGAAGCACCAGGTCAGGATGGGAAGCATTTAGCCTCACGGTGCTTTCATAACCTCGATTGCCACAGAGATCCAGTTTCAGTGTTTATAAGCAAGATTCTCCTTGTGACCACTTACAGCTGCAGTGCTCCAGGTGCAATGTTAATGGCAGGTGGACACAGGGGACATTTTCTAAAGGCTAAGGGGGGGGTGTAACATTGGACTCAGTAAGGAAGTCATTTCTCTTTTCGTATATGCTCTTGATCAACTCATCAAAACGGAGAAAAGTTCATGTAGAACAAATTTCTGATCTTTGTGAAAACATAGTCATTCACCTTCTGGCCAGTTACATTGAACTATAACCTTAGAAACTAGAGTATGAATGCAGCCAGAAAAAAAAAGTAGAGATAAACTTGCCTTTCTCAGTCATGGATGACAAAGGATTCTGGGCAGTTTATTTAGTTCTGTCGAAATGATCACTGAACTACTGGTTTGTTCAGGCCTTCCATGGAGACCTGAGGTTTTGGTCATCCATTCATTCTCACCCTCTCATCTGTGCCTTTAGAAAGTGGAGCTCATCTGTGTGTGTGTGTGTGTGTGTGTGTGTGTGTGCGCGCGCGTGTGCGTGTGTGTGTGTGTGTGTGTGTGTGTGTGTGTGTGTGTGTGTCTGGTTAACACTGAATAAAGGGACAAGGAATTGTTACTAATTATTTTACCCAAAATAGATGATTTACATATTTGTTTTGCCAACTATATTTAGACTTGATTGAAGTACAAACTACTTCTTGAAGATAATTGTAATTTTAAAGATAAAACATGTCAGCATTTGTAATAATGGAATTGAAACATTTTTTTTTCCTCTCACTTCAGAATGGTTCAAATGTGAACAGAATTGAAAAATGCAGGATTTTTTTAAAGTCTTCAGACCACATTAAAATGTAACAGCTTTGAATGAAGATCTGATAGAAGAAAACTGGAAACATTGCATAGAACCATGTTTCATTAGTTTTAACATTGATTTTTTGTTTTAAAAATAATCTTATTTAGGGTTTATCATTTCAGAATGGCATTATTGCTAATGTCCTTTGGTAAGCATGTTGCAGAAATATGTAAAATACGTAATATAATGCTAATTATATCAAATTGATGCATATTATGTTTATACATCAATTTAAATACAATGCAGATATGAAATTTAATTCTAATGTTTGTAATTAAACAAAAACAGTATAGTAATGACAACAATCCATGGCCACTAGTACTTTATACTTATTCAACCTATTTTATCTTCAAAACTATGAGATACATACTGCGATTTTCCCCACTACACCGACAGAAAAACAGAAGCCCAAAGTGATTACTCAGTAGCAGATTGAGGACCTAGATTTAAGCCAAAGCAGGTTGGTTCCAGAGGCATGCCCTTTGCCACTAATATATGAAAAACAATGGAATAATATACAGATGATTTGAGATATCTTAGCCTGGTAGGAATATAGTTTTACTCTGATATTATTTTAAATTGTGTATCATAGTTACAGGCTATTTGAAAAAATAAAGTCTATATTTGTTTCTACCAGCTCTAGACTAAATGTCTTTATCCCTCCTAAGTTCATTTCTTGAAACCTAATTCCTGATGTGATGGTATAAGGAGGTGGGTCCTTTGTGAAGTGATTAGGTCATGAGGGTGCATCTCTCAATAATGGGATGAGTGCTTTTATAAAAGAGACCTCAGAGAGGTCCCTCTTCCCTTATTCCATGTGAAGACTGAGCAAGAAGACAGTTGTCTATGAACCAGGAACCAGGCCCTCACCAGACACTAATTTGCAGGCACATTGATCTTGGATTCCTCAGCCTCCAGAACTGTAAAAATTACACATTTATTGTTTAAGCTCCCAATCTATGCTATTTTTATTATAGCAAAAATGGACTGAAACAATATCTAATTTGAAAAGACAAAACTTCTCTAGAAATTTCAAACAAGCAGGTGTATTAGTTTCCTTTGGCTGCTAACAAATTACTACAAACTGGTTTGCTTAAAACAACATAAACTTATTCTTTCACAGTTATGGAGACTGGAAGACTGAAATCAAGGTGTTGGTAGGACCATGCTCCCTCTTAAGACTCTAGAGAATCCTTCCCTGCCTCTTCCTAGTTTCTGATGGCTGTTGGTAATCCTTGATATTCCTTGGTATATAGATGCATCACTCTGATCTTTATGTCCATTCTCATATAAGGTTTTCTTTATTTGTCTGTCCTGTGTCCAAATTTTCCTTGCTTAGAATGACACCAGTTATTCAATTTAGGGCTTATGCTAATCCAATATGGCCTCATCTCCAAGTGATTACATCTGCAAAAACTTTATTCTCAAAAAAGTCACATCTACAAGTTCCAGGTTTGCTAGAACTTTGGGGGGACACTATTCAACCCAATACATGTGGGCATTTGATAGAGAGAACTGTTTAAGCAAATGTTAAAGGACAACATCCCATAGCCGAGGCTAACAAGCAGCCACTAGTGATCGGTACCCAAGCTGCCATCAGCAGAAGTCAATTATGAGCCACAATATTGAATAGTGTCTTCAGAGATAGTCAGTCACATGGTGACAAGTTGTTTATATTAGACCCCTTCCTTTTGATTTTGTCTATGAATTTGCCTTTCTTATCTACAGTGCCTCTGCCAGCACCACTATTTGTGGACACATATATTCCTTAATTAGCATCATTGTATATTTTACAACATTAAATTAACTATATCTAATCCTAATAGAAAAATACTTTAGCAGTCAAGTTTCAATAAGGAAAACAGAATATACTCCATGCAATTCACATAGAGAGGGATTTAATACAGAGCTTTGTTATGAAAGTATTGAAAAAGTTGAAAGAGGAAAGGAGGGATAAGATAAGAAATTGCGAGACACAACTACCCCATTTTCCAAGCTGGAAAAGTAAAAGAGATAAATGGCATTTTTCAGAGCCTGTGAGCCCAATTTGCACTGACACTGCTGGAGGGGCCACTGCTGCCACCATCGCTATTGCTGGAATTGCGACTGCTGCTGCTGGTAGGACCATGGGTCCTGCAAGCCCTGCCTATGATCCTGAAGTTGATATTGGCACTGTTGCAATTACTACTTCTATAGCAGCTCTAAAATAAGTAACAGTTAATGAAAATCATCTCTTTGCAAAGTTGCAGAATTCCTTTGCCTCTCAATTCTAATTTTCCAATAGTATTATTTCTAGCCAATGGTTGATTTATTGTAATGAATTAGAAAATCAAATTGAATGGCATTCCTCCAAATATTGTGGTTATGTTGAGCCTGATATTTAGATGGTGTTATATTTAAATGATAAATCATCTATATTATATAATGCTTACTCTTTTCTTTTATGGATTATCCATCTATTGTTATTGAAATTGCATCTATAAAATTATGCGATATAGTTGGTTATAATTTTTAATTGTTTTTAGCAACCAGTAGATTTTTATCCAAATTTAAGACTGACAGTCTGAAAAAGGAGTCAGCAAACTTTTCTATAAAAAGTCAGATTATAAATTTTTTGGCTCTTCTAATCATACTATATTTTCCAAAACCACTCAAATCTACTTTAGTAGTAGAAACGTAACTATAGAAAACATGTTAACAAATGGATGCAATGGTGTTCCAATAAAACTTTATTTACAAAGCAGATAGGAGACTGGATTTGGTTAGTGTGCCACAGTTTGTTGATCCTGGTCTAGAAATATCTTAATAGAAGTCTTTATGTTTTCTACCACATCTGATAAATCCATATATACTATAAAAACACCAACAAAATTCTGAGTGAACATTTCCTTAATTTGGGGATAAATTCATTGATTGTAAACATTATCATAAAACCAGAATTAAGAAGAAAAGTCACTACACTATTGTACTATAATAAGTAATTTATATAACTTATTTTAATTAATTTTTTCAAGGAGCCATGAAGTAGATATTGTTATCTCTGTATCACAGATGAAGAGACTCTATAGCATTTACTTAAGTTCACTCAGGGACTGAATGATAGGATTCAAACCTATGTTTATCTGACTTTATATATATTATTGCTATAGTATGTCTTATAATACATGCACTTCTAATTTTTTTTTCTGCCTTCTGTTCTATCATCACTAGATATTTGAAATTAAAATCAAAACATGATATTATGCACATACTTATATGCATATATATGTATACACACAGAGTCAGTTAGAAGAAACTTGGGTCAACTCCACAAAAAAATCTCTCTTTTAACCAATACTTATTAAAAGAGGTTCTCTATGAAACATGAAAAATTCCGATTACCCTAGGAAATCATGGAGAGATGAAAGTTGTAGGTATAAGACAGGGCACTGCCCTGAATAACACCTCTCTGCTTGGTTCTTTGACACACTGTAAATCCTTGCCAGACCTTAATCCTTAGAAGTCTGGCCGCTTTCTCTGATCACCAGCCACTGGCCAGTTCCTTGATTCAAACCCCATCACCTTTTCCCACAATTCATCTGATCCTATGAATCACTATTGCCTTGAAATGCTTGTATTTTTCCCTTTACATTGTGAATTTCATTTGACCTGCATGTGTCCTTGAGGAATGTTCTCTATGAATTACTCTTGCTCCAAAATAATCTACTTCTAACTTACTCCCTCTTCCTCTTTAAATATAACCACATGGAGGGCAAAGAAACCCTCAACACCTGTTTTCCACTTTCCAGTCCTCTATTACTTGTCGACTGTTCTAAGTTACTGATTCCCAAGTACATTTTCTCTGAGCTGATATTTTTGCATCCTTCGATAATCTAATCTCTTAGCTCAGAACCACTGGTATTCATTTGCTTCCTTAAGATAGCCATGAGTATCCCTGGCATTAATTTGGCAAAAAGTCTATCAAAAGAAATACTAACATTTACTGTGTTATTTATGTTAACTCACTTAGTATTCATTTCAACCACATGAGATGGTTACCATGACTCTGACACTATTCTAGCAGATCATACCTGTCTTCTGAGAGCACAGCAGATGTACTAACAGCATCTTATCACAGTGTAGATTCAAGGAGTCCTCCCTTCATTCAGTTCAATAACCTGGCCTGTCGGTACAGGCAGCACCTCGCCAATGAGTCCACCACCCTGTAGTATAGTAATACAAACCTTGTTCACAAACAAGTTATCTTAGCAGGTGGTTGGTGTGTGTGTGTGTGTGTGTTTCCCCATGAAGTTAGAAATCATATGAGAGAGATTCCCAGATTCCTGATGATGTTCACAACTATGTGAAAACCATGGGGTCTCAGAATTCCAAAGATGCTTCCTGGGCTTATGGCTAACTAACTGACTTTCAAAGTAAACAAGAAGATGGAAAGACAGGCCCATACCTCTATTTCCAAAACACTACACTATATAACAAGACGGCAAGTGCTCAAGACACCTTCACCCTCTACTTCCTTTACGAGGATGTAGTATGAAATAAAAATCCATTTGTACTAGTCCCAAGAGTCCACACTCTTTTCTTCCAGTCTGAGATTTGTGTTGGCCTGCTGGTAGGTTCTTGAGATGTCAAAGATGACTGAGAAATCCTTCAACTAAATTTCTGAATATTTCAATCTTAAAAGGGCATTTAGAAATGTGAATTAAGAGATTTGTAAGCTAGAATTAATAAGAGAAAATGGGAAGTATTAGGGCCAAAGTAGGTACTGAAATCTAAGTTATAAAGCGGGGAAGTAAATTTACAGTATTTAAGAAGCAGTACTAAACACTTATGTATGACTAGTATTACTGTCTCTGTCTAAGTATTATGTAACGGAAATAATACGCTGAAGGGGAGAGCCACATGTCTTTAAAGTTCATGGATGTGTTGGCCTCACTGATATAAACTGCTCAATATAGCCGTCTTGGGACCTTAATGTCCCAGTCATTTAGCTGAAAGAAACATAGACTGGACCTAAAATTCTGCAATCAGGAATTTGGCCTCTGAGTGCAAGACCTTAACCATCCTAAAGGACTTCTCCAGTCCTGTGGGACCACTACCCAAGAGTAACTGCAGAATGGGAGAAGAGACCTAGGACTCTAGGCCATATATTTACACCTGCTCTTTAATAAAATGTTTAAGTAGTAGAGAGTGGAGAAGCTGCCTATTGTGGTCTCATGCTTCAACATTCTATAGGATACTGATTCTAACCATTTCTTACCAGACTCTAAGAGAGATTGTATTCAAGATCCTATGGCACAGGTTCATTTGCACCCCCCTCCCCACTTAACTACAGGATCACTTTGAAGGCTATTTCTGTTATGTTGGTTCTTGTATTACAAACTGCTTCCAAGATGCCCACATATGCATAAATGGATAAACAATGAAAGTCTACTTTAAAAACTTTCTGTGGGGATTTTAAGTGTAGGTTAATGCTCTTTAATCTTTCCAATGCTTAGGTTGTATCTCTGAGGCCTGTGAACAGGGTTGGTCTAATGCACTAGTAGACCAGTGTGGTTATTATGTTTCTAAATGCATCATGATTTAGTCCCACAACCCTGTATACAAAGATCAATATTTGAAGTACCTGAGTAAATACCAATATGTAGCCAAAGTTGAGAAATGAAAGTGTCTTTCAACATTCCAGGTTCTGTCTTCTCCTCACTTGGAATCTGGTAGATTCTGAACAAGTTAGTAACATGATTAAACAGTTGAACTGTATGTAACATGAAGGTCTAGCAAAAGTTCCGTGAGTTGTGGCTTGTTATTCCATGATTTATAGCACTGATATTTTTTAAACTTCTCCTCATTGAATTTCTGAAAAAAGAATGGCTATTTCAGTCAAGGAAAATTTCCAGAGCCTGCAATGGCATTTAAATTTGGCTCTGCGTGCTTTCCCTAAACTACAACCAACTATTTGCTTTTGAAACAAATTTATTGTTTCAAATTTATATTCATGGTACTATAGAAGGAACATGAAGCTGGATCCTACTTCTGTTTGTGTACATCTTGGGTAGGTCCTCCCTAATGAAATGTATTGACCCTCTCTGAGAATTAAAAAAAAAAAAAATCCTATATAACAAGTACAAGTTTGAGGACTGGCATTGTATCAGTCTGGGTCTTCCAGGAAACAGAAGACAGAATGTAATTACATGTGCAAAAGATTTATTGAGGAAAACATCTGTGAAGAATAAAGTGGAAAAAAGGCAGGAGTGAGCAGGGAGAGCAGTCAGGCTGTGATGCAAGTGTGACACACATGAAAGGAAAGGAGAGTGTGGAGACAGGGGGACGGTTAGGAGGAGCCTCAGCATCAGTAAGCTCTAAGGCAGTCCCAGCTGGGCTGAGAGAGAGCTGTAGGGCAAAGGGTGCTCCTTTGATGCATTCCCCATCGGATAGAAAGAGTCAGGCTGTAGTAATTCCACTGTGATCAGGCTTCAGCTGTGAGCAGCCCAGGGAGAACGTGGCCAGAGTGTGCACACTATGAATCCCACGGCTGCAGCAGCTGGAGGCACGTTAGCTACACTACACTCTTTGCAGTGGGGTCTCCCTTCAGTGGATAGCTGCACGGTGCTCTCTGTGGCTTCATGGCATGTACTGTTCTTAGCGCTTACAGAGAGTGTCTTCCACCCAAACTTGCAAAACAAATTTTCTCAAACATGTACAACAGTTTATAGCCTAGGGACCTAGAAGTAATGATAAAGGTCTACCACCTAACTCCAGACATAACAATTGGAATAGAGATAAAATTAGTTCAAGGCTAAATGTCAAGATATATAAGAAGAAAAATCATCTTTGCATTTCTCAATGCTTTGCTAAGCCTTTAGTATGTTATAGTGCTCCATACATTTTTGTTGATATGAAAGACAGATAATAGTAATTTCTACTCCATTTTGAAAGGAGTCAAACTATTTAAAATCTCACTGCTGCAGTAATGACACAATTCCATCTTTGTTTAAACAACTACCAACTTCACTCCAACATACCCGTGTACCCCTTGACAAATATCGTACATTTAGATCAAAAGCAGTTTTTTAGTGTCATCCATACAGCTGAAGCACAAGTTGGAGAAATTATGTTGTAATTGTCACTATTATGTCTAATTCTTCATCCTTAATTCGCTACAAAGGCTTTTGCAGCAATTACATGTTTTAATCAAACTTATTCCAAACTCTGGCATTAAAAACAAAACGGAGCCAGGAAGATAAATAAAATCAAGTGAGATCGCTGTTTATGATACACTGGATGTTGAAGCTATTGCTCAGTTATCTAAGTTGATTTTAGTTCTGCTTGCTTCTCCCTGAATCCTTTTTCAAAGAAAGGATTTCCAGGTAACATAACCTACATGGCTGCACTTACATTTTACTGCAATATCAGAAGATGATATCCTTCTTTGTTCTGACTAAAGAACACACATATCTAGAGAAGGGCTTCTGAGGAAGTCTTCTGAAATAAGTTAAGATGTGGGATATGTCAGCAAAGACTTCTGAATAGATTACAGTCTTCCATTAAATAGATATCTAGATATTATGTTCCTTATTTGATTTTTTCAAGCAGAATAATAAGTTTGTTGTGGTTTTAACATACCTGTATTCTTTAAAATAAAGGGAAAACTCAAAATACTTTAAATGTATAGTTCTATGTCATAAAAAGAGCTTAAAATAAATGAACAGGAATAACCAAAAGATTATAAAAGAAATTTTAAATCAATTTATGTTCTATTATTGGAATATTTCAGCATTGCCAATAATTAAGCTTGAATGATGTGACGATATTTCTATTTCTTTATGTTAAGAAAATCTCTTTGCCTATCTCTAATATGTACTGTGGTCCAATGCACCAATTATATTACTTGAAACTCAATTAAAATAACAAATATTTATTGTATGGTTAAAATTTAATTTATTTATTACACACATTTGTAAAAAAAATTTACTTGAAATACTGCTCAAGGTTCATAAGTCAATGTTTTTCTCCAGTTTAATGTACTATTTCCATATTAAAATAATGTGAAACCAAAAGACACCTTTCTTTCTATACAAAGGTAGGTTTGAGTCCCTGAACCTGTGCCTCCAGTGGACTTCCTCCTTCTCCAGGACCTTCACCTTCACTCAACATCTCCTGGGATCTTGTGTAATCATTTATCTCCTTCCCATTTTAAATATGTTTAAACCCAAAGCTAAAAGCAAACCTTCCCGCTTAATTCCGTTTTTCTCTCTATCAACTAAAAAATTGTTCTCTTTTATAAAAAAAAAAAAAAAATGAGTGTGATTTCCTCATTGTCTGCATTCGTTAAACATTTTTCCTAACCCTTTGCAATCAAATGTTTTCCTCTTTAAGCAACAGGCTGCTACTAATCAATAAATCCCACCACTTTTTTCTTAGTCTCATTTTCATGAGATTCTTTCTCTTCAGTATCTCACACTATTCATGCCCCTTCTTTCATCACACAATCACTGTGACTTCAGTGACCCCATGCTGATTACCCACCACGTTTTTCCTTCTCCCTGGCCCCACTCCTCTAGGTTTGAACACTTTCTACTTTAAACATCACCTTGTATTTAAAGTAACTAAAACAATATTGCTCCACAAAATGTGCCCATTCATCTGAATGTGTTATTTCTGTTCCTGGTAACAACACACTACAAAATACTCAGGCTTAAAACATTGACTGTCCCCTTAACCAATAATCTCAATTTAAAAAGAAGGATCAGTCCTATGAAGTATGCTTTTAAAAATTATACACATACACACCCCTTCAACCCTTGATTCAGTGGCTAATAGCACAATATTTAACATTTACCCCCTTCTCATACCTACAATCAAAGATTGTATTTCAGACACTGGAGAGCAATTAACAACACCAGTGTAAGTATTATCTCATAAAGTTATGGACCAAGGAACACATCATCATTAGAAACTCTCCCCCAAAGGCTTCGTGGAACACTCAGCCTTTTTAAAAATAATGCTTTATCTTTGACACTTATAACTGATAATTCATTCCCATTCTGGTTTTCTAGAAGCACTTAAAATGATTTTCTAATTTTTGCTAATTAACAGAGGACTTTTGGAACTGTTATTGTTTTTGTTTATATAGTAATGACCGAGCCATTCGATACTGTTAGAATTACCAAATTATTACAATGGTGTTGGTGTTCGAAACACAGCATGGGGGGAGGGGAGAGAGATTGTGCAGCGTGGTGCCTGAAAATGCAAACACAAATTAAACTTCTTTAATTTGTGCAGGGGATAGATAAATAATAATTTGCAGCAACCAGGGATCTCATATGGCTTTGTTCATATTTTAATAGGGTACTCCTCTTTGCAGTCTGAGTAATTAAGTCTTATGACATTCCAGAAACCATAAATCCTGCTGAGATGTTTAAGTTTAGAACAACCTCTTGATGTACAATCAAAATAATCAAAATAAAAAAAGGACACTTCTCTGGTTCTTAACAAGCTGTTCTGCTTTTACCTTTAGAACACAATTGAATATGGCCCACTCGAACTGTTTGGTCTTTTTGTTAACTAGAAGTTCCTTTTGAAATTCATTGCCTTCAATTATATTTTTTAAAAGAATTTTAATTGCATGGCTGTAAAGAATAAAGATGCTCTAGGCTCCATTTGTTTATCATGGAGGGGCCTAAAAAATGAGGACAGAGCTTCCCAGCTCATGCAGGGGTTGCAGAGAGAGGGAGATGACTTTTAATTCGACAAGTTCAGAGAGATTTCTTAGTTTGACGCGCTCAGCAGGGGGTCTTTGAGCGCCTGGCAATGCTTCAGCATTCTGAGCTTTGAAAGTCTTTCCCTGCAGCAGAAATTGTATCAAAAGCCAATGATAATATTCCCTGCAAGGTAAAGCACCCTATTGAAGATTTCGAGAGCTGTTTATTTATTCATCACAGTTTTTCTTTTAGGACGTATCAGGCATCTAGGTAATAATTCACATAGATGATAGAAAATGCAAAAAAAAAAAATTCCCCTCATTAATCTTTCACCTTTTCCTTCTACTTTTCTGTAGACCACATGTAGATATAAAATGTGTTTTCTGCTTGTCCCAAACATATATATCTTTATTCCAAATCTCAGTTTCTTTCCCTGTCTTTCCATTTTTAAACAAAATTGTCGTTTCAGCCTACCTTCTACCACCAGCTGAGCATATAAGATGTTTATGGCCATTTCCTCCTGCTAAATCCTCAAAGTGATTAATTAATTTTACAGAAGTACGTTCAGTTTCTAAGGCTCTTTTTGAATCTTGCTATTTTAAATATGTTTCAGAAAACTGTTTTCAAAGCAAATGTTAACAATCGTGTTGATCTCCTGAAGGATATACATATTTTAATATTTTGTATTTTATTTTGTATACATCGTAGAAAAAAAAAATGTCTCCTTTTACTGTTTCTAAGGCAGAACTGGGAATAAGGGACTGTGACAACCCTTCCCTCTTGTAACATCAATGTCTGCTATCGGTTTGGCAGAATCAGTGAAGACAAAAACAGTTTCCTTTCATTTTTTTTCCTTCCATTTTCAATGGCATTAAAAGTGACCTTGCCTTGCAAATATCCATGAGTGACCACAGGGGAAGCAGTAGTCATATAAGAAGAAGTTTTCTTATTTTTATTTTTTTTTTAACTATGGGAACTAAGTATGATGCTTACAACTGCAGTTTTTTAGTGCAATCAATGAAGGAAAACTATGCAGGCAAAAGAAACTTGGAAAAATTCAGTACCTCATCATATTTGGGCATATTTAAGTACATTTCACTTTACAAATATAAACTAGGTTGTAGACTGCATTTAAATATCAAAAGTGTGAGAGGAAATCACCAGGCCAAGTAACCACTTCACTAACAAAATATCCATAGAATAGCATCAGCAAATATTTCATTCATCCATTAATATTAATTGAACTTCTCTAGAGTGTACAGAAGGCATATGGGCCCTTTATAAAAACAGATGTGTCTTTAGGATTTCAAACTTTGCAGTTATTGCATGATCATTTTTACATACAGAAAAGAACAGGACTGAAGATAGTCCAAAATTGGGCAGAGCGCAAAGCAGACATTCTTTATCATTTTGGGGGGCAAAGCTGTGTTTTTGTAGAACTTTAAACACAATAATTCAATCTTACAATTTAGACTGCCACAGGAAGTTTTAGGAAATGTGCTTTTGCTAACCACTGCCACTGTTACCACCGTGGCCAATAGCACCATGGTGACACAATCCTCTTCTTTTTCTCAGACAGATCAGGTTGTACTCTCTCAGACCATCTTTGGGGTAGGAGAGTTAGCTGTTTGAGGATCTATATGCAAAAATAACATAATTATTCAGACTTTCAAACTGACTAGTTGTAATTTGAATAAACTCTATCAGTAAATTTGAGGTAAAATAAATTTAAATTTGATATTTATGATATACCATACCTTTATTTCATATTTTATATTTCTCAATGAAAGAACCACTGAGTCCTACTATGAATTTTGCATTTTTAAGCAGTCTCTATTTAAAGTTCAGTGAACAATAGTGATAAGTAAGAAAATATTCAGGTGTATTATGAAAGTATGAGTTATCTTAAACCTGAGTATCTTTAAAGCACATTTTTACCTCTAATGTTTAAGAAAAGCTTAATGTCTCTCCTTATTTCATCAGAATTTCTAGGATTGACATGGGTTTGCCATTCGTAGTGTGGCCCCATAAAATGTTATTCCTGTCAAATTTTCATCCCCACCCCTGCCGATAGACTCGTGTCTGTAGAGACTTGTATAGTGCACGCAGGTCCCATTTTATGTGATTTGTTTCTTTATCTTTGAATTTCTTTAAAGTTGCATCAGATCATGATAGCAATCATACCATTCACATGACCAAGAGATGACTGCACTAAAATAGTTAAATAATATTCTATATCATTTAAATATCTTCTATGACTGTTCAGAGCTCAGTAGGTTTTTTTTTTCTTCTGTTTTATCACAAGCACATACAATGTTTTCTCTGTGTTAGTTATGGAAGAAAACCCTTAAGTGATTATGTTGAAAGCATATCATCTTTTTCTCTTCATAATAATGTCAAATGGTGACTCGAACACTAAAATCAGCACATAGTTTGTTGGTGAAGGATGTATTTTATTTAAAGTTCAACTAATCTGAATTGATATGTTTATATTTAAAGTTTTTTTATGATTTAATATACTGGTGTCCTTAACGAGTGATCTAAATATTCCTAAGTCATCTAAAGTTGTGGTATTATTTTCAATTAGGTGAACTGATTGGGAACATGCAAATAGTCTATATGCCAATATTATAAAATAAAATAATAAATACATTTGAACACCCCCAGCATTGTAAATAAAGTAAGTTTGTTTAATATCCATAGCTGTTCACATCAGAGGGAAAAATCAACTTGCAATTACCTAGGTTGTTTAAAAGTCCACATTTTGGGGAGAAACATTTGGTTTCATATAACAAAACTGAAAACTTAACATATAATGGAATGAAACACAGCTATTGTAAATCTTGTATGTGTTGGGTCTCTGGTTCTTCATTATTGACTACAAGTACAATTGACAGTGATTGGTATGACTGGACCAGAGTGCCAATGGAAGCACTTTCTAGGTGAGCTGTTTCCCCATTTGCAAAAGAGGATTCTTTCTTCGTCTCCTCACTTTCTTCTACTCCGTCATTCTAAGGAGGTAATTGTCACATCATTTTGGGGAGCTTTCAGATTGCAGAATCTAGAGCAAAATCTAGAGGAAAAAAAGGGATGGATGACAAGGCAGTGAAGGAAGCTATGCTGAGAGTTGGCTTTCTTAAGGTACTGAGGGAGAATATTGCAGAGGTGAATAGAATTGGAGAGAAACATGGGTTTTCAGAAGTATTGCTGTGACATCTGTCCTCATTACTTTGTTGAGAAAGGCAGGCAAAGCATTTTGGAAGCACATTTTGACTATCATATTGTGTTTCTTTGCAAATGAACTATTTGAGTGACCATTTCATAAAGGCACATTTTACATTTGCATTATGTGTCATCATGCAAATATACCGCTTGAGTAGTTTTTTCCGATAAAGTGAAGCCAAGGACCAGAACTGCACTCCTGGGCAGATAGTAATGTAATTAAACCTCCACTGGATTTTTGCTATCTAGGTGGAAGCAAAAACACCACTTATTCTGCTTTGATGTTTGGGGTCTTTGCATCTCTCTGGACATTGAGAACCCTAATGATATTTACCAAAATAACTGAGAAACAGTGTGGTAGATAGAAACATAAGTAAAGATACACATTAGTTTTTATTTGACAATGGGAGAAGAGGGTTACAAATGATTTCTCCAGCAAAGCTAGAAGAGAAACTAACAAAAAGCCACTTAAGAGAGCAGAAGGAAATATGATGGGAGAGGGTACAGGACAATCCCAGATTTATAGAGAAAGTAGGAGATTTGCCTTGGATGAAATCACAGATTTGTACAATGTTCAAGCAAGTAGTCTGGCAATTAGGAAAAAAAGGACTCTCAGTTAAAATGCTTTAGAATTCCTTAGGAAAAATGAATAGAAGTTAAGTAGTATGGGAAGTTTGAGACTTTACTCTTTATCAATGAATAACATATGTTTTACCATCCTCCTCCACTCACATCTCCATGTAAATGATACTACATCACTTCAGTTTTAATGAAGAGCCTCAAAACTCGGGGATTAAGGATGGTTGTGTGTACTGTGCAATATCTGAGATTTCAAAGATTGTGTGTTTCTCAGATAACTGTTGTGAGATTTATTCATTATTGCTAAGCTTATAGAAGAAAATGATGAGAAGGCAAACACACATTCCTACAGGATTAATGGATATCTGAGGATCCTATTATGTTTTTCCACTGTATAAAATTCTTTTCAAAAAGGACAATTTGCCTTTGTCCTTAAATACCTATCATCTGTAAGAAAAGTAGTTACAGATAGGAGAACCATGAAATATTTATGGAGTAAATGAAAGCAGAAAATAAGTCATTGATTATAGTAACTTTTTCCCACAGTCGATCCATACTTAGACACTCATTTTGCTCATTTCTGAATTATTTTTCTTTTTTACTTTTTTTCATTGTTCCTTTGTCTTCACAAACTTTGTTTGTTTTCTACTTCTGTGTTTGATTTCCCTCCCTTCACCCTCCCACATCATTTTTTTTAACTAAAAAAAAAATTCAAAGTAAGAAATAGAAGGCTCCCAAGAGAAAAAGAAAGGTAGGCAATACCAGGTCAACAGTGGTGCTTCACATAACAGGGAGATAATTTTTTAACTAGATTGAAGGAACCATGAATCTGACTAATATGAAAATCCTTGGGCTCTGAAAATTCAGCATCTCATGTGGGGATATTGATTTATAACGGAAAGCTTAGAAAATGGAAGCCTCGTTGTCCTAGCCAAAAATATAGTAGAGAAATGTGAAATGAATCTATATACACAGACAGGAAAGGGACCATGGCTTTTGTCTGC
This sequence comes from Eidolon dupreanum, assembly GCA_028627145.1. NCBI lineage: Eukaryota > Metazoa > Chordata > Mammalia > Chiroptera > Pteropodidae > Eidolon > Eidolon dupreanum. The sequence goes on from CM053508.1 coordinate 60,431,325, forward strand.
AATCCACATTCTAGAAATGAACTTGCAAACAAAACATTTTGTATATTATACATCCATCCATAAGTCAGGCAATGACTTTAAAGTTTAAAAATGATTACAGAAATAATTTTGAACTGTTTGGAGGCTATGTTTTCTTTATGAACACACTGTTAGAGATGGAATTCAAGTCCACAGACTAGTCCATGAGTTTATACCAAACAGTGGAATCAGAGATATCAACTCTTATTTATGATATTATTTCTCATTGAATCAACATACTGGGGTTTGAATAGCAAATTTGCCATTTACCAGATTCTTGGCCTTGATTTCCTCCACTGCAGAACCAAGATGATTCAAACCTCATAGATTTGTTGTGAGGAAAAGCACCTAGGTCAGTGCCTAGATATTGTATCCTATGGGAGCTAGTACTATTATACCACAGATTGCAGCTTAAGGGGGAATTTCTAATGTGTCCTTCAGTCTTTAGTTGCAGCTCCAAACCAAAATGGGTTAGGATAAGTACACACTTGCTGAAAAAGTAGAAGCACATTTCATATACACACATATGTTAATGGGCAAGAATATGAATCAGAATAATGATAGAAAAGAACAGTGAAGCAATAGGGTACTTTGTGCTTGGGGAAAATTACAGCTGCAGGCTGGCTCTGTGGAAGGTTGGCCAGGACCTCCTAATGGTGCTCAAAAATATGGGTGTCTCTTGGGTGATGACAATCCTTTGGTATAAATGTTAAAAAAATATATCTTATCCATATGTCCAGGGGTAAGGAGTGGACATTAAGACATGAGGAAGCAATTACCAGAGTGGCCTTTGTTAAAATGGAGTTATTGAAGAATTAGAAGTTAGAATTAGCAGCCCATGCTAAGAAAGGGAATTTTCTGTTTATAACAAAAACTCTGAAGTTCCATTGACCCCTCATTAGCACACGTTTTTTTTTGAAAAATTAAAAACTATTACTATTCAGTAAATTATATAATTTACATTTTCCTGTATTCCATTTTATGTTCCTTTAAATTTCTAATGTATTTTAATTTTTATTTCAATTTTATATTGAGTTTGATTTTATTTCGATTTTTATATTTTATATTGTTCTGAATTCAGGGAAGCATCTGAATAAAATTACTATACACTGAATTCTACTGCACTGATCTATGAATTGTTGCATAGACTTTCTAGTAAGTTTTCTCTCCAATATGTTTTCATCGTTAAAATAAAAGCTCTATGCTTATATTTTCAAAACTCTCTCTTTATCTAACAATTCATTGTCTGATGTCCTGAGAGGAGCAGCTTGCATTTTGAATGCTCATGATTACCTACAATTTTTCATGGTATTCAGACTAGAAATTTTACTGTATCTCATTTTTGATAAATAATTATAAAAATGCTTTTTCAAGCAAAAGGTAGCATTTAGAATATCCAAAAGTGTAAAAAAAGATGTCATTATAAAGCTTCATAACTATATGGTCATCTTACAAGCAAAATAGAGGGGAAAAAAAGTAAACTCAACTTCAACCTTTCAAATCACAAGAAGTAGCTCCTCGTCATCCAGACAATATGTGATGGGTTCTTGTGTCTGATTACCCAAGGAAATCTAAAATGAGTTTTATGCAAATTTTTTTACAATGAAACATTTTGTAAGTCATTATACTAAAAAGAACGTTTACAAAGCACTTGCAAAATAAAATTTGATAATTCAGCAATATCTAAAGAAAATATGATACAATTAAACTTTCTCATGAATTACAAGAATTCTCCTTAGACATTCCTGTATCATTGCAGATGTAGAGATGGGTATTTTCCCTTGATTTTTCTTCCTCAATTTCCATTTCCCCACTTAAAAGTGATTTTTAAGGTTATTTTTAGTCTGTTTCCTACTGCTACTGAGACATTTAAGTTATAGAGCTTGATTTTTATTTTAGTATCATGAGAAATGGTTTCAACTCAGGGAAGCCCAAACTTCAAATACATGTGGAAGTAAGATTAATGTAGTTTGAATTTTGCAGGAAAATAACTTCAAAGGTGACATTTTTGTTGGAGGTACTAAAATATCTACAGTAATACTTTTAACAAGGGCTAGTCTAGAGCGGTGCTTGGAGCAAAGAAATCTAACATATCCTATAACTGTCTAAAGGTAAGCCAGAGATGGATTTATGGGACATGCTTAGCACTGTCACCTTGAAGAGAAGCACTTTGAAAGGTTGACTGAAGATGAACAGTCAATCCCTTTTGGGGAAAGCCTTGTCATTTATTTTTTATTAGTTTTAAGATACCATATTGTGTCATGGGTTGAGCAATGCCCAATAAGAATATCTACTGTGCTTTGCAAGGTAGTTTTTATTCACTTCTTTCCTCCATGGGAAAGTGCTCGAGGTGAGAGGAGAGGCAACAAGGGACATGTGACATTATCTGGGCTCTCTGGGAAGCTTCAAAAGGTGCCAGATAACTAAGGGTGCTCCTCCAGCCTATCCTTCCACCTGTTGCCTCTGCTTTTCTTCTCTTCATGTTTCCTATCACCCTTCAAAAGCTAAAGTACCAGGTGAATAAATAGGTTGTGGTTTGATTTACTGAGGCGAGAAATAAAAGTGTCATTACCCTTTAAAGTCACATCATACCATATTGGAGCCTAGTAAAAATAAGACAGTCAAAACTAACATGAAGTCTAAAAGATTATGTCCTTAAAGTTAAATTGGCATAATCTCTTCCAATTAATAATAAAATTAAGTCTTAGAGATCTAGGACGGTATAGTGAATATAGACAACAATATTGTATTATAATAGTCAAACTTACTAAGAGAATAGATCTTTATTATTTCAACCACAGGAAAGAAAATATAATTATATGATGTGATAGAAGTGCTAACAACCACTACAGTGACAATCATATTGCAATATATAAATGTACCAAATTAGCATGTTGTACACTTTAATTTATACAGTAGTATATGGCAAATATATTTCAATTAAAAAAAGTATAAATGGTATAATCACAGCTTAATTATAATGTGTATATATCTTACATGATTGTGATTTTTTTGAGGGACAGAGTAGAAAATTCCCATTCCCATTATAAAAAGTTTTATTCAGCTTTTCAAAGCTTGATTTGTTATAATACCCGAGCTAATATTGTCTATTAACAAGGCATGATATAAAAACATATTAAAAGAGTTACTACACACTTACTATATAAGGTTTGATGCTATGGAAAACAACAAATAAAGTACTAACCCTTTCCCCAAAGAACTTATGATGCAGGTAATGAAGCTAGAATTTTTCTATATCTCAAATGTCTAATAACAACATAGATCACAAGCAAGGCCAGCTTCATGGGTATGCCATCTGTGCAGTCTCTCAGGGCACTTAGAAGGGCCCCATGCTTGGTTTATTGCACTGCTCTTCTTGCTGTCTTGAAATTCTTGAAAATTTTGAACTTGGGTCTCCTCATTTTATTTTGCACTGGGCCCTACAATTATATAGCCTATTCTCATACTAAAGCACACTGAATGACTGATGAAGTGTTGATCGACTAAATACAAGACTTGCTATCGATTTCTGAAGCTAGGAAGATGACTAAGGGCTGGAGTTAAGGGAGGGATGACTTCTCAGTGAATCTAGAGCTTAAGCTGGGCTTTGAATAATGTGGAGAATTTCGATAGGTAGATGGAAGGGAGGATAGTACTTCAGGTATGAAGAATTGTGTAAGCAGGCTTCAAGAACAGGAATGAGAAAAGAGCATTGGTAATCATATTTCCTGGATTAAAGGTTCTGTACAGCAATGGTGAGAGACGATGCTCAATCAGAGTATGGAGACTTTCAACTACTAGGATGAAAAATATGTGTTTTTTACTATAGAATTTTGACAGCACATAAATATTGCTTCAGACAGATTAACTCAGTAGCAGAATTAAAAACCTGAGATTTAATAATGGTCAAGGAAATAGTGAGAAGTAGCAGATGCAAAAGATGTTTTTGAGAAGGATAGATCGAACGATAGATACCACTTTGATCACTGGGGTAGTGATGAAACTCCTGACATAATTAAGTCATAGTGGGAGAATAGAAAGTGGAAGACTTAAGGATGGATATTATTATTATGTATAATTTAAGGATGGAGTGGATTAGTTAGTCAACACTTGAAGGGGTCATGTGGCTTCTAGCAGTATCTAAACTAAAACCATTTATCAACATACACTATACAGACATTGATGGAACATGGTCTCTTGGATACGTGCTTTAAATACGAAAGTATTTCCGCTTTGTGAAACTGAACCACAGAAAGTTAGAGACTAGCTCCCTGATATCATAAAAATATTCATAATATTTGAAAGTATTCATAATATTTGAATATTTAAAAAAACATTTAAAATTTAAAAATTCTGGAGAAAAATCATTTGAAAATGCATATATATCAGACATGCACACTGACTAAAAAAAAAAAATACATTCTAAATTCCTATTTTTATGTGAAGGCAAGGTGATTCCATGCCCCACACAGCTATGAGGAGTTTTGATTTCAGTCACCTCTTTCTGTGCATACATATGCTAAAATGAAATGTTTATTGTACAACAAAAGCAAACCACCAGTGCAATGCAAATGTGAGGCAAAGCTCAACTTTTTTTTTTTCCCCCTAGAAAAGAAAGGATTTCAGGCTAGGTAAATTTATGCATCAGTGACTTTCTTCCAGTTTCCTCCTGATAACGTCTGATTGACACCACTACAGCATTACTTTTAAAGAAACCAAAATGAATCCTGCAGCCTCATGCAGTTGGGTCTTAAACTGTCAGTGCTTTATGACCACTGAGGCCTGACTGATGCCACCAGCCACTGCATGAAATGTTATCTATCACTTAGAAAATCCATAGTGTGATGTATTAACTTGCATAATTAGGTATAGTAAAGTAAAATCAGAGATAAAGATAGTTTTAAAAACGTTTTCTTGCTCTCTCTTTCGGTATTTTTACATTCTTAAAGATACTATCCTAATGAAAATTGGTTACTCCTGCCTTTTTTTTTTATGTTGCTTGAGCCAAGTATTGTGATTCTATATTGATTAGCCATGCAACTCTCAATTATTCCAGTTGTGATTTATCCAACATCTTTGATTCTTCTTCATTGTTCTACTTGCTGTGCCCAGTTGACTGCCTTTCAAAGGGTAGATGAAGATGGAGAGAGAAGGAATGCTGAAATCAGTCAATTTTACCACACTTAAAAATATATCCACTACTTCTCTGTTCAAAGGCATGTATAGGCAAACATGATCGAAACTATTAGCTAATACAAAGCCCTAAATCTATGTAGATTCAGATTATTTATGATTTCTCTTCCCTAATGATCATGGAGAGCTCAAGAGTGAGTTATATAAATATATTCATTATATAATTTTCTTTCAATGTTATTTCATTATAAATTAAAAGGGTGTGTATTTAAGTATTTGGTAACACATAAGAGGATGCCAAAAATTCAAAACTTTACAAAGACAGAAAAGATAAAATTTAAAGACAGGTCCTATATGTAATGCATATAAACATAAATGTGGAGTATTTTAGATGGTATGGATTAAAGTGTATTACTGCATTGACACTAAATAGCCTGATTGTCCTTCAGCCAAGTTTGATTGAAGAAAAATGTCATATTTAGTTGTTAGTTTTCAATGTATAGCAAGAGAAAAATGAGAACAGCTGATGCAAGCAAGAAGAAAGTATCAAGCTAAAAGAGGAGAGAAACATGTACATGGAACTCACAAAGCTTGCCTAAAATTAAGGACTTTGACTTTTTAGAAAGAATTGCTTTTAGGACTGGGTCCTTGAAAGCCATCCAAAGTGGTGATACTAATTTGTATATCTCCGGGGAGGCATGTGAGATGGCAAAGACCAAAGGCAGTGATGATGGATATTGTCCAATAAGATAGGGCAAATCTTAGCTTAACACACTGAAGATGATGAAAGTGATGAACAGCTTTCAGTTTTAGATGTAACTACCTAGACCCGGGTAAGGAATGAAAAGAGGGCATAGTAGACTTTGCTGCTTTTACAATGAGTTGCTAGGAAGAATGACTGAAGTTAATATATTGTAGCAATGAAGAAAACTAGACTTAACTAAGTAGGAGTTAGGAGCTGAGATCGGAAAGCGTTTTGAGAAACAGGAGGTGGTTGAATGTGACAAATGCTGCAAAGAGATTGAGGAAAGATGAGGTTGGAAAATTGGACTGGCCCTTGGGCTTAGTTGTAATGAGGTCATCAGAGACCTCACTGAAGGTCAGTTTCTCCCCAGTGACAAGGGCACAAGCTGGACTAGATGAACTTGGGAAAGGAGTCTTGCGAGAAGAATTGGAGGCAGTACAAGAAAACATAGTTTAGGAACCAATGTGTGACAAGGAATTACTATCAAGAATCTACTAGTCAGAAAATTTTATAATGCTTGTGAAATTTTAACAAAGCTTTCAGGTTGTGCTAAAAAAAATCCCACTGAACTTGAAATAACTTAGTTTGTGTTCAAGATATATCTGTTTTTCAAGTATATAATTTCTACTGCATTCTTTTTAGTTTTTTATTCATCTGTTTACCTACCATTAGGCTAAGAGTGCATAACCCCTACCTCAAAATGTCAAAATAGCCTACCCACATAGAAACAGAAATTAGAGAACAAGAGAGCAAGGAAGTGAGAGAGTAAGACAGAGAAAGAAAAGAGAAAGAGAGGGAGACTGATGAGCACACAAATATATGCATGTACGCACACAGATGCACATGACCATACACACACACAGACACACACAGATGCATATGACTACACTGACACACACGCACAGATACACATGACTACACACACACAGATACACATGACCACACAGACATACGAACACACACAGATATGTATTACCTGAAACACACAAATGCACACACACACACAAACACACACACACAAAATCACATTAGTAGGGAGAAAGGCAGAGAATAATAGGGCCAACAAGTTTGCTTTTCGATAAACTATGTTTATATTCATAACTATTTTCTAAGTAAAAATCCTCAGTTTTGGACATGGGAATTCATTTGTTAATCAGAAAAAAAAAGTATATTTAATATTGCCATCTTTATAATTTGTACTGTACAATACTATATTTGTGGAAGCAAGCATTTATAGTTATATTAAAATTAATAATGAATAGAGAATAATTCATCATTATCGGAGTTAATTAAATAAGAAAGACTACGTTCTTTTAAAATGTGTCAGCAAGTATTGAATCTAAAATCTAAGAACTTTTAACTCATTCCTCTGTGCAAGCTCTATCATATATAAAGTCATTTTCCAAGTAGGGTAAGAGACCATTGTAGACCATTCCACACTGTGTGAGGGCAGAGCTATATCAGGAGACTATTATGGTCCTGCTAGCGCCAGGCATTGATAAGTGAAATTATTAGCCACCAAACACTGGGGGAATGCATTTTTGCATCAAAGGTGCCCTTTACTCCTTAATCAGAAAACTAAACTGCTGGTTCAGATGAGCCGACCACTTAAAATTAAGGAATTCTTCATATGAAAACTCCATATGCTGTCTGTAACTGCCTATTTCTAGGGATTTGCCCCTTTTAGTAGAAACTGAATTTAACATCCTAGAGAAATTTTAGTGTTAAAGGTTTACATTAAACAAAAAGCAACTGTAGGATGTCTTTGTTATTTGGAAACTATGTTTAATGCAAATTTATAAAAAAGATACATGTCACTGTGGGTCACTCCTGAATATTTTGGGGGGCTTTCTCTGTTGGCTATGCAATCTCAGCTAAATGTTTTGAAGAGGAGGAATCAAATAAATTGCCCTATTTTGGGTCTTTCTCATCTGTATATAGTTGTGCAGCTCTACTAGACCTGAAAATTGCCCAGAGACAAACTTTAAAAAAATAGAGTGCTTTTGAGGCAGAAAATTGCTTTTCTGCAGTGTGGTCTAAAGGATAGGCAGTGACAAGACGACAAGAAGTTGTCACTATGCAGTGATATTGTAAAGCATATCCTCCATAACAAAGAGGATAATTTGTTTTTATTTTCTTCTTTATTAGACCACAAAAGGATTTAGCACAATAACACTAGAGCTTTGACTTAAACTCTTGAAAACAGACTCACAATTAGATTTTTGAAAGTCCATCTTTAACCCACACATGGTGCTTAGTTTCTATGTAAAACAAATAGCTTAATTTACTAGAGCATTTAGTATTTCCCAATTTCTTCAATAGCCCTACATGTTTGGGCTTTGGGATAAAATATAAACTAATTTTAGATTGTCTTGGTTTTATAAATATAAGTGAGTTCCTTAGTAGCATTTCAACAAGGCTTTAGTAGTTTAATATTTAAAAAAAAAAGTATTTCATGTATTTGGATTGGCCCCTTGATATTTCTGGAAGATTTTTTCATGTGGTTTAATTTCCATTTTTATGGTGGTGTGAAGGAAAAATGGGAGAAAATATGTCTTTTGTGTGTTAAGGGATTTGAAACTCCTTTGGGTCTGCTATCATGTTAATGAGACAGTTGAGAGATATCAGGATTTTGTGTATTAATCTTAGCAGGCATTTGCACACAAGAACTGCTCATTTAGAGTCTTAATAGCATTAGCTGTGAATTTGCACAAAATTAACCAAAAGAATCTCCATGTTATGGATACATAACATCAAATGTTTATTAAAACATATTTAAAGTATAGTATATACACAGTAAAACTTATCTAAGAATAAAATATTTCATTTAAAAAAATACATTTCACAGTTTTAAAATATTTTGTTCAGTTACACAAAGGGTTTAACAAATAGTCTTATACTTGATCAAAGTTGATATCCTTTGATTTCAGTAATTTTTTTTAAAGTTTACAAAAAGTTTTTTATTCCTTTTAAGACCTGCTTCCCTCATCCAAAACCCATCCAGAGATGTGCATAGTTCAATCGCACCAGTAGACTAAGAGGAAATGAAGACTGGCTGGCCACTGTTCACTTTTCAACTTTTACTAAATTGTTGAATTATAAATTCATAGAGTGGAAGAGCCCTGAGAAATCATCCAGGCCTGCACTCACCTTCCCCGTGAGGATTCACTCCCGTATAAGTAAAGAGACTTATCCAAAATTCACTTTTATTTTCTTACGCTAAATTATATTAGAATGTGCTAAGAACTGGAGGTCCCATTTTCCCTTTTCATTTCTTTTAAAATATCTCTCATTTTTGAAGCACACATCTTTTTTGATGGAAGTCATTGTTCTTTCATTCAGCAAATATTTCTTGAATGCCTACCCACCCTGATTTTTTTGATACAACAAAAGTTACCTAAAATATATATCCTCAAATAGATATAGATTTTTATGTCATTTTTTTTTAGCTTTCCTTGGACTACACCTAGCCACTTTGCTGGGACTCTAGAAGCTCCAAGTCTCATCAGCGCCTACTTCATAGCCCATATCAGCAGACGCTAGATACATGTTTGGTGAATGAATAGTGGTCATGTTTCTATTCTGACTCCTGAATGAGGGTCCTGGAGAGATAACTGATTAGTAGTGGGCATATACTGTAATTCTGAACAATTTCTCTATTGTTTATAATGAGTCCACATTTCGGATGATAATTGCAATTTTTTCTATAGGATCAAACATTTACACTCCTTCCCCTGAAGTGTTAACAAGTGTCACCTAAATAGAATTTGCTTTTTAGTTTCACATGGAACCGTAATTAGGCTATTCTATAAAAGCCACTCTGGAATCACTGCAAAATGACATACAGCAGGTGGGCCCTGTCTTCATTAGATGTGAGTGTGCTGAGCTGTAACTGTCTCAAAGCTGCCACAGTCTCTCGCTGACATGTGGCACTGCTTCCAGCCCGCTGACCTTTCCCTTGCCTGCCCATTGTACTTCTTACCCTCTGACTCTTTTGGTGCAAAATGCTCCATTATTTTCAATTTGTGCTGTGCCCATCTCCTGCCTCGTCCTATTAATCCATGCCAACCACAGAGACAAATGGAAGCAGATGATTGCACACTCAGCATCAACATCGTTGAATTTCTATCACAGATTCTGAGGACTTTGCCAGAAGTGTACTCGGAAGACTCAGATGGTTTAAATGGCTCTCAGTTCACAGATGGGCCATCGCACACCAGTATTTCTGACAAACATTCATGTAATAATCACAGATTAACCACACACTGGCTCTTAGTGATAAATAAACCAGTAACTTTTATAGAATATTTTAAAACATTCATTCAAGAGTAAGTTATCTTTTTTAAAAGACTTATTAAGTAGGATAAACTTCTAGAAATATTCACTATTTAAAATCTATATTTAACCATAATTATAAATCTACCAGTAGAAAATATGCTTTTAAACTGACCAAGAAACTTTATCCTTGAACTTTAGTCATATAAAAGGGAAGTAAAAGGGATGTTTTATTTAAAATCTCATTATCTTGCCCTCTTAATATCCTATATTGTGGTTTTACATAAAGTATAAAAAAGAGTCACTAAGATAATTGTGTCAGTTTGATAAAAAACGACTTAGAGAAAAATCCATTCCCCTTCATCTAGATGGTAGTTTCAAGTTGTTCTTCGAAAACTTCTAGAAACCCCCAAAGAGAGGCAGAGCCAGAGGCTCCCGGGTCCTCACTCCTGTCTCTATTTAATTTTTTTTTAATATCTGTTTTATGTGATTGGTGTTCTCATAATATTATGTTTGAGGAAAGAGTTCTGCTGCTAAAATTAAAGTTTAAAATTCATGTACAGTTGTAGGACAAAAGATGACTTTGTCACAAGCACATCAGAGTACCTCCAAAATTATCAGCAAAATTTAAAAAAATTATTTAAATAGGAAAAAATACACAATTAATCTTTGCTGTTATGGATACGATATTACAATGTAAGTTGTGAGCATTTTAAAGTTAATGTTTTAGTATATAGACATGTGTACAGCACAGAGCAATCCTCTTTAAGCAGACTATTCAGTTGAACAGATTGATAAATAATTCTGAATAAATGAATTTAATAATAGATTTAAAATCTTGTGTAATTTACTTAAAGATAGATCAAAAAGCCATAAACTATGAATGTGATTATCTTTTATTAATTTATTAACTTTACACATTAATAAAAATACTTCTTTAACATTGTGCCTCAAATTACACCTCTTTAAAAATCAATATATTTTAGATAATTTCTCCTTATATATCTTAGATTATTTTCCAAACTAATTCAAGTTTTGTTTCAACATGTTTTGTTATTAAATTACTATAGTGTTGTAGCATTAATTTGATTCATGTTAATTTATATTAAATTTTTGGAATATTCAAGAAATTGAGAGCCACTTTGCATTGAAACTTTACTGCCTAAACCTATAGCCAAATATATAGTTATGTCAGATGCTTCAAAATTTTTACATGTATTGTGATCTTCGTATTAATTATATGAGGTATATTTGAGATATTAAGTGAATCTAGAAATGTGAACAAATACTTAATTAGAATGACCACAAATATTACCCCAATAGTTATTATACAAATTTTTCTACCTAAACTTGATATCCAAACAATTCAAGAAAGTGAAGACAATATTCCCACTTGTCATTGGCTGCACTTAGGTTGACAAGCAAGGATTAGTTGGCCTCCCCAGTTTGTCTTTGCACAAGGTGCCAGGTAGAATTTTAGACCTACTCTCTTCAGAGGCAGATCATTTTTCTTGGACTCAACTATTTGCGTCTCATTTGGAGGAATTCCCACAACCTGTATAAATGCCAAATAGTATGTAAATAGACATGCTATTTTTTTATATTTTAAAATGTATTAAAATTTATTCCATAGACACTTTTAATCCATTGGCGAGCAATTTTTTGAGAAGTATTCTATGAAACATATTCTGTAATTACAATTTTAGCCTTACTATTATTATTTATTTATCTCAGGACCCCAGCTCTTCTCTTGGGCTCCTCATACATGATAGATAACATGGTCTTCTACTTGAAAGATTAAAACTGGTCAAAATGAATCCCTTGAACTCTTTCTCAATTAATATATGTGCTTTTTCAAAGTAATATGTAGATTCAGCCCCTTTTCCTTTCCTTTTCTTCCTAATTCTCCTCCCCGATCCCTTCCTCTCTCTCTCTCTCTCTCTCTCTCTCTCTCTCTCTCTGTTAGGCTAAAGTGTCGCTGTCAGTCTCATCTTTTCTTTGATCTTGAATGTATTTTCCTTGTTTACCTTGGGATCTTATTCTATCAATTCTTTCCTTCTATTAACCACCACATCCCTTCAATGACATTAAACCCCTACATTATTGAAAACAATTCCAGATCATCAGTTTCAACAGTAATTCATTCAAAATTAACTGTTTTATAACAGCAAATGCTTCATGTATGTTTAGGGTTTGTGAAAATTGATGCTACCCGTTTTATTATAGTTTATGAAGACTAGATCGCTTCAAATCAAAAGAAAAAAGCAGTACTCCAAATTTGCATACCTCTTGAAAATTTTGATTTAGATGATTTAGTGTTTTCTTCCCTAAAATAAACCCTTCGTCATAAAATCATAAAATCATAAAAAAAATCTAATTTTTAAGTCAGTTGAAATTATTTTAAGAATTAAAATACAAACAAAATTTTTGAAAAAATAAAAAGCACCCATCTCTTAAAAATGCCAAAATAGCTAATCAGCATTTTTATTGAAAACTTTCTATCAGAACTTTATTCCTTGCAAAATCTGCAATTTTAAATAATACTGTGTTCCATCAAATCTAGCAAAGTACCTACATATATGCTCTAATGTCCCTCAAAGTTTAATAAAAAACAAAGCAAAAGCAGCATTTACTTACTTAATATTTACTTACTGGCTGCAATACTCTCTAGCCTTCAATTCTTTTACATCTACACTGTCCAATATAGTCACTGCTAGCAACCATAACTATTTAAATTTAAATTAATTAAAATTAAATAAAATTTAAATTTTATTTCCTCAGATGTCCTCGCCACATTTCAGGAGCTCAGTAGCCATGTAAGGCCCATGGCTACCATACTGGAAAGTAGAGATTTAGGAACATTTACATCATTACAGAAAATTCTACTGGACAGTTTGCTTTAAACCTGTCAAAACCTCAACTTCCTCTTCTTTGTAAGATGGTGGTAAAGACTGGCTCCAAAGTTGTTACGGAGGTTATATGAAGGCATACGCATGAAAACACATTGCCAACTACTGTATATGCAGAAAAGTTTTTATTCTTTCCTTAGCTCTTTCTTAGACTAGAGCCTTTCCCATAATTATGGCTATTCCTTAAATTGAAAAGGAGTCCATGGGATAAAGATGTATGATATCATAAACAAAACTGTCCATCTTCTGACTTTTAAAAATTTTTTATAGATGCTTTTTTGACAGTCTCAATGATCTTTACCATTTTTATTGCTTACTCTCCTCCACCTCAATTGGTAGCTGTTACCATATTTTTCTCTTCAGAAATAGTAGCTGAAAGTTCTATAATACAATATGGGAACCAGGCTTGTGATGTTTGTGAAGTACCTATTATGATGTTTTGATATTTTTTCTTGAAAGCAAAGACTTAGGTACCATACATTTTAGAGCTAATAAGGTTTTAATATGTAAATGTTGTATCAGTGACCACTAAAAATTTATAAGGCCAACTTACCGATCTTTGCTTCCATTCTCATTTTTGCCAACAATGAAGAAGGGAAATCAATGTTTAGACTTCTTCCTCACCAATACAAAGAATTCTAAAGAAACAAAACCCAATCAATAACAGCATAACAGAAGATGAAACAGCAACAAAAATACACAACAACCATTTACATTTTTATGGAATTGGTCATTTGAAACTAGTTAGAAATTTTTATAGCTAAATAAATGGATTCTAAACTACTGAGGCTTGACTTGGAATTGCTATTTTTACTATCAGTAATTGGAAATTTTATAACAGTAAATGTGAAAGAAAGTGAAGGAAGGAAGGAAGGAAGGAAGGAAGGAAGGAAGGAAGGAAGGAAGGAAGGAAGGAAGGGAGGAAGGAAGGGAGGGAGG
>CM053508.1:60445843-60664009 GCA_028627145.1 Eidolon dupreanum
AGAAAGAAAGAAAGAAAGAAAGAAAGAAAGAAAGAAAGAAAGAAAGAAAGAAAGAAAGAAGAAAGAAAGGAGAGAGGGGAGAGGGAAGGAGGGAAAAAGAGAGGGAGAGAGAGAGGGTAGGAAAAAAGGAGAGAGGGAGAGGGGGATGGAAGGAAGGAAAGAAAAGAAGGAAGGAAGACAGAAGGAGGGAGTAAATTAGAGTAAAAGTAACTACAGTCATTTTCTGAAGCCGGGAGGCTTTAAAAAATTTCCAGCCAATCTCTGTCATGCAGAAATTAGCACTACGTCATCGGAAGGATGAACGGGGTTATTCTTAAATCTCTTCATCTCTCATTTCCACAGTTCCTTGAGTTAAGCTCTCAGGGTCAGGTGCTCCCAAGGAAACCCGAAAATTCATGCAGCCTTTGCCATACAAAAGTCCAGGAACGCTCAGAGTCAAACACAACCTAAATTAGCTTTACAGGTGCTAAATACCCTGACTTGGGAAGCAGCTTCTGCAAGTAGAAAACAAACAGTGTTTAAAAAGCCTAATAAAATGTTTTGCCTTGATAATTGCAGAAGCTGTGGGAAAGAATACATGTTCTCCAAATCGAACTTTGCTAAATAAAGGTCAGTAGCTTTAAGCTTTTTATGGTAGAAGCTCAACCCTGCAGTAAGTGAATATTTTAACCACAGGAACACTGAAAATTCAATGATATTTTCATAATTGCAATCTGAATAGTCAATAAACACTGTAACCTGAAGTACTTCACTTTGAAGGAAATTTGATTGCCTAGCTAAAAAATATAGTACGACATAATATTAATAAACCTAACTACTGAACTCTGAATATAATAGGACAATTATCTCCAGGAAGCATTAGTATTCATTATACCCAAAACATTAGTTTGTATAGACAGCTACAGACATAATGCATGTAGTACAATTATAATGCATCAGAGATGTCCTATTGAATGTTATTTGAAATTTCCTGCACATCTTGTTTTCTCTCTCAGATACTTTTTTTTAATAATGCCCTGGCTAAATAAGAAGAAACACACACACGCGCGCACACACACACACACACATCCATATGCATAGATAAAATATAGATGAGAAAACAGAATTGAACTCTTAATGAAATATGGTAATTTAGAGGATATGAGTTTATGCATAGTTTTGTTTTGTTTTGTTTTGTTTTTGTAGCCCAAATAAGAAATAGTTCAGAGAAATAGTATTGCATTGTGAAATAAATAGAAATGGGAGAGCTTATACTTGCCACTAAAACTTAAAATATCTTCTTCAAAATTTTAGCTTCAATTTGGGCTATCCATTGCTTTTGTTTACTTAGTCATTTATATTAATTTCAAGACATCATAAAATGACTAAGATAAAGGGTAACCATTATAACCAATCTTCTAGAACACAATGTAGCTTTAGAAGTAAAAAATTTGAATGATATTCAAAAAATTAATAAATGCTATCCCAAATTCCTCAGATATGAATACTGTTTTTTAGAAACCAAATATATGCTAGTTTAGAAGGTAACAGCAGAACTCACGACTCTCAAAAATTCTAAATAACTGATAAAACTAACAAAGTAACCCCAGATAAGCAAGGGACTGTTTAAAAGGGAAATGAAATAACAGAGCATATTGAATGGAGATTTTACCTTAAGACAATTTATCAGAAAGATCACTGTTGTACAGATCACCTCTCTGACCTTCTTATTGCTTAATGCTAAGGTGTTGTGGTAGTGACCAGAATCTAACTGAAACATTTTCTGTTTTACCACCTGAAGGATTCCAGAATCTAGAATTTTTGAAGTTCATAGCCTGGACCTTCCATCAGGCCAATAGCACTGAGATAGAAAATGAATGACATTGAGGACTCAAACAAAACCAAGTTTATTGCCACAGTTATTGGGAGGATGGCTAGTACTATTTTTTTTTTCTATTGAAGGGAAAAAATGAAGAAGAGCTCATTTTTCTCATAAATATTTATGTTTAATTTAAATCAGTTCAGCAGTTTTTTAAATTAACTTTTGGTTTGTGTCCATCATTGTCCTTTCAACTATTTCTTAAACTTAAAAAAGAAAACCACATCATAAATTGGGTTTAAAAAATAAAATTTAAAACAATGTGTTATTTATCATCTCCATTTCTATAGTCAGCTAAAGCAAATTGATTGGCATTTGTTTTTCATTCTGTTTATGAAACCAATAATGTAAATTATAAGTGATTTGGAAAATATAGAAGAGTAAAATTAGAAATTTCAAGTCACTCTGATTTTATCACCAGAGATAATTGTGAACAATTTGGTGAATTTTTAAGAACTTTTTTCTAGGAACATATTTATAGTTATTTTGTTTATTTAATATCATATTTGAACACTTTCCAATACTATCAAGCATTCTTGAATGCTTGCTATCAAGTATTACTGACTACATAGTTTACTTAGCCAATGTTGGACAATTATGTCATTTCTAATGTTTTTACTCTTTAAGTAATTATACAAAGAGAATCTTATAAATAAAAGTTATATGCCCACTTAATTCTGACATTTCTTTTGAAAAAAGTTTCTGGTAGGATTAAATAGACCTCACCATTACTTAAAAATACAATTATATGTATAAGTAAATATATCCTACTGGATTTCATACAAGTTACTAGATGAGGGGATAAAATGATTCATCATATTCTAATTTACCTTTAACACCTTTAAAGGTGAAAATATTTACTTATTAAGCCGCATCCTCCATTCTTGTTGTTGCATATAGTTTACTCCTTTATATTGTTGAGTAGTATTCTACTGTAAATTACAATTTGTTTATATATTCTTTGTTGTTGGATATTTTGATTGTTTCCAGTTTTGACCTATTACGAATAAAGTTGCATGGACATCTTATAACAAGTCGGTTTGTGAACATATATTTTTATTCCTCTGGGATGAAAATAGATGTAGAATTTTTTGGTCATATGAAAAATGCACATTTAGCTTTACAAAAAATTTCCAAACCATTTTCCAAAATGGTTGTCTCACTTTATGTACACATTTAAGCTGTTATATATATTGACCAAGGTATGTGTATACACACATATATAAACCATGGTACAGGATAACCCTTGTTATTTAAGTTAGTTTAGGCAGAGTATTTTTCACCCCATAAAAATTTCACATGTCTCTCATAAGAGAGCACTGAAAATGAACAAAGTGCTTAGATCCTAATTAATTTTCTTTGACTATCTGTGTGGCTTTTGATCAAGCAACATAAATCATCAGATGTCTGTTTCTTGTTGGGCAAGGATGATGGCCAATCATTTAACCTTCTGACCTTCTGAATTGTTTATAGGATGGGAGAATCCTTTTGACTGTATATGATTTTAATTTTTATATATTTTTAAGTTTCTAATTTAAGTCAAATTCATTATTTTTAATTGACTCTTCCTTATTTCTTTACAAAATAATAAATAGGAATTTGAATAAAGAGAGCTTTGTAGTAAACTCATACTCCAAAAAATGTGAACATAAATAACTGAGTTGAATCATGCATAATTTTACATTTTGCATTTCCAAGTTGAAAAAGTAAAGCAGAAATCACAGCATAAACTTCTCAACAACATTTCTGTTAGATTTAACATTGTTTTCCTGTGAACTTAAAGGTGTCTTACCTTCTTTTACTTACTTGGAACTTGTAAGGTGAACAACATGTGCTACAATCTGTTCATCCAAATGTAAAGAGAAATTTATCTCTGATATTTTATTTCTACTATTTTGTAGTTCTGTGTCTGAGAATGGAGCTATGACTAATCTTCTGTATAAATTTCATGATGTATTTTACAATAGCTCCCATGTCTTCATTCACATTTTTTAGAAATATGTGCATTTCACTTTAGAGTCTAAGGACATTATAAACATAATTAATATAGATACAAAGATGCATGCAAGATAATAGCTCCACTCACCACCATTAAATTAGAAAGTGAATATGGAATAATGGATTGAAAAAGAAAACTCATGATAAATTTGCTTCAAAATACTTGAAGATAAAAATGAGTCTTTTACAAAGGATATATATAAACCAGAAAATGAACAATTCTGTTTTATAAATTTTCTATATGCATTTTATGTATTTTCCACATGTATTAAAAAAATAACCTGTTCTCAGTTTCAGGGTTCCCAATTATATATAGATTTATTATACTTAATACATGAAGATAATGTAATGATCAAAATGAAATGATATAATTATAGTGTCTTATAAAGTACTTGGAGTAATCATAGGAACTACAGCAAATTTAGATCTCATATACCATTGTCCAACTGTGCATCTGATGCAAGGAACCCCCTCCAAATATTACCCTACCACGGCTGCATAATCTAAAGCCAAAATGCTTCCATGAAGAACTCACACCTGCCTGAGGTATTTCTATTTACTTTCAAGATAGCATCTACTATGTGTTTAATTACATCCTCAAAGATATACAAAAGAATTTAAAACTCAAGTATTTTCAAGTTTCTTACTGTTTAAGGAGGCAAGTTTAATACACATGAAGGAAGTAGAAGACATCAGTACATAGATGTAATCAGTTGCTATATATTTTGATAAAATACTCAGGATAGTGGGAACTTAAAGAAGAAGGGGAGATCCACATGCAGTACCATCCGGAAGACTTTGTAAAGGATGTGGGCTTGAAGCAAGACTTCGAGGAAGTCTTTTCTTATGGAAAGGGAAGTGTAGAGAGGCAGAATTAATAAGTGAATAGAATAGGAAATATCAAAAAATACTGATTAAAAATAGGTTTTTATATCACCAAAAAGGTGAAATTCCAGTTGCATAGTCATAATGGAATCACTTTGAGATACTGGAATTTATCCATTCAAATGTGCTTTCAGCTGTTAAGAATTGTTAAACTAATGGGAATTTCCCAGTCAAATGTAATTTCCTTGGGTTTGGTAACTCAAAGAAAATTTGTTTAAATGATCTGTTACAAAGTATAGCATCTATTTTCCATGGGCAACATTGTTCAAAATGTTCCTGTGGGTGAATGCTGCCTATTTTTTTCCTAGCACAGGTGAACATTTGTCTTTTTGAAAAAAGGCCCCAGAAGATAACAATACGAATGCCGTGTTATAATTCATTTCTATATATACAAAGTGAATATTTTTATTTAATGAAAATATGCAGAATTAGCCATTTCAACAAGATTATATCCAAAATAATATTTAGTGGGTAAAGTAGTGATAAATCATAACAAACAAAAATTTCTTTTCTGTATTGTTAAGCTACCAAGCTTTACAGTCAGTTTATTAAATATCCAAGAACATAAGGTGGTTAGACACGTGGTATAAAAAAAAATATCAAGGTGATTTTTCTTTTTTTTTTTTCTTCATGTGCCTATATTGGTAACTAATTGGAGACAGAGCCAAAAAAGCCCAATTAATTCAGCACTCCAGCACAATTGGTACCCCCTGCTGAGAAGAGACCCAGATCTGAACCAAGCAAAAGGTCTGAATTGGTTCTTCGTAGTTAGAAAGATGTGCATCTCCAGATCAGTGTTACTGACATTAGCTGCATTGCATTCTGGGGTAGCTAACTTTGTAAGTTGCTGGTATCATGCTCAGCTAGTCAGTAAAGAAAGACTAATGTGCAGCCTTTCCTTCTAAACTTAAGAAGAATCTGACCATCACAGATTTGAGATTTCTATGTTTGCAGAAATGTGTGCACCTGTGTGTTAATGGATGGGGTTTATTTGCTAAGTTGCTGGGTTTGATCAAAAAATCCATAAATATTTAGTTTTTCTTTGTGTGGGGATCTACACATGCTTAAGTTCTATAACCGAAGGCATGCTTTTCTACTGCACATATATATTAAAATCTATTCAACTTTCCTTCATATCTCTTAAGGCCTAAACCTTGGCAATTTGGTGTAAGCACTTTTGGAACCAAATTTATAAGGAATTTTTAAAAATCATTTTGAGTTTTATTCAAAGAAAAGCAAATTTTTAATGAGAAGCTAAGAAATCAATAGCTCTGGATCCTATTTGAAGACAAGTCTGATAGTTCATTTTATTCTTACTCTCATATAAAAATGATAATTTGTTGAAATTCTTTATAAAAACTGGATTTCATTAGTAATCAGGAATCTTATAGATTTCAAATTAGTGAGGAAGTCAGCAAACTGCAAGCTCTTCATCTTTTTGTTATGGAAGTAATATCGTATTAGCATGGATATTTGTAAGTTATTAAGATGTTTGTGGGGTAAAAAAGTTTTTAGGGGAAAGAAATTCTAGTGTAAATAAGGTTTTTATAAAATTAAGGAAAGTTTTTCTTCAATAAATTCTTGTAACACCTCATGCTTTAACAATCTTAAGAATTATTGTGTATCTGAGAAGTGTGAGAATTGTACCTGAAATTATTTTCAGTACTATTAAATGGAGTGTTCTCTTTTCCAATTTCTACAATTGAATGTTGAATTGGATGCTTCCTCTGCTCTTCCATAGCCCTCCAGGCAACATATGTTATTAAACCACAGACAGTCGCCAGGGAGAGCCGTGAGCATGTGGGAAATTAGGGTTCCGAAGTAGAGAGAAGTTGGTAAATCTATAAAACTGTGGATAATCTCTCTCTTGGGCCATCTCTCTACTTTAAATTATCCCTGTTAACCAAAGTAAACTTAAGGAATCATTCCATGGTTAATGTGCTTTGATATATTTTGTTCAATTGTGGTCAGGAGGTCTGTCTTACATTTCTATAACAAATGTTTTCTCTTGGTACTCAATGCTATTGATTTTGTGGGCAAAAGGACATGATCAATGAAGTGACAGCTGCAACCTAAAAATGATTGGGGCAGGAAATATAGTAATGATGAGCTAACTTCAAAAGGCTGAGCTTTGAGATGCTTATCTGGACCTTTTGCCTTCTCAAAATTGGGAGGGAATCCTGGGAGAGCTACTTTTTGCAAGGTTTCTGTTCACACATACTTCATGTCAGGTCAAAAATACTGTAAGAGCATCTTTTCCACTGTATTTTAGCCGAGGGGCTATAAACTCTTAAAGGGCACCTTAAAAAAAAAATAAAATAAACTGTATTTGTTATATAATGGAGAGAGGTGACACTGAGAGTTCTTAACTTCAAGTTCAAGTTCTGAGAAAGGGTCAAGTTACATCTTTTACTCTTTGTCATGTGTAAATGTGGCCATCCAAAAATTAAATTTCCTCTACTGTGGAAATACTGGTTGACAAATATATTTCATCTGTAACTGTGCTTACAGTAAAGTCTTCACAATTCTCATTTTATACTCATAATTATTTCCTGTGTTTTATGCTCAGAATTATTGAAACTATTTTATTAATCAAGCAGGTACTGGCATGCTAAAGTTAGGTTGGCACTGTTAGATGCTGAGGATTAAACTATAAAGATTTATATATAATTCTTTACTTTAAGATATCCCATAGGCTATTTATCCACACACACTACATTGCAATGTATTAATAAAACCAAGTGTAATCCATGCAAGAAAAGGGAAAACAACGTTATATAAGTGAAGAAGTCAATGAGAAAATCTTCCTGAGGAAGGAATCTGAGATTAGCATGAAAATTTGAATAGACACTTGTCAAATAGATAAACGTTACAGACAATACCTATGCAAAGTCCTAAAGACTTTGGCAATTTTACCACAGGGAGTTCTGTAATTTTAGATCATATACAGTACCTTGAGAAAGAGAGAAATTAGGCTAAAACTGAGCCCAAGTAATCTCATAAATGGTATAAAATGTCCTGCTAAGGAACTTGCCTTTACCTGCAGACGATGGGCCACCACCAAAGGATTTTAGCAAAGGAGAAATACAGAGATAGACTTGTAACCATAAGACGCTGATCTGAGTGAACTTTTAGCCAAAGAAGCAATGACTCTTATTGTATACCTCTATCTGTTCCAGTTTGCCCCCAAGTATAATTGGAATAGCTAGGAGAACTGGCGTACTTCTAAGGGAACTGATATATTAATAATAACCTTTCTTCCAGTTATACTTTCACATGTTTTTGGAAAATATAAGCAATTTGACACATTATATAAATGCCCCCTACATGTGCCCATTGGATGAAAAATGCTATCCTGAAAGTTTACATATTTTCCACACTAATCTCATTTACTCAATTTAAAAATAGTGGACATTTACAACTTATCAGATGATAGCTTTATGGCATGAAAAGATACTAATGTATTATCAGAGTACATGGAGCACCCTAGAAAGTTAGGCTTATCACAGAAATTGTATCTATCTTATAGCGTTAAAAGTCACAGCAGGAAGAAATGAATTTTTTAGTCTAATATATTATTTAAAACTATAAAACATGTGCCTTTGGATGTGTGTCTTCTAAACTGGCTTTTCTCGTAAATAAGATTTGGTAGTGTTTTTAAAAACAGACTATTGATTAGTTTTTAAAAAAGGCTTTCACTCCTGAGATGTTTGTCTGATATCATTTCAAAACTAAGGATTTTTTGAGTATTATTTAGGTATTTCGTTGATATGAAAACTGAACACTTGAGACTGCAGGCAGTAGAATGCCTTAGGCAACCGAGCATATCAATATATAGTGCATGGAGAGACTTTTACTATTCCTGCTATTTAAAGACCTATTTTCATGAGCTTATTAGCTAGTAGTGATCCCAAAGGAGAAATACAATTAAAACTTAATCATACCAAAAGCTGGGATTCTTCTGATTCAGCGAACTTGTAATCTATTATATTTAGTAGTTTACTTGTAAATGTCTGAACACTGAGAATGAGAATCATATAAATGGACTTCATTCTGTAGTGGTACAACTCCTTTGAACTCACATCATAAGATCTGCGTTTTCTGTGTTCTCATCATTCGATCATGCCCTTCCCCCCTTTTCATACTTTTCAGGGTTTCTAAATTGTGACATCTCTATTTTCTTTTGTGAAAGCAGAATAGCTTTCATTCCCTTTAACTATCATATTATACCATTTGCTAGATCTTAGATATGAAATCAAATCCTTACAAAATAGATGATGCTGAAGAATTTGAGCCCACATTAGCAAGTCAAGTAAAGACTTTAGAGATATATAAAAACCACACTCAGATGACCCTATATTTGCCCAGGAGCTCGAGGTGAACAGAGAGATTTTATTACCCAGAGTTCCAAGATGACTACGTTCTTTCATTTACAAACATTGATTCTCCTGTGTGTCCTTACCCTACCTCCCTGCCCTCACCACTGCCTTCTGTTATGAGATAGTTTGAGCTTCCTCAATACAATGTAAAATAGAAAGAAGCAATGAGAGAAGTAGAGGGGATTTGACATTGCATCCTACAGCAAAGAAGGATTTTCCATTGTTTTCATTCAGGGACCACTCAGCTTTGCTGCTGAAAAGGAATCATGGTCAGAGAGTATCAAGCATGACAAGAGACACTGGACACCAGGGATTCTGCTGGTTATGGTTTCTTTAACCAGCAGAGAATCTAGCTCTTCAGAAAAGAAAGGAACAAGTAAATTGGTTTGTGTGTCATCTGGGAATAGAACTTGATACTTTCATGGGTACTTCTCGTTTGATATTTTTAAGTTCACTAGCTTTAGCAAATTATCTTATTTGAAAATGAGGCTATATGTATATTTTAACTTTGATTCAAATTATAATATATTTGGGTGTCCACTTTTGTCTTTCTATTGTGAAAAGAACAAACAACGCTGGAGCAGAGGGTTCTTTCTACCAACTGAAGAAGATTCTCAATTTTGACTAAATGAAGAGAAAAGACCAAATTCTGTAACCATTGAAGAGCATTTGTAGCTACAACTATGTATGACACATTACTGACAGCCTACATGATCTCCTTAGTACTTGGCTTTTAGGTAGGGTCTACAGAAGTCCTGTGGATAAGTGACTTTTTTATTAAACAGAATCTGGCAACAATGAGTTTGCTAGGAATCTCTCGCTTTCCTCTATCTCCAAATTTCTACTTCTCCCTTTTGGCTTCATTCTTATTCTTGTCAACACATTATACCTATTCTATCTTATGATTTACTGTTTGGAAAGTTTTGCCATTCAATATAAATTTAGAATTTTTTTGAGTGAGTGGCAACACTACTGAAGAGCCCTATTTTCTCCTTTCTTTACAATAAAGCTAGTAGTTTCCCACTGAGGTATACATCACTTGTCCTGTTATATACCTCTAGAATTCTCCACCATCTGACAGTGGCACAACTGCACATCACTGTAACTTAAGTGATTACAAATCAAACTTTCACAAGAGGAAAAACATCTTTATTCAATTATTCCATGCATGTTAATTCCTTACCCACTGTATTCTAGACACTCTTCTTGGAACTTGGGAGAGTCCTGTGAGCAAAACAAATGAAGACAGATGCCTTTATGGGTTTATATTTCTAGCAATATATAATAAACTATGTAATATGTTTATATATATAATGTTATATATGTATTTGGGTGAGTATTTTAACAACGTGAAGTTATTTCTGTGGAAAAGAATAAATTAAGAATAAGGTAAAGAGGATTTGGAGTGTTGAGGATTGAGTGGAAGGCAGCTCTGTTTCTTTCCTTAACCTCTCCACTCGGAAGGTACAGTTACCTTCTTATGCTCTTGGCTATAAACCTTCTCTCTTCTTACATATATAAGTCAGATATCCAAGGGATCAATTTCACTGCTCAAAAGGGACATATGATTCAGATTCTAGCTCTCTCTCTTGCTAAGAGTCATGTAAGAATGACATACATTCTTTTTTGTTAGTTCAGTCCTTTGGTGCATGGCCAAGAACAAGGCTTAGAGTTGAGGAGTTTAAAGAATGATGCTTGTCTATGGCTCCATGAGCAAAAAATCCATAAATTTAAACAATTTACTTCCTCATTATTTACTCACAAAAAGCAACCTTATAAGAAATGGCTTGTGTAGAAAGCTTTACTTGTTCCAAGAGTATGTATGGACAAACAGTTTAGACTGATATGTGTCTATTCAATGACAC
The DNA here is from genome assembly GCA_028627145.1 of Eidolon dupreanum. Taxonomy (NCBI): domain Eukaryota; kingdom Metazoa; phylum Chordata; class Mammalia; order Chiroptera; family Pteropodidae; genus Eidolon; species Eidolon dupreanum. The sequence continues at coordinate 60,456,829 of CM053508.1, forward strand.
TCATGGAGTGCTTGCCAACAACCAGGAAGTAAAGGCAATGTTCTAAGCATCACTTCCTACATAAAGTCATTTCTCACTCAGAATAACTTAAGATTATTACACCATCATCTGCATTTCATAGGTGAAGGATTTGTTGGTGAAGCATTGATGAAACTACTTGTTCTTGACCATTGATTATAGAAATCACTAGTTTGACTTTCTTATGTTTAAAATGAGGCTAATAGTACTTTCTTCATTTTTTTATGAGAATTAAATAACTTCCTATTTAAATGGCCTAGCTTATTACCTGAATCATGGTTATTGTCTCCAAAACTTCATTTCTTTTACACCTTTCCAGAATATTCAGGTTACATGATAGAATTAGACTCTTTTTTTCTTTTCCCTGTGCTGTAGTTATGCCAACTTTCAATTTATCATGCATATAATTTATTTCAGTTTCTCTTGTTAATTAATGATCAGAAAACAATATCCCAATTTCTATGAAATTAAAGATAATAACAAAGAGCCACACAGCATTTCTTATATTCTAGGTATTGTTTTAAAATCTTTACATATATTAACTCACTTGAAACTTTTACATATGCAGTACTATTAGGAGCCTCATTATAAGGACAATGAAACTGAGGCACAGAGGAATCAGAGCACTTGCCCAAGGTTTTGTGTGGTGGATGTAGAGCCCAGATTCAAATGCAGATATTGGGTCCAGAGTTCTATATATCTAAGTGTATATGCACCTGTGTGTATATATTTATTCCACTTAAAAGAAGAGCAGTTTATAAAATTAAGCTTCATTATGGGTGAACATTTGAAGGTCTGTCTCATGATTTTGTATATTCGGGGTTTTTTACTATATCCAAGAAATGCTGAGGCCAGGAGCAGTGTCAAACACTTAAAGACAAATATTTAGCTGCTGACTCATCCTTCCAATCAAAAATGCTGATTGGAATACATTTTAGAATTGATAGAAGCACATGTCAACCATATGTCAAAATTTAGAATTTTTAATCACATGTCAAGAATTGCCTTAGAATCCCACAGTTTGGAAGGGGCACAGTTGTGTGAATGTGCTAATTAGCAGTGATTCAGCTCTGAAGCCTGCTAACCTAAGGATAAATTATCAGTATAACCAGGTGTTGTTTTTTTTCTCTTCATAAATCGAGACTCAACTGTCTAAATCATATTGACTTTTGTGAAAAACTTGATCTCAGGTTATTACTTGTGACATACTGAAAATTGTATCAAACTGCTCCTGGAAATAAATATAACTAAAAGGCTTGGAAAATCTTTTAACTTTTAGTAATTGTAATCAGTGATACATTTCTAGAAGTGCGTTTTTTCCTACAGGCTGTTTACAAAGAAATTGTACTGAAACAAACCACTTCATTCTGATTTATTTTTCTCTTTTAATGTTATTGAAACAGAATCTGTTTTCTGCTAGTGGAGAAAAGTCCAACATAAGACTTATAGATATAAAAAATGGCTTATTATCTCTTTCTTGCCTTCAGATATTTAAAAAGTATATAAATATTGAAAATGTGCCCTTTCAGACATTATTACTGAAAACTTAGCATTGGCAGCTATTTCATGCACTCATCCTACATTTAACAATATTCTTAAATTTCAGATTTACAGGTAATCTTACAAGACACAGGGAGAGAGGCTGGTATTTTTCTCAGTTTGCCTCATCTTCACTGAGAAGCACAACAGGAAGGTGGTATGCCAGGGACGTTACTAGTCACTGTAAATATCCTAGAGGTTATTTGAAGTTTATCTAATTCAGATTTATCTAATCTAAAAGTGTCAACATTATCTAAAAAAAAAAAAAACAAATTATTATGAAAAACAGTCAATTTGACATTTCAGGCAATAACAAGCCAAGAATTCTTATAATCTCCGTGATTTGTCCTCCATAGCCATCAGTGCTTCTCATGACCTTGACTTCAGGTCAATTGTGGATACTATTATTTGTGTCAATGGTCATAAGAGCTGCTGTTTATTGAATGTCTAATATGTGCCAGGATCTGTATTATTCACTTCACAAATGGTACCTCAGTTAATCCTCTCGACCCTATGAAAAAAATAATATTAGCATCCTCATTTTATTGAGGAAATTGAGATCTAAGGAGGTAAAGAACTTGCTTAAGGGCACATAGTAAAGGTCATCCCTGAATGCAGCTCTGGTCAGTTTGACTTCACAAGCCAAGTCTTAACCACTAAGCTATTCTGATAGAATTTCCTGGAAGCCATCAATGAGGCTTTGCATGTGGAGGCTTATTTCTACAGTGTCACTTAATATAATATTATCTGGAAAAATCTCCCAATTATTTATTATAAAACATAAAAGTAGACATATTTTTATGTAATCATTAAAAACAATGTTCACTAGATTGTTGATGCTTCCATTGAAGTAATTTGATAAATTAGCTAGTGAGCTCTTTTTTTCTTTTTCTTTCTTTCTTTCTTTCTTTCTTTCTTTCTTTCTTTCTTTCTTTCTTTCTTTCTTTCATTTTCTCTTCTAAAGTGTATTACCTCTCTGTTTCAATATGAAGTAAGCTATTGTAGACAAGAGATTATCTGAAATAACACTCTAAAGTCAATGAATAAATATATATCATTATAAACCAAAGTTATTTGCTAATTGGCAATTAATAAGTGGGAGAATGTACTAATTTTCCAGGGCTGCCATTACAAATTATCATAAATTTGGTGGCTTAATACAACAGAAATGCATTCCCTCACAATTCTGGAGGCCAGAAGTCAGAAATCAAGGTTTCAGTAAAGCCACACTCCCTCTCAAGGCTCTAGAAAAGACTCTTTCTTTGCCTCTTCCAGCTTCAGGTGGCTCCACATATTTCTTGGCTTGTGTCTGCATAACTTCAATTTCTGTCTCTGTTTCACAGGGCCGTCTCTTTCTTCTTGTGTCTCCTCCTCTTCATCATGTATTTTATAGGGACAATTGTCACTGCATTTAGGACATACTCTGATAATCCAGGATGATCTCATTTTGTGATCCTTTACTTACAAATGCAAAAACACTTTTTCTACATAAAATTATATTCATAGATTTTGAGAATTAGAACTTAAACAACTTTATGAGGAATAGAGCTACAATTTACTCAATACAGCAGGAAATAAAATATGAAATTGTCTTTAGATTTCAACATTGTGGACCACGAGTTAAGTTGGGCCACTAACTGAAGTAAAGAATACAAAAAGAGAGAAATATGGGCGATAAAAGAAAGAAAAGTAGTAATATATTTTATGATAGACCTACTGATAGCAGAATGCCAGTGTTTATGCCTGGGAATGGGTTCAAATTTTTAGTTTGATGCTCAAGAGGTCAGAACTGGAAATACTGGTTTTTGAAACACCTCAAAGTGAAGTCATGGGAGTACTTCAGTTTGGCTAAGGAGAGAGTATAAGTAACTACATTAGGATGAAAAAGTCAGAGAGAGAGAACACCATAGGGCTTGCTTTCACTGGATAAATAGACAGAAGAGGAACTATCAAGAAAGACTGAAAAGGAGCATTCAGTTTGTGGCTGTCAGAAATAATGTATTGTGTTAGGTGCATGATGGGTGCAAGAGTGGAACTCAGGAGTTCAACAGAGGAAAAGCGAATGTAGTAAGATGCCAAATATAAACTGCCTATTTCATAAAATTACCAGCAATCAGGTCTGTGTCTTGCTAATAGAATCACAGCAACATTTCACTTCTGTCTCCTTCATCTAGTGGTTATTCATTGAATGTTAACATGTCAGAAGAATGTACAGATTTCATAATTTTCATTTATCTCTAGTTCTTTGTTTGGCTCCAAACATTTGGACAACAAGAATCTAGTATAATTTTACTATATAGCAAACTGACCAGTATGATAAATATCAGTGGTTGTCACTATTAGACCTCACCCGTGGTCCCTGTAGACCAGAAGGTTCTGAGTGACTGATTTTCTTCTCTCTTTGTGCACATGAGGGTAGTTAGTGATTCTGTCTATTAGACTAAGCAAGTAAACAAGCTTGGCCCTTTGGGCCAGAAGGATGACAGTGCCAGTAGGTTCAAGTTGCTTCCTGTCATTGTGTCGGGTTTTTTTCTTTTCGACTATCATTTAGTTTGGTTTTGATGAAAATGCAAACTTTGTATTTACAGCTTAAGAAAAGTACTCATCTATACAAACCTTGCACCTAAAGCTAGTATCGGCAGTTTCTCAAACTTCTTTCATTATTGTCCTTCTAAGGGGCCTTTTGGACTTTTTTTCCTAATCACCACCCACATATTAGGACTTAATACCGCTGTATATCTACGTGTATACTGTGTTCTTTGGAAGAACAAAAACCATTATAATATAAGAATTTTTTGCAACTTCCCCTCCTGAAGCAATTTTTTTGCCTGGGCAACATTATTCTGTTAAAAATGCATGGATTAGGATCTTTGAATTAAAATTCATTTTAGCACCTACTATAGTAAATGACCATGTAATACAGGAAAGCAGTTACTTTACTTCAAATTGGGATCACTTTACATCTGAGAGAGCATTTTTTACTTGCTTTCCTCTGCTGGAGATTTGGGCATATTATTAATAAAGCTAATGAAAATTTAATTTCATAGATACTTATTGCTGAAGTTAAATTTTTATCACTATTACTTATGATTTAATTTTAATCAAGTGCCACACTGTAGTAAGTACCTCCATAAGTCCATACCTTGACTCAATGAATTGCCCCTGAATGACCTATGTAAAAGTCATCCACTTGTACTTAGTTGTATAAAAAGGAAATTCAAAACTATTCCCACCTATTAGTATCAATCTTTACTTCTTAAGCTACAATAATGAAAATTCATTTTAAACTATATTCTCTGTACATCAGTTAAACATATGTTCTGGTTTTCCACCTCACAAACTTGCTTCTTCAGAAGTATTCAGTAAATAAAAATGATTTTTTTTTTTGTGATTGCTCAAGCCAAAATCTTTGACATTGTCCTTGTAACCCCTAACTCAGTCTACACAGCTTGTTGATCAGCAAACCCTATAAACTCTGCTTTCATCCTAAAACCAAAGTCCAACCACTTCTCAGCACTCTCAGCATAGCCAGAGTGATGATCGTCTCCCACCTTGATGATCGTAAAGTCCACCTAGTCATAACCCTCATTCCACCCTTTTCTCTCCTCAGTCTGCAGTCTGTTCTACAGCAGCCAGAGAGCTGTTAAAATAGAATTTATATCATAACATTTCCATTCACTACCCACTCAAAACTCCCATCTCATTGGTGTAAAAGCCAAGCCCTTAGGCCTTTGAAGCCCATGGAGATGTGACCTCTATTGCATCTCCAACTTCCTTTCTTTTGCTCACTCTGCTCTAGCCGCCCTGACCTCTTAGCTATCTCTTGAACAGTCAAAAACATATCCACCTCAGGGCTTTTGCATTTTCATTTCTTTCACCCAGAATGCTCCTTCCTCATATGTTCCCATGGTTTTCATCCTCACTTTCTTCTATCACAGTTCGAATATCTGCTGATTAGTGAGGTTTTTCTCTAGCTCCCACATTTATATGGCCAAAATGAAAACAAACTCCTGTAGGGGCTACTTATCACTTTTATTCTGCTTGATCTTTCTCTTATCATTTGAACCAATAGCATCCTAAATATTTATAAAATATTAGTCTATCTCCACCCATTGTAAATTTTACCTTCATGTTCATGGCTATATGTCTAATATCTGGCAAACAATCAATGTTCAAAAATATTTCTTGAGTGCAATGCTTCATTTAAATTTTCTCATGTATTACCTATTTATATATTTTAATAATTAAATTAGCTCATGCATTATCTATTTAATTGATATAAATTAAATCTTGTTTTCAATGAACTTCAAAACCACTCTGTTATCTTGTCCCCAATGCCTATTCCCCCTGCAGTCCTTTTTGTTCAAAGGCAAAGAGCTGTTCCCCAGGAGCTTGTTTGCTAGAAGCCATTGAGGAGTCAGAGCATGTAAGAGTGAGGAAAACAGACTAGGTCCCTGCCTTATAGTTTAGTCTTTTATTTGCTTCTGTCTCACACATTTTCTTAAGATTTTCAGTTAGTTTGGAAAACTTCAAAGTGTGTACATTCAGTTATCTCATATAGACTCATGTCCCTGGATAAATGCAAATAATATTTCTCTTTTTACATAGGTATTGCAGAGTAAATGTATTTAATTGCCACATAATTATTAACAACTATTTTATAATAATAAGCTTACATTTTACTTGGTGGAATAGATTATATTATGGAATAAGCATACATTTGTATAATTGGGGTCAAAATCTTTTAAATCACTGTTAGGTAAAATAAACTCAAAACAAAAGTCACTAAGTGGTAAAAACTCAAATAAGAATAATAGTTTATCCTTTTCCACCATTAATTTCTGATACTTAAATACAGAAAATTATTGCCTGAGCCTTAGGTTTCAGTACTATGGTTTATTGACAAAACAAACATGCTAATTCTTCACTTCTTTACTAGGTATAGAACACGACTGTGAATGTACAGGTGGCACCCTAGTTTTTGTGTTCACTACGATGATTATAAGAATTATAATTAAAACTCCACATTAAGAGAATTTTTATTTCAAGTCAACTATTTCTATATAATTATCTGTGAAATTATTAGCCATTAGGTCATACACTGAATACATAGAATAGTAATATAAGAGAAATGTCAAATGGCATTCCATCTTTAAATATTCTACCACAACCCACTGTATGTGATCCATGTCTCTATGCCTTGATTCTTACTGTGAAAGTGATTCAAATTCCCAATGACACATAAAATTGTTAGTTTTATTTATGCAGAGCAAACATGGAACATGATAGTATACCTTGTAGTATTTTGAGAGTCCATTATTGCCCGATGCTGGATTTATCTAACTGTTAAAAAATGTTTCTCACTTCAGGATCAAATCTGCCATCCCATAAAATATGTTGATTGTGATGCTTATTTTCCTCTTATTACAATCATACTTTTGGTCCTTATTTTACTCCTAAAACAAAATAAAGAGGCAAAGATAAAATAATTAGAAGTATGTCTGAACATGTTGTCTTCTATAAAAATCTGAAAAAGGAGGTTTATAGATAAAAATTAATTTTAAAAAAATTCAGTTGAGAGAAATATTCTACCAGGAATTCAGCAAACGCATTCACTCTCTGTAAACTTAAATATGCTAAAGTACAACCATGAGATGATATAAACATTTACATAGAAATTACTGCATTGATTTGGAAAACCCCAAGCAAGAATATATAAAAATTAATTAGATCTGCACTAAATTTTTTCCATTGTTTTACATGCACATCTTATTTTGCCTAAATCCAGGTAATTTAATATAGTAAATGTAGTGTTTTAATGTTAGAGTCTGGAGGCTAAGAAACCTTATTTTTTTCTATAAAGATTCTTTTCATGTTGACAGCAAAATGCAACCTCACACTAAAGAAATGAAGAGCCTATTGCTATAATTAATGTAATTAATTTTGAAAGCATTAAAGATTTAAAATGACTCATAATAAAAATCATAAGACAGGCATTTCATTTTCTCACAGTTTGTTCTATATTTCTGTTTGTACCTCTATGTTGAATTTAGAAATGTTAGATTGACTTTTTAATTAGCTCTCCAATGACCACTGATGTGGCTGACCTTTCCTGCATTATTAATTACCTAATCTAATATCTTGCAGGTGCACATTATTAAAAACAAATCCAAAAAGGTGGTGTAACAATCATTAAATTTAAATAATACAGAGTCAGGATTTGGAGCACCAGCAGAAACTATCTGGTCAGTTTCAGATGAAGGTTAAAGGACTTAATTCACTCCTCTTTTAGTCTTATCTAAACTTACACAAAAGAACATTTGTGGGGACATATCTGAAGCCAAACTCTTTTATCCCCTTGTACTGCTTGAAAAGTGACTAACTTCTAGAATCATTTTTAATATAGTGATAATACCAGATCATGGACCCCCTACATAGTGGTCACAGCTTGGCGATATCACTTTTCATCAGTGAGGAGGTCCAGCTGAGTATCAGACACAGCTTTTCAGAAACTGATACCCCTGGGTTCCTCAGTATAGATGACTCTACAACTCTCCATGGTTTCCAGCTGAAGTCTGTCTCAGAGCCCTCAACCCCAGCTGAGGTGCCCTCAGTGTCTAATTATTCAAGATGCCTTCTATTAATATCCTCTAATGTAGCTCTGAAGAGGCATTTGTTGGACTAGCCAGCTGTAAAGGCCTTTTTCATACTAAAGTAGGAGGACATAGATGAAGAAGTGCTCAAGATTTAAAAAAACATTCTGAATTTGAATGCCTATAATGTTAAATATCAAAAATAGTAGTTCACCTAAGACTAGAAAGTGAAAGAGGGGTAGCTGGCAAATCAATACTTAGGGTTTTAAATCAGAGATGTCTTTCAATTAAATGAATAATTGGTACAAATCTATATTGGTCAATCAATGGCATGGGGGACTATATGGTAAAACAGACATGTTTTATATATTCATGGCATCGTCACCCTACCACTTACTAGGGATCTGACTTGACATGTGATTTAATCACCTTCTGTGGCCTCAAGAATTGCTTGTTTGTTTTTTAAAATTTAAGAATCTGAATCAGGTGATATATTTAGTTCAACCTATTGTGATCCCATAATCTTATTTCCTAGATTAGGATTCTATAATCGTATAAGGGCGACCAAGTAAAGAATTACAGCCTAGTTAGGGGACAAAATTAAGACAATAGTCAAGAGCTAAACTGGATAGCAAATATATGTAGAACAATAAAAATAGCAATGTTAATTGACATAAGATTAGAGGAGATGTCAGAAACAGGGGAACTTTGAGCTGAAAAAGGAGACGTGTCCTAGGCAGAGGAATGACTGCAGAAAAGGTTTTGGAAGCATATTTGAGAACTCTGAGGAAATAAACTAGATTAAAAATGGAATAATAAAAAGAAGTTTAAAAATGATGACATAACTAAGGAGAGAAGTTTCTCAAACAAAAGAGTAACAAATGAAAGCAATATTTAAGAAATAGTAGTCTCACAGTGGTGAACGATTTATTCATTCAACAAATTTTTATTGAGTGCAAATGATATGTCTAGCAATCTGCTTGGCACTGAGAATTCAGATGTGAGCAAGTTGACACCCATGTTCCAACATCTGGAAGGTCCAGGGCCTAACAGTGGTAAGATTCAGATGTAATAAACACCATATTGTAGGGTGAAACCTACCCAGTATGGGAGATGTAGTCAGTGAAGACTTCGAGGACATAGTGATCTTTGTTTTGAAACTGGAAATTTGGAGTTAATCAGGAAAGGTAGGTGATAGGGGCAGGATGGTACATGTTGGGGAGGAAGAGTGTTCCAGATAGAAGGACCAGCAACTGCTAAAGTTCCAAAGAGAAAAGGAGATGAGGCAGGAAAATAAAATCAGATGTTATTATAATTATCCGAGCATGAGCTAATAATAGTCTAGGGCAAATGGGTAGCAATAAAAAGGGAAAGTAAAATACAAATCTGAGAGGCATTTTATTATAATAGTAAGTTACAAATACACATTTAGAGAGCTCCAGTATTAAAATGTAAACGGATACAGGGAAATCATTCTCCATGATTTTGTTATCCAAATATGCTAAAGAAAAACATGCAAAGTTGCTTTCCTTCTGCCTTTATTCGAATATACACATCAGGATGAATTGAAGATTATAAAATATTTACTTGCCATTTTAGAGATATAGGAAATCTTTATAATTTAGACCATTTAATGAGCAGAATTTTAGAAATATAATAGCCATAGTATTTTGTCACCTTATATATTAGATCATCTTGGTATACCATTTACCAGATTTAAGAAGTTTAATTTAGTTGTCTTTATCTTTTATTTCTTATGTAATTGTTTGAAATAAACTATTTCATTTTTGTCATATTTTGTGTCTTTGAGAAGAAAGAAACATTTCTTATATAATAGATAAATGAGACATTTAAAATCCTAGGTGGAATATATTGAGCAAGATATCCTACATTTTATAGATGTTTTTGTTTTCTATGTATCTATCAGATGACTACTGTCTAAATCTGGAAAGAGTTTAACACAATTTTTTTTTAAGTTTGTTTATGGACTTTCACTTCAGTGAGTTCAAAAACAAAGAAGTTAATTTTAAAAGCGCTTTTATTAAGTTAACAGTGAATTAAAAAACCAATGAAATTAATTTTAGAGTCATTTAATTTAGTTCAGAAAAGAGTGAGACTCTTTTATTAACTTAATTATTTTGGAATTCACTGTTTTAAAGTCCAATAAATGTTATGTATTTTATTTCCAATTAACTTCATTGTGCCAAGTCATGTTTATTTTGTCTGTGTGACTGAATCTTCCCTTTCATTTTATGCATCATCTGACCCATTCACAGATGAGCTGGTCTCAGGATAAATACATTAGATATTTGTACATTGCATCTTGAATTACATCTTTTTGTTGATTCTTAATTTTCAGAGTTGACTTATTCTCCTGCATCAGAAGTGCAGCAGGTTGGCACTTCTAACTGCCTATTGCTGACAACATAAACTGTTACATGGTCACTATCTGTGATATCCTACCTGTCCCATTTGCTAATGTATTGGCATTCATTTAAAATAAAATTTAGTGAACTGGGTTTTTCAAAGAAGGTAATCTGTCAGTAATTCTTTAATTTTTCCATCATGTTTTAAAAAAGGAAAATCTGAAAAATGTAAAATACAGTTAAATATATCCTTCATATACTATGTCCAGTTGTAAAAGTGGTCTGTTAGATGACATTTATGCAAAGATAAGATAAACCTCAAAAACCTCATATCATTATTATTGGTCATGTTCTGTGTTGTGTTGTTTTGGATGAGTAATCTTCTGAAAACTCCTAACATTTTTTATCTGCCGGTTTTACCTATGGATAAAATTAAAAAGAAATAAAATTTTAAAAAGTCTTACCTCCCTAGTTGAGGCTGAAAATGGAGCTGCCAGACAGAAAGACTGGTTAGGGCAGCACCCATGTTAAATTTCTTCACTAATTGGCTGACATTCAGAGCTTGAGGATCAGCAGCTGTTGAAGCAAATTTAGTCTGGATATAATGCAGATTTTTTATTTATTTCAATTAATTACCACACATATCAAAATCTCTTCTAAACAAATTCTCAGATGAATACCTATAAAGGAAGAAAGAGTGCTTAGGTGTGCATAGACTTGTACTGACTCTTTCACAGCTTTCTATATACTATCAGCTCATTTTTATTCGTATAGAAACTTACTTGACCTTCTGTAGAATTATGGAAATAACGTAACTGTACATCAAAAACAATTTTGATGTGATTGCAAGGAGAAATTGCTAATGGTAGAATATACATGTTTTAAAGCTTATGAAGTATCTGGGTAATTGAATGTATTTAGTATATGTGTCTCTGCATGTGGAAATAATGTTAGTATAAAACAATGGAAAATCGTCTTTACCATATGCTTATAATGGCAATAAAGTATACAACATGCATATTGCAATATCTGTGCACTTTACTAAAAGTTTTTTATCTGGAAGTAATGTAATTCTGTATGATGCAGTGCTCTAATTAGAAAGTGCTTTATTAGACAGAAAAGTAAATAGGCCACTCCAAACTACATACTGTAATTGGTTACTATAGAATGCAGAATATGTATAACATATGCCTAAAAAGTATACGCTTATTAATTTGACTATGTTTTATTCATATAGATGAATTGAAGGTAGTCGTTTATTATTTGCCAAACAATTGCTTTAAAAGAATAGGAGAGGGAATGGTTTATGCAATTACAGGTCATTTGTATATATTTTAGCTTTAAGAAAAAATGAGTACATTGTAATTGCAATTAGTTTATTATTTATTGTTGAAATTCCTAAATCAGAATACTTGTCATGTTTTAGTTTAGTCCACCCTTGTAGATTAAATATTTATGAAATAATTTTTTATTAGGAAGATGTAGAGAAAATGGATTCATTAATATATGTAAATGAAGCATGTATGCTAAATATGTGTTGCCACTTATATTAGGCAAAGGGAAATAGAACACTCAAACATTTACCAATATGATCCAGCAAATTTTTGCTCTTTGTTTGAATTCCAGAAAAAGCAAAGTTACTGCAATGAGAGAGCAAATTAGAAAACTGGTAAATAACTCCCCCAAAATTCTCCTTCCATATAACTTTTGACATAAACTCATAAAAGTATTTAAAATTTTTTCATAGAATTATGCAGCATTTTAGACATACAAAAAAATAAAGTGCAATGATATACATATTCCCACCACTTAACTTAAAACAAAAACTTTGGCAATGATTCAGTCCTCATTTGAACCTTTTCAAGTCACTTCCTGTATATTCCACCACTGGATTGAATTAGGTATTATAAAAGTACGTTTTAAATGACTACATTTAGTTTTCTTTGAAAACTATCAACTAGTTAATTACATAAATTAAATGGGTAAGAGCACGTAGGTATTTTCAAAAACACTGAAAATGAACTACCCTTGTTCCAAAATATTTTGCTTACATACCAACAACTCAGCAATCTAACAAAACTAAATCTCTGGCAATTATTTTATTTATTAATTTGTTTGTTTATTTAAAGGAGTTAAGGAGAGAGGGGAGCAACATCCCAGGGGGTGCCTGAATTACCTGAGAATGTGCTTTTAGTTCCCTCATCGCCGGTTTAGGGGGGGGGTGTTGCAAGTGTATTTCTTTGAAACAATGTTTAGCTAACGACTCAAGAGGACTACTCAGAACTATTGAAGAGCACCTCAAAAACAGATACTAAATGGACTTTTGTCAGGTTCTACTAGTAGAGCCATCCATCGGCAGCACACCAAGTTGAAATAAATTGAATTGAAATCAGCAAAGGAGCATGCTGTTTATGGATAGGATCGAATCAACTTCCCCTTCCTGTTGGAATTCAGAGACAGTATTTCATAGGAGAGTGAGTACTTCTGGAGGCTCAGTGCATTTCCCAAGCCTGAAGGAGTATGTAAAAATTGGATGATTCAGATGATTCAGGTTTTACGTCTTTAAAAATGTTATTACATCAATACAATACAGTTATTGTTTTAGTTGATTAATCTTCATCATGATCTTATAATTTGTATTGCCTATATCGATAATTTGTATTATATTAAACAAAGCTATTAACAGAAGTGTTTTTACTGGGGGAGGCGGTGAGGAAACATGAGCATCTGGCAACCACACCTTGATTCATTTTAGCCCCTAGAGTCATGGTATGGTGCATTAATTTCTCAGTTTGTAATTTACCAGCTGCATTTAACGGAACCAATTTTCATTACATCTGTTCTATGGTTCAAAGAGCTCTTTTAGTTTCTAAAGGGGGCCAGCTTCACACAGATTCTGTGAGAGGCTAATACACTGTATCTTGAAGTATTAGATAGCCAGGGATAATTCCTAGTTTTATAGCAAACAAATTATTTTTACAGAGGCAAGTTTTACATTCATGACTTACCACTGGTAGATTTCAAATTAAAAGTATAGCATGCCCTTTCCCCAGGAATTACATATTGATTTTCATGTCATTTTTCTTCATAATACCCACTGATCGCCTGTCTTTGCAATTGGTGGTAGATTTATTGTTTACCAGTTAAAGGAAACATAATTATGCTTAAGTAAATCTCTTTGTAAATTGCAGGTAGTTACAGGATGAATATTTCTTAGGCGAATGTGGAATTTATAAATGGCTTTAAAATTTATTATAGTAAGCATTATATATGGACAAGAGAGGGTCATAGCTCTCCATAGTGTGTAGTGGAAGCATTTTTAACAGTAGAAATGGTTTTGCTTGGGCAACTTTACATTCTTGGTGTGTAATTTTAATCTCCATAAAAATATGTCGCTGTTGTGTAATACCAAATGTAGGATTCCAGTTGAAAGCAACTTTCAATGCAAAGGGTTTTCGCATGGGCAGAAGAGAAATTTGAAATGTTCTACAATGCTTTGAAGTTCTAAAGCTTCAGCTGAGAGAATTATAAACCATTAAACCTGAAAAGTTTCCACCTGATGGTCATGAAATAGCATGTCTATATGAAAACTGACTCTGCTTTACTTCCTCAGGCAATTTTTTTTTCCTTTTCAAGTTTCAAAACTATCATGCATCATGTATATTGAGAAGATCATCTTAGACTTTATCTTTTTGAAATCATTAAAGTGCATAATTGTATTTATATATAAAGGTTCAATGACATAATAATTTATTTGTTCTTAGAGTTCCACCAAACCAGAAATGAAGTTTGTACCCAAATTAGAGGTGACTTTTGTATTTTGTAATCCAATTCAAATTATCATTTTGTTCTTGCCTAAGAATAAAAAAAAAGAAACAGTTTACTACTAATTATATTCCAAATTTATAGCTATATATTTACCTTACAGATTACCTAACATTTTACCTGCATCTCACTCAAGTCTTGACACAAGATGAGGGACCTGGCACAGGTCACAGAGGGAGAAGATGACAAAAATCAAACTTAAGCCTTGTGACTCCATTTACCAAACATTATATAGTCCTCTGTTATTACTGTCTTATTGTTAGATCTAATTTCAGGTTTTTATTTCTGGCATTGGGAAACAGGTGAGGAGATAAGGATAACTTTCAAACAGAATGAATAATTTGGCATTATAAGACTATTTTCCTTCCATTAAGCTGAAAATATAATTACACAACTAAAATCATTAAATTTCATTTACTAAGTGCCCAAAATGTCCAGCAAGCATCAATAGCTGTATAAAACATAATAAAAATAAGGCCTCTCTTCCCCAGGAAACCAGATAAAAATAGTAAATCGGGCATTAGGTATTACTGCAGTGATATATTTAGGCAATGCTTGATACTACATCTGGCTTCCAGTAGTCAAAAATGTGTCTTGAGGTCAAAAATTCTTTGTTCATACATAGAAGAACATTTATTGCATCCTTATAGTCACCAAGGGACTCATTTACTTGAGTAAAATAAGAGAGTAGAACCCAGTGTCTGCCACTGACCTCAAGTCTAATTTGGGAGAGATATCGTCTCATATATGCTACAAGGTTTAATGAACAAATTCAAACAAACACTTGAGATGATTCAACCACTGTGAAATGGCTATAATTTCAGTGTTTACATACTTAACAATAAATCAATTTAAAAAATACATATCAAATATCTATTATGAATGAGTCCTATTGCTGAATGCAGGAATATAAAACAATTTATAATAAGGTTCTTGTCCTAAAAGAGCTTACCTCTACTTCAAGAGTGAAAAAAGCAAACATGTGACTTGAAAAACAATCATAGTAGTTTGGCACCTTTCTATGAAAGTTACAATATGACCATTCATCATTTTTTGATATTTCAGAATTTTACTATAAAACACAACATATTTTCATGTAAGACCCTAAGTACACAATAGGAACTGTTTGTAAACATTTATCCTACATAGAGTTTATTTTTTATTTTTTTGGGTGAGGCAACCCTTGGTTGACCTCACAGATTGTAAGGACCTTATCAGCTTACAATCCCTTATTTATTTATTTGTTTGCTTATTTGTTTGTTTGTTTGTTTTTACACCTGCAGCACCTAGTCTTCCTAAGTGGTCTCCTATACAAGTACTAACCAGGCCTGACCCTGCTTAGCTTCTGAGATTAGACGGGATCGGGCTTGTTCAGGATATATGACCATAGACTATCCTACATAGAGTTTACAATTAGACCTTTAGAATTAGGTATGTCATTATGCTAACATGCATGCTTCTCAAATTCTAGAAGTTTTAAAATTGGAATTTATCTTACAAATGATGGCATCTTAGTATTATATCATAGTTTAGTTATTTTTATCATTCTCAGTGATACATAAAATAATGGTGAATCTTACAATCAATAATAATTTATTGATAATAATGCAATGAAATATAGTGTGTAATAGAAAATATGGTCCAGGTAACCTAAATGTGCTATCAATTTCCAGTTTTAATAAACTTTTAAAAATTCCACATATAATATTAAAATACTTATCACTAAGAATCAACATTCTTCTCACTCTGATAACCACTTTAAAGATGCCATTAATCTTCAGAAAATTTTTACAGAAACAAGTCTTGTTGCTTTATTCATGAGTAAACTGAGGGCAGAGAGCTTAAGTAATGTGCTCAAGGTTATAGTGGCATCAGAATTCAAAATTCTATATAATATATCCATCTTACTCATTTTTTTATATTTAAAGCAAAATGTGTTCAACGATCAACCATAATCAGGTGGTTAATTTAGTAATTATTTTATTTACCTCCTTAAAAGTTAGGGTTCTTTGGAAAGCATTTAGATGATATGGGATCTCATAAAAGGTTTTTTAAATAAGTGTGAAACAATACCTTCTATTCTTGTTTCTAACTGAATTTCCTCTGGTAGTCAGGAGCAATCAAAATTATTCCACTGATTTTTGAACTCATAAACTTGGGTTATAGTAGAGCACAAAGGCCCTTAGAAATCATCTACTCCACCACCATTAAACAGCTGATGCTCAAAGTGCTTCTGTCAAGGTGAACTGTCAGTTCCAGGCAAAACTGGAACCTCGGCTGAGTGCTGGGTATGTGTGTGCTATTCCATTTCACTCTTGCCTTGATCTCTCTCTGGATGGGTTATCTAAACTTCATAAAGAGGTCTTCAACCAGTACTTGTCATCAATGATGAAAACCATGTTGTTTTTCTTTGTCGCAGACAATTACATTTAGAACTACATACTGATCCTGCATTTCTTTTATCTTTTATGTTTTCTCCTTAGTTCCTGCAAACCAACAAAGCTGACCAAATGTTCATCCTGAAAAATAACAGCAGGGAACACTAAATGTCTTTTGATCCTACTTCTTCATCTTTCATTGCCCCAACCATGGCCGTACCAGTCACAATGCTCAGTCTAGCTTCCTGTCCGAGAGGTTTGAGCAGACACTGATGTATTTCCTACATGTAAGACCCTTATAGAAACCTAATCCTAAAATGTCTCCCCAACATTAATTTTTTCTATAAATCTTCATTTAAAAAGGAAAACTATTTAGAGCAGCTTTTCGCTACACCAAAATTACCTCCCCTAATTTATCTTTTTGTATAGTAGTACTAATTTGTGTTATACAAAACCCAAAGACGCAGGGCACACAGACTATGACAATATCTCAAATTGTACTTGACAGTTTGTTGACATGCCTTGCGTACTTCACCCTTCACTGAAAAGTCAGAAGAATTATAAGGTCATTAGCACTAACGTTTGAACAGAAACTGAAAGGAATGCCCACCAGTGCAAAGAGTACCCTGAGGACATATATGCTATTGCCTTTTTAGGCATAGACAGAAGCTGCCTGAGGAATCAGAAAACAAAATAAATCTCAGAGAATGGGAAGGTGTGGGCCTTCACTTGGATAGGCAAATAGAGAGAAAGACTAAAGCCCAAGTGAGGAATGTGGGACTCCCTGTACTCATTGCACTGACCGATATTTCAGTGTGCTTTTTTCTTTTCTTTTTCCTAATCTGTTCTAGGCTTGTCTGGTTTCTTTGAGCATCAGACCTGTGATTCTTTACTAATTTGCTTTGCTAAAGTAAAGCTATCTATATGATTGAAGCCAGAGCAGGAGGCCAGATGCTAGCATACTGCTTGCACCTGTCTCCAGCCAGCCCCGCACATTTGTCTGTGAGGAAGACATGGAAATGCATGTGCACACACACGGACTCTGGCCATATGCTTAAATCCACACAAAGCTCTATGAAACACTTCTTCTCTTTGTAATAAGCCTCTTCAAGATTTGCTGAAGGGCAAAAGAACACAGCTATTGAGCTCTCTTACCTCCACCTTAAAAATACATGTTTATTGCCCACAATATTTCAAGTAATTATTATGAGGGCACATTTCTAGTCACCAGAAAACAATGTTGCACTGCAAATTTCTTTGCCACCTAAAAACTCCAAAGCAACAAAAATAACTTTTTCAGCCGAGTCTCTAGATAATTTGATGTGCCTCCTAAACAAAAACAATCGAGATAATTCATCTTGTTCCTCTTCAGGTTAGAAGGCGACAGAGAACATAGCTACAAAGTAACTGTGTGAATGCTAGCATAGAGAAGTTCCACTTTTGCATTTTCAGCACTACACTCACAGCAGCCTGAGATCATTCTCCAGTCTGAACAAGATCAATGACAAGGTTGCAGGGTAGACTCTACCTGGCTTTAGACTGCTAACTTTATTCAGAATGAACTGGGATCCATATTGTCAGCTTTCTAACTTGTCACCTTTGGAGGCTGAAAATGCAGTTTCTTCTCCCAAATAAAAGAAAAAAAAAATCCAATCCTCTGAGCCTTCTTTCTAATCTCTTGTCTTTTTTCATTACACGGAATCAAAAGAAGAAAGGAAGCCTTGGCTGTTTCTAAACATTCTGGCAAACAGCTGGACAGTCATGGGTTGAATTGTTTTGCAGAATTTTTTTTTTTTTGTGGGGGCGGGGAGGATGATTTTATATAGTAAGTTAATGATCCAATTTACATTTCTTCGAGGTAACAATACATCTTATAGTGGGGGCGACATTTATGGTAGAGCCTAGAAGAGTCAAAATTCAACCTTTATAATCATAAGGTAATGCCACAGTAATTTCTACATTGATTAACGGACGAAAGATCCTCCTAAGCTATACTTCTGTGGTAAATTTAAACAAGATATAATCACACAAAAGAAGCAAAGCCTCCAGACTGGTATTCAGATTTGATAATTCTCTTTGTCTTATTTTAAGGCTCAAGAACACAAACTAAGATAATAGAGGTTTTCAACTGATTCTGAAATGTAAAAGTATCGTGAAAGGGACAAATGGAAAGGCATAATAAGCAACACACTATAGGAGTCTGGAACAGAAAGAAAAAGTATCAATTTCATCATTAGTTGAGTAAAAAGATGTAATTGTTCCAGGAAACAATGGAATCCTTAGGACCACCCTTTTAAAAGTTAATTGGATTGTCTTGCTTAAAGGACTCTTTTTCTTTTTAAAATTTTGTAGCCCTCATGTTAATATTCATTCCCAAGACAGGATTAAAATTCTGCATCTCACTATCTTAACATTACTTATATTTTTA
Organism: Eidolon dupreanum; assembly: GCA_028627145.1. Classification (NCBI taxonomy): domain Eukaryota; kingdom Metazoa; phylum Chordata; class Mammalia; order Chiroptera; family Pteropodidae; genus Eidolon; species Eidolon dupreanum. Next base: position 60,475,976 of record CM053508.1, read on the forward strand.
TGGTTTCTAATGTCTAAAATTCAGTTATATTAATAAGTATATAAAAATTGATGAACTTCCACGTGTATGCTAGAATAATGGAGAAAAAATATTTTAGAAGCTTCTGGGCATGACTCACAAGAGAATATTTCCCCTGACATCAGTACAATACAGTATATTTACCTTGCAATAGGAGATGTTTTAATTAATTCAACTTTCTTCAATTAAATCTATTATATATACTGTACTATGTCAGGCAATGTACAAGATTCAAAGGAATTATAAAATGTGGCTCCTATTCCAAAGTAACTGGCAGACCGGTTGCAAAAGAAAAAATAAAATAGGTAAGAAACATTTAATAGCAACACAGTAAATCTTTGATTGCTTTTGAGGTAGTATAAAAATTTTAAAACAGGAGACAGAAGATAGAGGCTGCTAGTTCCAACTCTTTTACTAATTCTGTATGTAATGTAAATTGGCCTCAATAAAATAAAGAAATTGGATTAAGTGATTCTAAGTGTCTTTCCAGCAATGACATAAAAAAAAAAATCTAAATATTTGCATAAAGAGAAGAAAGAGGATATTCAAGAAAATAAATTAAATTGGGCTGGGGTGCCTGATGGACAACCTAGAGGAAAATGCCAGAGAAGAAATGCATCTATACTACTAAAGCTCATTAATATTATTGTAAAATATATGTGTGAGTTCATTTCCTTAACCTTCTTATTATTTTCATTTAATATTTTGGGTTTTTCTTCATCATAAATTCCCCAATGATATTTCAACAATACTTCTAACCAAGGGATCCCCAAACCTCCAGTACCAGTCCGTGGCATGTTAGGAACCAGGCCACCCAGGAGGAGGTGGGTGGTGAGCTGGTGAGTGAGCAAGCAAAGCTTCATTTGTATTTGCAGCCACTCCCCAGCGCTAGCATCAACACCTTAGCTCCACCTCAGATCATCGGGCATTAGATTCTCATAGGAGCACCAGTTGCTGGTGCCAAAAAAAAGTTGGGGACTGCTTTTCTAACCAACAAAACACTGTAAAATAGACTGCCCACTAAAATATTCAAAGAGTTATTTATAATAGTGGCCAAGTATATCTAAGTCTATATGTCCTTACAGTAATTTGCCAACAAAATAATAGCTTAAATATTCACAAAGATTGACAAAAACAAAAGCCACCAACCACTGACTGCTTCCAGAAGGTTTCATAATTTCTTGGGCAAATCACTCATCAGAACTGGAGTACTTATTGGCTTTATGTCATTTTTACTATTCCCCTTAATAATCGCTTCACTGTCCAGAAAGCTCTTCCAAGGAGAGCTGCCATTAGTGAGAGTCTAGCATGTCCTGAGAACTGGTCCTTATCCTAAAACTATACTTTCCTATTTTCTTTCCTCCTTTCATCTTTATAGTGCTGTTGCCAAATATCGTCAAGACTTCTTGGGAAATGTGTTGCCTGAAAGAATATTAGAGTAAACTAACATGTTTGGAAAATCCAATGTATAAGAATAAGTATAAGCCCATATACATATATTTAAAAATATAAATAACCATTTCTGTCTTATCAAGAATATTCTATCTAAAATCTGAGGTCTATCAATAGATCTGATAACTCAATTGATTCCTCAATTTCTTCCAGGTACAATGCATTAGGCTTTGCAAAAGTGACAGTATTTCAAGTATGGAGATATTCTTTAATACAGTTCTTTCTGATTCAGCCTGAGGATCTTCATATTTTCATTATTATTTTATTAAATATTATTTTTTATCAATTATTAATAACTGAAAAAATACAAGAGCCATTGATCAACTTGAACATTTTCTTTGTCATTTAAAGTATTAAATAGTGAATGAAAGATTATTGTCCTGGGTTTTACTTCAATGTATTTAATGAGTACAGCCGAATACTTGATAAAAACATAAACCAAAATTTTAACAATGTTTTGAGTGCTTTGTGTTCTATAGTAACCATCTTTCTGAATTTTCATTCTCAATATTACACATTAAATACATCTATTTACTCTTTATCAACTGGTGAACTTAATGTTATTTGTTTTAGAATATTGTATTTTAATTTAATTTTTATAAAGTGGCATATATCTTTATAAAATTATTCTGCTATATGATATAAAAATATTCAAAATTTGCCTCCAGCTTTATCATTCTATTTTTCTAAAGAAGTAATTCTTAATATTTCTTAAAAAATATCCAAATATTAAGAATATAGATGTCTGAGTAGTTAAATTGAAAATAACTAAATATTTTTAAAAGGTCTCTCACTTGCATTTTATGGAAGAGGGGAAATTTTTAAAATGAGAAATTACAATGATAAATCCAGTAAAATTACCTTCTAATTTTTAATAAAAGAGAATCTAGTATTGCATTTTTTCTTTTTCCATTTAGGACATGGAATTTGCTAGAAAACTTTAAAAACTAATTTTTTAACATCTCATACTACACCTGGTTTGTAAGTAGCTAATTGATACTTTTCAGTGCTTCTTTTTGACAATGTGACTTATATGAGGAATCAATAGATAGAAAGTATCTTGTTTATGGCCACCTCATATTTGTTTTGTAAAATTAAAAATATATACCCTGAAATTAATTTTTTTTCTTTGTCACTGAAACCTTAGAAAGATATAAACATATCTTAAGGATAAATAGTCCATTTTTTTCATCATTATGGAAGTCAAATGTTGTAAGTTTAAGGCAATAATCTGCCTAAAGAAAACATTAATCAAAGAAAGATAGCACAAATGCCTAACATATTTTCTTGATTGAAAATAACAATACAGTGGGAAATATACTGAACCATGTGTAGCTTGTATATTTCAACATCTTGCAAAATCAGCTACTCTTTTCATGCACAAGTGTGTTAAAGCTGATTTTACAAAATATGCAGCAATGTTTGCCCAGGTACCTGATTCAGCATCTAGTCCACATTTTTATTATGAAAAATGAAGATTAATTGATGAGGATGTTGACCTTCCTTCTAAAGAATTACATTTATTAAATTTAACATCTTTGGGTCGGCAACTGAATATTGTAAGACTTAAATGTTGGTATTTTAAAGCTAAAGAGTAGTTAGAAAAGGTAACAACATGTACATAAATGTAACAAAAAAAAAAAACATGAATCATTTAGTCAAATGTTTACTACTTTCTGGAGCTACTGTTCACTTCTCTATTTTCATCTATGGACTACAAAATAATTTTGGCCAGCTATAGTGTTTGTTTTGAAAGTTACTTGATCTCACTCATTTCTCTACACTGATGGAAACCAGATACGCAAAATTATTTGGAAAGCAGATAAAATTATTCTATATACAAACTATTGTACTCAAATCCAAGGATGTGTGCTGGGCAAAGAAAAGATGACAGAGATTAATTAGGTATGAATCTTATTCTCAAGGAAATATTGGTCCTAAGGGGAAAAGTACATATATTCAAATTACTATTGTTACTGCAAATAACTTGCTTTGTCATTTTAGTCAGATCAATTCTGTGGTCATCATTTTCTCCATATATGATATTTCATTAATTTCTTTACATATTCTAAGTATCCTTTTAGTTTGCAGGTTTCATTTTTCTGTGATTTATCTCAAAAATGCAAACATATAGAATCTCTTTAGACTTTAAAAAAAAAAGATAGTTCCACTAAGTTTTTCTGGGCCTTTGTGAGGTTTTTAACTTTGAATTTTAACAATTTTAAAATATACAGAAAAATAGAGGGTATAAGATAATGAATACGATATACTTCATAAATTAGATTTAATACTTATTGTATTTTTTTCTGAAACATTTTAGTGTAGATTACAGACACCATGACATTTCTCTCCTGAACACTTCATTATGTAATGACATCACTAATCCATTATTATACCATTACACCTCACAGAATTAACAAGGATTCCTTAATATCAGCTGACATTCTGCCCATGTTCATGTCTTCCTAATTGTTCCTAAATATCTCTTAGGGAAGGATCCAATTAGTGCCCATGCACTGCATTCTGGTGTTGTAGAGCTCTTTCAGTCTAGAATGGCCCTTCTGCTTTGTGTTCTTGTCGTTCTGCTTGTTTGTTTATTCAAGACATTGCCATGTTCAAGATATTGGATCCATTATTGTCCTGAAGAATTTTCCACATTCCGGATTTGTCTTATGGTTTCTCATCAATGTCTTTTACTTCTCTAGTCCTTTCTATTCTGTAAATTTGAAGTTAGGCTCACAGGTTTAATTAGATACAATGTAGACATTATGAATACTTCATGGGTAGGGCTAATTACTTCCTATTGCCTCACACAGGCTGTTTCGCTGAGTTAAGATGGGGATAACTTGTATTTTTTATTGTAAATCTCCCTTTGCATGTGTTCTTGTGATTAGCATTTACTTTTTTTTTTTTTTTTTTAAGTTGGCATCTATGCTAACTGATTGGTAGTTCTCTAAAGAGTCTGGGTAAATGTATTATCTCAGCAATCTTATAACATTGAAGTAATATGGGCATAATCAGCACCTTTACTGTCTGATAACGTCTTCTTTTAAGGGGCAGAATGATGAAGAAGATAATAGGATAATCTTGTCATATCAAATAACTCTTCTCCTTAGAGTAGGAATCTTTTACTTTATTTCCTAAGGGATGTCATCCTCATGCCATTGTCATCATACTGTTTTACAGAAACAATGTTTCTGAATGTTTGCTAGAAAATAATATCTAATCAAAATTTTTTAATCTATAAGGAAATATAGTTTTTATAATTTGTCTGGAGTATAGTTTTAATGTTGATGCTTATAGGTTAGGGGTTATTGCAGCTTAAATTAAAATATATTTGAGTCTCTCAATAGGTATACATTAAAATACTTATGATATTATTATTATGGCTTCAGTGATACGTAATTGAAAATTGTACTCCCATCTATTTGAAATAAGACTGTTTGATTTCATAGTCATCATTAGTGTGTAGAGTCATAGAAATATGAAGGCAATTTTGTTGTGTGGAGTTACCATGTGTGCTAAATTTCCAGCTCCCCTCTACACAATTGTCATAGACATTGTTATTGCCTTGTCCCACCTCTTTGATCTGTCAGTGTGCCCTGCAAAGTTTTGCAGCATTACCAGGATTTCCTCCACATGATTAAGTTGTCAACATCCATTGTGCTGGCTGATTTAACAGAGCCCATTTATTAGCAAGCATCACTTACCTGTATAATTTCCCTACTTCCTTACCAGTGTTCCCATCACTTCCCTAATAAACCATTTGGACTTGAATCCTTGTCTCAAGGTTTGCTTCTGGGAAAATCCAATCTAAGACAGACATCTTTATTTACAGCATACTGGACAGTTTGCACAAATTTGAAAGAATAAGATCTCTTTTATCTCTACACTTGTTCATGTGCAAGTGAAACTGCAAGAAACAACATCCTTTCCTCTCTCTTCATTCTTTGGCTAACAGATTCATTTTTAAGATTTAGCTTTATTTCTAATACATTTTATATATCATGCAAAAAATGAAATAATTCAATAAAGCTTGCTATTTAAAAAAAAAAAAACCTCTCTTTTTTTTATTCTTAATGTATTTAATTTGTTTCTCTAGTGCTCCTTTATTCCAAAATCCCAGTCCTTGGAAGCAACCATTTTCGACTTCTGGAGTGGATCTTTGGAATTTGACTAAATACCTCTTGATCATATGATTATATTGTTTTGTCTAGATTATTAGATCTTTCAGCATTGTCTGTTTCTCAAAATGAAAAGGATGATTTAGCTTCCTTTCACTGGCACAAAACTGCACAGATACATAAATATTTCTGCCCCCCCCCCAATTTTCTGAATGTATTTATATGATATTCTTGGTTAAATAAATTGTCTTTGTTTACACCGAACAGACTATATAAACACTACTGACAGCAGAGCTCCCCTACAATTATTTATATTTCCCTACAAATTTTGTTCTCCTTGGAAATTAATAATTATCTTAAGTTTTAAAAGTCTTGGCTAACTTAATTAAAATCTTCTGCTCTGTGAAAGAAACTATCAAGAGAATGGAAAGACAAGCCACAGACTGAGAGAAAATATTTACAAACATATATTTGATAAAGACTGGTATTCAAAATATACCATTAAAAACTCTTGTCAACAAGAAAGAAAAGTCCAATTTAAAAATGTGTGAAGTATCAGGAGAGACATCTCACCTAAGACAAATAAGCATATGCAAAGATGTTGAACATCATACATCGTTATGTAATTACAAGTTAAAACAATAAATTACCACTACACGCCTATTAGAAAGGCCAGAATCTAGATCACTGACAACACAGAATGCTTACAAGAATGTGGAGCAGCAGGAACTCTCAGTCATTGTTGGTGGGAATGCAAAATGGTACAGCCACTTTGGAAGATAATTCGTCAGTTTGTTACAAAAGTAAACATATTCTTACCATGTGAAAATGTGGTTAATTCTTTATTTACATATCCTCAGTTCAACCCCAAACTTGCTTTTCACTAGTTAGATATCTCATCACACTCAAATATTTAGTTGTACTGTCAATTTGTTCTTCTTGAAGAAATTCATTTCTTCACTTTCTTAGACTTGATTGATAGTTTGGGTGAGTATATAACCTAGGTTATAAATGTTTTTTTTTTTCTTCAAAATTTTCAAGACCTTACTCCTCTCTCTAGAAGTTTGCAGTATGTTCTTATTTTGATCCTGATATTCTGAAAAATTGGAAACGTATAATGAAGAGTATGATGGTCATGAGTCTGTTTCTATCCTTTGTACTGAGCACTCGTAAGGTACTTTCAACCTGTAAAATAACATCCTTTGGTATGGAGAAAGATTCTTGAACTTATTCTCTGAAAATATCCTTCTCTCAATCTCTTCAATTCACCCTCTAAGGGATTCTCATTAATTAGATGGTAGACCTCCGAGACATATCCTTTAATTTTTTTTTACTTCATTTTACATCTCTTTTGTCTTTTTTAACTTTCTTGTAATATTTTGTTTTCCAAATCAAATTCTACATATTTTTCTACTACTATATAATTTCAAAAAGCTTTTTTAAAATTTTTGTATTTTTTCCTCTTATAACATCCTATCCTGTTTTCATAGATACAATATCTTCTCTTTGAAAATGCTAATGATAATTGATGCCTTGTTTTTCTATTTTCTTTTACTCTGATAATTTATACTTTCTCAAATATGCTTACTTTCTCATCTTAGTCTTGGACTTTCATGTCATATGTTCTCTTCAAAATCTAGAAGTCATTCATTATCACTTTATATCCGAACATGTAGAAAGGGATAACTGTATGAAAGCTCTGTGCACTTGACTGCATTAACTATAGTTCGCACCACAGGTTGAATTGACTGGACAATTTTGTTGGAGAGCCTCCAAAGTCAGTATTTTTTTTTTCTTTAGGGATAGCCAGATTCCCCAAAGAAATTTTTTCAGTGAAGTTTTACGTCTGGCTGTGAGCATTCTATGAGTCAAGTGAGTTTAAAAGACGAGTATCTCAACATTCAGCATGTAAATGTTTACTCTCAATATGTGATCTCTATCTTCAGTCATCCCAGTGTCCCAAGTTTAGTCCCTCTGTTTCACCATCTCCAGAGATTAAACCTCTAGTCCTATGCTAGTTAATACTGAGAAATAGTCATCTGGCTGTGAGAGAATATATGCAGGTTGAATTGCTGCTTAAATAACTTTCAACCAATCCTCTACATATCAACTCCAGGGGTACTTGGTTCAAACAGTACCTGTGGCTTTTGATGATTCTGTGACACAGATTAGGCTAGGCCCGAGCTTTTGTACTGCTGACATAAGATCTAGCCCTCTAGATTTGCTAAGTCAATTACCAATTATGCCTACTTATGTGAATTTGTGAGTAAACAGGAAAACAAAAAGCCCACTTTCTTATTTCAACTGTAAATGTCTGTGTTTAATCCTGATCTTAAATCAGAATTATTTCTATTTAACCTGTAAGAAGATTTAACCCACAAATTTCTCTTTTTGGAGGCCACTTCTCCCATCACCTACCTTCACCTCATTCTCTCCGTGTTGCAGAGAATTCTGGGTATTCCTAAGTCTAGCCTAAAGCTTTCCAAATTATATGTCAGCCATTACATTGTATGTCTGTCTTTGTCCACAATCAGTACAAAAATCTTGAGTCGAAAGCCTCTGTTTTTCTTCCCTGTGCCTTCAGCTCATGGTAGGCTTTCATTATGATTGTTGACTACATTGAATGAATAAAGTGTTAGGGAACTGACCAAAAAGCTAAAATAAAATAATAAAATAAAATAAAATAAAATATAAAATAATAAAAAATAAAATAAAATAAAAAATAAAATAAAACTGTGTTTTAACTTTTACAAGTCACTAATAAAACCTGCATTCCTGTCACATCCAATGGCAGTTTTAATGTTGGGGATAAAAATAGTGTAAATAAACAAAGAAGTTTGATGCTCGTTACCTGCCTACTGTTATAAAAGTAAACATGGGCCAGAGCACTTTTTGGATTTTTTTTCATGAAACTATAATTTTTGCATCAATATATAATTTTGCTAAACTTTGCTTTCTATTAATTTTCTGTTCTGCTCCCATCTCATTAAAAAAAAAAAAAAAACCCTGGAAGAATAGTTACAAAATTACTATGTATATTTCATAGTTGACTACTCCTCATCAAAGGTAATATTTATTTGTTTTAACTAAAGTTCCAAGAGAAATGTGCAGAACCTCTAACATATTGCTTGGAGGTTAAAGAATATGTTCACTTCATAACCTTGAATTAATGTGCTGTTTTCTGTATTCACACTATCAGAGCAGTATTTATCTCCTAGATATCTATGAGAGGAAACTCCCCTAAGAAAAACGTTTCATAAATATCTGACAACTCTAAACTTGATCTTTGATGTTAAAACTTCACAGAGAGCTGCTTTTGGTTATGGAAGTTTCAGAAAATTTGTATTTGAGGCTCTTATATTGTTCATTTTAGGTGTATTAGTTCATCACTTTTAGGACTTCATTTAACCAAAGCATTCCACTTTGTGTACCAGTTCTGGGATGCATCCTCACCCGCTAAGTAGAGATGAAGAAAAAATTGTGTACAATTTTCCTCATGAGCACATTCTATTCAGAAGGAATGGAGACAGGATGTTATTGGTTAAAACACTTCTGTCTGGGCTATGAATTTTGCAGTCACTTGTAGTGGTGCCGGGTGGTGACACAGGTTTAGTACTGTTCACTCTACACTGTACCTGAAAGAGAATCTTAGTCTAGGAACTCTGGAAACAAAAGGATTATCATGACATAACCACCTGTAATTGGAATAAATTGAAAATAGTTATATAAAGATATACTACATAATGCTAGTGCCATCTCAACTAATGCTGATTCTTCATCAAGATGGCCATTGTGTGTCTGTCCCAGGAGTATTTCGGGTCTTGGTCTTATATCTAATCATCTTGGATTTTCCCCTAACATTTGACATGTGCCCAATGTCTGACAGGATTTTATGAGTGAAAAATACTGTAAAGATGTTTACTGCTATCACCTCTGTTCTCTGCCCAGTTGTTGCTGTAGGTTTCTTTTCCTTCTCCAACTCTGCCTGGTCAAACACCACATACTGAACAGGATCCCTTCCACTCCTCCCTTCCTACACTACATTCTTATTCATGCTGTCATTTTCTTTAACAGTTTTTTTAAATTTCTAATTACAATTCAGATTTTCTGTAAGATGAATGATAATACCAATTACCATTAAAAGGGCACTTGTTCTATGCCAGATTCTGTGAAAGCACAAACATTATTTAAATTACTTTCAAAATAACCCTTCTGTCTTCAAAGATTGTTTTTCATTTTATAAGCAAGAAAAAGAGGAGATTGATTAAGCAAGGTTTGGTATCTTTCCCAAGGTCACCATCTAGAAAGTTCTGGAGCTGGGATTTGAACCTAAATCCACCTGACTTCAGTGTTCTTAGATATGTATCAGAAAAAAAGTATAAGGTACTCTTAATTGCATTATTTGAAAGAAAATGTTTTTGATGTTCTAGGGTATTTATTTCTTGTTATTTTGTTTACTGTAGGGTATGCATGCATATATATAAATTTATACATGCTCAGAGACATATTTATATAAAGGTCTTTATATACATATATATATACACACACACACACACACACACACACACATATATATTTAATAAAATAATACTGTGTATATGTTTTCATTTATAACTATTGTGAATCTTTTGCATATTATATTATATATTTTTTAAAACAAAATAATTTTATGAAACTAAAATCTATCATCAATTAAAACTAGAATCTATCACTCAGAAATACTATATTTTAACCACTTCTTGACTAGTATTTATGGTTTTTTTTCCTAAACATTCATTATGAAAAATGATAGTGGTGTACACATTTTACTGTCAATCCTCTAAGGACACAACTTGACGTCCTTTGCTATATTTATTCTCACGCTGCCACCTTCATTGTTTGTAGCCCAAATGACTGGTCTTCCCTCATTAATTTCACTGGTCATCTCCTCTCTCTAGTGGAACTGGCCCAATATAGTATATTTGGCCTGCTCTAACTCTAATCAATCCTCATAAATGTATACAGAGGAAAAAACTAGCTTTATACCAGAATGACATTAGAAAGGTGGTTCCCCAGAAAACAAACACATTCTCTCTCTCTCTCTCTCTCTCTCTCTCTCTCTCTCTCTCTCTCTCTCTCTCTCTCTCTCTCCCCTCTTTTCTCCTTTCCTCTCCTCCCCTCTCCTTTCCTATTTCCTAATTCTCATTTCAGGTAGGCACCACAGCTGTGGAACCTGGGCTTGTTTTAGATGTGAGCATATAATTAATCATGTTGTCAAAGCTGATGTGCACAATGGACTCTAACAGTTCAGTGATCAACTGCTTGGCCCCTGAAATTACTTGTTTCCTGCTGCTCTCTGGAATACTACTTCTTAAGAGCAGATTCTACATTTATATTTCTATGAAAATTTGTATTATGACATTAAATCCAGAAATTATGCTTAAATAGTTGAAAGATTTGACATGTCCAAGATACCTGTAAACACTGCTTCTTTAAGATGTAGGCCTAGCCCAAGGAATAGATCTAGTTACTTCTTATATTACTTTTAAAAATTAAAACATAAACCTTTGTTTTACTAGCTAAGACTTACAGGAAGAAAAAAATTCTTATGATTTGTACTTAGTTTCTTATTCTCATTTTTAGAACATTTAAGTCACTTACAAAGCTTCAGAAATTTGAACATGTTCCCACTTTTGTAAACCGCCTGACTGCAATTTTCAAACAGAATTGCGTAATGTTTTGTATCTCTCAGAGCACCTGAGGATTCTTCTGGGTTACGTACATTTCTAAGTTCTCCGCCTATACATATAATCACCTTATTACTTTTTAGAATGTTTGCCTTGATACTGAGCAATGAGGGAAGATGATATTCGTATCTCAACTTACAAAAGTATTTCATTTTTTTCTGTTCAAATACATTTTAAAAGTGACAATATTCCTACTAGTGGGCTCTCATTGCTCGAGTTTATAGTTTAATTAATTTATTGTTAGCATTAGATCCCGGTCAACCTTTGCCTGAAAAAATGGAACTACTATGTGTAGCTATGATGGGCAAAATGCCATCTACTAATAATAATACTAGATGTGGTTTGCTGATCTAAACACTTTATATTCTAATTTTTAATCCTTCTAACAGCTCTGCTATGTTGAAATTATGATTTGATTTTACAAATCAGAGAACTGAGCCAGGGATGCTGAATGCATTGTTAGTGTTGCCTAGTTAGAAAGAGACAAAACTATGATTTGAACTCTGAACCCTCATTCTAAGAGTTTCTTAGACTTTCTTTCTACCACTCTCTCCAGACTGTCTTAAATCATTAACTGAAGGCTTAAATGCAACATTAATAAAATAAATTTATCAACGATGCACAGCAGATTTCAATTAAAATTAGTCAACCTAAAGTACAAATGCCTTTGAGTGCTTGGAATCCATTCATTCATTCCACATATTATTTAGTGAGCATCTACTGTGAACCAGGCAATGTGCTGATAACTAAAAATATAATGGGTAGATCAAAAAGGCAGTGTTTCCAGCCTTATGAGGATAAATGTCTGGTTTATAGACAGTATTGCTATTCCTATGCAGTTTCTACAATCTAGACCCTTATAATCTGAGATTATGTTAATAAGGGGAGTACACTTGCCTTCTAGAAGCTGCTGTTGCTTCCACATTTCCCACAGCTTTTGTTTCAGCTAGGTGTTTCTGATAACCTTCTGCCCTAGCAATTGTTCTCATTTCTGGATTAGAAAAAAAAAATAGAACTGATTAGAAATATTGTTTAAAATATTCCTGCCCGGCCCTGTCTCCCTCTGTTTCCTTACCCCATCGAGGTCATGATTTGGTTTTTCTGGAGTGACACCAGTCTTCAGTATTATAAAAATATACCTAAATGATTCTTAAGTGCAGCAATGAGTATGCTCTCAAAATGTCCTTAGTAAACTACTGTGTCACTTGTAGTTTCCCATCATGAATCTTCTGCAGCTACAGCAGAAATCTGGTTCAGGGTCAAAGCTTTGTTTGCTGCAATGACTTATTTCTTTCATCCAATTTTTTTTCTAAGTTCCTGAACCATAGTTGATATTTTCTTTTCTGACGTTTCTTCATGGATTCCAGCTCTGCGTTGGCCCTTGTGACTTGATGTTTTTTGATTCTTTTAAGATTCTGTCTTTGCTGAGTATGTGGATATGATTCTGACTTTCATTATTGCCCTGTGGTTCTTATATGGATTGCCCACAATAAGCCTTGATCCCTTCTTCTTGCTATTCCCAACCCCAGGCCTTAATGGTCTTATATTCTCTGACCAATAGTTGTATTAAAAAAGTTCAATAACAAAATGATCTTAGGGTCCCACAGAAAATCATCCCACCATACTCTCTTCCTTCCAAACTCTCACCAGGACAGAACAGTGGCTTTGTAACAGAGGGCTTTGGAACCTGGCACACTTGGGCTGCCATGTACTAACTTTCTGATACTAAACTTAACCCCTGAGTCTTCAGGGGGCTTACATACTCATTTATAAAATAAATTTAACTTTATCATGGACCGATGATATGGACTGGAGGTGATATGAGCAAAGTACTTGGCTCATAGTATGTGTGTTAGGCTCTTAAGATACAAGGAAACTAAGTCAAACTAAGGTTATCCCAGTTAATAGGATTGCTGAGGTAATGGTTGACCTTAAAGAAGCACAAGACTCTTTTATGGACTTTCAAGGGATACTCTGTGACTTCTTAACTTGGAGGTTGAATTCCATATCATGGCAAAGTCATTAAAATGAATCAAAATTCACAGTAAATAAGAACTTTTGCAAAAATTGAAGGTATTATTAAAATTCTGTTTTTGAAGTAACTTGGTCACAAATCACTAATTTGTCATGGGCTATATTTCCTTGGTAATTGAGAAAGGTCATTAAAAAGTGAGAAAATCTAATAGGCAAATTGTTTTCAAAATTAATACAATTATTACAAAGACCAAATTTACCAAGTCTTGGGATGTTTCACATATATTTTATTAATTTTATGTTTATATTTTTAAGCATATATATATATATATATATATATATATATATATATATATATATTAGGTTTCAATTTTTTTTTAGGCCCATATAATTTAAAATCCCAACATCAGCTGCTTTGAGTGCTTCATGAGAAATAAGGCTCAGCCAGCAGCTGGGCTTATCAGAGCCAGGGGCGCTAGTAAGATACAACCAGCCTGGCTTGCTTGTCTTCCCCCTGCAGAAGTACTCTGTTCTTGATTCTAGGCCTCCATCTTTGCAGTAAACAGGCTACTCTGTCTCTACCTTAGTGGTCTATCATGTTAAAGAACCCCTTTGCTCTTCGTCTGTTAAGTTTAAACATCCCGAGAAAAAGAATCTGGTTGATTTCACTGGTTCAATATTGAACACCACAGTAAACTGAATTCTAGTCTCAGGCTCCACCTAGGCTGCTAGTCAGCCCAAAGATGAGCTGCCTTTTGCTAGATTGGCAAATTTGGGTATTTGCACATATCTAAGGAGGGAGTGACTCATTACAAAAAACAAAGAAGTGTAAGGAAGCCCTTGACAAAAATCTGTAGCAATGACAATGCTCCTTAGCATTAACATCACCACCTCAACTCCACCTCAGATCATCAGGCATTAGATTCTCATTGGAGCACTGGCCCCTGGTGCAAAAAATGTTGGGGACCACTGCAGTAGAGAAATATCCTGTGAGCAGCAACAAGAATAGAAATCGGTAAGTCCAGCTCACGAAATGCTAAATAGGGGAGTTAAATTGAAGATTGTTAAAATGGAAGACACATGTATGAAGAAAATAGAATGAACAGAAGAGGCCATTTGTGGAGTTATTTATATAGCCAACTAAAAAAGATTGGGTTTATAGGGAAGATATTAGTTTTCGAAGGCCTTAGTGCAAGGAAATATTAAGCAAGTATTGTTTTAAGAAGTTTGGTCTAGTTGTTGTTAGAATTAATTGGGAATAGATGTGAACTCAGAGAGAGAAATATTTTATTTTAAATAAAATGAACAAAAAATAAATAAATATGAAGGACATTGCATACTAGAATGGCCATGGAAAGCCAAGAAGAAAAAGAGAGTCATGTAATATTAGATACCTCAGAAAAATGATGCTGTCTGTCATCAACAGCAAGAGGTAAATCTAGAGAAAAAGGCATTTGGCAAGATTAGATGAAGGAATATGCATTAAAGAAGTGTTATTTAAGACCTTATGAACTACAATAGGCAAATCCATGACAAAATACCTGTTATCACATGAAACTAAATAGTTACATAAGAAACCGATATGAGAAAACTGAATGAAATCTTCACAAAGATTGTGTAGTGGGCAGAAAAGTGGCAGATGAATGATACTGTGGTCACATAAGGTAATGCATTCAGGTGGAAGAGATAAAAACTATAATTTTAGCTTGATGAGTTCTCTCATAAAGCTGTCACTTCTGTTATATAAATTTGTAGTTTCAATATTCCAAGAGTTAATTGTACCAAGCCATAGTTGCCACCTAAGCTAAGGATGTAGGAATTATTATAGACTGCTTCCTAAGGACTGAACCCAACATGATATTGGAAAACAACCAAATATTAAAGACAAGAAAAAGTTTAAAGAGCAACTTATTATTACACATATTTGTTATATAAAAATATTTATAATATATAAACTATGATAGCTGTAGAAAATTTACTTTACTTGTAAAAACATACATAAGAGATCTGATAAAAGTATTTAAAAAGAATAATTCAACTAATGAAATGAATATTAATAAATCAGATTTTTAGTCATTGAGAAAATTACTGTTTAGTGAGCAGAGAAAAAGTTTGGACAATTATATTACTGCAAACCATGGTACAAAATATGTCAGAGGTATGCAAAGATTATGATGATAGTGCAGATGATAGAGCAAATGGTTTTGCCCCAGGAGCTCAGGAGAAGTTAACCCGAGGAATGAACATCTGATTGGAAAATCAAGAAATGAGTTGGAGTTTTCTGGGTAAAGATGCGCAGTATGTCTTCAGGTACACAGAATAGCATCTGTAGGGCTGTGATATCGTGAGAAATCTTGGCAGGTTTATGGAACAATACTGTTATTATTTGTACAAAAAAAAAAATATGGGAAAGGAGAAAAATTACTGAACAGGAGCCAGGATTGAGAAGGTAAAGTCAATCATTGAGAAGAGTACAGGCTATGCTACAGTAACAAATACTCCCAAATCTCAACACAGGCATACCTCGTTTTATCGTTTTATCGTGCTTCCTTTAATTGTGCTTCACAGATGTTGATTTTTTTTTTGGTTTTGTTTTGTTTTGTTACAAATTATATGCAACATCTTCCACCAGCAAAAACATTATGATTTACTTTATTGCAATATTTGCCTTATTGTGGTGGTCTGGAATCGAACCTACAATATCTCTATAGTATGCCTGTAATTGAACACAGCAAGAATTCATTTTTTACTCCCACTTATAGCTTAGAGCTGATGCCCACAATCAGCTTAGAGCTCTGTTCCTCATTATTTAATTTCTAGGGCCTAGGGTAAGAGACTATCTACCACCTCAATGCTGCTAGACACTATAATGGGGGGGGTGGGGAGGGCGGGAAGTGGCGAATCATGCACTGGAAACTCTCCAAAACTGAACCACATCTTTTTTTTTTTTCTCATTTTATTAGCCAAAGCAAGTACATGGGCACATCTAACTTTGAAAAACAGAGAAGTGCAGGTCTCCCATGTCCCCTGACGGGAAACTGAAAATATTGGTGAATAGAAATATTGACCACAACATATACTTTGCTGCAGATAATGGCCTAATCTTATAGGTAATGAGTAGACCTATGCAAGGGAGGAATGTCACAGTTAGATTTCTTATACAGAAAACCATTCGTCCAGCAGAACAGAGATCAACTAAATCAGCGATACTCAAATTCAGCATTCATCAGAATCACCTGGAAAGCTTGTTAAATACAGATTGCTAGTCTCTACCCAGAGTTTCTTATTCAATAGGTCTGGGGTGGGGCCTAGGATTTTGTATTTCTAACGTGTAATACTGATACCTCTTGTCTTGGGACTACATTTTGAGAACCAGTGAACTAGTGCAATTACATGCTGGAGTTTTTGCAAAAGTTTGATGAGATGATGATGGGTAAAACTAAAGCAGCAGCAAAATAGCAATGAAGGACCTGAGAGACATTTTTGTGATTGAACTGACAGGATTTTATAACAATGCATGTTAGGGGTGAGGATGAGAGAAGGTTTGAACATGGTAATAACAGATCTACTTTGGGTAGATAATTTCCCCACTAACCAAGAGGGAGACCAGAGGATGGAACAGGATTAGGCATGCATGGAGAGGGATAGTTAGGATGAAAAGGAATCCAGTTCATGACATTTTACCTTTCAAGTGCCTGAAAGAATCCAGATATGATATGTCCATTCAGCCTTTAAAATGCCGCTCTGGATCTCAGAGGAACAGTGATATCTGAAGATAGAGATTGAGAATAATCAGGGTATAAGACAATTGAAGCTGTTATATGAAATGAGAACATCCAGGAAAAGTATTTTCCATGAGAAAGGCAAGAACCAAGAGCAGAATCCTAAAATAACCTAATAATTAGATATATAAAGAAGAGATTGAAAAGCCAGAACAGGACATAACAATAAGTAATCTGAAGAGTAGAACCAGCAGAGAGCTAAATTCCAGAGAATGAAGAGAGAGATTTAAAAATAAGGAGTAATCAATGGTGTCAAATATTTTAGAGAGATCAAACAGGACAAGAACTTAAGCATACTCTATGACTTTATTCAGCCAGGCCTTAACCAAACTGTTGGATAATTTGACAGCACAGGTCCTTTGTCCTCATTCTCAAATTAATCATAGAAACCTCCATAGCCACCATGTGCATCTTTTTCAAGCAGAAGCCGCCCCTGAGGAATTCTCTTGGAATCACAGATACCAGAATGTTGTCTTACTCCCTTGGCAAACAAAGGGATAGTGAAAAATGGGATTATTCTAAACCTTTATATGACAACACCTCAAAGACTGCTAGAAGCTAGAACTGAAAGCATGCTGTCCTTAGTAGTTATGTATGTAAGTGATGTCATTGCCAGACAGTCTCCTGCTCAGGATTCTGGAACTCCTGCCAATCACCTTATGAAACGTCTCTCTCCCTATTTTCATTCTTAGGTCCAGTTTGAATCCTAAACTCTAAACAGAGTCTTTGACTTTTCTCCTTTCTTAATTTAGACCTCTGTATAACTATCTGATCTGTAGTCCCAGATTTATCTCTGTTGAGCCTACCAGTCAACATGGCTTTTCAGTTCACTCAAGGGATTGCTAAGGTTGAGACCTGCACACTAGCCAGCCTACGTGCCTCTCTGGAACCTTTCCTCAGTTGATCCAGACAAAGCCTTACTGCTTCCTCTTCCTTACTCTGATCATATTATGCCACTGTCTTGCTCAGGCAGTTGAGGTTACCAAGTATGGATGCTACAACCATGTCACATAGTTTCATTGATGTAAGAAGCCAAAATAGACCTAAAAAGATCAAGCTAAGTCTCAATGACCATGAATAAGAGATGCTGTGCCTTTCTTGCTCTGTGTTTTTTTAAAAGCACCATGGAAAAAACTTCTTTTTAATTGATCTTTATTTTAATTGAAAAAGAGAAATACTTTCTTGGACCCTTATCAAAATATTGCATTTTGAATTATGTCCATGTTTTCTTGGTTATAAAAAAGAAAGGAAAAAACAGAAATGATAGGTAAATGAGGAGATATTGACTGTTGTGAAACTATCATATTTCTTTATCATTTTAAATCAAAATGACACAAATGTAGGGGGAACAACTCCCCAAGTTTTCACTGATTGCCAAAAAGCAACGAAAGAATACATTGTGTGAATTTCAAGACTCCTGATCCAGATCGCCTAGAGACCCTCTGCTGTTTCTATCTTTATTTACTTATATCCATAATGGAGAAATATTCATGTATGAATATTTAATGTTATTTTGTGCCATATTTTAATTTATAAATGTTCAATGATCATTTTATGAAAGAACATGTAAAAATGAATTCTGAAATCTATTTTACTTTTGTGTCTTATATTAGGGACTGAATGTGAGCAACACCTGCTCTATAAATAACTCACTGATTCATCAGAACCAAAAAGTTCAGCAAAATAGTCGACTGCTTTATGATACAGATGGCATCTGTCACTTAAATAACTTAAGTTATTTAAATTGAGTAGCAAAAATATCTGACAAATCTTTTTCAGACAAATGAAGCAAAGAAATTTGAAATAACATCTAAGACATCAGAACTTGTTTTTAGGTCTTCCAGATTTTCTTTTATTTAGGGGTAAACTATTGTGTCTTTTTCCTCTTTCTCTCTTATAAATTTCATCTGCTTGTAGGTGTCATTGCTGGAGCTTGCAAGGAAATACTTTTGATTAGCATTAAAAAGGTCTAATATTTGAGACCTTGAATGCAAAACTTCTGATAAAAATAAACTTCAAGGTCTCAGAATACTCTTATCAGATCAATTGTATGGTCCCAGAGTAGGTTGCTTAAATCTTCTTGGCTAAACTTGAGAGTGCAAAGCTTAATGCCCACAAGGCTTGCAATCTTTTTGAATGTGATTATAATTCAGCACCAGCTTTGCATCCTGGATAAAGGTTCCCCTTGAACACAAAGTATGTTACATGCTTGTGTGCTAGTGATCAAAATACTCAGAGGATTATGGCACTTGCTGTTCTTAAACCTCCAAAATGGTGTTAAAATGCTACATCCAATCAACTAAGCTGTAAATTAAATTTTTGTAGATTGAAGACATAATTTTATTTCATATGCCAGAAACTCATTTCAACCCTAGCATTTCTGTTAGCACGTTGCATCTAGCAGCATAACTCAAGAGGTTTAATGAAAGTTTAAAAACAATCTGTTGCAGATTTTGTGCCTAATTTATTTTTAATTGCAAATTGTACAACACATTATTGCCTATGAAAATAGAAATTTAATTTTCTTCCTGTTTTTCTCTTTTATTCTTTTCCTTATTTTTAATAGCTCTAATGCAATGTCAGCTAGGAAACAGGATTTACAGTTTTGTTTTCTGTATTTTATTTCTTTATTCTAAGATTCTTGATGTCACGCTATGGAAAATACAGATCATGCCACTTAGCATTATTCTTCAAACACACTTTCATGCTTTCAGAATGTGCTATTTGGAATCTCTATAAGAAGTTCGCATTTGCACAATTGTTGCAAGTGTAAAGCACATACTGTGGTTAGGGTTTCCCGCACTTGGTGCCACATGAAATCCTCACCAAATCCCATAATCTGATAGCTAACAGCATTGACCTTTGAATTTAGAGTTACTTTAGATTGTGAAGCTTTATTAGTGATAGAGTAAAGACACATACAAAATAACCTGAATTATAAGAATAATTGGAGAAATTGCAAAAATTAGATATTCTGTTCCATATTTTCATAACAGTAGAAAAAATATTAGCAGGAAGTTTGCTTTTAATGTGACCTTTAATTTTTTAATTGGTCTTTTCTGGACTGCATCAAGTGAAAAATCAACAAAAGCATTCTTTCCAGTCTTTTCTCTTGGAAAGTTTTGTCACACTCCGCTGCCTCTGGTAGTTTGACTTGGGATGGGAATCTGAAATGAAGCTTAATGCGAGTGCTATCAAGTGATTCTAGGAAAATGTCAAAATACGAGAGAAAGAAACAAAGGTCTTCTGTACTGGATTTGCATTCCCTTCTGAAATCTTTGGCACTTTACATCAGAAAGTGTGTTGTATTATTTACTTTAAATTTCCTGACTTTCTATTCCTCCCCTGTCCTTAGAGAGTGGCCATCAGCTTGCTCCCCGCAGCCTTTTCCTCTCCTTGCCGGGTACTGTGTCAGTGAAGCGAGCTGCCTTCAAGGTAGTGACAAGAGAAGAGCTGCCTTTTGCGGAAGAGGGGCGGGAATAAATGTTTCCGCTAGGTCCCCCTACCAGCCAGATAGTTCTCTTTGCCTGCACAAGGCCCAGCTTCCAGTAATGGCTAGATCAATGTGGTATCTTGTTTTAGGTTTGCTCTTTTGAGCAGGGACATTAGAAAATACCACGATCTCCATAAGGAACACTTAAGAGTGCGTGCCTTAATCTCCTATAAGACATAGTTCAAGTTCAGATAGGACTTGGGCCTGGGGTGGGAGGGAAAGACTTAAACTGCAATATTTGGAGTACTTTAATAGTACTACTGTTAAAAATTAAGCAAACAAAACAGTCAGGTCAATTATTTGTAAATAACCATTAAGTACAACATATAACAAGCCTTTTAAACCTGAGAATTTTAATCATTTTAAAATAGTATACTCATATAGAAAACATCTGATGAGTTTAAAAGTTGCAATATATAGCTGTTTTTCTGAGGCATTTATATGTTTCTATTTTTAAATTTTTGAATATATAAGTCTTTTATATGATGACTTTTCTCCCTTCGTGTACCACACATCCTTAAAGGGAAATAAGTATTATTCAAATTATTATTTCTTAAGCTATTTACATGTTTCCAGCTTTGCTACAGTGGTTCTGATGATAGCAAAACATGAATATTGATTATTCTTAATTAAATAAATAAGTGCAAAAATTTCAAATTGATAAACTACATCTCTGTGTTATTCAAAAAACTGATTTTCTATTGTGTTTGTGTAGCAGAAGCAGAAGTATATATAAAAGAGATTTAATGAAGCTACATACCTTTTATAAAACTGATTAATGAATGGGACAGCCATTCCAAAGATGGATGCTATTGACCAAATCAATGGGGGATGCATGAGAGGATAGCATCAGTTGCAAGAAGCATGTATGGAATGTAGCAATATATAGGTCAGGCTGAAAGAATTGGTAAGTTCTCATATAAAAATCGTTGAAGCAAAACCAAGTTTCTATTAGTGGGACATGAACCTGTACCAATTGTTGTGAATTCCTGTCGGACACTGAAGGATAGATTTCTAGAAAGAAATCTATCACCATTTCTAGAGAGCAGAGGATAAAGACAGTGACATGCATAAGATTCTTTGAGGGGAAGTTTTACTGATGAAAGTGAAAGCAGCTTGAATTTTCATCAGTCTAGCTCCTTCCAGGTAGGTCTATGCTTACTAATTTTTAATTTTTTGCTTATTAAATAGATACTTGTCTCTTTTCTATCTATATATACATGAGCTCAGTGTCACCTTGAAACACTCTCAAATGCATGTGACTGATCATGTGTGCAGGCATGCACATGTGTGCACACACACACCCTCAGATAGACACACACACACTGACCCTTACTGGAGTGGAGACTCCATGAGCGCATCTATAAGCTTTGAAGTTTCAGCAGTCCGCTGAAGAAGAATATATCTTCCTTTTAATCGGAATCTTCGAAATGTGCTAAATCCTTACTCAGGTCAGGCGATGGACATGAATATACATATCCCTGGTTTTACAACTTTACAACTTGAACTAATTCCTGAAAACATGCCACTAAGTAAAACAAAGAAAATACACAAGCTCATGAATTCCTTGCATTCAAAGTTAACTTTAAAAATAAAGTTATAATTACAATGGCTACTTGATTTACAGATATCATAGTGAGATTTAAACCAAGTGATTCTCTTTTGAATATTTTAAAGTTAAAGTGGTTCCATATCAAACATATTACAAATATGCAATTCTAAGGTGTATCATAATACACCATGAGAACTAAATAAAGGCAAAATATGGTGTATCATAATACACCATGAGAACTAAATAAATTCTAAGGTGTATCATAATACACCATGAGAACTAAATAAAGGCAAAATATGAAAGCCCCTTGAAACACTTGGAAATAGCAGATGCATATCAGACTGAAGAGTTATAAAACTGTTCTCTTTACCTCTCTTACTAAAATGACCTATGCAAAGCAAAGCATCTTGTGTTCATTTAAACAAGGTGTATACTTAAAATTTATTCTCTGATTAGCAACTGCCTTGTTGAGCAAATTGGTAAATATTTCTTTGCCTGAAACCCTTCTTATAATATATTTTATGTGGGTTTTGTTTTTGTTTTGGTTAAAAAAAATAGTTATGCTGAAAAAAGGAGCAATCAAAAAAGCGGGGTAATTTTTCAAAAGCTACTGTAGAGGAAATAAATAAACAAATAAATAAATAAATAAATAACCATTAACTGATAGCATTATATAGAGTAAATCTTCTAAATCCCTTACAATCTAATTTGTCTCTCAACACAATCTTTGAAAGAATTAGAGATTTCCAGTGTTCTATGCCACAATTGGAAGCTCCTATGCTGGAACATTAAGAATGGAAGATAACTTAAAGACAACTAGTCTAACATCTTAATTTTACAGATGAGGAAACTGACACTTAGAGCAATTAGATGACTTGGCTAAAGTCATAAACCTAAATGGGGCAAAGCCAGATCTCCTGACTTCCAGCCCAGTGGTCTTTTCATTTTCTCTCCTGTTCTAATTGAATTGACTCCTAGAAATGATAGCCTCACCATCCTAATCACCAATTCCTGGGATCTAATAGGTGAAAACTATAAGGCATAATAGTTCAAGTTAATGTACAACTTGGAGTGGGATTCAGAGAAGATAGATTTGAACTTAAAATCCTTGAAGGTGTAATATTTTTTGAGCATTTGGACAGTATTATAGCTAAAACATTACTAGTTAAAAGTCAAAAAAGATGATTTAGGAAAAACATTAGATAAAAAATTAAACAAGCTTTCTCCTAAGCAATAAAATCACATTGGCCTATTTTATACCTTTAAGCCCCTGACATATCTACTGTTGAGGTTTGAGTGAAGTATAATCACTAAGCTATGATCTGCTCTGCATTATGAAAAATAATTAGAAATATACACAGGGATCAGATGATGAAGATGCAGATAAGATTTAAATTACAGATAAGATTTAACTTGCAAGATATATGAGCATGGCTTATACTTGAGGCCCAAATTGGACATCATACAATATCTTATCCCAAATCTAGACTTTTAGATCTGGGACTAGAAATAGTTACAATTACACTGCATATCATGGCCAGATGTAGAGGTGGGTGGCCTGCCCTCAGGGCTGGAAAGTGCTGCCCTCTTCAGTAAGAGTGAAATCTATGAGCAGACAGGAGAACACATGAAGATGGACAGGAAATAAGTGAGTCAGAGAATAGGTAAGCTTTCTCCCAAGTATTTACTAGAGGCTGGCCATCATTTTTTAAGATCTGAGGTCATAAATGGGAAAGAGGGTGAAAAAATATTCTTCATGTATCTATTGACCTGGATTACAAATTGTTTGTGAACAGGGAATTTTTATCAGTACAACACATATGTATTAAATATCTATCTAACTTCAGTCTAGTACTCGACCCGATGCTTGGTATAGAGATGAAAGAATCAGATATTTTCTATGATCTTATGGGATATAGTCTCTCATGGCTAAAAATATACATATTCCTCATAATTCCTTTTATCTTATTATTTCACATTATTCAGTGTTCAGTTCAACCAGTGCAATCAAACTACCTGGACTATTCTCATTTTTTATTCAACATTTATTATTCACCCTTTATATGCTATGTGCTGTGATGCACTGGTCTTCATAAATTTTTCTCAACATTAGGTTTCACACAAAACAACTGGATGGAGGTAGCAAGGGAAAATGATTTAAAATCCATGAACAAACATCTGATTTGTATTAATACTTTCAAAATATAGTTAGTCATTTATAAATACATAAATATACACAGACTAAACCAATGAGAAAAACAGCATGTTTTTTCTGAATGCAGCTCATTTAAGTTACACCAGCCTGTAAACATTTCTTCCTCTTCTAACTGATCAATATTCTAAATACTTGTTACTGATAATCAAGTTAGCATGATTTTTAAACATTTCATTTTTCATAATGATATTCAACTGGCTGCTCACTAAGTAAAATAGCATCCTACAGATTTTGAGAGCCATACTTCTAGATATATGATAAAGACAACAGCTATAAACACTGGTCTATACAGAAGTACGTGCAAAAATATGGCAAAGATATGGTTTTAGGCTTGATTTTGCTACTTGTCAAAACCTTGGATGAGTCATTTCAGACTCTCTGAGCCTCAGAGGACATAGAAGTTTAAATTGTAACCCTCCAAATAGCTCATCTAAGGAGTAATTACCCAGAAATAAATGGAGTTTGTAAGACTACAATACATGTCCACAGTTGCCTGAGAGACATAGTTGCTGGGAAAATGAATTAAAGTAGAAGAAAGGAAAGCCTCCTTTTATTTTCAAACCACATTCAAATCACAGATATTTGAATTAACTTGGCCTTTTAGGCATATTTTAAAATGTCTGTGTTATGAGTAATTCAAAGAAGATAAAACACAGTTCTTTTCCATAAACAACATGAAAACCAACATAGAGAAACAAGATGCCCACCTATGCATGAGACAATGAATGACATAAGGCCATATTTAAACACTGAACAAGTGCTGTCAACTGAACTTGAGTTTTAAGGAAAAAGAGGATGGTCTTAGAGAGAGACCTGACTTTTAATTCTAATTCTAGCCCCTTTTACAAGCTGTTAAGTGAACTCTTTGAACTTGTTATGTCTTTTGTAAAATGTGGTTAAGTACATGAACACCATAGGGAAAGTATGAGAATTCAAAGGAAGAATTTAGGTAAAGTACTTAGAATAATGTCCCCAAATAGTTGATGCTAAGTAAATGTCAAATTCTCTTCCATTTTTTCTCTTAATCTTTTGACAAAATGGGATAATATATGGGTTCTGCCTAACTTAGAGAGCTACTTTGAGAATGAAATGAGGTCATATTTGTAAAAACTTTGAATGTTGTAAAGATTTAAGTAATTGTGTGGTATTATTACTGATAATGGATTTCTCGAACTCATTATGCTAAAAGACTTTACCAAGAAATATAATTATATTTCAAAAAACTTTAGATAATCATATAAATGACAGGAGCATAACAGACTACTACTTGAATATGGGTTCTAGCTCTTGTTCACCTTTATATTGGTGGGGTGGGGGTGTTCAGATATAGCCTGGGGATGGAGGTGCTATCTGCAAAGACATCCTGGGCTGGATTCATGACAGCGTCAGAGCTCTAACTCTCCTGGTATTAGAAACCCTAACACAGATGACAGCATGTGTTAGAAGCTAGAATGAGTTGTAAAAAGCATGTGCTAACAGAGCCTCTGTGTTTATCATATACGCAGTACTAATTTTGGAGTCATACTTGCATTCAAGTTCTGTTACCATTACATACTAATGATCTTAGTCAAGGTACCTAGCTTCTCCAAATAGCATTAATATTCTTATTTATCAAGGAAGGAGAATCATCATGCTTACTGCATGAACTGTTTACAGGATGAGTGCCTAGCACATGGTTAAGTATTCAGTGAATTTAAGCTATTATTATTAACTCAAGTAAATGAAATTATGATATCAAATTCTGTGCATTTATTAGAGAAATAAATGAATAATCATAACCAAAAGGATAGGGGTGATGGTGTGTGCTTCTTGTCTCCTGAAACCTTGTAAAGATTTTGTTCTTTGAAGAAAACCCTGACCAGACTGTGAGAGAGGATTCGAGGTTATCTTTGAGAAGTAACCAAGGTGAAAAGTGGATGAAATACTCAGTGGACTATGTCAAGACAAGAAAAGCTATGCAAGATTTAGGCAGGGAGATAACAGAATTTTAGTAGTGAGCAAAAAAAAAGATGACATGGCAATATTAGACGATATAAATACATGTCAGGACTCACATTTCTCTCTATCTGTCCTGTCTATCTGAAGCAACTATCTTCCAACAAAATGTGTGACATAAAATAGCTACGTAACACCTGAGTAGCTCTATTATCTTAACCCACCGAGACTCGGCCTGAACATCCTCAACATCTGCTGTCACCTCCTTCACTTATCCTTTCCTAAAATGTGTGAGAATATCTTTTATTTATCTGTAAAACTTTAGTAGGCAACTTAGACCAATTTAAATTATAGACTATTGTGAAAAATTTAGCCTTACCATCTCTTTTTCTTAATGTATAAAATTAATGAAAAAATAAAGTTATTCTAAAAGAAAATGTGATATACATATACATGTTACAATTTAGACTGTTTAGGGTAAATATAAAAGGCTTTGTTCTGCACAGATCCATTACAAAGTCCGTTAGAACAGAACATTCAGGTAAATGTATGATGAAGAGGGCAAACCCGAAGTGGGTATTTTCCTAGAAAGAGTTGATTTTCTTTAGGTGTGGAGATATTGGTTGCTGCTAACAATTGAGAAAAAGCTATCCTAATGTGGTTTTGTGATCACTGACTTCATTTGTTTATTCTTACACTCAACTCAACACAGAAACAAACCAAATGATGACAGTGGGTTGATTGATTTCCATTTTAGATTTTTAAGCTAGTTAAATATAGGTGGTTGCTGTAATTCCATATTTACTATTTCACTTTTGCAGCTTTTCAAGCGACAAAAATTTAGCCCCCTGTCTTGAGTTTGATATGTTAAACTGTCCTAAACATTGGCAATGCTGTGATAGATGAACACAACCAACAGAGCCTTCATACATTGTCGCACAAGGCTAATTTAGACTGCTGTGAATTAGTGGTTTGTAGAAGAGAAACCAATGTGGTAAAAGTAAGATGTGTGAAACTGCCTAGTGACAGTCTCGTTCTAGCATCTCATAAGCTCTAAAGCGGGTTTGCCTTCTTTTTGCATCTGCGGTGATCATTTAACTATATAAGCTGGCCTGAGAGGAGTGCTGTGAGCAAGATCATGTTTTTGCATAGAATTTGTTCTGAAAATGTGGATTAGTAATGAGCATTACAAATAAGACTTGTCAGAAAAGAACCAGAGAGACTTTTTGCTAAATCAAAGATCTATTCCTTCACAAAAGATAGACACATTCTGCAGTTAATTTGGCCCAAGCTCAGATATGTATCCTTCAAATATATAATTGATTTAAATGATAGCCATTGAGAGATGGCTATTTTTCCATACCTAAACACTATGATCATTGTGAAACCTGTACATGTGGTCTGTACAATGTATTATCTGAAAATATTAGAAAAAAATGTTGAGTACCTTTATAAAAATTATACTTCACTATTTAATTTGCTCTTTTTTTTTTTCAAGCAGAATTAGTTTTAAGAAGTATTTGAGTTCATTTATTATTGGAAAAGACCTAACTAGCTTATTCAAGCAAGAAAATTACCCCAAAAGCTTGCAAGATTTATAATGCTTAGGGAAAAAAAAAGCAATTCAAAACCTAATGAGACATTTTAGGCCTCATTTACATCTCTAACCTGACCCATTTTCTGAAAAACGTTTTTGTTTGTAATTTACATACAAAAAGCTAGTTATTTATCCATCCCGAACCAAAAAGTTGATGAGATTACTAATACCACAGTGAAGTTAACATTACCCTAAAAGCTAAATATGGCCATTTCTAGAAGGTTGACTATGGGGTCGTTTATTTAGCTATAATCTCCATTACATGCTGGCGATGCATCCAAAGCCTGAGAGGATGATATGAAAGCTCGAATATCTCGCTGCTACACTCACTTTATTGGCAGGAATCTTTCCAGGAATACATACTTTGGAAATGAGACACATTGAGATGCTCTGTGTATGTGCACACATGTATCGTTCCAGGAAAATAAATAATGCAATGAAATGCATTCTCTTAAATAAGTTCCAATATCATATAACATTTTTGAATACCATAATGCTTTGCATATGTTTGGACCTTATCAGTGTATCATGTAGTTAATTTTTAATATTTTAAATTCTTGATATTTTGAGAAAAGAGACTACCATGAGGAGCTGAAGTACATAGTGGCAGAGTGATATATTTTTCACTGTCTTCATGGATATGTATATATATATAATTTCATAATGAAAAACATATATACATGAACAGATTTGTATATTATACTTGAGTTATAAATATATGTATGTTAAAATATATTTATGTTTTATACTTTTTATATTTGTATTTTAGTATATGTTATAGATATTGTTATACATATATTTTACTGTTTTTCATAATACATTATATATATATATATATACATATCTGTATGTATATATATCACCATCTGTTAATAATCGTTACCTTGATAACTTCCTCTCAAAAACACTAAGTTTATATTAATGTGGTTAATGTTTATAATATATAAGCATCTGTAAAGTATGAACTGTTGTTAGATCTATACTTTAGTTGGACATCATTTGGGCACATGTTGAGAGTTATACTTCAAGACCTTCAAGACATTCCTGAGGTGTAACTTGCCTGCCTCCTAGTTTGAAACCCCTCTAAGTGGCATACACTAAATCCCACGAGAATCCAGAGACTGAGAAGTACATAACACATCTGCGTAGCTTTTTATCCGAAGAATTCTTAACCAGATTGCATTGAGAATCCCTCTGTAAGTTCTGGTCCCTTAGGACAGTGTTCAATCTGATTATGTTTGTTCAGCATCTCCTGTAAACCTTCCTGCTTAAATTAGTCCAGTATTTCATTATGATCAGAGACAGTCTAGTACTGAAGAAGGTCCCCAATTCTACCCCCACCGATGGCTTAGAAAGCTCAGAATCTGAGGCGAGGCCATCTGAGATAGCTGTAGGTCCATGCCCTCAATGAATAAACGTGGCTCTAGTCCTTCCTTATTTAGTTTTAGTTTACTCAATAATGAGCTTCAGACTGTGTTTGTTTTCAGCGACTGTTTGATGTTGTATTCTTCCTATAAGTAGAAGATTTATAAGAGGATACACAATTGATTACAAATAGAGAAAAGAGTTCTTGGTAAATGTAATTATTAAAACCTCATCTGCGAGTAAATCGCCATTCACCAAACCTTATTATTCTATGCCACATTAAAAATTATGTTTTTGTTTTCTATCTTGAGGCTGTCAAATGCTGTTAGCACTGCAGCCAGTGTCTTCTTAGGTGTTATACCATCACAGCCATGCCTACAACTATAGCTGGCTCAAGAGGAAAATCACATGAGCAGTTTGATTTCTCCACTCATTTGAGTCATCGGAAAACTTAGGTGGTGTTGGCCATACACAGTGCATATCAGAACATGCTGTAATTGACTATTCAGTTTTTTGCTTCACCACTTTGACTATCTTTCTATAATGTCTCTAGTGCTGAAATTTACCAATAATACTCAAGTAATAATGTACGTTTTGTGCAAACATTTTCCTTTGTACTAGGTTTCCCAAGTATGTGCTAGCAAACTATACATACCTCCTACAGATATTTTATTGTGGGCTAACATTGTACGACATAACAAAGCATTTTTCTCTGTGTATTCTTCTGTTTAATCTGTGAAGATCATTATCATTTGAAAACCACAGTTCCTGTACACTCATTTAAAAGATATTTCATAATGATTTTAAATGGTTATGTCTAACTTAATATTTCCCCCAAATTAAATATATTTTAGGATTCCATATCTACCATTGCCTTTTTCATCACTTATTCTAGAAATGTTGAATGAATACTACTCATATAGTAGTAATGAATCAGACAACCATGATCCCTGCCCTCATGGAGCTTGGAGTCAGACAAACAAAAAGACCAAAATCTAATGACTAGCTTAGTTACATTAGAATTAAGTAAAGAGAGGACTATAATATTAAGTGATAGAGAGAGGGTTGGTATTTAGATAGGGTGATTGAAATTAGCTGAGCAGGAGGCATCCAAATCAGTATTGAAAGCTGAAAAGGAGCCAGTCATGTGAATATTAATGGGAAGAGTATTCCAGGCAGAGGATGCTAGTACAAAGACCCTAATGCAGTAAAGGGTACAGTGTAACTAGGAGGTGGAAGAAGGCCACTCTAGTTGGAGCAAGATGATACATGTTAGGAGGCACATGCAAATGAGATTGGAGCAGTAGGTGAGGAGACACCATGACCATGGTACCAAACTCTGGGAATCGTTAACAATTCCCGAAATTGAATTTACAAACCCAACCCTGGCCATCACCTCCACCCACTCTCCCCATCATGGATAGTATCTGCCCCTGAATAAGCTTATGGCATGTAGGAAAACAGTAAAGAACATGCACAGATTTCTGAGGAGAGGCCAGCTCCCAAGAGAAATAGATGTGAAAAGTCCAGGCTAAAATAGCCCAGGATTTTTTTCTAAACTCACCAATCAGATAAATTACTTCTCTTTTCTCATGGCAGAGCAGTGAAAGGGCAAAAGTGGCTTAGACCATTATACCGATGGAGTGCCCATAAGTTGGAAAGGAACCCCAAGATAGCCGTGTTGTGTTCCTCACTCTTCCAAAAGTAATAATATAATCTATCACTACATAAAGGAAAATTCTTTCCAGAAAGTTGAATTTCTTTTTTATTACCACCAGAATCCATGATGTGTATTATAAAGTGAACAGGCTAGGTATACCCCATTACATGTTTACACTAGAGCTGAATACTATAACTTGACTATCCAAGAAAATCATATCCAATGCCAAGAGGATCAAAACCAGAGTCTTGATGGATCTGCTGTTAAACTGTAGCCAACCATATGCTTTCAGTGCTTTGTTCACATCATTAGTTAATATTGTGTAGCTACAAATGCACAATTATATCAAAGTTAGCTCTTTATTCCTCTTTTCCAGAAAAAGCTTTAGAACTCATGTAATTATAAATATGTAAACATAAGAATTACCAATAGAAATTGAGTTTATGTATGTGAATTATTTGAGTGCAGTCATAGAGGTTTATTGGTCCCCATATAAGGAATGCTCTTCTCTCTCCAGGCCAAAAGCTATTTCCTAAGAAGAGCTGCTTCCTAAGAAGGCTGGTTGGCTACCATTCTACACATAGGCAGAGCCAGGGAGCCTAGGCACAGTGCACTGAGTCTGCTGGCAGTCGGCCTACCTGGAGATCAGGAACAGCCTCCTGGGAAGACGCAGCAATGGTGAGTGTCCATGCGAGACCAGGAGCTTTGATAGCCCTGTCTTCTGGAGAGACTTGTTTTCTGATTTTCTAGTCAATCCCGTCATTCTTTCAGACATAACTTCTAAGAAACTGTCAAACATCTACCTTTTTTCTTTACACTTTTTCTGCACTCTGCCTATAGTCATAGTACTGCTGTAAATAAATGACATCTCTTTCTTTGTGCATAAGTGTGCAATGCCAACTCACAAGCAGAAAGAAAGAAAGAAAGAAAGAAAGAAAGAAAGAAAGAAAGAAAGAAAGAAAGAAAGAAAGAAAGAAAGAAAGAAATGGAGGAAGGGAGGAAGGGAGGAAGGGAGGAAGGGAGGAAGAAAAGGGAAATAAGCAGGCTTCAGTTTATAAGTCTTCAGTTTAACCCCACCATTATATATCTTTTAACACCAGTCAGAAATAGCTACTATCAAATGTCCAGCTGCCAGGAGCCTTTGAAATCTGGTAATTATTTATGAGAATTTTATATAGAAGAGGTAGAAAACATAAAATAGCTTTGGTTTATAAAATAGGAAAGATAAATGTTGCCAGGAAAAAAATCTATAACAAATGTGTAGTGAACTATGTGAATGAAAATCTGAAAATATGTTAGTGAGATTGTTAAATGGAAATCCAGGTTATTTGCTGTGTTAATGAGAAGAGTCTACTTATCTACACAAAACAAGTATATTTCAGAAGACATGATATATAAATCTAATTTTTATTGTTAGAATATCGTTGGTTGTGGTGATTGTGAATACATCATAAGGTAAAAGTTATATGTAGCAGCAGTTTTCCTTTCTGTTTTTTTAAACCATGAACATGCAGTTTTTTTATTTGGTATTTCTCAGTTTTTCTAAACACAATCATAATTTTATTAACCACTTTATAACCAAGAATTATGAAGAGGAGAAAAGCATAAAATTTACTATTTGCTGCACTATATATCTCTGAGCGCTCAACTATTTTAAGGTCTTTGACTATATTTAGAGAGAGCTAATACTGGCATATGATGCAGGCAAAGATTGAAAGCAGAAATTCTATAGAATCTCTAAATGTCACAGGTGTTATGGGAATGCAAATGTGCTTTCTATACATTTTATAGGTATTACACATAGCTAGAATTCTACACCATATTTTTGCATTTTATTTCCTGAATTTGTCACCTATTACCTTTTCCAAATTACTAGAAACTAAAAATACCCTCATGAAATTAAGAGCATGAATGCTTTGGCAAATAAAGACAGTGCAAGTTTTCTGCTACTATTAAGATATATGCTATATTTTTCAATGTTGCTGATGGATTGAGCTGAGCTAACTCCTCACTGTGAGAAATCTTTCTGAGATGAAACTCCTATCTGTCAACATGGGATAACTCTTACTTTGGAGATAAGTAATTTGGGCAATCTAATTATTTCAAGAAGGGAAGAAGATAAAATGAATAATAAAATTATAGGAAAATTATATTTCAATAAGAGTAGAATGAAAGTTAGAAAACATATAAATAATGAAGTGGTTCATTTCATTTAGTATTGTAACCATAAAATAAAAATCTTTACATTCTTTAATTGACAAAACTCATCATTAAGTTTTGCAGAAATGACTTACTTTTAGAGAATAGTGAAATGGTACATTTTTAGTTAAATGCATTATATAGAAATATAATGAAAAGAAAATCTGTCACTTATGTCATTCTGCATATTTTAAATAAAATTCTTCATTATGGAGCTACTAATTAATATGCAGGAAAATATTATATTTAAATGATATCCTCATTGCTTAACAGATATTACATTAATGGATAAAAAAAAAAAAACAAAACATGATATTCCTTAGCAGGGACATTTAAGTTCTTGTAAATTGTGACTACCCAAAATACATTCTCTCTGATGATATCACCACAGCAACATTTATAATCAATATGTATTTTAGAAAGACTATAATTCATAAACACAATGGGTTGTATTCTCTACAATAACATTTTTGGAGTTAAGTTACCTGAATAATATTCATTTCAGAGTAATTTTGCAGAAATAAAACAACTCTTGAAGGAGCACAACTGCTTTTTTGTTAAGAACAGAAATGTTTTAAAAAGAAAAGAATATCTGCTCTCACCATCACCTCCTCCCCCAATGATTTTATTGTCTTCTGGCTCATGGGAATTTGCTGTGAGAAAAAGAGAAATGTGTTGCAGTTCAGAATCACTGCTTACCTGGGAACTTGAGCACCCAATTCAGAATGTGACCTGACTTGTTTAGATGATACCAGTTTCTAGTATTCTATTATCATTTAAATTTCTGTTCATGTTTTGAGAACTTTTTCAGTAGAACATAGAATATACCAAATTGTACCTCATTCTTAAGTCTAGATGCATTATTCTACAACCAATGTTTCATAATATGCGATAGCACTAAGGAGATTGAAAATCTCACTATGAATATGCCGCTGTAATAATTTTCAGTTATAGGCTACAATTAATCTGAATAATGGCAACAAAAGAAAACACTTAAGAAAAGTAATTTTAGTCTTTAGTTAAAGACATTTAATGTAAGCAGCATTCTTCCACTTAACAAATGAATTTATGTGTCAGGAACTTTGTCGTTAGGTGTTAGGATCATGAAGCTTACACTTCTAGTGTGCTATCAGAACAGCTTAGAAGGGGAGAAGAGGGGCACAAAGGGGTTTAATATTTGAGCAGACTTGCAACTCGAGGTATCAGTTAAGGAAGAGGGAATATTTAAAGAAGTAAAAAGAACACAGACAAATTTCTTGAGAGGGAGAATTGCTTGGCACACTAGTTGACCTGAAAGGACCCCAGTGTGTGTGGAGCATAGAGAACAAAGCAGAGAATAGGTGGAGATCAAGCTGGTGCAGCAAGTGAAGGGCAGGTCACAGAGGGCCTTGTAGACCCATTGCAGAAAGCCAATCTTTATTTTAAGTGCAATGAAAAAAACATTGGGGAACATTAAGCAAGAGAGTGATGAGGTAAGATTTCTACTAAAAATCATCACTCTGATTGATATGTAGAGAATAGAACAGATATGGAAGGAAAGGATTATAGGGAGACCAATTTGGAAGATTTTATACCTATTTAGGAAAGAGAAAAGCATGAAGTTGTAGGAGTCTGAGGAGAAGATGGAGACAAATACATGGATTTTATGACTGGTTAAGAAAGAGAATAAACTGGATGGGTTCATTCTTAAGAGATGAGGAGGGCCAAAATGACTCTCATGTTTCTGGCCGGAGAAACACGATGATGTTTTTAATATTTATTATTATTGGTTGAAGTGACTACAAAATATCTGCAATGGGCATGTCCCAACGAAAGCTCTATCTGTAGTTCTAGAGCTCAGAAATCTGGATGAAAGGTCTAATTTGGAGTCATCGGTTTTTAAATGAGAATCGAAGCCACAATAGAGGATAAGATTGCTTGAAGAGGGAACATATCAAGATAAAAAAGAAAGATCCTGAACAGAAAGAACCTGAAAGACCCCAAACCTTAGATAAATAGGACAAAACTGTGAAGAGTAAGTTACCATAGAAACCAAGAAGGGAAAGGATTTCAACAAAGTGCTAAAAGTCAGATGAAGATTATGAAGTATCCCTTAAATTAAAGAGTAAGAATATCATCAGTAGTTTTGATGGAGGAGTGGAGCAGAATCCAGATTAAAGGCTGTTCCATGAATTATAGAGGAAGAAATAGGATCAACTAATGCAGACAATTTTTTCAAATTGGCTCTGACACTGAGGAGATAAATAGGAATGCATAAGGGGAAAGGCATGAAATAGAGTTGTTCTTTTCATTTTAATGAAAATGCAAAATCTTTAAGAAAAAAAGACAAAGATGGGATCTAGAAATCCAATTAGAAAATGGTCTTAAAAAGGAAAAAGAATATCTCTTCCATTGTATTATAAGACAAAGAGGAAAGGATGGATACTAAGGCTACAGGCTTTATTGGTTTGGTGGCAAAAGATTGAAGTATTTGCTGTATGAAGAAAGACAGTGTTGAGAGTAATGTGCAAAGACAGAGTCATGGGGTCGAGGCAAGTAAATTGTATTGAATAGAAAACAATAATAACTAAAGAAATTCAGTGGGATTGCCCAGCATTGCTGATGAATATTCAGTGAGCTGCATGATTTTCTCCAGTAACTCTCTATCAGGAAGAATCAAATGGTAGTATTAATTCAAGTTGAAATTTTCCAAATAGATGTATAAGAAACAAGAGAGTGTGAGAATGCACAATAGTGGCAATAAAGTGATTGGTATGTGGGACCACAGATTCTAACCGGGACAAGAAATAAAACAAAGACAGAAAGAGTCTTCTGTAAGGGTCCTCTTGGAGTCAAAGAGTAGACTTAGTGAGAGTAACTGGGCAAACAGGGTAGGTGGAGAAGCTTGGGGGGACAGTAAGGTATCTTAATTTAATATTCCGTAGCAGAGGTTCAGGTATGGATATCCTGTTCTGTGGCACTGAAAGTGGGTGGCTGGGGTGGAGAGGAGGAAAAGGTCACTGGAAATGTAAATATCAAGAAAATGACCTACTGACATGGAGAGACTGGCCACGTTTAGTGGACTCCTTTTTCTCTGTTCCTTCTGGAGATTCCTTCTCTTCTCCACATACTATGGCGCATGGAGTGACAGTACCAACCATTATTTCTACTCTCCCCGGTCCGCACTGAAGGATTATTGGTTTATGCTCTCGTGTGATCACTTCTGCTTCTGACACTGGATGGCCTGGAGCACTGGCTGTTGACATAAACACCACTAGTAACAGTTTTAAAGGAGTCTAAATACAAAGGCATTTTATGGGAGAATTTTCAAGAAGACTGCTTGTAGAATAGCCCTTGTCATTAATGTTAAGTGACTTGTAATTTGAACACTTGTGGTCTATACTTAACTTTGCTAATATGTGTGGGCAAAGCAAAATCTTCTGTAATGAGTCCATGTTACCAAGAAAAAGCACAAGTGGATTAGACTTTTGACACAACAGGGGTCAGAGCAGAGGTGACCCCCAGGTGCCTGCAGCAGAGCAGTGAAGGCAGCACAGCATTGTGGGTGGGATTCTTGGGGACAAACTGCCTACTTCACTAGAGGAAAAGAAAAAGTTGATATTGAAGGATATACACAATGTTACAAATTGGGAAAGTTTAAAAAAACATAAAAAGGGCAATAGCATTTTTGTCATAGCTTATATATTTAGTTTGTGGTAAATGACTATCAAAACGGATTTAAAAAATAAAAGTTAATTTGAAAATGACTAAGCATAATTTACGTTGGTAATAGTGACGTTAGATTTGATTTGCATTGGTTCTTAATATTTCAGGTAAATAAGCTCTTGCCACTTATGAATGAACAACAGTCACTCTAATGACTTTCACTGAGGCTCTCTAAAGGGTCAGTGGGTGGTGATGCTTACTAAAATATATTTCGAGTTACAGGATTTGAGATGCAGTCTCCACAGGGCATCTGATAGAACTCCCTTGTTTTCAGAGAGGGAGCTGGGGCCCAGAGAGGTTGTGGAACTGAAACCTGGCCTCACACCCCATGTGGACTCTCTGTGCTCCTGGCGAGTCACTGGAAGCAGGGACCAGCTTTGCATTCAGATTAAGATTGCCAGCTTGGATGTTCTTCATGTGTGGTTATCCTTTTACCTAATCACTAAAATTAAACTTTTTATCCAAAAGAAGAGTATACAAATAGCTTTATAAAATTTATCTAAGTCCTTGTCCAACCTCCCTCTTAGTCTTAGTTAGGGTCGATATTCTCTCTTGCTTTCTTAGATAAATAATAAAGCCCCTATTCATCTCATGTTTGATCAGTGTGCATAGAGTTGCTGAGAAATGAAAAAAGAAAAAGAAATCAAGAGACCAGATCGTACCATCTTACGATGTAAGGGATTGGAATGGGGAGAGCCAGTTGCCAAAATCTTAAATTAATAAAGAGGCATATCCAGAAGTTTAGCAGTTGACAGCAAAGAGGAGGCTAAGGGAGGCAGAACTACTCAAAGAGTAGTCCCCCCACCAAAAAAAAAAAAAAAAAACCCAATAAAGAGATGATGTCTTGCAAATGGTGTGGAGCAGTGAGCAGATTACTAATCTTTCATAAACAGCACCATCCTGTCCTAACTCTCTATATATTTGTTTATGTTGCATGGTTTAACAGGAAAACCAGTCTTCAGTCCAACTAACAACCCCATTAGTCACAGAGATGCCTGGATTTTTTTATGAGAATCAAGTCCTTTTCTAAATCCCCTTAGCCAACACAGAAACGTTCCAAGTCTTAGAAGAATTGCACAATAGACTATTTTAAATTAAAGTATATCTAAGATACAACATTATATTAGTTTCAGGTGTACAACATAGTGATTTGACATTTAGATACCTTATGACGTGATCACCATGATAAGTCTGTAACCATCTGTCACTGTACAGCTAGTACAATATTATTGGCTATATTCCTTGTACTATACATTAGACAGTGATCCAAAGATCTGCGGTTTGAAACATCACTCTACCACTTTGCTACTTTCTAGCTGGAGATCATGAGCATGTTAATGAATATCTTTGCAAATTCAAATTTATCTCCTATGAAATGGAAATAAAAAGTTTCAATGTGGGACTGTGAAAATTAATTGGGAGTAATGTATATAAAATTGGCTAGCATTAATTGTCACATATGAAGTATTCCATATGTAGAAGTCAATGGCATTATTAGTACTATTGTTATCATTAATTAATCTCATATACTAATATTTAAGTTCAAATAACTCAGAAAACCTTCTTAAGTAAACCAAGTTTTCTCTGGCCTCTGTGACATTACACATGAAATACCTCTCAAGATGCTCCTTACTCTGCATCTGACTGGCACATTCATCTTAAACTGGCTTACATATCTTCCAGCACAAAATTTATTTTCTTCAACCTCTGGATAGTAAAAAGGTAACCTTATCTAATAAATCTTTTATCCTCAACACCTGAAACATATCTTGGATCAAAGTAGATGCAAAACAATATTTTAATTTAAAATGGTACAAGAAGGGAACTTAGGATAGGTTACTAAAAGACATGTCGTTTATTGTTCTCCTGGAAGATGTCCTAGACTTAGAAAGCCAGTGCAGGAGAGGCAGCCTGTTAATCTAGATTGAGTGAAGAGAGTAAGGTTTCTTCTCTTCATCCATTGTAAGTGCCATTTTCTGGTGCAGTTGGCTAGGAGAATAGATAATTATGAGGTACAATAATTAGTCCTAGAAATGATGAAACTTCTAACATTATGCCTGCTGAGTGGAGGTCTTAATCTGGCAATATTTCAAATATGATAAAAAGATGTTTGAGTAACATTTGGCAAAGGTTTATAAAACATTAAGTTCCATAGAAACATATTTAAAGAACCAATATTTCAAAGTTTAATAATTGGATTATTATTTAAATGAGTCAGTTTTTAAGATATCATGCCTAACAGGACACCAACCATGTGAGAATTGTTATCTGGCTGCCTACAAATAATATAGGTCACATTGTTGCTAATCTGGTGGAACAAAGCATTGTCAGCTGTGAAGAAGTATAATTAGCTTATTCTTTCAAAATGTACTAAATGCAATTTAAAAAAAAAAATGTATAATGACCAGGTTGTCCTAACAAGAGGATCCAAGTAAAACAGATTGTAGAAGAGAGGTATTCTCAACAATAGAAATCAGATAAAGCATTAAGTAGTTAAACTACCTTTCTTATATTATCATGGCAAGAAGAAAAGTTGCTAGTATTCACAGAGCATTTCTCTACTGAAAAGTCCTATGGACATTGTATATGGCATATCTTATTTAATCATCATTCACTAACTATATTGTTCCTAATTTTCATATTGTAAAATGATACCAAGAAAGATTGACTTAGTAAAAAACACAGCTATTAAGTGACAGAGCTGAGGTCTAAATTCTGTCAGATGTCAAAACCAGTATTGTGATCACTGACACATGAAGCCTCAATCCATCCTTGGATTGTCTAGAGATCCCTGGACCATTAACCTATTCATTCCAAGTTCTTAACAGATTTGTTTTGATCTCGACATAACACAGATAAGGCAAATAAGACTTAGGAATGAACAAATGATTTATGAGTTTTTAGAAAATGGAGTAGAACTGCTAGAACAAATTTTGTTAAAATTTCTCATTTTCTTTTGATGGTTTTTAGACTGGCAAAGCAGGAGTCTGGATTCTGAAGTAATATAATAAAGCATCTATTATAATAAACTTCTGAACAATATGGAGAAATGGGAGCTAGTTCATTGAACAGATAGGTAATACTGGTATTGAGATTATATATTGTCAAATAATTATATTAACAAATGAAGGTTATAGATATGATTATGTAAATTATAGTTTTTAAAGCGGAATTTAAAATGTACAAAACAGAATGCTCAAAATTGTTTAAAATATTTTAGAAAATATTTAGAATGAAGAATATATTTGAAATTTTTAAATGTACAAATAGCTTAGATGGTTTTAATCATAACACTGCATTATCTGAATAACTGAAAATTTTAATTCAAAACTATCAATAAAATGGTGTAGAAATTTTGAAAAGAATATGACTCTACATAGCTCACTTCTTGCATTAGGGTAATTTCTTTGTGGTTTGAACATTCAGTAGATAAATGATTTCCATATAATAGACAACATCGAAACAGGATATTCTTCCTGTACAGAAAGTTTTAAAAGTGTTGGAGTTCCTCATTAATTTAATTCTTAATGAAACAAAACACAAGAGACTGTGAATTAATAGGAGGAGTTTATTCAAAGTTTATGTTTTATAATACAAAATGATTTTAAAATAATTAAAGTGGCATTTCAAAATAATTTCTATTCATTTTTAATTTCTTAATATTGAATAGCACATAGAAAGGTAAATGTCAATGGGCTCTATTGGAGCTTGAACTTGAAATAATAATTCCTTCTTCGTTAAGCAGCTTATTATGAAAGATACAAGTCAAAAAAAAAGGCAGAGCAAACACAGATATAAATATGTTTTTCTTAAGTTTTAGAATTATTTTTTTATTGTGGAAATTTGAATGAATTTTATTATTCTGTCTCCTTTTTGGTAGTCAATTATTATTTAGGGCTCTCTCTAAACCCTGTCACTTCAGGGAGTGTTCAAGAGAATAGTGCATTACTTACAGAAATAATTGTTAGTAATCAATACAGTTTGAACCACATACAGGAAATATCTTTAAGGACATAATTCATCAAAAACAGGGCTTACTGGGACTCTTCATACTATTTTCATTGATTCTCCCTTCGTAGGAAGACACGATATATATTCTATATGTGATGAGAGTTATATTCAAAATAAAGAAGTCAGTTGCTCAAAAAATAAAATGCTCAGTTACAAAGAGAAAATCAAGTATAAGGATTCTGATAGAGGAAATTTTATTATTCTTGCATTTGAATGTTTTGTGTGGAAGAATGTAATTGAATGACTTAAAATTTTTTAAAAGATTACACATAAGGAATCAACACCAGATTCTAGATATAAATTCAGTTCTTGACTTACTGTGTGAAATAGAAGCACTTTTAAATAAAACTAAATAAAATTACTTTTATTCAGTTTTCTTAATACCACTGCATAGCTTTCTTTTAAATTTAAAAAAGTATAAGTATACATTGTTGTATGCTGCATGTGTTCTATGCATTTGTCTGTTAAAGGACATTGTAAAAGAACAATTAAAGTTCACATTGTAAAGTATCTTAAATGAACCTAGTATGCAGCATATAATTAATTTATAAAGGGAATAATAACCTTCTAATCTTGAGAATCTGTATCTTCATATATAATGTTAGCTTAAAAAAAAAGATAACATATTATTTTCAGTATTTACAAAGAATCTGAAATGAGGAATAAAGGAAAGTAGCATATCATACTGTTTATAAGACAGAATGTACCGCTCAGCAGAGATTATAAGTAGGAAAGGACTTCTCACTTTTAAAATAGTGAATTGTTTTATTTTCTGAAATCCAGATATTTTAGGAAATAGTCTGCCTTTTTTAACCCCAATATCTACCCAAATCTGATTTAAATAGGCATTAAATGTTCAAACACCCACGTTGTATGTTACTCTCTCCTGGTCTAACCTGAATTTGGAGCCTTACTGACCACTTGGTCTCCCACGCTTTCCACTCAACACCTCACAGTCCAATTCACTTTATGCCTTGCTCTAGCATGATATTTTCCATAAAGATTTCTCTCCTTATTGTGTGTATTGGTAGTTCATTACTTTTTTTCGCTGGACAGTATTTCATTGAATGAATATATTCAATTTATTTATCCACTTACCAGTAGAGAGACATTTGAGTCATAATCCTTTTTTGTTATTATTTTGAATAAAGATGCTACAAATATTTGAAAACAAGTATTTGCATGGGCATACATTTTTATTTTCTTTTGATATATATCTTGAAAGTGGGATTCATGTGTCTTATAGTAAGTATATATTTACTTTAAGAAATTGCCTTTTGTTTTCCAAAGTACTTATAACATTTTGCATTTGCATGAGTACTGTATAAGATTTTTGCTTGCTCCACATTTTTATCAAAACTTGTTTTTGTTAGTCTTTTTAATTTTAGTCATTCTAGGAGTTACATATTGGTATCTCACTGTGGTTTTAATTTGCATACCTTTAATAAATAATAGCATTGAATATTTTCTATGTGTTTATCGGATTTGGGAAGATCTTCTTCTGTAAAGTATATACTTGTTTGAATCTTTTGCCCATTTAAAATATAGTTATTAATCATATTATTGAATACTCTGTGTGCTCTGAATAAGTCTTTTATTAAATATGTTCTGCAAATATTTTTCCCCAGTGTGCAATTTTTTTAACAGTCTTTTGATTTTTTTAACAATGTCTTTTGAAGAGCACAAGTTTTGATTTTTTTAAGTGTCGTTTGAAGAACACAAGTTTTAAATTTTGTTTAAGTAGTTTATCAATCTTTTTAATGATTTAGGTTTTTCATATCCTATTAAAAAATCTTGGTCTAATCTAAGATCATAAATATTTACTTCTATGTTTTCTTTTAGAAGTTATATAATTTTAGTTTTTATATTCAAATTTCTGATTCATTTCAAATTACTTGATGCACATGGTAT
Organism: Eidolon dupreanum; assembly: GCA_028627145.1. Lineage (NCBI taxonomy): Eukaryota > Metazoa > Chordata > Mammalia > Chiroptera > Pteropodidae > Eidolon > Eidolon dupreanum. Next base: position 60,518,695 of record CM053508.1, read on the forward strand.
GAGGTAAGATGCAGTATTTTCATATACAGATATCCAATTGTTTCTTCACCACATGTTGAAAAGTACATCTAATCCTCACTGAATTACCTGGGACTCTGCCAGAAATCAATTGGTTATAAAAAAGTGAGTCTTTTCATAGACATCTATTCTGTTCCATTGATCTTTATATCTATCTTTATGGCAATACCACATGTTGTCATAATTATTGTAGCTTTATAGTAAGTCTTGAAGTAAGGTAATATAGCTCTTCCAATTTTATTTTCCTTTTTGAAAATTATATTGGCTATTGTAGTTTCCTTACATTGCTATATAAAGTTTAGAATCAGACTTTTAACCTTGAAAACTTGGTATTTTGATTGGAATTGCATTGAAAATATAAATCAACCTAGGCAGAATTGAAACCTTAACAATATTGAGTCTTCTAATCTCTACTTATTTGGGTCTTCTATTCAACAGTGTTCTATAGTTTCAGCATAAAGATTTTAGACATATTTTTAACATTTATCTCAACATATTTCATGATATTGTTACTATTTTACATGGCATCATGCTATTTTCCAATTTGTTGCTAATACATAGACATACAATTGATATTTATGTATTGATACTGTATTTGGTGACATTGAAAAACTCATTTATTAGTTCTATAAATTGTTTTGTATATTCCATAGAATACATGGATATGTAAGCATTTCATCTGTGAATAAAAACAGTTTTACCTCTTGCTTCCAGTCAAAGACTTCCAGTAGAAATTCAAATAGAGATGGAAAAAGTAATAAACATTCCTTGTTAATTATCTTAGGGAGAAAACATTCAGCTCTTCACCATTAATATGATTTACCTGTAGGTTTGTTATGAAAAGCATATAAGTGTTGCTTTTTTTATACAATCTGATAATCTCTAGCTTTTAATTGGAGTCCACTTTTATTTATATATTTATAGTTTATAAAATATGTGTCTGTATAATGACATTGTTAAAATGATTGGGTGAAAACTTTCCAACTTACTATATTATTCCGTTTGAACAGATGTTTTTGGTTTCCTTTAATTTTTTTTTTCTGCCCTAATTTGGATTAATGGGTATTCTAGTATTTTATTTTATCTCTATTGCTGGCTTAGTAGCTATAGTTCATTCTTTTTATATTTTTAATGGTCTTTCTAGGGCTTACAATGTATACCTTTAAATTATCACAAACTACTTTTAGCAACATTATATGACATTATACCACTTCACATGTTGTTGAGAAACTTGAAACACTATACCCTCATTTCTTCTCTCCTATTCTTTGTGCTAATGTTTTCATACATTTAATTTTTACATATGTTGTAAACTTCACAAAAAAACCTTACTATATTTTATTTAAGTCAGCTATCTTCTAAAGAGATTAAATAAAGAGAAAATATATTTTCTACTTGCCCACATACTATTTCCATTGTTCTTCATCTCTCTGTACATTCAAATTTTTGTCTTTTGCTGTTTTCCTTTCATTCGATAAGCATCTCTTACTATAATTTGTAGTGCAAATCTACTGGTAATAAATTCTCTCAGATTCTGTTTACCAGAAAAAAGACTTATTTATCAATGATTGAAAATATTTTTACTGAATATAGAAGTCTATATTGACTCTCTTCCTTGCAATTTAAAGATGCTGCTTATCTTTTGACCTTCATCATTTCTATTACAGAGTCTACTGCCATTCTTACATTTCTTCTTCTGTACCTAGTGAGTCTTTTTCTAGCTGTTAAGCTCTTTATTATTGTTATTTAGCAATTTGGTTAAGTTACCCCTTCGTGTCCTTTTATTTCTATTTATTCTGCTTAAAATTTATTGATCTTCTTTAGGAGATTATGATTTTCTTCAAAAAATGTTACCCATAATTTTTTTCAAATTTTTTTTGTGTGTACCCGCACTTTTCTAGAACTCCATTACTCATATGCTAAGCAGCTTGATGCTATTCCACAAGTCATTGGTGCTCTGTTGAATTTTTTTCCCCTAAGTCTTTTTTATCCACTTTATTTTGGATTTTTTTTATTGCTATGTTTTCAGGATCAAAATCAAATTTTTCTATTGCAATGTATTTTTTCTGTTACTCTTATCTAGTATATTTTTTTATTTCAGATATTTTATCTTTCACCTTTAAAAGTTACATTTTAGGTTATTTTTGCCTTTTACAATTCTTCTCATCCTATTTGTGTTTTTCTCAACATTCTTAAGTATATGGAGCATATTTATAATAGCTCCTTTAAAACTTTTCCTTGCTAATCTTATCTTCACTCTTATCTGAATCTAATAATTCATTTGCTTGATTTTTCTCCTAGTTATGACTCATATTTTCCTGCTTCTTTGCATGCTTACTAATTCTGGATTAGATGCTAGACATTATAATTATAAATTATATTTAGGTATTCTGGATCTTGTATTACTTTATAACAAAATTGATGGACTTGTTCTGACATGCAATTAGGTTGCTTAGAGTCAGTTTGAGGCTTTCTATACATGCTTTTAAGCTTTGTTAGGAAGAGTCCAAAGCAAATTTATTCTAGGACTAATTTAGCCTTAATATTTAAATGATACCCCACTTGAGAAATCTATAAAATTCTCCATTTATTATGATGTCTTTCCATTCTAGTTCATGGTAACATAAGCTCTTCCTAACATGAGTGATCTTTTGGAATTTCCAGTGGTAATATCCCTGCTTTTCAGTAGTTCTTTCCCCACCTTTTGGTAGTTTCTTATTAATAAATAGATTAAAGTTTCAAGAAGACAAAACTCATCTGCAGATCTACAGAGCTTGCTTCACTACTCTGTCCTGCATGTTATAGCTGCCATAGAGTCTCTGAACTCAGTTCTCTGTCTTCTCTTCTCAGCAATATGTCTAGACTCTTTTTAAATTCTTCCTTCTGAGCTGTGGCTTAGAAAATGCCTCCAGGCAGTAAACTGGGACAAACTTAGGAGTCACCTCATTATTTCATTTGTCACAGGGATCAGAATCCCATTCTTCTTAAAATCCATTGTCTGAAAAACGTTGTTTCAAATATTGTATCTGGTACCATAGTTGTTTAAAGGAGGATGATATATCTGGTTCATGTTACTCAAATATTCCAAGAAACACAGTTTTTCTTTATTTTTTTTCTATTGTCTTTTGCTTTTCTTTTTTGAGACATATTTTAGTTGTCATTCTCACTGGGAAACTGATACTGACCTCATTTTTCAAGCTAAGTTCTCACTCTGCACACCTCTATTTAGTGATTCTGTCATTATGACACATCACATGCTGTGTGTTGGTTTTCTTTTCTGCCTCATGAAATGGTATCCTCCTTGAGAGTAGGAACTGGATCTTATTTGTGTCCATGCCCTCAGTACTCTATTGGATTAAATCAATCAAACTTACTATGCTCTGTAACAAACAAACACCTTGAATTATTTTGTCTTGTCTACATATTATACATATATATCTCACCATGGTTTTTAAGACCATCCATAATATGACCTAATCCACTACTATAGTCTGACCGTTTTCTGTGAGAGCTTCATGGTTTAGCAAAGCCGAAGGGCCTCCTGCTTGTAAAAACTACACTCACCTCGCACTCCTGTCCTTTTCTCTGTGCTGTTTCCTCCGCCTGGGATTTTCTCTTTCACCAACCCGAACTGTCAAATCTTGTCCTTTTTTTTCACATACACAGCAAATGCCACATCTTCCCTGATACTTGTTTTAGTTGATCATTTGTACTGCCTTAGCAATTTATTTGTAACTGTCATATTTCCTAGTTCATTTTTCCTGTTCATTTCTATCGTATCCATTTCTATCTATTCTATAATATCCTATGCATTTTCTATTTTAGGACTATTTTATATTCAAGAACATTATTCCATGTCTACATTAGACTTACCTACACCCCAATCCAATTTTTCTATTTTTATTTAACCAAATATTTTTTCTTTGAGGTAAAAACTATGTATTTCTTTTCTTTTGAAGTGTCACTTAAAATACCAGGCATTAAATAAGTATTTAATCAAAAATGGAAATAATAAAAGAAGATTTTGGTTGTCATAATTGCCAGTAGCAAATATTTTTATTTAACAGCTTTATGAGATATAATTCATATATCCTCAAATTTACCTTTTTAAAGTATAAAATTCAGTAGTTTTATTATATTCACAGTCTTGTGCAACTATCTTCTTTATCTAATTTTAAAACATTTTATCACCCCCCAAAAACATAAAAAAAAAACTTTTTTTATTAGCCGGCACTAATTTTTATCTTCTCCCCCTAGTACCATGCAACTATAAATCTATTTTCTGTCTCTACGGATTTGCTTTTTTTATATCATTCATATAGATGGAATCATACACAATATGCGGCCTTTTTTGCCTGGCTTCTTTCCCTTAGCATAATGTTTTTAAGATGCATCCATGTCATAGCACATATCAGTACTGTTTGTTTATGACCAAGTAATATGTCATCATATGAATATACCACATTTTGTTTATCCACTCATAATATGGTAGACATTTGGACATTGTTTATACTTTTTGTGATTATGAATAATACTACTATGAACACAATAATACTACTATGAACAAGTTTTTGTGTGAACATGTTTTCATTTCTCTGAAGTATAAGCCTAGGAGTAGAATTGTAAGTCACGTGTCAACTCATTGTTTAACTTTTAAAAAACTGTCAAACATTTTTTTCCAAAGTAATGATGTCATTTTACAATCCACCAGCAGTGCACAAGCATTCCATTTTCTGCACATCCTCACCAACACTTGTTATCATTTGTCTTTTTATTGTGATCATTCTAGTGAATATGAAGGGATATTTGATTGTTGTTTTGATTTACATTTCCCTAATAACTATTGATATTGAGCATCTGTTCATGTGCTTATTGGCCAGCTATGACTTCTGTCGAGAAAGGTCTATTTAAATTATTTGCCTAATTTTTTGGTCTGTTCTTGAGTTGTAAGAGTTCTTTAGACATATTATATAAAATTTCCTTATCCAATATATGATTTGTAAATATTTTCTATCATTCTGTGGATTGTCTTTTCATTCTGTTGATAGTTTTCTTTGAAGCATAATTTTTTTAATTTCGAGAAAGTTCAATTAATGTTTTTTTTGTTTGTTTTTTTTGTTTGTTTGTTTTTTGTCATTTGTTTTTCTGGTATCATATATAAGAAATCATGGCTAACCCAAGCAAATTTTCTCCTATTCTAAGAGTTTTATAATTTTAACCTTTACATTTTTTACTATGATATACACTTTGAGTTAATTTTGTATGTGGCCTAAAATAATGGTCCAACTTCATTCTTTAAAAATTATCTTTAAAAATAATTGAAAAATTTATACCCATCAGTTTTTAAAAAAATATTTTCCAGTATTATGTTCTTTCATTGGATAAACATGTAGGTGTATTGCAAAAAAAAAAAGAAAACTGAATAAAAACTTCTTGAAATCACATATTTATTGCCAATTTTTAGCTTTCTCATTTAATTATATTAGACTGGATATTATATTTCTCAGCGAGTGATCAACTAAGCCTAGGACTGCTAAAAAAAAGAGTCTGAATCTTAGAAATTAAATTTTTATCAATTCTCCTTAAATTTCTTTCTTTTAAAAAAACATAACGGCATTTCAAAAAGATAGTTGGATAAAGCCATGCCTCCAAAATGAATAATTTTAGAATAATACAAATATATAGAAACATTTTTATAAATGTTATATTCCTTTTCCAGCAGAATTAGGAATTCTCTAAAAATTATGCTTTAAAAAGTAAAATTTTTTTTTTGGGGGGGGCATATATTTCAAACAGTCAACAGGATTGACATACCCAAGGCCTCAGAATAGTTCTGAAGCTCCACTTTTCTCCACCAATTCAGTGTGGCATTTTCAGTGAGTACCAGAGGAAAGTTCTCATGAAGAGATTACTGGATGTACACATCATATCACAAGTGAAAGGCTGGGCCACTGAAGATAGTCTTGAGCCCTACTGTGATACTGTGCCTCTTGCTTTTCATTGGAGAATGATTTTTCCCCCTTGCGAAATGCCTTATTTGAAACTCCACACTTTGCCTCCAGATGCTGAGTCAGATACAGCCTATGTGCCATGGCTTATTTTAAGCAATCACATTCTTGACATCCACTTAACCATGTGGGAGGACTGTGCTCATGTGGAAGAAGGCTGAGTCTCATGGAATTCAAAGGCAGTGTTGTTATAGGGAAGTTATATGCCACAGTGTGATTGCATCATGTTGTGAGCACCGCCTACACTTTTCAAGAGCTGATTGTTTGTATGCAATTTAATCCTTGAGAATCCATTATTATAATACAAGAAATTCTTGGGACGGTAGAAGGAAGAACAGATCACAGTCAGATTGTAATAACTATTTAGACTATTTAAAATCACTCAGCTTGTTCTATATTAGAAAAACAAGCCCTCTACAATTATATAGTTTATGCATTTTATATGGCTTTCTGATTTTATTCTTGAGACAGAACATGCTATTACACATTTTAATATTAAGTTTAGGAAAACAGTTGCTCAAAATGTGAAATACTGCCTCCAAACATTTGCAGATGTAAATCTTTACATCTGCACTACTAAAATTGTTCCTCTAAAATTTCTGTCCAGTTTTTCTTACAAAATGTTGAACATATTAGCACATACTTTTATTTTATTTCATTCTTTTAAAATACTCTAACTCATATAGTAGGTCCTTTTTGCTAATGCACTCAAAATTTTTCATTGATGATATTTTTAGGAAAAAAATAATAGCTTACTCTTTATTTAAATTAACTTTAGTTGTGTTCAGAATCTTCTTTAATCTATTTTATATAAAAACAAAGCTTATTCTATTCCATGTGACAACTGGGAACTAAGGATAGGTTTACTAATATAAACATTAGCTAAGTTTGATACTAGTTATAGTATAAAGCACCTTATTCAAGTTTTAAAGTTTCTTAGATCACAAATATAGTATGATAGGTGTCTAATTATCACACTGATTGCCTTCTTTCAATGGATAAAAAAAATAATAGTGTATGAAAAATAATTAAATTGGGTTAAAAAAATACTCCAAGTTACAAAGTAACTTCCTATAAAAAGTATTTAAATGTGAATGAGTAAGGAATAAGAAAAATGAGCATAAAATGCCACTTATCAGGACATTGTAAATCCAAGGTCTGAAAAAAAGGAAAAGGATAGAGTAATAAGAAATAAATAAGAAGGTGAAGACTAATTCTCATTGATATGTATTTTAAAACTTTGTGATGCAAGTAATTTTTTAGTGTTAATAAATGTTCAGTGATCTCTATGTCATTGAATTATAATAACACTTATTTTCAGTATTTTTAATCTTGTTCAAGAAACAGAATTTATCCTGCATTGTACATCTTAAAGATTTTTCAAAGATAAATAATTTAGACTTTAAAATCAACAACATTACTTGTTTCTATTTCAAGTTATATCATTACATTTATTGGACAAAATTTAATGTGAAATTAAAATTCTAATTAAAAAAGACAAGCACTTTTTAGTTAGACCACTGGTTTTATTCCCTTCCTTTATTTCTCTTTTACATTTTATCTCTATTTATTGCAAATGTGCTTATATTTTCTGCATTTTATTTTACACAGTAGAGGACAAACATAGAGCAATTTTTATTTCTGTATGTATCATTCCCAGATGGGAATTCCAATCAACTTAAGCTACAACTGATCATGCATATTTGGCCACCATCTGTATAGTGCTCTCTTAAAACTCTACTTTCAGTTCTTTTGCTTTCTTTAGCTACTACATTTGCTTAGAATAACACATTAGTACTGGAATTTTTCTCCAACTTGTATGCTTAGAATTAATAGCAGATAAATAAAATCTTAGATCTGTTTCTCACTCTATTGCTGCCAAGTTCCTGATGTGAATGCCTATCTTTTTATCATTCCAACCTAAATTTTAGCTTTTTTAATGTTTTATTTTTGCTAGCATTTTGCCTTTGCACTCACTGATTTAACGTGCTCGTCACATGGTATCCTTAGCTTTTCTTACAAATACAGGTTTTGGAAATGTCACTATATTTTAATAACCTCTTTTGATTCCAATGAACCCATTTGCCTTCTCTATGTAAATTTGCCTTTTGCTTCTCTTTGATATCTCAGTTTGTAAATCTAAGATGTCAAGTTGGATGTCAGAATTTCTTTTAGTACGTACATAAATTAGTCACTATCTTTGTAAAATTAATACATGATTGATCTACAGGTGTTAGATCCAAACACCTAAAACCTTTTTTTTTTTAGTCAAATGGTTCTATTAGAACTCTCGATTGTCATACAAAAAATTTTTATTGGTTTGCTCTAGTTGTATCATAAATTTTGACTCAGAGTGATATGTTATACTTACTGCGATAATAATAAAATATAATGTTGCTTATATTTGAACTGAAGTATACTACATTACAGCCTCACAGTCAGAATCACTCAATCCTCTCTTTCTCCTCCATATATACAATATGACGTGATCACTTCTATTTTTATATAATAATGTGGCAATTAGGAAACTATCTTCTAACTGCCTCAAATACCTTATAATGTTACTATTTCAACAGAAATGTACTTTCTAATAAATTATTTTAGAGATACTTATTCATCAAAATTTTATTTTAAAAAACACTCGTATATTTTTGTTCTTAAAAATTGAGTCCAGACATAGTTTTGAATAGCATTAGAGTTAAAGGTTAAAGCCAAAGTTCATGGCCAGAATGGTCAAGCAGATGGAAAAATCATAAGCCGTTTATTTCTAAATGTCTTCAGTCTTGTATGAATACAACCAAATACCAATTCCAGAAAATCCTTGTGAATAATGAAGTGAAAAGCTAGTTTGTGTAGTCTTTTTCCTGTTACTTGGAAATATCAATATTTTATATATTTCCCATTATCTGTATTATTCTCATCCAAAAATAAACAATTTATGAAATTGTTTTTTATTAAACAATTTTATTTTTATTAAATTGTTATGCCTGTGACTTGTTATCTTCACAGGTATACTCTTACTGTACTACCTAATTATAACTCTGGAGTCATTTTATGCACATATACAAAAAAACAGCAGTACTTCCATGATGTTTTATTATTAAATTCAATTATTATACATAACATACAGTCTTACTTCAGTAGATATGATTCAGTTCAGAACATAGCACATGGAGTAATAACATGTTTTCCTTCCTAACAAATGACTGTCTTCTCTCTGCCAATTCATAGTGAAAGATTCACTAGTTGAGAAAAATTAAAATAGCTTCAATTATGAAAGATTTTAAAAATTATTCAAAAGAAACGATTCTATATACCAATGTTTTAAATAAATTATTTTAAGATCAAGTCAGGAAATTTCGACTATGTAGAGAGAATATATTTTAAAATATGTTAGGTCATTTTTAATTCAGTGGGTCTTGATAAAGAATAAATTTTGAGGAAAAGGTACATTTTTGTTTTTTTCAAAGCTCTCTTTGTAAATGTATCCAGCTTTTCTCTCTATATATATTTGGTTATTGTTATTATTGTTTAACATCACATACCTGATAATAAGCTATTTTTATTTTTAAAGAACATTATTATTGTCACTGTGGAAGAGAAGCAAGGACACTGAAATGAACCTATGACTGCTTTGTGATTCAGTAACAAACTTCCAAAAACGTGTTCCCGAAATCCTTTCACTCCTAAAGCAGCAGAAACATATGAGTCCACAGTGATGGGGAGTCTGTGGAAACATTTTTGCCTCCAGATTTTCATTTTCAGTTCAGTACTAAGCATTTCCTCTGTCAAGGATCTTAGATTTAAACTTTTTTTAACCTTGCTCTCTTTAGAAATATATCAAAAGTAATCAGCCCATAGTAATGTGTTTTGCTAAAAGTCTTTGCAATTACTACTTTTTGTTCTTTTAATTCCTTATGATATTTGGCTTAGGAAACCAAATTGAAGCACCGACATATATACAAAGCATGCTTACCAAGTAGCAACACTATAGGTTGTAAGGTGAAAAGTTTATCAAATCCCAGAAATTTTACCTCCTTGACATGAAGTAACTGTTTTCGTAGTTATTATCATATCTTTTGGCATAATTGATTTTTTCGTTTACTGCATAATTTACTTGTTTTTTTTTTCTTTTTTAGAAAGCAGGCATAATTTTAGAAAGGTCGCATTAGCACTGATTACTGAGAACTAAAGCAGAGGCAGGCACTGAATACTGAGTTTCAATGTCTCCACTTCTTGACTGGCATAAGAAAATGCCTGATTAATTTCCATATTGTAAACTTTAGGAATACCTTAAACAATACTTTTGTTTAATAATAAAAATGCTATCTGAAAAAAAAAAGAAAGAAAAGAGAAAACTGGAGTCTAGGTTTAGCAACCATAGTTGAAGTACATAAATTCAGGCTATACGGGATGCAATATAAATAAATGGATAATTCAATTCAAATCTCAAATCCTACATCTACTTTGTTAGATATTATCACATTTCTGGATTACTTTAGTATTTTTATTAACATTATTATTTTAGTATTTCATTTACAGCATTATTATGTATCAGTCTATATGAAGATTTAGGAACTGGAGCCATTTGCCCTTCCCTTCAGCTATAGAATTAGTAGTTGTACAGACTGCTGTGCTGGGTATTTAAATGTAGCTATGGTGAAGTTAACTCAAATAAACAAAGAAATAAACCAACAGAACTTTGAATTAAGTTTGTAAAATCTTGGGTACAATTCTTATATGCTAGTGTTGTTTTAATGTCCTTAATCTTATCTAGTTTCAAGCATTTACAAGGGCAGCTGTCAGTTAAACCTAAAGTGATTTTGAATGTATGAGGCCTTTGACCACCTACCCAGGCGTTTGTCTAAAAATCTGACATGTACAAAGTTTGGTTTATTTACTTACATAGTTATTAAGTTATGAGATAGGAGGCTATAGGACAAATGCTTGAGAGAATTAACAGTGGAGATGAGAATAATTGAGATGTAACAGAGCAATAGTATTATGGCAGAAGGTGAAAGGCCCTTCTAACAAAAAAGCCAAGTGATTGGAGAGATTGAGGCCCTGGGGGCAAAGTTTGATACCCATGGGGAAAAAGGAGTTTTCTCTTTTGTTCAGCACAGACTAGAGTCAGTTTTCCAGAGAGAAGAGAGCAGGAATGAAGAGCGTCCCTAACACAGAAGCTATTGCCAGGCCCCTCCATGGATGAGGAGGCCAGAACAGGTAACGATGGTGATGGGACAGTTCCTGAGCATGCAAGAAAGGTGACCTCTGGAGGCTGGAGGAAGGGGTAAGAAATCCTCCAAACAGGGAAGTAGAAGTGGGGTGTAGACTTGTTCTTGGAGTTATTTGGGGTGGGGGAGTTGTTTTTTTTTCATTATGTAATGGGTAGTAGTGCAGCATAATGAACAAGAGCATGGGCCCTAGATCCAGCCTGCCTGGGTCGACTGAATATGAGCTCTTATACCTACTAACTGTGTTCATTCTGGGAATTTAGCTATACTTTCTACGCCTTGTTTTTCTTGCAGAAAAATAAGGGTAATAGTTAGTACCTACCTCATAGACTTATTATGAGAATTAGATGAGTTACTGCATTTTAGAAGAGTGTCTGCACAGATCCTAGTCATAACAGTAGAGTTCTACATTTGGCTGATCGAGACATAACTTTTCTTAATCTTGCTTATAATTGAGGTATGCACATCAGGCACAAAATATACGGGGCAAGTGGCAAAAATTCAGTAATCAAGATGAAGAATGTTTTAATGAAATTATTTTAAAAATCAAAATTAATGAAAAAAAAAAACAAGAATGAACACGTTATCAAAATTTCAAATAAAGGCAAGAACCCATCAGCTTATTTTCTATAAACTTTTGTCACAGCCACAGGTAATTGGACTGAGGTAATTGTTGAGTAACAAAGCCATTGCTCTTAAATGGATTTTGAACCATCATGGCTAAAATTCACTAATGGGACAAGAAGTGCCTAATGGTTGTTCATTTTCAACTTATCCTTCTTACTATTTAGCTATTGTTACAACTATAATTATAAATTATGTGTGTATACACATATATACATATATAACAGTAGGATATTGTTACATGTTCAGTTTTAAAATAGCACACGGATACATTTTGTCAGTTAATACTGACTGACATGCATTATGAAAGACGAGAAAATAATTCTAAGAAATGGATCATTTACAGACCAAATAGTTATATTCATCCATCTAGTGAATATATATTGACTGCTATTCCATGCCAGACTCTAAATATAATCATGAAAGTTTTGGTGTTTGTATTCAGTGATTTTCAACTTTTCCTCCTTACATGGAAATCCAGTGTGCAAAGCAAATAAATTATGAGTTCTTCTGGTTGAATTGGAGGCAGGGCCCTCCCTGTCTCTGCCTTACTTACATAATCCTCCACCTACAACTTTGTCATTAAAGATAGTCTAGACTCAAAGGGTTTGAAAAATACTGTTTTATACAAATGAGTGTGCCATTAACATCTTAAAAAGAATAACAATGTAGTCTTCATAAAACAACAACAATAAAAAAACCTATCTCTAATCAATTTTGTATGAGAATATAAGGATTTTTTTAATGTAATTTGTCTATGTACCAAAGCTTAATCTACTCTCTGGGAGTTTTCCAATAAAACAGGACCCTGCTCATTTCTGAATAAGCCAGTGAATTGCAGCCTCTATTCTTCCCTCTGGCAGAGCATTCAGAAGTTTTGTGTCTTTATTTGGGCCCGTGTAGACCAGTCGGATCTAACACAATGAAGTCATGCAGTGAATTCTCCATCTCTGTATTTATTAGCTGGTGTTCTTTCACACTAAAATGCTGTGAAGAAAGGAAATAGAGTTCTAGGTTTTTATTGAGCAATTGCTGTTAATTGATTGAAAGCGTGAAAATCAAGAATTCCTAAACGTGTCCTTTTGCTCTTTAGAGACAGTGGCGATGTCTATAGAATATTTTTGCCTCTGTGGCATATTTGAGATGCGAGACACATTAATAATGAGAGGGGTTTTAGGTCAGAATCACTCTGCATCATAGATGCCATTATTTGCTGATTTAGCTGGGCTGAAAACTGCTGAAAAATAATCCTTTTTGTGCCCTTGTCAGTGGTTTCAGCAGAGAGTTATAGAAAATCAGCTTTACCCGAGTCATATAATCATTACAAAGTGAATTTTGTTCCTGACTCAATGGAAGTAATTGGGAGAAAATATTTGATAGATATGATGAGGATTATCTTAAGTTAAAGCTTTCTGGTATATAAAAAAGCACTAAGTGCCACTAATTATTGAGTCAGTGTAGGCATCGGCAAATTACCCTTCAAACTGAATGTAGGTGATCACTTAAAACGCATTCTACCCCCCTAAGCTTTATGTCTCCTTTTCCTGGGCTTTGGCAAGGGGCACTGGGTTCACCCCTCCAGGTCTCTCCTCGCAGCCAGTGGAGCTGATTACCCAGCAGGCGGTGCAGTTCCAGCAGGGAAGTCAGGATGGTGCTGACTGTTCCCTGGAGAGGGACATCCTGTAAAAACACCAAGGCTGAGAACTGTCATATTCACAGCAGTAGGTGCATTTTCCTCAGAAATTAATGGAGCAAGCTGGGTAAAAATGTTTTTAAGCTACATCTTCCCTAGAGTAAGATGCAAATTCAAAGGTCTTTTGAAGCCCTGGAATGAAAGTTTAAGATAAGACTTTATAGTTTTTTGACATTGATAATATAGAAAACCCTAGCACAACGAATATTAAATTGAAATGCTAGAGAAGTGGGATAGATGTTATTCAGGCTGGTGCAGAATGCAGCCACAGCTCTTCTTGAGCCTGTTTACCCATGCCGCTTTTAATATACGATTACTGGAAATTTACAGTACACTTCTTCTTCCAGTGAGCTATGGATGAGCAAATAGATTGAATTATGACTGGTGTATTTTTAGGGTGTGATAAACATATTCATTGAGTGGCTTTGACCCTGAAAGAAACAACTGGAAGAGAAATAGTAGCTATCTTTGGAAGTTCTGTTAGGTGTTCTGCTGGGTGAGAGAGGTGGGAACAGCGTTAGTGTTCCCTGCACAGCATGCAATAATTTTAAATTATATATCCATTCAAGAGAGCTAAGAGAATTATGTGCTAAACTTAAAAGAATGTACGGCTCATTTTGGAGAACTATTTGTTACACTTTCTTAATAAATGCGTCCATAAATATTTTGAATGATTTGGTGTTGGCCACAGTAAATGTTTCTGAGGCTTCAAAATTACTTCTTCTGTTCACGCAGTTAAGTAAAGGAAAAACCTAAAACAGAGAAACTTTTTCTACTTTGGATGTATGTAAATACGAACATTTCTCTGACTGGGACTTTCGCACTCATTTTCAAGAAGAAGTATGGTAATTATAACAGCTCATGTCTGTATAGCGCCTTCTGGAAACACACACACTTAGTATACCTGCATGATACATTGATCTGAAAAGCTTGCAGAGACCCCTGTGTTATTTGCCTTAGTTTATCAATCAAGTAATTGTGGCTTGCAGAGTTTAGGTAATTTACTCAAGAGAAAACAGGAAAACCTAACTAATTTGTTCACTACTTCATTCATTCATCCATTTAATCACTTACTCAAAAAATATTTCTCAAGGCCCCACTATGTGTCAGTTACATCATTCCTTCTGCTCTATTGTTCTGTGGCCCTCAGCAAGTCCCAAAATCCATTTGTGATCTATTTATCTCAAATAAGAACTTGAGATAATGGCCTGAAAATTGGGAACTTGAATAAGTGATCTTTTAAGATCCCTTCTAGCTGCAATATTTATACTTCCATTAAAACTTTCTATTTCCTCTTCCTGTTGATAGACTAATATAAACTTATAGGATCTGTTTCTCACTTTTATTTTGTACCTGGAAATTTAGAAATATTTCAAAATAAATTGGATAAATTTTTTGTATTTTTTTCTGATAAAATATTGTAATACATACATGCCTGGACACGCGTATGCACACATACATGCATACACACACACACACACACACACACACACAGATCTGTATATATTATATCTATCTAAACGACTTTTTCCATGGCCAAATATTCAAGGTCACCCAAAACATGACCTGACTGTTGCTCTCAGATGGAGCCTTTGAATTTTAAAAAGAATAGTCTTATATACGTAAAATATTTTTATCAGGACTTGAAATCAGTCACCAAATTGCTGCCAGCAACAACGAAAAAATGCAGATCCAACTAATTGGAAAGCATTGGAGCATGAGCGTCTGAGTGTGATTCATTGTCACTGATGATGTTTCCAATTACTTAAACGTATTTATACATTCTGAATCACATGAGTACCTACAAAGAGGAAAACTGGAGCCCAAAATTTTGGTTTTGTACCTCTGAGTGTGGGTTAAAAGATTTTAAGTAACCATGTCTCTGCCCTTTTCAGAAAGACAGGGTAGCCTATTTAAATCATTAATGACGGAAAAATACTTGCAGCCTGCTCTTATGCATGAGAAATGGACTGGATTATAGTAAAAGTTGTCTCCAAACATTCCATAAAAATTATAATCATATCAATTAAATGCTAGTGACAAATATTTCAATTATCCTTAATGGAACAGAGCTTATAAATGAGCATATTGGGAGACTGCTGGTACTTTATGTGTAGCCATTCTCTTCGAAAAGCAGCAATTATAGTTTTACTCATGAAAATCAGTCCATAAAATGCAAATGTGCTACAAGCTTGGAGTTTATTTTAACGTAACATTATCATACAGTATCGTAATAACCTTACTATTTCCTTTGAAAAAGCTATAAAAACAAAAATTTAAATACATGCATTAGTATGGCCTTTTATTAAAATGTCATCTTTAAGTGGACTCAGAATTTCTTTTCATAACAGTAAAATCACTGCCTCTCGTCGCTGCGTAATGTCTAGCTACTTGATTATGTATGTACCTACTGTCGCAACATGCCCTGTTGGCCAGCAGCAAATATCACAATGGAAATCCCAAATTTCCATGCTGTCCATTCACATTTGCAAGCTTCAGGTTATAATTGTCTTTTATTTTAATCATTGCTTTTAAAAACACACAGGCCATTTCCAATCCTTTATTTTCCTTGAAGATAGATAAGTTATTAATTTTCTCAGTAAAAGAGCATTCCTTCTCTTCCACATACTTTCTTTAAATATATCAAGAGATTTAAATTTAGATATCTGAAGCTCCCACTAGCTGACACATTATTAAAACATCTGCCTTTCCATAAGCCATTCTGTTCCTTGCCATTCCACATGTCCTTTTCTACTTCACCAGACAAAATTGCCCAATCTAAATTTCAGCTCAAGTGTTTGATGGTTTTCACGCTGAGCTCAAACTGTTAATGCTTCCCTGAGAGAATAGAATTGAAACGGGATTTAATCTAAAATAACAAAATAGAATAAAGGTTTTACATATAAATAAGTAATGCTCTGCACATTCTTATGCAAGTTTTTCTTTTCTGGATTTTGCATGTAGTAGAGTGAGTGAAATGGCAAATTACAGAGATTTATAATTTGACCCGATAGCAAAGAACATTCTAAATAAATGAATGCTCTGTGTCAGCTGCCATACAATTAATGCACTTTGTTGAGGACAAATTTAAAATTATTTTTAAAAGCTATTCCTAATATTAACTTTTAATTTCAGATTGTGATTTCAAACAGTGACATTTTCAAATATCATACTAGGTGGCCATTATGAACATCTTGGAAAGTGCTAATTGGAACGGTGGATAATACCCTCTTCGGTAGAGGAGTCACAAAAGGCTTAGAGTTGCAACTAAGCTTCCTCTTGTAGAGACTGATGCTCCCACATACTACATATCACAAAGCAAATGGCAAATTACCTATACATATCCTGGTTACAAAAACTAGAAGCAGGATTTTGGAGAGAGAAACTCTGGTCTTTGCCAGAAGGAATTTAAAAATCTTTCTTTTAATAAAGTAATAAAACAGTACCAGAGCAGTCTGTCTGTCCAGCTCTCTTATCTTCATTTCTCTCAAAACACAGTCCTCTCTTCCACTTTTGTAAATGTGATCTCTCTTAATTGAAAAAACATGGAAGGAATTATAATACTTAATGAGAAAATTTGATAGGACTCACTTTAACATAAAATTATAATTTATCCTACTTCGTTGATACTGAAAAATAAATATCTTTTGATATATTATCTATGTATATATTTTTCTTATGTATAAACAGATATTAAATGTAACAAAAAAATTATATTTCAGGATGTAACTTCAGTTCCTTTAGTGATATTGTGAGAATTATAACAACTGCTCTCACTCACCTTACAGAATGGATGTGAGGCTGAATGGGAGAGAGAATATTCTGACAGTGCTGTGTAAAATGTTAAGCTCCATGCCACTGTACATTTTCAACTATTAGCAATCATTGACTAATAACTTATACTCATGTTTTGTTAATATCATTTTCTGAGAATACCAATAAAACTAGTTTCAGCATTTCTGTAGGTCCAGTTATGTCTTTACCCACAATAATCCTACAAAGAAACCTAGATAAATTCCTATTAACTGAATTGTTAAGAAACCTTCTACATTTACTTCAAATGTTTATTTTTTTCTTCTTTCTACTATTTGTACTAAATAAAAACATACATGTTTTATTCATTCAGATTACCACCTGGAAATACTTGCTCATGCAGCAGGTCACAAAGAGTGTGAAATTAGGAGAATATAGCTTATATTTATGTCTTGATTTACAAATAATGGAAAAATGTTTAGCAGACTGGATTTAAGTTCAGCAAAATTAAAATCAAACATTAAAATGAGAGTTAGATTCATCTTTTATAGACGCTTACTATTAATCTATGATGTTAACTGTACGTAAAATTCAGTGTTAAGTATATTGAACATTTTCATAAAGGCTGTATCATTATCATATACATAAGTAAAACATTGTATTTGTAAATTAATTGGTGA
Organism: Eidolon dupreanum; assembly: GCA_028627145.1. Taxonomy (NCBI): domain Eukaryota; kingdom Metazoa; phylum Chordata; class Mammalia; order Chiroptera; family Pteropodidae; genus Eidolon; species Eidolon dupreanum. Next base: position 60,536,705 of record CM053508.1, read on the forward strand.
TGTTATTATAGAATAGATGTTCACTATTAGTGAGTTATTTAGATGGTAGTGTATTATTTAGATGGTAGATGTTTTTATATTTTTCTGTCAAAATTAGCATATACTATAAAGGAGAGATCTTCAAGCTTTCTGATATATATGTAGTTATATAGAGATATACATATATGCCTATGTATAGATATCGATAACATATAGATTATATATATATTTTATATATATATATATATATATATATATATATATATATATGAATGACAAGATTGATAAGGTTGATAAATGTTAGCAGCAATATTCCAAGGATAAAAGGTAAAGGAAATAACTATAATTCAAAACTGCAAAAGCATATTCAAAATTGGTGATTTTTCATATCATAATAGTTTTTTGTCATAAAACCACTAGATAAAGCTGACTTAACAATTGTCCAGGAGAAATCAAAATTAAATAGATAAAAAATGTCTTCTTTAAAATAAGGCTTTATGAATTTTGTAATTAAGAGTTTAATGAGAAAAAATAACAACCTAAAAACAATCTGTTGTGCTTTGCTTTTCTTAGTTTTTTTTTAGATAACTTTGTTTTACATAAATATCAGAAGTAATACAATCTATCTATAACACAGTCACACAATACAAAAATGTACCAAATAAGAAGTAAAACTTCCATCCACTACCATCTCCCTTCCTCAAAGTTAACAGCTATAAACAGTTTGATGCTCATCCTCCAGGCTGTTTTTCCTCTGAATATATGGCTTAATGTGACAATACATAGACATCTCTTTTTAAGCTTTCATCTCTTCCATTTTTATGGATGTCCACACTGGAGAATATTTAGGTTGCTTATAATTTTTCATTTCTACAGACATGTTTTAATAAATGACTATGAATTTAGAGAAGGAATATGTGGGAATATTTTCTGTAACCCTTTCATATGTTCAACAATGTTATAAAGTATTTATTATCTACTATCTATTTATTATCTCAGCTTTTATGGTGATGAGACTAAGGCACAGAGAAGACATTAATGTGAATAAAGCTACATAACCAGAAAATGGCAAATTCAGGCAATCTGGTTCTGGAATCCATGCTTTCTTCCAGCAGCCTGCACAGCACCCCAGCTATACTACAGACTCTCTGTGAGGTGCTGGGCATGCTTCTTTTCTCTAAATCTGAGTCTCTTGATATGCAAAAAAAAAAAAAAAAAAAAAAAAAAAGGTATCATCCTCTGTGTCCAGCACACAGGAACTGGTCAATGAAGATTAGCTATCATTATTCTTATAATGAATTTGATATTTAGGTCCATATGTTCTTGCTGAAATGTCTAGAAAACAGGTTACAGTGTTTCAGATTTAGTTCTTCATTATGATGTTAGCAATGAAAAGGCATCAAGCCCATTTCAATAGAGATGAACATCAAAGCAATTAGGATGTATTAGTTGATAATCAGTCCTCAGGAAAGTCAAGTCGACTGCTTTCTCATGAGAGGGAAAAATTGTGATGGACACCTTTTTTAAAAAGCAGAATGAGTCTCTCCTTTTTGTATCTAGGCTGAAGGTCATTCTACAAGTTTATCATCCCTACTATCATTTGTTTCACCAACATAAAATGCTATTTGGTTTAACTTCCAAATCCTGTAAGTATTGCTATTCATGGAAGCATTGTTTCAATTGTTGTTTCACTGTAGTCCACATGCTCTTTTTATCTTCACTGAAACCACAAAAAAATGAGTAGTGACAGTTGTCAGTTTCATATGCACAGATATTGATTGTAGATTTGCTATGGGGAAATGTGTGAATATTTTATATAGTAAATTCCTAAATGTAATTCATTTGTCTATTTTTAATATATATTCACTGAAGATGAAGCATTGAATAGATACTTTGTTGATGACTGCAGAAAATTCTTCTTTTACCCTCAAAAAATGCTTTCTTGCTTACATGAAAGATATTCTTAACTTTGCTCTTTGTTACTTTTGCTTTTCACAAGTAGTTTCTAGAAGATCTATTGGACAGTTTGTGTCTCTATATTTTACCAGACTTTTTATTTTATATGTCTGTATAATTTACCATTTTTAAATTATATTTCTATCCATTGACTAAAATCTCAAAAAAAAGCAGACATAAATAAAAATACAAGAAAAGAATAGGTCATTCAGAGGCAATGATTCTTCCTGACAAACAATGTTCAAATACCTAGAATATGATATGAACAATCCACCTTTTGTATCACAAAGCAGAGAGCATTACAGATGCTAAAAATAATTGTCACTAATTTTTTGTGCTTAGTGCTGCCATTTTCTGGCAAAGCAGAAAAATTTCACAAGAATATAAAAATACGACTGTAAGTGGTTAAGTCTAAATTTCTTTTTTGATATAGTATAAAGAAAAATTTTAGCTTTGTATTCGGAAGGACCTAATATTAACTGTCATTTTGAGAACAGACAAATATTTCCCCTGTAGTTTCAGAGTGAACTGTTCAGAACCTCTGTCTTTCTTGCCAGTTAATATTGCATTTTGAAAAGGTATTTCTGCAATTACTATCTTTACAGTTTGAGATTGCTGTGACTCTTATCTGTGGTAAGAGGTATAAATTTACTGTTTGTTGTCACAAATAGAGTGTTCACACTATGATGCTAATTGAGTTAACCTCATCAGAAGGAAAAGCAGGAAAAATCATAATCATTCTGTGGATTAAATCCTTAGGTTTAATAAGGCAGAACTCTTTCAAACTCATTGATGAGACTTAGAAATAATTCTGAGAGAAAGCTTTACCGAAATATACTTTAAGAATTAAAAACAAAAGATGCGAAATACCCTTCATTTATTCCCACCATAGATTTTTTTTTTTCAAGACTGATTTCAAATTTAATTGTAAGCTAATTGCTTTTCTAGTTATAGAACATGTTTTTCAAATTTTCTAAGATATATTTTTATTACAAATGTAATTGATATTTTACATTTACTTTGTCTCTCCTGCTCAAGTAAAAAATGCCAGAGTTAGTACAGAAAGGTGATGGAAGTAGTATCCACACAAGTCTCAGCTATGTTATTCATCTTATTATAAAAATCCTTCAAACTTCTCCTTCAAAAGACTATGCAGGAATTGTTACATGCTAGGAGCAGTACTTTATCAGCAAACCTCCCCTCTCCAACCACTGAGTTATCCTTTTCTGTGTAGTCAAAGCTTGTCTTGATCTCTTGATTTTTTTAGTTTTCTTCCTGTGCATACTTATTTAAAGCAAAATGAAAGGTTCAGAAACCTTCAACAATTTTCAATTTCATACTTTTATTCGATGAGAGGTTAGTGTCTGTACATTTTTAGTTTCTTTTTTTTTTTTCTTTAACTTTAAAAGATCTGACTTGTGCTTAGAACGTGGCTTGTTTTGTATTTCCTAGCTCTGGCGTGTGTGCCTGCGTGTGTGTATTTTATCCCAGCTAGTTAGAACCTGATAACCTGATTTCATACTGTGCTTTAGCACAACAATACAGTCATCAAACTAAAGCAACACAGTAAGTGGTCACATTAACCGTCATTTTGCTTGATCACTCGGGAGAGATTAAATTTATTCATTTTTACTATAGATAATCAAATATTAAAACATGTTAAAGTAAATGGAGGCAGAACTATTGAGCTGTGACATGTTCCTTGCCAAAACAATATCCTAGGTACGAAGTGTTACACTTCTTGGCGAAATATTTGGAGGAAATTTCATCTGGTCTTTTCTCTTCTCGTTTGCATTTGGTTTATCTAAAGTGAAATCCATTCACTTTTATTGAACTGTAATTCTAGTAATTTACAATATTTACATGCTGTGGTTAGATTGAAATCAGTCCTTAATTCAAATTCAATCTAAATTTACTGCATAGTAATTAGGGCTTTGTAACTGACACTAGGGGCCTATTGATTTAATGAAAAACTTAACCTTACAGTAAGTGTTTAATTAGTTGCTGCAGTAGATTCTGTTCTGTCCTAAATTGTGGACTTTAGAGAATCAGGTACTAATTTAAATTATACAACTATATAAAGATCAGAACTAATTTTTTTTTTTACATGTAGCCTAACAGATGAATTAATTTCTTCCTCTTTGAAAAGGATAGGGGAAAGAGGCGGTAATGAAAGTAATTTCCTACCTTGCCTAATTTTATGTAAGGCGGGATAGCTATCCTGGAAATGATTACCTACCTCTGTTAAATATTGATATAAAGAGTTATGAAAATTAAAAGTCAATGAGATTTCTTCTAAGATTATTTTGTAAATGGAAAACTGAAACAATATATTATTTACTTACAGCAGGAAGACAAATAAAAGAATACCAAAAATAAAATTAAAAGTGTTTATCTTTAGATAGTAATAATTGGCAGCCCAAAGCATCATTTTTAGCAATCATATTAATTTATTTTCTAGATGAGAATTTAAAACACAAGTTTAAATCATTTGATGTTAAATGGTAGTCACTGATGGTCTCTGTTGAAATAAAGTTAAATAAAAGCAAACTATTGTAATTGTAGCAAACATTTTTCCTAGTTTATTTTAAGAATTACAATAAAATATTGAAATAAGGACAATTTTAAACTGAATTTCAAACTGTCTATAATTTGTCAGGTCTATAATTCATTTCTCTTAGTACACATTTGTGTTCTCGAAGCTAGAAATAGCAATGTTTCTATATAAAACTAAGAGATTAATGCCAAAGGAAAGAAGGTTTCTGCTAGCACATTATTCATTACTTGTCTAATTTATATTAGATGTAATAAAGATACAGTGGAAGGAGACGTTTTTTAAAATCAGTTATCTCTGATTTTCCATCGAAAAACAGAATTATTTGGTGACAAAAAAACAAAAATTATTTTTAAAGTGAAAACTTTAAATATTTGAATATATACTTTCAAATAGTAAAGTAACTATTGAAAACATTCTAAGTAGAAAATATGGATAACATCATTAATATATGAAATTGAAAAGGATTAATAATGATATACTAATTTCATTAATGTTAAATTAATATTGAACACTATACTAAACCAAGGATTTCAATGAAATGCTTGATCGATATTGAATTAGTTTTCAAATATGTAAGCAATAACTGTTAAGTAGGTAATGTGAAATAAAATCTAGTTTATGCCTCAGAATGATTGGAACACCTGTTTCATATGAACCAATTTTTACTAAAATTAAAAATATTTAATTTCAAGATATCTCTTTTTAGACTTTTTTATATAGAAATATGAGTGAAAATTTTCATCATAAAATTTAAAACTCCTAACATGAGTAGAGAAGTTATGACATTCAAAACCTTGAAAAAAATTATAATGTGTGTTTGAGTTTGTCTAAGACTTTATTTTGTGAACATACTTTGCACTAATATCTATCTTTTCTTGACAATACAGCAGATTCAGACTCCGCTACCTTGATAATACACCAGATTCAGACCTCACTCTCCCAACGCACCTCAACATGAAAGCAATACACACCAGGTACAGAAGGTTGAAAACCACACACTCTTCCTTTTAATGCTCGTTCTGATGAATGGCACACACAGAAGCCATATTGCCCATCTCTCAGAGTGGCCTTCGCTGCCAGCACAGCTGAAATCTGGAGGCTTGCCGCATTCACATTGTCAGCTTAAATACCCAGTAAGGACTCAAACTGGGAATAAGACAAAGTACCATTGCATGTTGATCCACTTCACTGGCCCCACCAATTAGCTGTGAAGAATATGGCTCATTTAGAAGTGTATATGATAATACCGAAGCATAACTGAAAATTAGATATATAAAAAAGGAGGTCATTAGCTTGCACTTGTCTTATCTTCAGCTAAATGAATCGCAGATAAAATCAAATAGGATAAGTTAAGTCTTCCTAAGTTTTTGAGCCCTTTCTTATGTACTTACATTAGATGGATCTCTATAAAGAAAGTTTATAGCATTGCTATTTACAACACCACAGTTAATGTTGTGTTACAGTTTTCATTACCAACCTCTATTTTCAGAGGTGCATAGCTTTAACATAAAAATTCGTTCTAGGTTAAAAAGAAAAGCAGTGTGTTAGATTGCATTCAGAAAATAAACTAACGACACTCTCTATGCAATTTTCAAAGAATTAGGATTCAAAGATAACGCACAATTACATTGGCACAATTACATTGGTATGTGTTAGTGAATTCTTATAGATTAAAAATAAAACTTCCTAATAGAAAATTAAATGTAATTTATCTAAAATATAGACTCTAGAGTTTCTTGTTGTTTTTCAGCAAAAAATTAAATGTGATTCATTATTGAAGGAATTTATCCAAATGAAGAAAATATTAAAGTTATAATTGTTTAAAATCATAATTATAAATTACCTTTAGTTTAATAGATTATGCACTTACCATATTAAAAAATATGAAGAATATAGAGATATATAATATATTCTCTTTGTGCTAAAAGAAAATATTATTAATTAGAGAATGTAAAACATTTCAATAACAACATAGAGGAGCCATGGTGGAGTTGTGACAGGATTCGAATACAGATGCTTGGTTGAATAGGTTGAATATGTTGCTAGATTGGCAGTGGTTGTTTTTTGTTTGTTTGACTATTTGTTTTCCAGTTCCTAACATTGGCACCATCATGAATATGGTGACAACTATAACCTGAAATACTTTTATATATATAAACTTCCAGAAATCTAGAATCCATCAGTCAAAGTTTCAGAGTCCGGAAGATCAAATCTGGGAGACTTTTCTCAGCATTAATTTATCCCAATTAGTCCTGACCCCATTATATCTAGACCCCTGTATGTCCCCAAAGGACACTAGAGGAAGGGAAATATGAGGTTCAAACTCTGACAAACAACTTTTGCTGGTAGGACCTGCCTCTAGAGAAAAACATGTACATGAAAAACCTTCCTACTCTGATCATTTGCCTCCTGAAACTCTGGAGATAAGACTGACTGCTGAAAGTCCTAAAATTGTTGCGCTCCAGTCAGACTGAATGGAATTGCATACTGGGCTGGGCCACTCAAGAGGATCATAGATGATCATCTCAGATAGGGTGTCCAGAGGGAAGGCTGTAGAACAAAACTGGGCTTTGCAGTCAAGCAACCAGTGGGATTTTTTGGCTTTGCCACTGAGGCTCTATTTGACTTCTCTGAGATCTAGTTTCTCTAAATAGGAAAAAATGATACTCTCTTTGCATATTCTCTTTGAAGAATATTCATATATATATGCATATATGTGTGTGCGTATGTATGTGTGTGTGTGTGTATACCAGTATCATATACTAAGTACTCTATAGATAGAAATGATGATTATTAATATACTCACCATCAGTACAATTGGTGTTTGGTAGCAAGAATATATGTTTCTCTTGGGTCATCTCCAAGCTTCCCTATCTCTGACCACTCTGTATTCTCATCTGTGTGGAATTTTTAGGATTACTAGACATCAAAATCAAGATAAGATGCAAGATGAACATCACCTTTTTCTCTCTAAGAGTTTCAGTTTTTGATTCAGCAATACAGCAGCACCAGAAATTTGATTTTGAATTTGGAAGAAGAAAAACCATAGAAAATTTTTTTATTTTTAACATGCTTTGGACTGATATCCAAAACTTTCTTTAGGTTGTATTGACACACCTAAGTGACCATTTTTTAAAAATAACTTAAAAAAATTTTAACTTACAGTTGGCATACAATACTGTATTAGTTTCAGGTGCACAACATAGTGATCAGACATTTACATAACTTACAAAGTGATCCCCCAGATAAATCTAGTGCCCATCTGACATTCATTTTCCTTATGCTATACTTTACATTCCTGTGACCATTTTGTAACTACCAGTTTATACTTCTTATCCTTTCCCCTTTTTCATCTACCCCTAACCCCCTCACATATGGAAACCATCAAAATGTTCTCTGTATCTATGATTTTGTTACTATTTTGTTTGTTTTGCTCTTTGGAATCCACATGTAAGTGAAATCTTGTGGCATTTGTCCTCTTCTGTCTGACTTTCTTCACTCAGCACAATACGCTCTAGATCCATCCCTACTGTTCCAGATGGCAAGATTTTATTCTTTTTTTATGGTCAAGTAATATTCCATTGTGTATATGTATCACCTCTTCTTTATACATGCATCCATTGATGGACCTCCAGATTGCCTCCATATTTTGGCTACTGTAATGCTACAATAAACATGCGGATTCTCATGCCCCTTCTAAGCAGTGTTTTGGGTTTCTTTGGACTTTAAGTACCCAAAAGTGGGACTACTGGGTTCTTCTTTGTCTCTTGTTATAGCCTGTTCTTAAAAAGTCTATTTCATCTAGTATTTGTGTTGCTCTCCCAGATAGTTTTGTTTCCATTATCATGAAATATATTTTTTTCATCCCTTTACTTTCAGTCCATGTGTGTCTTTTGATCTGAAGGGAGTCTCTTATAGGCAGCATATGTAAGGGTCTTGTTTTCTTATGCATTCAGCTACCTTATCTTTTGATTGAAGCATTTAATCCATTTATATTTAAAGTAATTGTTGATAAACTTATTGCCATTTCATTATTCATATTTTTATCTCTTTTTTCCTTCTTTTTCTTCTTAAAGAAGTCCCTTTAACATTTTTTGTAATACTGGCTTGATGATGATGAACAACTTTAGCTCCTTTCTTTTTCTGGGAAGCTCTTTATCTTCCCTTCAGTGCTAAATAATAGCTTTGATGAGATTAATCTTGGTTATAGGTCCTTGATTTTTCATCACTTTGAATATTTCCTGCCAATCTCCTCTGGCCTGCAAAGTTTCTGTTAAAAAATCAGATGACAGTATTATGGGAGATCTCTTGTAGGTAACTAATTGCTTTTCTCTTGTTGCTTTTAAGATTCTCTGTTTGTCTTTAACCTTTGGCATCTTAATTATGATGTGCCTTGGTGTGGGCTTCTTTGTGTTCATCTTGTTTGAGACTCTCTGATTTTTAAATGTCACATGTGCATGTGGGAATAGGTTGTTTCACATCTCTGCCCTACCTACCGGTCTCAAGGTGGTTTCTTCTGTATGTTTACAGTTATAGGACTTTTGTTCAGCTACACTTTAGGCAATTATCAATGATAGTTGTTCTGCAGTTGTAATTTTGATGTGATCGTGAGAGGAAGCAAGCACAGCATTTTCATACTCCACTGTTTTGACTGAAATCCCCTAAGTTACCATTTTAAAATAACTGCAGTTTTTGGCCATCTTGAATATATAATAAATCAAACTGTATTTGATGCAATTTACAATAAATTGTCCAAGCACTGGTCTGACCTTTGTCTAATTATACATGGTCTTATATAGATATGTATTATAATCTATTTAAACACATCGTAAAATTTAATGTTCTTATTTCTCAAGTTGATTGTACACAGTAGATAATGTTTGAGCCACGAGATCACATTGAGTGGCAATTTTATCTTAAGGAAATGTTTGCAAAATTCCCCAATGGAATGATACTTGCCTCTTCAGAAGCCTAGCTGAGCTTCCTCTCCAGCATTCAGTACAAAGCAAAGACTGCCCAGCAACAAGACTTTCTTCCATAGCTAGTGGTACTGAGATCGAGGTCCTCAAAGTCATGCAATAATACCCTTTCAAGAAACCATCAGACCCAGTGGCAAGTGACTAGAGGGGACCCTTGTTGCAGATTGGTTGAGTGATGAGACCCATTCATTTATCCACACACAATGGCAATGAAATTCCAAAATTGCCCAGAGTTACTTCCCAAGGTGATCTCTGGCCCGAAAACCTCTCTTTTGCTCTGTGAACAATATTGAGTTTGGGGACTTCACTGTCTCTAAAAGAATCATAATTCTGCCACTCCTGGTTTCCTTTCTCTAAACAAACTCTAGTTGACAACGGCTATCAGGAAGCTCCAGAATAAACTACTCAACCAATTTAAAATAGCCAGAGAAACCAGAGTGGGCTGTAAAGGACAGTTGTGTGTGTATGTATGTCTGTGTGTGTCTGTGTGTGTGTGTGTGTATGCACACACACACACGTGCAAGCACATGTGCTAGTTAAATTGAGATAAGATGGAAATAAACAGTTTAAATATAATCATGTGGGTGCTTTACTTTCAATAATTCATTTATAGTCTTTCTAGTTCTGGAATTTTAACATTTGATCTGGGTCCTGTTTAAATCATCTGGAAGGTTCACTGTTAATTTTTAAAAATTGTATAAAATATTTGACTGCACAAGTAGAATAATACAGTAGAAAACATTTGTATGTGTGTGTATAATTAGAAATCCCAGATATAGAAAACTATAATCTGTTAATTTCCACAAATAGCTAATTTTACCTTTTCTTAATCCTGCTTTTAAGCATACCAGTAAAGCAAAACACATGGAAAATGTTATTTTCAGCTGAACATAGTACACATTTAGTAATTATTGTCAATTTATAAATTATCCATGAGGATACATCACTGGTTCAGTAATAACATCTGTAACATTTCCAAATCATTTGATCTGAGAATAAGTGAAGTAAAATTCTTTATTTTAATTTAGTGATTTATCTTGTAGTATGCTTTAACAGAGTTAAGATTATATTTTATATTCAGATAACTCATTTTTTGTTTGTAGTTTGATGAGGGAATATTTGCAATGTATACCTGGGGATGACTCAATATCACCAGATGGTATTTTGCTAGCCATAGGTTTTACTTTGTCTATTTTGCAAGTTCGTGACAGCCCACAGAGACATGCTGAGGCATCCGTCCAGTCAATAATGTATCTGGGACAACTTTAATCCTGCAAACATCTTTATGAGTTTGTCCTACCCCAATAAAGTTTGTTAATACAATAAGGCATGGCATTCCATTCGGAAAGAATGCACTGTATTAATTGCCCTGATCTGGGCAAGAGGACAGAATTAATTATAGTCATTTTTATGGCAGTTTCAAGTAAGGCTACAGGAACTCTTACTTGTTTTTTGCTGATTCTCATCATGAGTACGGAAAATTATTTCAGTAGGAACGCCCTGCATATTGGTAATAATTATAATAATGATGGTTTTATTGTCATCGATAATAACCTCAGTCATTATTATCAGTCATATCAGTTTTTAAAATAAGAATATATAGCGTGGTGTATGCTGTGCAGAACTTTTACCCTTTGATAAGTCTCTAGAGTCTTGTGCTATGGAGCAAATAATTTTCCATCTGTCTTCAGATTTTCAAGCATCACGCTCTCTGAAGACTTGGAATTTTTTAGGCATTTCTCCTCTCATTCTCCAAAAAAACATAATTTTACATTTTGTACATGAAGCAAACTTGTTATTTAACATATTTTAATTAAAATTATTTTGTAATCACTTACAAATTCATTTTAATTTTATTTGTAAGTTTGTTCCTTAAAATGCCTTCTGAAATTTTATGGTTTAAGGATGCATTTATGTATGGTCTTTGTGGGAAGAAATGGGGTTTTTGAAATTAATGGTAAATCTGACACTTCTTTATTCACTTTATCAAAAAGAAATAGAATGGTAAATGCCCTGTTCAGCAGGAAAGGTTATATTAAAGTTCAGGCTTAAAATTTTGTTTGGTTATTAATTTTAGGCTTCTTTTTTATAAAATAGAAATAAAAGTTGAGTTCACTATGAAAAATATTATGAAATAATTTATGTTCACATTACAAATTATAAATATAGAAGCACTATAAAATAAGTGTATATGTAGATTATACAAAATAAAATGGAATTTTATATATTTTTTCATATATATATAGATATATATATATATCTATATATATATCCTTATATCCTCTGCTTCTCTTACCTCAAATCTCATCAAAAAATTCTAAGGACAGATAATGAGAGATAGGTTATTTCTCATATTTCTGTACTATATTGTACATATATTTTAAAAATTATGCCTTGACAAACAGGTAGTATTTCTCCTCATGTATGATATGTATTTTAGGACTTCTTTAAAAAGTAGATATAGAAATAGTCCTGCCAATTAATCACTTTTGAAGGCTGTTGAATAGTGATAAGTAATGATTCTCTTGAAACTCATTGTTGAAAGTTCACACAGATGAGTGCTATTAAACTATATTATTCTAGGTATGATTTTGCTTTTAAACCAGAAAAGTGGACATTAATTTGTAGTTTTCTACATTACTAATTCATCTACTTATGCAAATCAATGCATTAATATATTCTGACAGTTTGGTGCTAAGGAACAAAAAGTGAATACCACTTCCTTAATATATGAATTTTTAAAAAGTCAAAATCATATAATAATGTGCCTTTCATCATTTCTCCTATTCTAGTGAATGACATTTTGCAAGCAAATGTATATATGGTCGAATAAACCTAAATGACTGCCTTTCTCCTCTGTGGTGCTAGAGTAACTCCATTGTCATTTTATTATTCCTCATTTACTACTATACATACATAGTATCCTAAGAACAGATAATGAAACTGGTTATTTGCTTAACTTTAGAAACTTTACTTCTATAGTGTAGACAGTTATTAATAACATTACTTTAGTACTTGAAGTCTGACCAATGTTGTCTATGTATATGCATATGAGACAGTCTACCCCACAATTCTCAAAAAAGATCTCTTTAAATTTGAAGATTTTTTGAAGATGTGATCAAATTAAGCTTGTATGAAACTTTGAAGAAAAGCTAAATACTGCTTCTCTTTTACACAAAAAGCACATAAGTCCTAAAAGAACAGTTTGTAGAAATCCAGTCTATCTCATTTTAAGTAATAGAGATGCTGTGAAAATGAAATGAAATGATAAAAGTAGATGGTACAGACAGTATGAAAACATAAACTTAATATATTAATTGTTTTACTGATATTTTATGAATACTAAAATGGAATTAGAAAGAATAGGGATCTAGTTCTGTCAAGTTTGTCTTCTATTAGCATAACACTGATTTTATTAAAATAGTAGTGGCCATCTTCAGCTGTGGTAAAATTATGATTTCCGTAGTGAATATTTTCAGTTACACAATTGGGCACAGATTCTATCTTTGTACTACAGATTTTATATGCTACCTAAATTGTATTGTAAAATACAATAAGCAAACAATTCTGATATGATTATAGGCACATCACTTAATCTTTCTGGGTTCACCGTTCTCATCTGTAATATATGAGGGCTGGATTAGATCATTTTTAGTTCTCTTGAAACTGTATATTTTCATAAATATCTATTTAATGCTACCTCTCTAGTCAGTAATGGAGATAACCTCTTTTTAACTCTGTGTGTGTGTGTGTGTGTGAGAGAGAGAGAGAGAGAGAGAGAGAGAGAGAGAGAGAGAGAGAGAGGCAGAGACAGACAGAGACAGATGGTAAGAGAGATGAGATATATTGGCTACAGTAACCAAAAATAAATGGTCTATATCCAACTATTACATTACTTCTAAGTTCCCCCACTCCCACCACCACCACCAAAAAAAAAAAAATCGAATAAAAAGAAAGGTAAGTATGAACTTGTAAAGAAGCTGCCTAAACTCAGAGCAGTGAAGGTAATTCATAATGAAGAACACCTAGGAGATTTTTGTCTAAATGTGTAAAAACTCTTCTACCTAAATCAGAACTCATACATCAAAACATCCTAGATGAGGTCTGCAAATGTAAGCATGACAGAAGATTAAGGTAATCAAAAGAAGATGGTGTAACCGGTTTCTTGACAGGTGGAACTCTGGAGAGAGGGAATGGTTTAACATTTCCCGTTTACCCCGGTAATACTCTCTGGCGGCACTTGTGGCTGCAGTGTTTACCCCGAGATAACTCACGGATTACAGTCCTAATCTTACCCTAAAGTTTGCCATGAAATATCTCACTTGCATTATTATTTTTGCATCGCCCTAGTATATCGATAGTCTTTGGGAAAAAATGACATCATTCTATTTACAGCATTCTGTTTTAGTAGTTAGATTGCTGAAAATATCAAATCCAAAAAACATAGCATTCCTATGTGTGATGTCAAATGAACTCTGCAAGCAAGATGCACTTTTTTTTTTCTAAATAGGGAAAGGGTTAAAGCTACAGAGATACATTATATTTTGATCTATTTCACCCCTAAAACTTTGACATACATCTAAATGCTGATGCTCCAAAATTTATGTATTAATTCCAGATCTTTCTACAGAGTTCAAAATCTGTAGAAAAACAATAACAACAACAATATCAAATATTTATATAGGACTTACTGTGCTAGGCAGTATTCAAGGGGCTTTATACATAGTGATACATTTAATCCTGTGATTAAAGCAGCTCTTGAGGTGGATGCTATTATTTTTCCCATTTTATAAATGATGAAAATGAGACCCAGAGTAGTTAAGTAACTTGCCCAAGATTATACACATCACAGAGGGTGGAATCAACATTTGAACCAAACAGTCTGGTTCCAGAATCTCTGCTATTTATGACTACTGTATTCCCTCTCAACTGTCTGTAGACCAACCATCTCCACATGATTGCTGTAAACACCAGCTAAATGTTCGACAACTAAAAGTCTGAGCCAGCCAAAGTCTGCTTCTCCTTTTTTTATTGTCTTTACAATTAAATTCTCTACAGCAGTTTTGAACATAAATATATTTTCCTCTTTTCCTTATCCTCAACATCTAATCAGACACTGAGGAGTTTTTCTATAAAAAAGATTCTTTTATTTGTCTTAATCTTCTTTTTTCTGGCCTCTCCATGAAGGGCTCATAATTTCTCACCCAAACTAATAAAATAGATTTCTAATTTTTCATCAGATAGCCACTCCTTTCCTTCCAATCTACCTTCCATACCCATGCTTAGAGTCGTATTTATAAAATATACTTGTGCTCATGTCCTTTCCCTAATTAAAATTCTTCCATGGTTCTACTTAATCTTCAAGATATTGTGGAAACATCATCAGAAACTCCTGCTTGCTATCTTTCCAAATTATAAAACCTGAATTTATATTACAACAACTGGAAAATTATAAATAAATGATGGTATAGCCAATTATGGAATCAAAAATAAATAAATAAAACTGTATTTAATGATTCTTATTTTACTTAAAAATATGCATGTATTAAAAAAAGATGAGACAGAAATAAAATTACTAGAAATCACACAAGATTTTCTTATCTTCAATAGTTACTAATTTTTCTGTAATGAATATATATAACTTACAATAGGAAGATTTTTAAAAGTATAAAATAGTCAATGTTCCCATCTTCTCCACTACCTCAGCTTCTCACACCCTCTTGTTCTTACAAGTTATTTTTTTTTTCTTGGATGTTCAATTCAAATCCCAGCCCTATTTTATTTATCCACTTAAAATGACTTATTGAGAGTGTATGAAGTTTTAGGCATTGAGCTAAATATTGGGAACCCAAGAATAATCAAAATGGATATGTGTTTTCTTCCTTAAGCTTACAATTTACTTAACTATAAAGACAAACAAGTCTTTAGACAATAAAAGCTACAAGGTAGAAAGAAGAATAATGTTCTTGAAACATGAATTTAGGAGGAAAAATTGAAGACATCCAGGAATAAGTTAAGACTATGCTGCAAACTAATGGAGTAATAGAAATTAGTCACAGAGTTGGAATACAGCCATTCCATCATTAGTGGCAATGCCTACAATGTTCTTTGGTGGTCTTTGGTATCTGAGAGAAAATAAATGTGCAAAAGTGAAAACTACTAGGAAAACTTCCTTTCACTCTCCTCTTCTGTACTCCAGTGGAATCCTAAAGCATCCATCCCTTGTTTCTCCCCATCGCGACAAAGGATGATTATATGGAGTATTGCTTATTTGCCCACTAGACCTAAAGGCCCTTTATCGAAGATCCTTTGCAAACGTTTATTATGTATTGCAGAGATGTATGGATTGATTTTAAAATATACTGAGCTCTTAGTCATGCTACATAATGATGAGAATTTGTGAGTAAAGTTGATACAGAATAAAAATAAAATGATAATTCTGAGGAGATTGGGGGTACAAATTTTGTGTGTTTGTTCCTGTGTGTGTGTAATATAAGGAAGGAGTTAAATCTGTTAAAAGGAGCAATATTAGCAATAACAAGAAAAATTCTTATATAGGAAAAAATTAGATGTTTCAGAAAATTTTTTATTTGGTAAGATTATCTATCACACAAGAAATGCGAAACTAGCAAAAACTAGAAAATGTCCGGCAATGCACCAGGCACTAGGAAGCATAGGAAATGACAAAGAAAACACCTTAAAACATTGTTCATCCAGTTTACTCAAGGTGCTTACTGTTTACTTTTGTAGATATAATATCGCCTAAATAGATTCAGTGGCTACCATCAAATTATCATCAAGTTGCCAAAGAAAATGACCAGGAAATGACAAACTGTGGATATTAAGTCCCAGTCATTAGCAAGCAGGTATTCAATATATTTTGAGATTACTTGGAGCCATTACAAAAATGAACACCGTGCCTCAAACAAATCTTAACAGGTCCAAGGAAAACAATAACAAAGAATAGAAGAATCCAAACGTGGTGGGCATGAAAAGCAGCTGGCATTGGCAGATGCGGTGTCTATTTATTTGGTAGACAAAATTAGATCTTTGATTATGTGATATTTGAAAATTATTCAGTACTCATCCTTCCCTTCAGTATTGACCATGCTTGTCTCCTTATGATTACAGTTCCTCGCTATTCACTCATATATTAATCTTACCCCTGAATGTTCTGTTCTACACATGTGTATTTATTTAAGTGTGTTTCTTCAGAGATCAGTTACCCAGGGGCCACATATCATTAAGAATTTAGTAAAATATATTTTTATGATGAAATAAAATTACTGCTCCTTCTTTAGTCTATTTCTTGCCATAAAAACAAAATATCAATCTGTAACTTTTCAATGTATGATTTTCAAGAGTTCTTTAAAAAAAAAATCATTGTTTATCTGAATTCAACGCATTCATTAGCACTGACTTAGAATGAAGTGTGTTTAAAAGTACATGGAATATGCACATGCAAAATGAATTCATTAAGACCAGTGTGATTACAGTGAATGTCAAATGAATTAATAATAATGGGACCTCTAAGTGTTACCATTACTTTCACAGTGTGTTACTGTTTTTATACTTATGAGCCCTGAGGATAAATGACATTCATATATTACCCTTGTATATTAATTGTATCTTGATAATCACAGTTTGGTCTAGCTATCTTGTGGACAGTAAAAATTTCTAGCCCCTTATGCATAAAAAAATTACTATTATTTATAAGTTTCATTGAAGAGTAATTCAATATTTTAGATTTTAATTATACATGGCATTTATATTAGGCCTCCCACACAGTCACTAAAATGTTACAGCCTTTAGACACATGTTTTTCATGGCGAGTATTTAGAGTGAAGAAAGAAAATTGCTCAGGACATTTTCTAGGAGTTATGGCTTTTTTTTTTTACTTGAGAATAGAAAGCTATTATAGATATACATATGCACACATATACATATTTCATACTCATTCTAATAAACACACTTACAGAAGCACACGCATACACATATACACTCATTGTGACTCAGTTATACAATCTTGGAATATTTTTTTTTTGACAGCAGTTCCCTCATCAGCAAGATTATAATGACTACTATATACACCATACATATACAATGACTACCATATATGTACGTATATATTTATGAACTTTGAAACATATGGTCACTAGGATATAGAAGGTACATGATATCTCTCTTTCTTTATTGCTAACCCAGATTTTTATTTTCGTCCTAGTGACAATTAGTTGGCGTTATAGGTGGGTAAGCTTTGGGAATGATGAAGAGATAAGGGTTGAAATTAAAGAAACTCATTTGTTACAGCTATAGCAATGAGTAAAAGATAAATTGGATTTTAAAATCATCATGAGGAAGAGAAAATATGGAAGAAATATGGAGGGAGAGAAAAATGAAGGAATGGTCTTCAAATCCTATAAGAAATAAATCAAGAAACTAGAATATTACCTTGTTCTTTTGCCTTGAATTATTTGTACCTAATGTCTTATTTACATCAGGCTTTCTCTTCTTTTCTTGCTTTCTACTCATTATCTTTTCATATGTCTGTTGCTAACCACAAATAAGCCCAACAGATGTAATTTCTATCTCAATAGTAGGTACTCCTCTAAAGAGAAATTGGATGATCTGGCAACCAATCATTTATAATGGTTTTTCTAATAGAAAATATTCTGAATTTCGGTCAACTCTCAAGCATTTCTTTGCAATATAATTCAAAAATGGATACTCTTCCATGTTCAAAATTTCTGTCACTGCCTTGAATGTCATAATTGTCATGTTTCTCAAGTGTATATGAAATTGTGACAAGTAGTTAATATAAAGAATAGTAACATCTAGAGGATAGCAGCATCTAGATTCAAAAAGATCTTTATCAGCTTAGATAGTGGATATGTATTTTAACAAGAATATATTTAGTCCTAAAGCTACATTCTTTCCCCCTCAATTACAAAAATTTTGAGTAAATTTTAGGGAGTAGTCAACGAGGCTTGCCAAAAATGTCTATGAAAATTACATTTTAGTTGACTATATTCAATAATACACAACAGTTTGATAAGGCTAAAAATATTAATATTTGGGGGGCTGTATTCATAGAAGTATGATATTGAAATCAAGGAGATAATAATCTCTCTGTGCTCTGATTTGGCAGATCAAACATGAAGGATTATTTTCAGGTATTAATATCTTATCTCAAGAAGGCATTGACACAATACTATCAGGCAAGAGGTGTAATATGTTTAAAAGGATTATAAAAGATTTCATAGGAGAAATTGCTGAAGAAAATAGAGATAATAAAATTCAGTGGGAAAATTATAGCTATCATCAAATACTTAAAGGACAAACATGTAGAAGGGGAAAAATGATGCTCCAATGATAGAACCACTTAATAGAATACGGATACAGACTTTTGGCTCACTGTAAGAAAGAACTATAACAATTAGAGCTGAAAATAGAATTAGTTATTACATGAGTAGATAAAGTCATCACCGCTGGTAGTATTCAAGCAAAGTTTAATACCTATCAGTAGAAGAGAGGCAGAGGGATATTGAAAAGTGGAGTAAAACATTGCCTGGAGGGATAGACTAGATAGTAATTTTCTTTCTTTATAAAAAACTTTGCTGTGATCCACATTAAGAAAGACATTTTCCATTATAAATATCACACATATAAATACATATAACTAAAATAAAATGTTCACAAAATAATACTTACCCTTATTGTACATAATTCACTCATGTACTCTATCTAACCTAGTTTGACCAATTTCATTTTTAAATATTATTGCATCTCACTAGATTGACTTCACATCCCAATAATGCATCATGATCAAATATTTGAAAAACATTGAACTAGATGACCACTTCTGACTCACAGATTCTATCATTCTGGTAGATGTCATGGGGTGGGGTAAGCATCTCCGATGGGTAGAAATGGATGCTCTGCATGTAACTGACAGTCACAAGCAAACAGCATTATTATGAATTTCCTGGGACTTATCTCACAAATTTGACTTCAATTTAAATTTAGAAATATAATAATAAATGTAATAATTTGGGGCACTTTATTAGGATACACATATGTAATCTGTTTTGATTTTATGATAATGCTCAACAACAAGCCAAATACATAAAGAAAACAGGTGCAACAGAAGTTCCCACTAACTTTTGGACAACTCCTTGTAACTATTCTTATCACTATAAAAGAAAATGTGATACAGTGAGAATATGTGCCTGGTGGACATGAATGGGCACAGGTAAAAGATGGTTAGTGACCCTAAGCATCTTATTATTAGAATGAAGGATGGAGAACTAGAATGTAAGACATACAAATCTACCTGTGACTTATAACAGGTACCAACAAGTGTCTGTCAGTACATTATTCAAATCCAGTCCTACAAGGAATATTTCAGAGAATGAAAAGGAGTTTTGACCAAGTCAAGGGACTGTCTCAAAGCTATACAATTAAGAACATTATAAAAATGAGTAGAGACTTGGATGGACCTTTTATGGGTCTCATTTTTTTTTTATCTTTGCATTATAGAATAAATTTTCAGGTAGAAGATTTTTCAGGAATGAAGAAAAAAGAGAACTACTGGATGTCATGTGGTTTAGAAAATTGGACTCATCTGACTATTTATATAGATCTTTCTAAATGCTTCTATATTTAGTATCAGTGATTTTGAATTATGTTTCTTTTAAGAGATAGTTTTTCACTGAAAAATTTGAAGAAACAAAATTCATTCCTCATAGGAAAAATTTATGCAGATTTTCAGAGGCAAATAGCTCTTAAAAAACAAACACACCTCCCAAGTCATTGTATGCTTTGTGGCCATGGTTGAAAAGATTGCAAATCCAAACAGGTTGGTCTCTGTATCATCAATCAGATGTTCATACACTTGAGATGTTTACACGCTATAAATTTCAGTTGCTTCCATTTTGTAAATCAAATGTTTATTGTATATTACTGAGAAATATAGGTAGAAAGAAAACATAAAACAGTCATCTTCTCTGCTTTACTTAGTACAATCAAATTTGCACTCACAGATATCATATTCATGTGTTTATACCCTCTGTTTGTCCCCATATGTATTTACTTATATACATTAGTAGATAGCTACTCTACTCATAAATGCATTTTTTATTCTCTCTGTAAAGGTTAGAACTGAGTTGCTCTGGGTATCTTCCAGAGACTGCTGTTTTGCTCTATTAAGCTCATACAACCCTGGCAGGGCCAGACCCTTCTTTAATCACTAGGAAACAGATTTATTTTTAAGAGACCAACCTAAATGTGCAGGGATGGCCTGACAATTTGGACATGGGGAATCCCTGCCCCACCTTTCAGCACCCCTTATCTCTTTTTGGCACTTTTTACACGTCTGCCTCACAGCTAATGACCTGACTGTCCACTTGCCCATGCCTGGATCCTGGCCCGCCTCATAGAGTCACCAGCTGCACTCTCTGGGCCAATCAAAGAAAAGAAATTACCACAGCAGAAAATGACTTAGGGACTTGGCTGCAAGTGGTAACTTAAAGATTTGGCACCATGTCTGGGCTTTGCTGGTGATGGCAGGTGGTAAGATAAGGCAGCTGTTTCAGACCTCTATCAGGGATGGCTTTGGGACATAGTGATAGTGAAGATCTGGGAGATGTCCCAACCCTTTGAATGTAGATTTTTCTTGTTCCAACTCCAAGCCCTAAAACTTTCTCTCAGTGATAATACAGGAATTACGTATTCCGTCTATACATGGGAACACTCACGACTATAAACATCTCAGTTTCCTGAAAAACTAAGTTCAAGGGAAAAACAGCTATTTAAATTGATCATACAATCTAGTCAACCCAACATTAAAATAAATTAAACCTGTGATGATGAGCTCAATTATTGCAAGTCAGTGCTGTGGGGTCTGAGGACGTGGATGCCATAACTCATGTAGGTTCAGTTATAGGGTAAGTGGTAAGTGGGACATAAGTAAGAAGAAGAAAAAAAGACAGAATGAGCAGCAGGTCCAGCTGCAGGACGACTCCCTACTAATTTCAAGCATCTAGGGAAATAGGCCTGTGCCTATTTCAGGCCCACAACACCTAGTGGAATCCAAGAAGGTAGAGCATATCAGCCAGGATCTCAGGCCATCACTGATTCTCAGAGTCAGGGGGTGACATTAAAGTTCTGGGGATTCAGTCAGTTTGAAGTAAATTCTTTAGTAGGTGGAGCACAGGGAGGAAGTGAACTATTCTCTATAATACTAGAATGATGGATATAAGTCATGATACATTTGTCAAACCCATTGAATGTATAACATAAAGATTGAACCCAATGGACTCTAGTTGATAATGGTGTATTAATGTTGGTTCATTGATAATAATAAGTATACGTCACTGGTGCAGGATTGGGGGAGAGGCTGTATGTATATGGGAAAGGGGTCTATGGGAACCCTCTGGACTGTCAATTCAGCTGTGGACCTAAAACTGGTTTAAAAGAGAAAATGTAATAATAACAATTATATTACTATTATTTTATAAATTTAATTTAGCCATCTAGCCCCTGGGGACAGGTGGCAGAAAGAAAATTGTTTGGGCCACAATCAAGCAGGGCTCCCTTCTTAAGGGGAGGATCTGGAGTTAAATGAGAAAATCCAGAGGACTAAGGGGACAGAGTTCCATGGGGACATTAGACCGAAGCTTGTGAGAGTTCTCTACAACCATGTGCAGAGCTCGTGGGCAATGACATCCTCACATCCCAGAAAAGTGCATCACCTTTCGCCAGGATGAGCACAGCTTGGTTCTAACCTCTGAGTCTCATTCACTGCCACAAGCCTAGTTTCTAGCACTGTGCTTGACCCATGGGAGGGTGGGGGGAGGTAGAGTGTGGCTCACTCAGCCCAATGCACAGGAGCAGAGCCTCACACTGGGTTATGATTCTCATCTGGGAAAGCTTGGTTCATTAAGAAAGTCCACCACAGTAGAGTCAGGTGGGTGGTCTCAGGTACTCCTGTAATAAAAGGGGACCTCTTGAGGGAACAGAGCGATAGTGCCACTCCTCACAAAGCAGCATAAAGTTAACTCTAAATAGTAGCGAAAGTGCATCACATTTGGAAAGGAGGCCTTAGGTAACAGCCTGGTCTGGAACATTCGCAGGTGGTGATAACTTACAGCTTCCTTTCTCTGACCAGTTTCTTCTTTAAAATGTGAGGGCACTGGAATCTTTAAGACAAAGATAAAGTATGATTATTTGCATAGTAAAATATACTGTATACATATAAAATTTATTTCTGCTTTTCCCCATTTTTATTTGTAGATGACAGAAGCAAATGACTACAATTACCCTCAGAAAGACTGATCTGCAGATTAAAGGGATCAGATAGTACTTTTAAAGCCCACCACTTGAGGCAAATTTTCAGGGCTTTTTCCTTTTAACAACCTGTTATAACCGGAAGGGAAAGTGGAGTTCCCTTAAGCAGAGAATGGAGAGCGTCTGATGTTGGGGCTCCCTTGTTCCCTTCTGTTTCATCCGGAAAACTTTCTCCACTCATAGTCAATGACCCCCAAATGGTCTGTCTCTACCAGTGAGGAAAGCAGCTTTTCCCTTACCAGGAGTTCTCAGCTGAGGTTTTAGCATTTAAATCTCTTCCGCCCCTTCCTTTTTGAGCGTAGCAGCTGCATTTGCTTCACAGTGCCTGCTCTGAAAGAGGTTGTCAGACTCCTTAGAAACCACCCCTTCCTTGGCTGGAGATGTCCTCAAGCAGTAGGGTACACTGTTCGTTCCCTATTCTTTCCTAAGTGCCAGCAGCATTTCCACTTTTCCTGCTGTTTAATCCAAGGTTTTAGCAACAAACTTGCTCCACTTTAGCGTTGTGTCTTAACTGTGCTTCAGGTTACCTGGTTTACGCTTGAGCTGTACTTGAGCAGGGATTTGGAAGTTGTTAACCAGGCATTTTCACTGTTTGTCCTTGTGGCCCTCACCGTCAAGCACAATGACATTGGGGCAGCTATTCTGAACAAAAGCAACCCTTGACTTGGAAACAGCCAACTTCCAGGTGACTCACAACTGGCCTATCCCTGTTCCAATGCAGAACGCCCCACCACGTAAGCCATACTCATGCTGTCACCCTTGTCTTACCTCTTTTAAACTCCTCCCATCCTCGTCCAGTTCTCTGCCTTCTAACCTAACTCCCTGGATCAGCCCCACCTTCTAATACAGTAGGGACCCATGCAGAAGAAAAAGGGGCACTCTGCTGGTTTGAGTTACTTTTCTAGGAAAAAAAAAAAGTTCCTTCCATTCTTCTTTGCCTCTTTTCCACTTTCTCTCTTCCTCTCCTCCACTTTTTCCTCATCTTCATTCTCTTTCTCCGATCTCACTCCATGACCTCCCATTATCAAGACCTAGAACTCAGGACAATTCTAGTAGTATTATTATGGTTCAGCAACAATTCAATGGGCTAAGTAGGGTTTTGGGGGGAAAGAGTAGGAAGCCAGCCACCTTTTATAAGGCATTGACAGAAAATATACTTTAAATTGCAAACAACTCACTTAACATGTTAAGACCTCAGCCCATTCTTAAGCCGTGGATGGCTTACGGTGCTGTGTGTATTTTGGACCAGTGTGTCTTTAGTTATAAAATCAAGATGATTCCCAAAGTATGCTGAAGTATCAAACAGTTGTATATTTTGCTAAATCATATTAATCTCTAATAACATTGTAAATTCGTTTACTTAGCCTTGCCAACCTGAGTGATGACATGCAATTGATCTTTGTCTGACAGAGCCTAAAACACTGGCTCAGGACAACGCACTGATTTGACTCCGGAAAAAGCATTTGGGGTTAAACGTGCCAGGTGTGGGCCAGGCAGATGGCATAGCAGCGGTGCCTTGTGTTGTCATGCACATAATCTGATTTTCTGAAATGACCTCGAGACACCAATTTGCTCTGCTCGATATCAGGTGTGCTGTGAGGAGCCCGGTCTCTGGGGGATGGTAGCACCACTTTTCAGCACTTCTCATCTGTGGGCTAATGGACAGCACTCTCATTGGAAATGGCACCGTTTGCTCTTCCAACAGGAAGAAATTTTTAAAATGCTGGTAGCTTTAGCAGGCAGCAGGTGTGGCAGTACATCCTGAATAGATAATTGAAAAGAAATTTTTATTTGCAACTTTGGCACCCAACAATAAATAAATAACACCATTTAGGGTCCCTACAATACACAAGAATGAGTTTAATTTTTGTTTGAACAACTGTTGATATCCATTTTTCTCTTTCTTCTTTCCTTCCTCCCTCCTTCCCTTCCTTCCCCTCCTTCCTTCCTTTTCTCCTTCCTCTCCAAAAAAACTGTTTGTTATTTGTCTATGTGAACCCTTGAAAAAAATTACAATAAATTTTGCAGTGATATACCATGGCATTATTTTATGTTTGGTGAATAATAGTAATAACAATGACCTTTGTACTTATTTCTAGTGAACTTTCTATACTTCTACTAGCATAGGTTGTATGAAAAAGGTGTTTCTTTTTTACTCAGAAAATTGAGGAAGCAGAGGTTTGACATATCTATTTAATGACCCAAAGACAAAGGATTTCGCAAAATACCAGGAATTCAATTTGGAAGCTTTACCAACTTTCCAACTTGATTTTAGTACATTGTCTATATTTTGCTTAAAACTCAGATATTATGAAACCGTTACCATTTTGGGCGTGATTTGAACTTTGGTATCGCCCCAGAAGCATGGAAGAGATGACGCATAAGTGTAATTAGCACTTTTCCTCTGTTCTTCTTCACTGACGCAGCAAAGAATCGAAGGTCAGTGAGATTTAGAAAGATTAATTGAAAGTATATTTTAGAAAGACAGAGCATGCTTCAAGAGAGGAAAGAGGTTTCAGCAAAGACAGCTGTAACAACCCAGAAGTGGGAAAATATGAATTATATTAGGGCCAAGATGGGTGGTTACAAAGGCATTCCTAGGTGATTGGCATGTGAGTTCATTTTGATACTTGATTGCTATATAACTCTTTGCCTAGTGTGCATGCACTTACCCAGAATTCAGTCTGTTATGATTAGGTTCATGAACTTCCAGGCATAGAAATGATAATATAATCATGGTATAAAGAGGCTGAGGTTGTGGTTAGGGTAGTGCTTTCTGTGCAGGCATCTATAGTGTATTAAACAAGCTATAGATTATGGCCCTCCTGTCCTTTGTCTCTGTGGATACAGGAGGGATTCTCTAACCACCTTTAGGGTGTTCTTAGGGTGGTCTCTAGGCTGGGCCTCCATTCCTTTGTTGTCCTGTCACTCATGTCTGATTAGCTACCTAACAAAACTTTCAGCCAAAATCACACTTATATCCTCAACCTAACAAACGGAGAACCTCATTTCTCTGTCTAGATTTATGTGATACTAAAATTACATATTTTAATAGTTGTCAAACACTCGTTTAATAGGTCAAATAATTATTTTCAGTCTTGGGAACAGGATTCTTAGTGGATTGATAAAAATTTTTACTTTTTAACCACTTGAGTTGATACTGTGAAAACAAGATTTTTATCATCAGGGAAAACTTTCCATAGTAGGAGATCTTAAAATACAGGACCTGAAAGACAAATATATCATGTAAATAATGGCCTGCCAGCAATAGTCTTAGATTATTGGCTGTATCAATGGAGGACAATATTGCTCTTGAGAACTTTGAGCTCTGGTCATACCATAATGTTTATGTACTTCTGGGTGTAAAACACCATTTTGATTTATCTCAAAATCATTCTTATTTCCTAGAAAAGTGTATTTTAAATATTTGACATTTTTACTTAAAGATGTGCATGGGGAAGCACAGTTCTGCTCACACGTGGGATATAAAGTTTATTTCTGGCTCTGAATTTCTGTATCTTAATGAGAAATTGACAGTCTAGAATATTTTCTAAGTAAAAGACGAGGATATTTAAAAAGATAGGAAAAAATGTTATTTGAAGAATGTTTGAAGGAATTAGGTATTTACCATGGAGAAGTCAGGGTAGAGGCAACATAGGTATATTTTCAGGGATTAAAGGACCAGTCATGAGGAAAAGGTGCTAACTTTAGATTGTGGCTCTGAAAGACAGAATTATCACCAAAGATTAGAATTTAGGTCTTTAAGTAAAAGAGTGAAGTCACTAATTCTTAGAACTATTACAAGTTGTGAGTGCTCCAACATTATATAGTCACGGCCACTGTTACACAAATTCCTAAAATAGCAATAGGAATCACTTAACAGAATCAGTGTCCAAAGGGTGAGAACTTAGACCAGATACCCTTGAAGTTCCCTTCCAATGAACTGAATTCTTTTCTGAATGAATCTGCTCACATCCTTTATTTTTATATACAAACATATTTTTGTATCTATTCCTGATCCTGTGGCTTCTGGTCCAGCCTGACACTTTTCCAGTATACACTTACCATCAACTCCGCTGCCTCTAAAGTTGATCCCATACCTGATTCATCTGCATCCCACAGAAATATTTGTTTTCACATGTGTAAAATTAAGGGGGGTGGGAGGAGAGGAAAAAAAAGCTAAAGTCAACACTTCTCAAAAAGTGTTCGGGACGAGAATGTTCCTATTGAAAAACTAAGACTGTTTTAAACGGTAGACAAGTTGCACGTGTGTCATCTAAAATTACATCACACCAGTCAATGACACACTATTAAATGCATCTAAACTCCCTGCCTTCCTTTTAAGAATCTGTTTACAAAATGATTCCTAAACACAGATGGAGCCTTTCTGCCTGTACATATTAATTTATGTTTTTATTTATGCACTTCTGATCTTTGTGACATTTTGTCTTATAGCCTGACATCGAGTCATTTTTTATACATGTCCTTTGGAAGGGTGGCCCTTGCCCCATAGTCAGCCCTGCAAATCCTTGACATACACGCATGCATTTTTTATTGTTCTCACATGTTGCTTAACAGCCTGCATGATTACTGCTTTACAGCACAGCAGATGGGGTTCTTGCATAGCGGTGAAACAGATGAGATGCTAAAATCGATTGTTTTATCAACAATCAGTTGCAGATAAAAATCATTTTAATGAGAGAAATTAATGGTGTTTGCAAACATGATGTTAATTAAAGAACATTGCTTAGGCGTTTTTTTTTTTTTTTTCGCCTCTCTTTTTTCTGCACACAATTTTTTGTTACCCATGACATCTTTCATTATTGACTCATGCCCCAAAGAAAAGGCGATTAAAATCTGCTTTTGTTTGATGTAGCTTTTATTGAAGAAAGAAATAGATCTTTCTGAAGCTTCCTGGTGAGATGAAAGTCTAATTATCTCCACAAATGAAAGGAAAAGCTTTAATTAGGCCTGTGCTGAATCCGCGCACTGTGAATTTGTGCATTGTGATGGATGGAGCCTGCATCTCCTTCGTGACTGCCTCTGAAATAATGAAGAAGAGGAGAGGTACCCTGCTCCCATGATTCAACTGGCAGAGTGGAGTTGGAGGCACACCTGGGTTGTGAACGAGTGCCCAGAGCAGCTGCCACAGGCCATGTTTCAGTGCAGGGCACTCGGCTGTTTTACAGCCTCCCTCTGAGCTTTGATCTCTTTTCAGACAGCAGGGGTCCTAACAAATCAAGCTTTTCATGTTTCACTCAGTTTTACTCTCTTTCGCTTCACCATTCACACTCGAACTCCAAAGAGGATGGATAAAATATTGTCTTTTTCTGAAGCAATTAATAATCAGCAGCTGACAGGATTGAAGTGGGTATTATCCCTTACAAGCAGCATTTTAAGATTGACGGCAGGGAGGATGGTGGAGAAAGAGATGAACTACTTATTTAACTTTTTAGTTGTTTACTTCGCTGTTTATGAACTTTACTAGTCATCTGTGCATAAGGCTTCATAGGTATATACACGTTTGGAAATGTGCTGAAATATCCACTTAGGTATGAACTAGTATAAACTGCTAGTTATCACATGAGAGAAAGCTAAAACTACCAAATATGGCTAAATGCCTTATTTTGTTCCACTTTTGACATGTTGAATGTGGTTTGGTGTAAGTTCATGTTGTCGGTCCCGTTGATGCCAGCAAGGTCAAACTGCAACTTGCTCTCCCATTGCTTGCCGTTACTCTATTCTTTTCAGTGAATCCAAAAGCCCTCCTGACATCAAGAATGATGATTGGGATCATTTCAAACACTTTTTTTTTTTTTTTTTTTTTTTTTGGCTAGGATTCAAAAAGGAGTTAGGAAGGGAGAAATAACAAAATTGTGCAGTAGTGTGTATGGGGAATTAGGCCTTCCCCCGCCACCCTCCCTTCTTTAGTTTGGAATCCCCAATTGTGAAAGAAGGAGAAATTTGTTTCAAAGGTTAAAAAAATTAAGCCATCAGCTCAAAATCATAAGAGAAAAGAAATTGCACAGAACATAGCACTTTCACATTCTGTAAGTGAGGGGGAAATCTCAAAGGTAACTTTTGTGATCTAAAGAAAAACTACCTTAGGCGAACTTCTCTATTTTATAGAGGTCAAGATTGGGCGGGAAAGTTGTTCAGTGAATAGAATACGGTTGAATTAACTGAGACAGTTACTACAAACAGCGGGGTCTGACTTATTCTGTGGGATGGAAAATTTGAAATAGGTGCTTTCTTGAATAGGGTTAATCACTCTCCTGAAATTTTGACATGTATCCTTTCTGGCTAAAGTGCAAATTTTTTTTTTTTTTGTTCCCTGATAAATGTTTTTGTTATTTAGAGAAAGCTTTACAGCCTATTTCTCAGGGTATGATCACTACTGTCTACAGATTTCATCCACAGAACTGACCTTCTAGCAGGTGGCTGGCACCCAGCAGGAGGGCCTTATTAAGGCCACAATAAGGAATCAGAAGGTCCAAACAGAACTTGACAGCTGCCTTGCTCTCATTCCATACTGAAATTATGTCAGTTATGGTCAAAACAGTGCCTAGGGAGGAAGGAATTTATAGACGTGCTAAGGTGGGGGGAGATCTAGAAAAAGTTGTCAAGAATTAGGGAATAGTTGAAATCAAAGAGTTAATTCAACAGCACATGTCAGTGCCCAGCCAGAGTCCTACTAAAATCAGAAGTGTGTAGAAAAGGGTGGGAACCTTCATAACCCTGTAATTTATTTCAGTGGAGTAGAGCATCAGAATTAGATAGTAAAATAAAACGAAAACCGAATGTCAGGGAACAGATGCAAGCAAGCCCCCTAATTAAATGCTCACTTTCCTCCTTTCAAGCTTTATCTGCGTCAACATTCAATTTCACTCTTTAGAGCTCAGCACCATCTCCTCCATATGCAAGTTCAATTGTAATATAAATGTCTTACGTGGGAGTGCGTACAATGTTTATTACTTGAAGTGGAAATAGTGACACGGTGGCATCACAGAGCTCAGGAGACTCGGAAAAGTTAGATATTGTTTTTGGTTAACTTTCACACCAGAAAACATTTTAAATTGACTTTTTTTTTCTCCTTTTAAAAATCAGTATGAATTTTAAGGCCACTTAAGGCCAAACTCAAGACACTGAACCTTTGAACAAGAAAAATAATCCAAGATCCAAAAGGAAAAAAAAAATTAGCTTCATGAAGATTCTCCTAATCCCTCCGACTATCTATAACTTTTTGGTCAGTTCTGTCATGCAGGTGGCTGGCACCCAAGAGGAAGGCCTTATTAAGGTCACAATAAGAAGTCAGAAAGGTCAAAGTGCTTTGTATAGTAGCCTTAAAATAAACACTTTTACTAAACAAATAAATAAAATCTATTAAATATAGGTAAATTACAATTATTTAATAAATCATTAATTTATTATAATTAAGCACATGGATACCCACAATTTTAAAAATGGTATTTGCAAAAATATGGACCTTAAGTTCATTATGCTAAATAATATAGGTCAGTCAAAGACAAATACTGTATGGTCTCACTTACATGTGAAATCTATAAAATAAAACAAGAAAAACAATAGCCAAACTCATAGAAAAAGAGATCCGATTTGTAGTTACCGGAAGTGGGGGTGGGGGAGGAGAAACTGGAGGAAGGAGATTCAAAAGGTACAAACTTCCAGTATAAGATAAGTAAGTGCTGTATAGTATATATAGTATATTCAAAAGTTGGTAAGAGAATAGATCTTAAGAATTCTTATCACAAGAAAAAAAACATTTTTCATATTCGTATAGATGGTGACTATTAACTAAATTTTTGCAGTAATCATTTTACAGTATATGTAAGTCAAGTGATTATGCTGTATACCTTCAACTTATACAGTGATGTATGTCTCTTATAGCTCAATAAAACTAGAATAAAATAAAAGTATATAAGGTAAAAGAACCAGTAAATATATAAACACTAAAAATTAATTTTAAAATTTAAAATGGCAAGTAAATAAATAAGTAAATATCTAAATAAATATATGTATGTGTGTATGTATCTATGTATGAACAGTTTCTGAATTCAAAAAAATCTCTATAAAATAACCTGAAGTAAGGTACATATAATACTCTGGAAGTGAGAATGGGGAATTTCTATTTTTAAAAAGCTTGTTAATATCCCTCCCTCAAAAAAAAAATAAATAAAATAAATAAATAAGAAAAGGAGGATGAAAAAGAAAGGAGAGGGAACAAATTGTTGTAGTGCCCACTTGGTGTGCGCCTCTGGCTATTCCCTGTGCCACAGGCCTCCCAGGGCTCAGAGTAGATAAGGCAGGGATCAAGGCCTCAGAGACTCCAGCTGCTGCTGGCTCTATTTGGTCAAGTTCTCTGTACCTTGATTTTCTTATCTAGGAAAGAAGGATTACAAAATGCTCGCTATCCATGGCTACTGTTATAGGGCTTTAAAAATAATAATTACTATTTCAATGCAAATTTCTTTATTATATTGATAAATATAGTTGCTGCTTTTATGACTCGAGCTGAGTTAGTGTCTATGAAAATTGTTTTTTAATCAGAGGTGCTGCTTTTGCTTTGATTCTAGGATGAGAGGCAACCAGTGGGTACAAGATATTTTCAGAAGAACCAACACAGGGGCTGCTGAAGCAAGTAGGGAGTTAGAGGACTTTGGGCAGCCTGTGGATCAAAAGCACCAGAGGGTGCTACCCAGCAATAGAAAGGAATGCAAAAAAGGAATGAGTAGAATGTGACAGAGACAAAAATTAGCCTACACTCCATAACTATGCTGAGTAGTGACTTATGTGCCTCTAAGAATCTATCTTGGGGTACCACATATTATATCTGGGTCCAAAACCCTTTAACAAACTCTCTATCAGCTTCCAGATGAAGTTCAAAGTCTTCAGCACAAGCCTGCACACAATCTATCTGCTGCTCATCCATGATCTTTATTGCTCATTGCTCCCTTCTTGAAGCCAGCAAACCAGCCATCCCAAATTCCTTGGCATACATGGCTGCCCCATTTGACCTCTTCCTCCAGGCTGCCAACCTGAGTCTACTCTCCCTTCACTATTTATATTGTAGCCCTTATTCTGTACTGCTGTCTTCTATTTGCCTAATGTTACCTTTTGACAAGAATCTACCATGTTTCCTTACGGCCGAGGATGATATCATTTTTCTCTATATTCATGAGTCACAGTGCAGTGGCTTGCAGGTGTCAGTTGTAGAAACATAAACCTTTTCTTTTTTTTTTCTTAATAAGAAAATGCCACACAAGAGTAAAGAAATGTGGGAAGTTGATGTATCTTTATAATATAAAGAACGTATTTATGAATTATTATAACTCAAACCTTCATACTGTCTAGTGGTTTAGCCATAGTTTCTTCCCTTACATTTTAAATATGAAAGTTCATTTTTTATAGGAAAGGCTCAATGCTTATAAACATTTAAATTTAACTTCTTGGCTAACCCATTTATCAACTAGCCTCCTGTATGTCTACCTACATTTGAAACCAGGATATATTTCTGCAGCAATCTATGAACTAGCTTATCTGTTGCACTTAAAAGTGTTTTTATAGGAAACAACTAAACATAAATAATAAATAGTGAAGTACGTTTTACTATTCCATCAGGGTGTTAATTTGCTCTCCAGTAATGTATCAGGTGTACAAGTCTAGACTCATTTAGATTAGAAGTAGCCCAGAATGTGGATCAGACACATATTTATCATCTTGATTTATTAAGGAGCAGCAGTAAAATGATACTCATTAAGTGTCCATGCCTTATTTTTGAGACCGTCATTGTTTCTGGAACAAGCATAAATGTAAGGCAGGGTATTTGAATACATTAAATCTCTGTCATAAAAACAATGTTCTCTTACATTTCCCTACAACCTACGCAAAGAGCTGCATACAGTAGACATTCTTCTAAAACATTATTTATACCATTTCGAATCACCTAGCCAGTGGTTCCTTAGAGTCTTTAGCCTGCTAAACTCTGTGCTTGGTTTGCAGAGCTCCCGTTATCAGGTTCTCATTCATTAACATTTTTTTTCAATTGAAGTGGTATAAATACTCACATGCAAGGGAAATGTAAGCATCCTAGACGCTTTTAAAAATACTGTTGTTCTTCAGACTTTCTGTAGAAATCATATATTCTGCCTTTATCAGCTAGAGGTAGAGCAACTATAGCTAAATCTTTTTTTTTTTTTTTAAAGATTAACCAGAAGCCCTTAGAGTTGAAGGTCAGTTTCTTCATTAACACTACCTAGAAAACTCAGATAAAAATAAATGTAATTCCTTTGGATCTGTTGTGACAATAAAATATATCAATAAAATGAAGGAAATAGTTCCAATAAGTTTAGAGTAGGTAATTCTAGAGGTGGAGAATAGGAGAGCTTTTCATTGCAACCTCTCACCTAATTTAAAAAAATACAATAAATAACCTCAAACTTCTGCTTCCATACTATCCATAAAATGAAAGCAACAACAAAAAATAATTAAGCTTAAATAAAAAGAAAAACTTCCAATAGTTATAAATTAGTGAAGATTTTAGTAGGATGTCCTCCCTGCATCTTATCCCGTTGCTTGCTTGCTTGTCTCTATAATTGTTCCTGTTTAAAGTTCATACTCTTGAAACATATCTTAAGTACAACAATATACAAAGTAGTCACATGAGGCAGGATAGCTATTGGTAAGTGGGCAGTTCAGACTACAGCATTAAACAAGTTTTCTTTTTTCTTTTTTTCTTTTCCTTTTAGAGAATGCTGCAGAACTGACTTAAAAAAAAGTTTACTAGAAAATAATTTTTAGCATCAACTAGGAATTTATATACATGTATTTTTAAATGGAATAAAGAAATACCGTAAGTACACCAACAGTAATTCTTTCAGTCCATAATAAGTAATATGCCCTTCAGTTGCAATCCAGTTGCAATACA
Organism: Eidolon dupreanum; assembly: GCA_028627145.1. NCBI lineage: Eukaryota > Metazoa > Chordata > Mammalia > Chiroptera > Pteropodidae > Eidolon > Eidolon dupreanum. Next base: position 60,570,465 of record CM053508.1, read on the forward strand.
AGAAATCACAGTTCAGAAAACAGTAAGCATTCTTACTACTTTAAAAACCTGACCCAGATAAAGTTCTTGAAAATAAAGGTTTCACTCTCATTTTCAACTGAGATCATTTCTCCATCAGTGGTATATGTTTCTGTGAGGATATAAGATTTGTAATTCTCTTTTTGAAATTGTAGTGGCAGTAAATTTTTTTCTTAATCTAAAATTTTGGTTCACTGACTTATTAGAATCATATTAAAAATTCCATGTTCAGAGGAAAGGTGGTCAGGTATTCAGAGCATTTAACTTCTTTCATCAGCTCAGTCTAATCTGTACTTTTGCTATAAATTTTCTTATAGAAAATATGAAATATTATTAGTAGCAACTGGTTATATTTCTCCCTAGAATTAAAAAAAACATAGATTTTCTATGTATGGAATAGTTTTACATTAGATCTTGGCTCTGCAAAAATTTGTGAAAAGGCAATGTTTTGAATCTGTATATCGTGTAATACATCTAGAGGCAGCATGCGCAGGTGTGTTGGACGTGAGGTAGGGGCTTCTGGCCCGATCTGTCTCCTCTGGTCTGTCAGGCATGGCTGTCATTGATGGCTAGGGAGTTCTCAGTGCCATTATTACCTATAACAAAATCTAAGAAAGCAATGAAATGATTTGCTTACAAAGGTTAAACCCGCATTTTAGAATGTAAATGAAAGGTAATTTACCAAACATCCTGACATTTCCCGGTGCAAAACTGCATCTGGTAGACAGCAGAGAGAACTGAGGGGTGAACGTTGAGAGTAAATTCCAGGCAACACACTAGACACTTCCTATATGTTACAGCACCACTTTGGAACAGACCTGTGAGACAGGTTTTGGAAATTCTCATTTTATAGATCAAGTAACTGAGGCCAATAGGAGTTATTGACTTCCCCCAAGGATTCATACCATTAATAAATAAGTGATGGAGCCAAGGCTGAAGTCCAAGTCAGATTTTTGTTAAAACCAGCACTCGTTCAATTATGTGACACTTTCATAAGCATAACCATACACAAGCAACTTTATATAATACGCAGTGGGGCTCAGACATAAAGTTCTAGTTCTTTTTTAATAAAGAGTGTGTGAGATAGAATTTTTAGCTAAAGTGATCAGGGAATTGCCTCTGTTCTCTCCTGGCCCTCTTTTTTTCTATTCATAGAACCCACATTCTGCCATATGTTTCTCTTTGCCCTAGTCATTGCAACTGGGTAGAGCTAGGCTAGAATGGTCCTTTCTTGCATTAGAGTTTGTAGCATTAACTGCACATAATTGTCCTTATTTCCTCAGCACCCACACTTTAAGCAATAAGTTCTTGTCCGGTATATTTCTAGGACCCTTCCCCAATATGCTTTCAAAAGATCTTTTAAGAGTAACCTAGGAAAAACCTCTCTTTAGCTCTTGTCTCTCTCATGTTTTCTGTTTGCTGCCTCTGTGTTCTGCTCCACAGAAATAGCAAAAAGGAGCTTTCTAAAATGTATGAGATAGTATCTCATTGTGGTTTTGATTTACATTTTCCTGATAATTAGTGATGGTGAGCTGTTTTTCATGTATCTGTTGGCCATGGAAAAGGTGTCTATTTAGTCACTCTGTCCTAAAAAGAAATGCGGGCAGGGGGGCTTTTATATGCACTCCCAAATTGTGGTCGGGATTGAAAATGATTATCTCCAGCCTACTTTTTAAAATATGAATGTCATGACACTTCTGTAACACTGTTAAATACTCCTTTTCCTGCAGTAACTCAATGGTTTTACACATCTTCATTTTCTTCTCAATGTTCGCATATAACAAGATGAAGAAATTATTTTGAATCTTATAGAGAAAGAGTTAAGATTAAGGGAATCATTTCTGGGTCTTTCTCTACACAGGCGGAGCCTCTGATTCTCCTCAACAAGTGTCAGTCTCGAGCTTGCAAATCTTAGAGTAATTCTGAAAATTGATCTGTGCTAGAGTATCTTGAAGAAAATTTATCAGGTCCCAGGCCAAAGACAATACTGGTTGGAAACCAGGCATCATGAACCTTCAGATCTCTGCTTTTAGACTAGAGAAAGCCTATTTGTTTCTGGATGCTAAGGTTATAACAACTTTCCTTAACCCGAATATGCTATCTCCACAACTGCCTCTGACTGTGTCCAGTCTTCCCAGGTTTCTTCATGTTCATGATGCTCGCTTAAATCATGTGCTTAGGGCCTCCACATCAGGACCAGGTCTAGGGTGAGGTGAGTGAGGCATTGATCTGAGGCACAAAATTTAAGGGGTACCCAAAAAAGTTAGTAATCGAAACAAATCATATATTAAAGCAACAGTTTAAAAATTAAAAATAATTTAAAAACATCTATGATAAACAAAATATAAAAATTTTAAATAAACACAGGATCACTATTACTGATTCCCATTCCTCAGGCTCCCATACGGCTTGAGCCCTGTGTTGTTCCAGTTTAGTACACACCTAGGATCCCATCTCACATGGGAATAAGGACAGAGACTGAACATTTGGTTGTTGGGCCCCAGTCCCCTAAATAATAATACTTATGAATATTTATGGGCCTCTTACTATATACCACATTATATGTATTATTTCATTTAACACTTTGAAGTAGATATTACTATTATCTCTATTTCACAGATAAGGAAACTGAATCCCAAACCACTTAATAAGTGACAGATTCAAATATCCACAGCCTGACTCCAGAGGTCCTGCACTCAACTACTGTCGTAATTTGTACTGACTCCCCATGCAATCATTTTAAGCCTCCTTAAAATCCTGAGTCTCTCCTCTCCTTTTTACACTCCAGTGTATTCAACAGCCAATATGTTACTGTTATATTCTTAACAAATGAAACAGGATGGAAACTAGAAAAGTGGAGAGAATCGAAAACAATTCTTAGGGTCAATAAGAGATGGAGGAGGAGACAATACTGTTTTCAAACAAGATGATTAGGCCATTTCAACTCATGACCCATTTGTTTATTTCATATGGAATTTATATTATCCTATCAACTGTCAGCATCTCTAATCGTGTATATAGTGCCTATGTGTTTCTGAATCATCTATCTTTTCTAAAGTCACATAAAACTCCTATCAGGGAAGGAGATGCCCCCAGAGTACAGAGAATAGGTACCAACACATACCCATAGAAGGTGGGGGCACCTGGAGATTGTGTTAAGCTTCCAAGAGTGCGTAAAATTTACCCTCGGCCGTGCAGATCAAGGCTGCACCTCTGCAAAATTCTTTTGTTAGCCATTATTAGAGAAATGCTACAGAGCTCAGGATATTATTAACAAAAACACTTTCATTTCATGCACATGTCTATTTTAGGGTTTATTCCCTTGACACATTCCAATTGTCTTACAATTGGTTTGTTCATTTATTTTCCAATAACCAGAATGCTACCTCCACTTCACAACTATTCTATAATAGTGCTGATGTCTGAACCACAGGGAAAAGCCTGAATGGTCCGCATACACTAGCCTGTGCACTAAATGTTCCACCACATAGGTCTTTGCAAGTAATGATACAATAACTCTCTACTTTTATCAAACATGCCCTTTCATTTTTTTTTCAGTTTGAAATTATATTTTGGTGTATATTTCAGATTTTACTTAAGGAACAAGCATTGACTATTTTGCCCGTTTTAATTAAGCCCTTTTCGGCACGCTCAGGTGCACTCATTCAAAGCTATCCGTCACATCCAAGTGAATCAGGAGGAGGGTTTAACATGTGGTGAGTAGTAATCTCGCATTCATGTTCATCTGTTCATTAAGGAAAAAAAAATAGTCAATTTAAAGCAACATGGGAGTGGCAATCCTTGTCTTAAAGACAACTGTTGTATAATTGACCTCTTTTAGTATTTAATTTTTCAAGCCTCTAGGAAGCTTAATTTTGAACATCAAAGAGGTACCTGTGGAAGAAAGTGTTCCAGACTGGTGAGTAAACAAATTAGAGTTAATAGGGTCATTAGCTTTTGTGGTAAAAATTTAGACTGGGTATCCCCACTAACGGATGTGTAAACTGCCAGCATGTGGGTTTTTTTTTTTTTTAGTCTTTTAAATATAATTAGACCTAGAATTTGACAAAACGTTATATATTCTTTGCTTAATGGCATTTACTAGATTTAGATAGAGCTCGGTTTTTATAATGGTTTAGTGTTTATAAAAATCCCTTCCTAGCAACATATAACCCATGCTGATAAATGTATTCTTGTATGTCCATGAATTATAGAGCTCCGTGGTTCCAGACACACGGTGGGAACCATACTGTACCATCCAGGGTGCCAGCTATGTAACAAAGCGCCTGGTTTCTAATTGTCCATAGCACGATACCACAGTTATCTGTTTAAACATATTGAGTGATTTATGAAGATACAATGTGTGTGTGTGTGTGTGTGTGTGTGTGTGTGTGGAGGGGGGCAGTTGGAGAATTAGTTAAAGAATTTGTTTTGCATTGAACCTCAAGACTTTAGAAAAAAAATATATATGTATACATACATATGTGTGAATGTGTGTGATACACACACACACACACACACGCATATATATATATATATATATATATATATATATATATATATATATATGTTCATGTTTAACACAGAGGAAAAGCAAATATTTGCTAGCTTTGACAAAGGGGACTTGCAGCAGCTATTTAGACTGGAAATCTGCAGCTGGGCAAGCATATCCAGTGGTAAACCACCTCCTTACTGTGAAAACTTATTGTACCAGCAGGATATGAGAAGAGAAAACAACAATGAAAGTGAAAGCTAAAAGTCAAAGGAAAACAGAATGAGGCAGAGACCATGTGGTGCTCTATGTTTTAAAATATGTGTTTGGGCGCTGTGTAACGTAACTTAATTATAAATGAAAATTTTTAAATGTATACTTACTCTTTCCCTTCTGAAAATATAATTTATTAAAGCACCATTGTAGCTTTTCTTAGGATTAGTATAAATCAGTTTTACACTTAAATTGGTCTCCTTTATTCCCTTTGTTCATCTTCTATTATCTCTGCCAAAAGACATGTGTTTTATTTCCCATTACTGTTTGCACCAAAACAAAATACACATATAGCTGTAAAGATAAAAATGCTATAAATATTATTTAAAAGGTTTTAGAAACACATACTATTGTGACGAGTTAAATAAACTGTTCATTGATAGTGATGGTGCTTTAAATAATTTTATTCTTATAGGTAATTATGTTATATCATTTTATTGTGTTCAATTGTTTTCATACTTATGGATTTAAGATAGTCATTACTTTTAAAGTAATATATTAATAGCTTTTTTAGATTTTTTCTCTGTGTGGAGGAGTGTTAGGCACTGAATTTCCTGTGCTGGTGCCTCTAAACCATAAAAGTCTAAAAAATAGAAATATCTTAATAAGCAGAGGCTGTTGGAGAGCAAACCTCAATGTAGGAAATTTAGCAAAGACTCTAGAATTCAAATACAGAGAGTGTTCATGTGACTCATTTGGCACATGCAAGCTTTAGAATTGCTCACGTCAGAATTTCTGTTTTAGTTTTCCATGTATGTATCGATAAACACCCACCTGGCAGTCAGGCCCATGAGGCTGCCTGTACTGACGTTCATTCTAGATCTGGGTCAGAAAACGAAGCCTTAAGCTTTTCTACAATATGGTGGTAACACTCAAAATCCTCTGCTCTTTTCAAGCTTTGCTATCCTTCGGTTGATAAACTCTGAGGAACCATAGAGGCCTTAAATTTCCCACTCGTAAACAGCCTTATCATTTGATGTGGTACTGACACACCACTTCTGCACAACGCAGCAACAGCCTCCGCCGGGCAAAGCCATGCTGCGTTGGCAAAAGGGCGAAAATGCTGATGTGCTTCCTTCTGCTGGATTTATGGCCTGAATTTTGGAATATTTCCATCTACATGATGCTGCTGTCACACACCCCCCACCTCTGTAACTGTCCAAGGGTACCCATGTGTGCATGTGTGTGTCTGTGTGTGTATCCATACACAGACATAGCTAAAGAGACAGAAAGAAATGAGAGTAAGAGACTTTTTTGTGGTAGGATTAAACAAATAACTATGCACAAAGCAAAGCAAAACAAAACAAAAAGCCACATATTTTGTAAGAAAATGAAAAAGAAAATTGCTTAAGTAGCTTTATCCAAGGAAGCAAAAAAGACTTTCAGGATATAAAAGAGTGGTAGAGATTAAAAATCGATCCTTAAAGAGAAAAAGAAAACTTTTTTTAACAGATGGAGTATTCTCTGTTAATATTCACCTAATGAAAATTATCATATCAATAATATGGGCCACTACAAATGCAGGTGTAGACTTGTCAGTCCATGTTGAACACTAAACAATTTCATGACCCCAGAAGTCTCAAGCATCTGCATGTTCTACCTGAATTAATCATGGGATGTACATGAAAAGTCAGTCATCAATCATCATTAATTATCTGTTCAACTGACGCCTGTACTTTCTTACCCTTTAATCTTCATTAGCATGTAGGAGAGAGAAAATCCCAGAAGGGCATGCCACATGTGTTTCTGTGTTGCACATATGTCTCTCCAGAACACTTGACCTCTCAGAAAAATAGCCCTCCTCAATGGGAAGCCGATATCACCAGAGCTTTTGCTGTGAATGCTTCAGATTAAATCAAAAGGCTCGATTTGAGCAGCCATGAGCCAACACAAGATTCAGCTCTTTACTGCTGAGACCTGGTGCTCTGTCGCTTGAGCACCTTCTGAAGCACTTGATCCGTGTCCTGTAAGACTCACTGCGGATTGCATCTGTGCATCCTGGAGGAGCACAACAGTTTCTCCACTCCACATGTGTTTCTCCTACTCTTTGTTATGAGCTGTTCTGAGCAAAAATAGCTCTTAAGAATGCCATTAGCTTCTTTTAATTCTTATTAAATATATAAGCTTTGTAAGTGCTGTCTGGTGTATAAAATTTGCTTGCATTTGGGGTCCTGGAAATAGTTTACTCATAAAGGAGCAGGTAAATGCGAAGCTATGTTGTTGAGCCATGTAATAAATGATAGATTTCATGCAGAAGTTTCCCTTTTTGTTTTGTATCATTTCTTCTGCTGAAGGATATAGATGCCAATGGCATGTGTAATTGTAACTCAGTGACAAAAGATTGTATAGTATACAGCAGCATCCTTAAACTCTGGAACCACTTTGACTAGGAACATCTCCATGGCTGAACTAGTCTCCAGCTGTAAACTGGAAGCTACACTGTCCTGAAGCATTTGACAGCTTCACTTACAGCTTTCCTCCCTCATTCCGCATGTCAGTCATTACCAAGCAAGTATGAAATGGCCCACAAATCCCACATCTGCTGAGGTAACTTGAGTTAATGTGGGAAGAAGTATATTGCTCAGGCTAGGTGCTATTTCCGAGGAAAATATATTATACTTAAAATGTCAGTATGTCATAATTGACATGATTTTACATCAAAAAGAGGGTCTTGCAAAAATCTTAACGGCATTCTTTAAAAAGCTTGACAACATTTTGTGCTTATACACATAGCCCAAAAATGAGATTATTTTTATTATCTGTTCTCAAGCTTTTAAAATGTTCTGACATGATTAGAGTAATCTTAGGAAAATTATTCTGTTGCATTCTGATTAGTTGAGCTAATCTTCCCAAAAGGGCCTCCAACCTTTCCTCTAAACATCTTTTAAAAATGGTAGTTATTAGAAAAACAGTTGCAGTATATCTTTCAATAGTGACAGAAATGTGAAGACTCAATATTTCTTGCAGCACCAAACTGGTGTTAGGAAACCAGTCAATTCAAAGAAATAGGTAAACACATTCAGAGGCTGTTCTGTCCAGCTACTTGTGGTCTCTGATTACAGTGCAGGGGTGGTTTTCAGAACCATTTTTCAAAGGCAAGGTGAAGACTGAAGTGAGATGAGTGGGAGGGGCAGGAAGAGTGAAAGGACCAGAAATAAAAACCCACCTCTGATTCTGTTGTAAATGCTATCTTATTGATGAATAAGTCTGCACCCTTAAAAACGGAATTTTACATTCTCTGTACATTATTCTTCTTCAGTCAGTTCTGGAACTTGGTTTGCCTATTCCCAAATATCCTTGGCTTGCCACTTCTATGGTAAATTAATAAACTAGCATCTAAATGTGTTCCTTAAAGCAAGCTCTAACTCAGAGGAGAGTATGATATTCTTCTCCCAAGGATCAGATATCTTCACAGAGGTCCCCTATGCACCACAAAGTAGTTTTAACCTTCAAAAGTATCAGCATCCTTTGGTGTACTTAGAGCAAAGCTATATAAAATAACATCCTACAGGATTCAAACAGTAGCATACAAGAGCTCAATCATCTCTGAAGAGCTTTCATTTGACAAAAAAGAGAAAAGGAAACAGGTCTTTGTTGGTTTCCCTTTTTTTAAGAAACAAAAGACACTTCAATTCTCTCTTCTTTTTTCTTCTCCATAATTACACCCCCAGAATTCTACAAGGTTTTCTGCTGTAGAAGACAAAGGTCACTAGCTCCTTTGTCATCCACAAAATACTAATCTTCTTAAAATCATGCAAATTTTTCTTTATAAAGATTCACCTGTGAAAATGTGGGGGAATGGCACTTATAGTCATTCCTATGGTTTTATTGGTTTTAGGAGTCTGGAATATTTTTTTCATTTCTACTTTACAAATATGAACCTAAGTGGGACTGTGACTCACCAAATATGTTAAATAAACTGGCAGCTCATTTCTTAGTGGACATATTAAGGAAAAACTTCTATACCAGGCAAACATCTTTAGCAAATACATACACTGTTAGAATTGAGAAGAACGATATAAAAGGAGAAAAAAATAAACTCAGCATTCCCTTACTCCTCTTTGGGATGAAGGCATAAGTCTGCAGTTAGCTGTAGTATTTGCCCTGATTTAACTATCAGTAAAGAGGCTATTTGATTAATCGGTTCCTAGCAGGGTTTATGCATTAAATTTACTTTTACAAAATCCAAAAGTTATTCTTATCCATATCTCTCAGTTTGACTGATTAATTATCTATGGTTCCCCAGCACATAGCATGATCACAGTAATGTTCTTGGAGATATAATCATCAAAGAGCATCCCTTGGTTAGGGTGGTACATGAGAAGGGCATAAATAATGAAACAGAACAGGGGCCATTAATTCGTTCTGTTTTGTTTTCAGTGCTTGAAGGTTGGTTTACCAGGTAGGGGGTATATGGAGTGGATAGGAAGTAATGGGGAGGTAAAGAGGAGGGGCTGTGTATTAGAATTTCACACTGCTCCTTTCAGTCAGTCTTTCTCTTTGGACCACAAGCCCTAAAGCTCTGGCAAGCCTTGAGGGCTGAGAAGTTCTCATTTTGGGTTGCCAAGCTCTGGGTATTCCTGAGGCACATAACTCTCATTTGGAGCTAAATATGTATTTCTCCAACATCAAATGATGAGAAGAAATCACTTGGCTATGACTTATATGGTTTCCATTTTAACTCATTGTTTAATGCAGATTTTTAAGCAGTTTTTTTTTTTTAAATCAAAAGTTTGACATGTTATTGCTAATTATGAATGCAGAAGGACAGAGGACAAAAATCAAATCTCGCAGAACATAGATGCACTTGACTTTCAATGGGCTTTTAGAGCTGCTAGCTGAGTTCATTTGGAGGACCTCTATTGTCCACAGTTCTTCTTAAGCACTCACTCATATAATATACCATTTATGTGAAGAAATCCTGACAATTTGATTTTTTTGTAATATCTTTTGCTCATTTATCTTTTCCCCTGTTTTCATGTTTCTATGATTCGAGCATTTTCATTGTTTAAAGATTTTAGAACAAATTGTGGTTGACCAGCAAACTGAATACTGATTTCTTTTTCTCAAATGCAGTAGTTCAGGGCTGTGACCTGGCAGGTCTTTTTACCACAAACTAATGGGAGCAGCTGGGTTAGTGCCCTGAGGCAGAACTGAACGGTGCACACGGCCACTCCTCACATCTCTCTGTGGGTAATTAAGTGGTACCGTGTTCCAGCCTGCTGAGGAAACGCCAGCCCTACTCCAGGGTTGATCTTTTCTAGTGGAGGAGAGAGCAGCACATTGGTTTTACCCAGATAACGTTCAAGTATAGGACATTTAGTAAAGTCACGTTTTCTAGGATCTCTGCATTCAGCTTTTCCAAATAGTTCTAAATCAAAATATTCAATAGCAGCATTACTCTCACAAATGCAAGAAAACAAAGAAGAATAGAACGTTTCATTGCTATTTTCCTTTGGCATATTCTTGAATTTAAATGATTGGTCCATTTCCCTCTGGATGGTAATCATTCTTTTAACCTTCTGAGAAAATCTAATTATTTTTGCTTTATAATTTTTAAACAATCTGAAAGTACAAGGAAAAAGAAATCAGTTTTTAAAACCCAGAAAATTGATGATCAGTAATAAAGACCCCAAAGTGTGCAAATTATAAGATCTATCAGCTATATATCTTTAGGCCTGGAAAATCCATATTTGACAGGTAAAGCAGTGTGCTTTTTTTTCTTCAGGTGTAAATTCCATTTCCCTAGACATGCTTGATTTGTAACCAGAAGAGATTGGGAAATTTTACAATGTGATTAAAAAGTAAAGTTCAGCCTAGTGGAAATACATGTCATCCAATTGTGTTTATTAAATCAGTTGTCTTATCTATTCTGGGGTAACACAAAGAGAGTGACACCCGGTTCTTTTGTACTCCATGTGGGTACTTCTTAACAACGTTTTGAAATTTCTTTTGTTATTATGGTGACAATGTTTGTCATTTACAATTGGGACTTTATAACTAAGGGATTAGTTGAGAGGAATTGAACAAGGATTTTAGAGAGAGCTGTTTATAGTTACGTTTAATTTTCCTTCTCTGTCCTGTGGAGACTCTCTTTACACTTTCTCTCTTATGTCCTTGTCTTTGTCTCTCTGAGTCTCTGTCAGACTCAGAGTCAATTTGCTTATCTGCCTTTCTTGCTACCAATAGTAAAGACATGTTAGTATAGTTTGGTTCTGAAATAAGTACTGAAATCAAGTCCATGGCCAAGAGCTGCCTCCTTCATGATCCCAAGCTCCTTCGCCTTGGTCCTCCTGCCCAGTGACCTAGCTGACCCCCTTCTGCAATCAGCACTGTTGCGTGTGCAGAGAGAGTTCAGCTTCTAGGTCCACAGTTGCTAAAAGTTCTAACCTACAAAATGTTTCTCTGTTTCTGTGAATGTCTGTGTTGTGTTTGGGAAACTTTAAATGTGATTTTTCAGGTGAAAACTTTTAGAAGTGTCTGATCAAACTGTTTTTCTAATGACTTTGTGTAAGTGAATTCCCAGTTATACATTTTGTTTTATCTGTCTGAAAATATAATGGGCTAAAAAGCTGAAACATTTTGTAGTAGTTTTTATATTATTATAAAAATATAACTGATTATAAGTTTGGAAAACACAAATATAAATATATTATTATTCAGAAGAAAATAATAACTATTATAATATAATAAATATTATTATAATATAATAAATATTATAATAAATATTATTATAAAATAATAATAAAATAAATAATAAAATAAAAATAGCAAAATTAATTAATAATGAAAACATTCAAATTTTTTTCACAAAGAAAACTGCATTTTATATTATGATATATTTTATTGCAGCCTTTTTAAAATGTAATATATGTACATACACTTGGCATTTTAATCTATAAAGCAATTTGTAGATTACTTTTCATATAATTTAACCTTATAAATACTTATGAATTATATTCTTTAAAAATATTGCTTCAATAATAAACAATCTTTTATTGTATTACTATACCACAATGTATTGAAAATTACTTATTTTTGTACAGAAAGAAATACAATAAATAATCTAGTATGTAAATCCTTATACACATCTCTGATTACCTTTTTTTGGAAAAAAAATTTGCATTAATTTGTCAAGTGAAAACAACCTCTGATTTCAAATCTACTATTTTCACAAAAAAATTTTATATTGGACTTTTATTTTTTTTTGGCATATATCCTACCTAATATGGTATTTAAAAATAAAGCCATCTAATTTCTACAAAGTATTCATTATAATAAATGACTTCTGGCCCAACTACTAGTATAAAATTATTCTTCTTAGTCCTACAGAAATAACATACTTGTCTCTATAAAAATAAATATAAGCTCTCCCTTGATAGCTAGCTAAAAAAGGCAACCTCTAGTGTAGTGTTAGGCTTTAGGCAAACAAAATTCAAAAGATTTAGAGATAAGAGTTATGACCTTTTCATATAAATATGTCTCACAAAGCCTAGGAAAATCTAAATTACTGACTTTTTACTGTGTAACAACACTGATAATAATAGCTAATACTTATTGAATTCTTATTAGTATCAGGAACTGCTTGAAGTACTTTATATGTATTAAATTATTTAATTCTCATAGCAATCTTATGAGGTAATTTAAATTGAATGGTAGATGAATCCCCTTTCACAAAGAAAGGAAGTGAGGCTCAGGGACGTCAAGTAACTTTTTTGAAATACCCAACAATATATGGAGAAGGTGGTGTTCCAGCCCAGAAAGTCTTGCTTATAGCAACAGCATAATTGTACTTTTACACTGCAAGTATTGATACGCCGATGGCCTGCTCCCTCAGAAAGAAATTACTCTGAAAGGTCTTATGTTTTAAAATGAAATGAAAGGCTTATAACTGAGTGCACACATGCACACACACACCACATATGTGTACATAAATATATTTTATATAAATATATGTATATGTTTGACTATATGTGAATAATGTAAATATATATTATAGTTATTATATTTAATAAGTTCAAAGAGCTTTTATTTACATTTTCCTATCTATGAGGAAGGCACAGCAGAGCTTACTGAACCCATTTAACACCTGCAAAAACTGGCCTACAGCTGGAAGAGGCAGAGTGGGAACTAGAAACGAGATCTTCTGTAGTCCAGTGCTCCTTCTACTCACCTTATACATCACCAATAGAGTCTACCCGAAAGTCTTTGAAGGCATGAGCAGAAACGAATGAAAAGTAGTAAGGACAAGGAAAAATGATCTGCCTTTATACATGTTTAGATCTTGAAAACAGAAGGGAATGACAGAACTGCTCTCTGAAGGTGATAGTGTAATCTTGACAGATAACAGGGAAGGGGGAAATACTCAATTCATTTTTTGATTCCATTCTCCTAGGTAAGAAGGATTAACTTCAAACAGGAAACCGAGGGAAAATAGAAGTGGGTATTGTAAATGCTAAGGCATAAATCCTTTTGAGAAACAAGAAGTTACAACTGACAGCCAAAGATAAATATAATCACATTTGGTGGGGAGTGATTGTTATTAATCTTAGTATTATATAAATTATTTCTAATGACACCAGATAGAAAAACAGGTGCTGTGATAACGTTTCACTTGAAAGTGAAGATACTGCTCACTGACAAGATAACATGAGGTCACAGCATAAAATTTACACTAAGTCCATTCACTGACCCATTTAACTTCCCTTGTGGCCAGGGGCAAATACTGGTGAGGCAGATACTTGGGGCCAGAATTCAGTTGGCATAATGCTGTATGTACATAGTAGGTGCTTGAAAAATATTTGCTGAATTAAGTAGAATTGGACAGAACACTTTGATGAAGTTGTCCATGCACAGTTTTCTTTCTATAAAATCCAACCTTGCTACAAGGACTTAAGAAAAAAGACCAGAGTCACTTAGAATTTGTCTTGAAATAAAGAAAAAATCATAATTAGAATTAGGACATATACAAAAACATTTTGATACCATAAAGACTTGCTCTTCTCTTAATACTCTGATCTTGGTAAACTAGAATAATAACTGTGTACAATTATAGTTTAATTTATGCTCCAAATGAAAAAGTAATTTTTAAAAGCAGCATTGTAAGCATCAGAGAAAAGGCATATTAAACTATTATTTCTTTCTCAGTGATCATAAAGGCATGCATTCTGAAATCTGAACAGCTAGATGTTTAAAAGCCCTACACATATGGTAATAAATAAGATGAATGAATAATTGAAATTTTGCATATGTGGCACCAATAGATTAATTTTTACAAGAGAACTTATTTCCAGTAATGATCTTAGGAAGTGATCTCTCATTAATAGCTGTCAGTGAATGGAGGAGGTGGCCAGCCTTTACTACGTAAAATGAAGTGGCAGAACTAAATTCTCACTGACTTCTTTTAAGAATATTTTACAAGTAATTCACAACCACTATATCGCCAAGCTGACCTTAAAGTAGATCTTGTTGACAGAACATAAAAAACCTGTTTCTTTTTTCATTACCATCAAGCATAGAATTTGTAAATTCAAGCAACTATTAACAAGTTCTAAAGGGACATTTAATGCACAACATGGAAACTAATGCATTTTTTTAATTCTGTAAAAATTTAATTCTCAAGACAGACATAACCACAGAAATAAAACTAATCTTTAATGGATGTTTATTCAACAACAAAGATATTGCCTATTCAAATGTTATAATCTATGAAAAGTAAATTTGTTGTGTGTGTGCACACATGTTCATGCATATGAATGTGTTATGTATTTCTAAAATTTTAACTGGTCTAAAAAGTGATAGTTCCTCATAAGACCTATAGACACCATCCCAGTTCTGTGTTGCACAAATTAGAAGGTAGTTTCTGCTACTCTCCCTGTTTTCTTTTTAATGTCAAGCCTAATTGTTTAGGTCTTAATCTGATACCATCCCAATGACTTTCAGAGTGTATCATCCCTTTTATATAATGAATGACTATTAACATCAATTTTTATTACATTCAAAATAGCCATCAATTTCTCCTTCAATTACATGTTTAAATTTCATGTGGTTATTTTCTGCCTTGCGGATTAGAGAGTAATCAGAACTAGAGTGACTTTAACTTGAACTGACCCATAGACTAAAAGTGGTCTGAATTATAGAGAAAAGATGTGGGAAAATAAATAGAGATTTACAGTGATTATCTGAGAAGAGAAGGAAGGTGGGTGCAGGAAGGACTTCCAAAGACAGAAATGTCAGAAAAATCTCTGTCTTCCTCAATTCTTGGCTTAGCCTTAGCACTCCTACATGTCACAAGACTTCTTCATATCTGTCCCAGAGTCTATTTCTGCTGGTTCTTCTGGCCCCATGCTCTTTTTATCCTAAGCTCTATATCTTTCAGAAGGAAGCGCCCCATGACATTATGTTTTAAATCATTAATTTATGTGTAGGGTGTGAACTGTAGCAAATTATTTATTGAGCACCCACCAGTTCCAGATACTGCCAAAAGCTCTGGGAATACAGCAAACAAGACAGCTGGGATTCTTACTTTATGGGGCTTTCAGTATAATGGGGAAGAAAGACATTAAACAAATTACAAATGTTAAGTGCTGTAGGAGAAACCCAAGCAGCTGTGGGAATATAAAATGGAAGACATCACCAGGTGGGTGTAAATGTATATGCATGGGATGAAGGGAGGGGATGTAAGAAAGTTTCCCTGAGGCATTGTCACTTTGGCAGAAACGTGAAGGATAAAGCAGAGTTGTCAGAACTGCCCCATTGGTGTTCAGTTCTTAACTCCAAAAGACGCCATTAATTTAAGACCACGATGTCACTATGTGGCTATCCCTGCAGTTGCAAATGGCATGCTTTTCACAACTGTCCACTGATGTCTCTGATGATGAGTAGGAGTTAGCCAGATGATTAGCAGAATTACATGGGGGAAATATACGGGGTTATTACAGAAAGAAGAACATTGTGTCCCCCAGGTAAGAGAGAAAAATGATATTATTGTAGAAGTAAAGAGAGGCCAGAAAAGAAAGCAAGGGACTCAATGGCTGAGTTTTGTACACAATATTATAGATTTATCATTTTGTCCTAAAAGAAATGGAAAGCCATTGGTATGAAATGCATTAAAAATGTTACTCAGAATTCTAATTGCAAAAGGGAACATTTGGATGTGGGAACTGATTTTGGCCAGGATTATGACTGTGGCAAATTCCAGCCATATTTAAAAAGTAGAATGTACAGCATTTGTGGGAGGTAAGAAATAGGGATAAAGAATGACATTGAGATTCCTGGCTTGAAAGTGACTGATCCTGAAGTAAGACATAATGATGGTCAGTTTTTAACATGTTGAATTTTAAGTGCTGATGGGACATGCAAATCAAAATATTAAATAGGAAATTATATGTGCTTCTTGAGAGAAGAAGAAATATCTTGGTCGAAGATACAAATTTTGTAATAGAATACTCTATCTGAGTATATTCAAATCTACTTGTATCAAGACTTTCTGAGTGTAGCAAAAGTAAAGAAATTAGATATCAATACTATTAAAATACTTCTGAGCTGCCTGAGGCCACCTACGTGGTGAGGAGATTTCTAGTTTATATTCTAGTGGCTTTTTTCTTTTACAAGAGTGATTATGAATGGCTATGTGGTTTCCCGAGTGTCCCAATTTTTAAAATTGTCTCTTGTGTTATAATTTATTTAATTTAAAGCATATAACTCATTTTCAGCATTTCATTATACATTTTGAGAACATTCTGTATATAAATCTTTGCATCTTCAATTATTTCTTTAAAATCATTTTTACATGTTATAAGCATTCATTAAAGACTTTGATGTATTTCCAAAATTCTCCTCATTAAGTGCTTAACTAATTAAAACTACCAACAGTATTTCACAAACATGTGAAGAAAAGACTTCAGCCCAGAGTTTTAGAGGAGACTTGTAACCAGTGCCTTTGGACTAGAGGTAACCTCTCCTTACAAAGTTCCTTTATTCCTGAAGAAATCAGGGTTATCAGAATAGAGCCTTGAGAGGAAGAAGCAAGGATCTGGCTACTCACAGCCAGCTCTGTGTTCTAAAGTGGTGGAATAAATATGGTCCTTAGATTCAGTCCAGCACATTGAGTCAAAAAGAAGGAGTACTTCAGGCTAGAAGTCCTGCTCAAGCTTAAAAATTTACATGTCCCTGGCTTATTTTATAACAGTACCCCTGCCTCCACCTCCCAACTGTATTGCGGGAATAGGATTCTGATTTTGAAAATATTGAATATCGAAATTTACAATTTAAAAAAGTTCACCCACTCATGCACGATGTCACCCTCTGGGGAAAGAAAGGTGAACAGAGAGTCAACATTCTCCTTTATATTCTCAGTGTCAATATGTGTTTCCATACTTTCCTTTGGCTCCTTAAAGGCTGTCCGGTTTTCTAGTTAAGAGGCTCCCTAGAGGAGAGGGAACAGCTCCCAATACACATTCCCTAACATAGTAAATTCCTTTGGGGTCTCCCTCCCTCCCATATCCTTCTCTTCTCCAACTAGCCCCTCAACACTATTGCCAAATCCAGAGTTTATTTCTGAAATATTGACAAAACAACTCATCTACATATTTATCCGTCTTTAATCTTTTTTTAATCTGCCATTAATTTTTCAAGTATAGACAGACCTTTCCTCAGACTCATTCTTTCCCATTTTTCACCTCCATCCCAAACTTCCATGTGGAATCCACTGATATAAACTCCCATCTTAAGTTCTCCATTAATGCTGACAACCTTAACCACTGTCGTTATTTGTAGAGATTTTAAAAAGCTGTGTTAATATCTGAACTATAACCCATTCCCCGAGAATACAATTCAATCAGCTCACAAGTGATCTAGTGAAGACTCCAGATCATCCTCTGTACACAGAGGATCTAGTGAACACAAACACTATAAAAATGGTTAATTATAACTTAGAAACATAATATATATACATGCAACAGATATCTAAAAAGGATTACATTCAGGGTGTTTGGTGTTATGAGGAACATATTCTCTGAATTGGTGTAAATCTTAAACAAGGAAACTTGAACTGCTTTTCTGAAGAGCTCAAATGTATTTACCAGCCAGTTGTTAAGCCCAATGATGAATATAACATTTTAAACTAAGAACTTTTTTTAGTTCCTTTACTGGCCATGTGGTTTTTATAGCAGATGGTGACTTTCCCTAAAGTCTTCTTCCCCCTGATACTTTCTCTTTCTGTCTCCTTACCTTAACTTGGCTGTTGTTGAAATGCTTTGTCTTCCCCTTTACTCCATTAATGGCACTATGTCTTCTAAGCCTAAATATCAATTTCTTGGGAAAGTTTTCCAAAATGCCCAGAATAGAAAGGATTTCTTGAGTTACACCCCAGAGTACCTCGAAGTTCCTTCGTCATATTTTCCACACATTATTTTAGACCAGAAACTTAGTGTGTAAATAATTTCCCCCCATTTACTGTTTTCCTACCTTGGTCTATTGAGCCTCCCTCTCCATTCTGTGAAAGACTTACTACCAGGTCCTGTAACTGCTCAGAGATCTGAGGTACTAAAATTCAGACCAGTCTTCCTTGGAACTTCCAATCTTGGATCTGATTCAAAATTGCCCTCTTCTCTCCTATGGGCTCCAGGTCTTCCTGGAGATGAAGGCAGAGAGGAGGGTGAGTGTTTCTTCATGCAGCACCCACAGATTTAACAGTCTCCATGCTGGTCATTTCTGCCTCTCTGGTTTGCCTTAAGTGACTGCCCAATGTCTTTTGTATGACATGACTTCAAATGCTAGCTCTCTCATGGAATACACATTTGGATGTCTTAAGTGATCAGGGACAGAGACCTGGATGCATAGCCCCAGAATGTACCAACTCTGGTTTACCTTTTCTCTCAGCTTCGCTGTCAGAAGTGGACAGTGTTTCACCTACTTCCTCTTGCTTCTTAGGCCTTCTAATCCACCATTTGACCTTCTTGGGAGCTGGGGTCAGTAGTGTTCATTATCAACTAAGCTTTGCTGTGTCCATGTCAGGGACTCACATAACCATCTGCACCACCAAATATCCCTCCTACCACCTTCCAATTCTCTTGTCCTCTGTTCAGATAAACCTAAAGGCCAGTTAACATAACAGCCAAGCTATTCTTTTGCTACTGGATTTTTACAATAGCTTTCTAACTTACCTCCAACTTCTATCTGTGGCCCCTAAAGTTTATTAGCATACATTAAGCAGAGTAATCCTGTGATAATGAAAGATAGATCCCATCACCCCTGTGCTCAAACACCTAAAATGGCTGTTTATCATCTCATTCCAAGTAAGACAGATTCTTTGAAAAAACTTACAGGGCCAAAGGATGCAGCCTTATGAATTCTATCCCACTTTGCTCCAGCTACCCTGATCTCAGTGCTCCTCAAAGACAACAAGCATGTCCCTGACTCAAGCCCGTGCACTTTCTGATACCTCCATCTGCCCTGATGCTCTCTTAGCACTTGCACAGCTCAACCCTACTTCCTTAGACTCTCCTCCAACATCACCTTATCAGAGTTTTCCCCAGTCACCACCTTAAATGTCACTCCCTTCATCTTATCGCCCTGCTTTGTTTTCCTTTTTAACAGTTATCATCACTTGACATATTATATAATATTTCTTGTCCAGCTCTAAACCACACATACATCAATGAATAAACATACAGACATATAAAAAAAACTTTATGCATGAGTCAAGGACTTTGTTCATCTAAATATTTTTAGTGCTTAGGACATTACCTGGAAGGTACAAAATAGGACCTCAATAAATATTTAGTTTTGATAAATGAATAAATAAGTCAACTAATTCATAATTAATCAGTAAAGCTATTGCCTAAATAGATATCTAACCAGAAAATGCAACACCTGTTTCCCCTTCATGTACAAGTCACACTAACATCCACTTGACTTTGGAGATGTCAAGTATTATCCCTCACCTTCCTTTACTGGGGAGGGAAGGAAAAGCCTCTCATTTGAGCACTGTGTTGCCTGCCGATAAAGAACCCCCATTACCTTCTTCTCTTCCCATTCTTTCCTTATGCACAGTGGGTAAGTTGGTGAGGCAGGTCTGTCAACCTCTTATTAAACCGTAGGAGAGGGAGAAGTCTGACTAATTGTTGGCTCCTCCCGAAGCTATTTTTAAAATGAGGGGTATTTGCCCCTATAGTTCTCAACTTTGGATGATAGCCGTATTTCCATTCGCCATGTTATCACAAACTTTTAAGTGCTTGCAGTATACTCCCTCGTCCACCTAGACTAGATGAAATGTGAGGTAAAAAAAAAAAAAAAAAAATACACATCTAACTTATCTGCTACTGAATCCCTTGTGCCTAGTACAGATGCCCTTTTTATCCCCCCTATTTTAAAGTCACTGCTGCCTTTCACATGGCCTCCTCATTTTTTGTTCCTGCATGAGGGGTAATTGCAATGCTCAGCCATTATGAAGGTCAGAAATGATTTATATGTCCTGAGCAAGCTTCTCCCTCCCTCCTCATCTTAAGTGACAAATTCTGTCCAAGCTCTCTGAGGTGACATTACTGCAGTGCCTCCCAGAGAAGAACAGTCTAAAATTCTATCACTATAAATTTACATATTCAAAAAATGTATACATGAGAGTCAGAAATATTGTCATTTCAAATAAAAAAAATAAGGTATTTTGTCCTACAACACCCTTAACTGCCATTTGGGTGACAGGCAGTTCTAATAAGAAACTACTAAATTAGAAGTAAATTTTCATCATTCCAATGAGGAAATGGTCAATCTCTTTATTTCTGCCATGTCATTAGTTCTTTAGACACTTAGGCCATTGAATAATTTGATTCTTCTAGGACACTCCATAGCATTAGTAGTTAATACATCTTTGAAATGGCTTTCATTATTCTGTTCTACTGGTAGGTTCTAGTGCGCAGAATTATTCAGTAAAGGATATCTTTACGAAGTAGGCACATGGTTTTTTTTTCGTTGGATTGAAAAAGGGCAGCATTTCATGAAAGTATTGAATTCATTTGCAATAAGAAATATGGAATGAGGAAATAGGAAGGGGCCCTGGTGACCCCTGCGCTATTATAGATTGCCTCGTCAAACCTTAATGAGAGCTTCATCACCTTACTAACTCCACACAGGTCCCCTAGTTCTGATAAAGGCTTCCTTTTAACAAATAAAGAGAATGCTTTTTAAAGGTAATGAAACTTTCTATGTTTATATTTTCCTGTCTTAAGTGAGGTCAAAGTCCTTCATAAACCTCACTCTCCTCCCAAAGAGGTAGAGAAGGTTGACTTTTTCAAAAATACTATGGCGTAGGAAGGTTGGGCTTTGATTAAGGAAGGAAGTTTACAGGAGAGTCAGAAATCACTTTCAAGTTTCCTGATTCCTGGTTCAACAGTCAAGTCAGAATTTTATATTGCCATTATGACTACAATTTTCCCTGGGAATTTGTCCAAGTATTTTCTGAGAAGAGCTTCCATAAGAGACATTCCACCACTACCTATGCATTATAATTTACAAGTGTCAAGTAAGCTGAAAGAGAAAATTGCTGAGCATCTAGGTCCTTGTAAAAATGTGAACAAGTCAGTAAATTTTACTATTTCAAGACCATTGAAGAAAGGGTGAGTCCAAATTAATAAAAAGACTGGATTATAAGATCTTATAAGTAAATTATGTTTTTACTTCAAAGTACACAAAGAGAAAAGGGGATAAGAAATGGTTAAGAGTCATTAAGCATATTTTATATTCCAAGCACCATGTTAGCAGCTTCACCTACAATATTTAATAATATCTAAACTCTGTGTGATGTAGATGTTATTATATTCATTTTAAAGTTTAAGAAACAAAGGACCAGAGAAGCTAAGTGATTCCCCCATGGTCACACAGCTAATAAGAGCTGGTGTTTAGAAAAAATATTTCTTCTACCACCCTATGTCACAGCCTTCCTATTTACGGTCATGCAAAAACTAAAGCTAATTAACACAGCCAAGATAAAACCCTGACTTTGTCTACATTGATTTACCAATAGTAGCACATTTATAATTAAATTTTTGTACACAAGTGCTTAATGTAAAACTACTTAAAACATGCCTTACTTTAGAAATGTGAAATATAATCTTTGTATATTTAAGGAGTTGGCGGAGGAGGCTTTGGCATTGATATACCTGGTGAATTTTTTGTTTCAGCCCATTCTGTGCCATAATTAGGAGAATCAAAATTATGAAGCATAATATCATTGATTTTACCATTACTGGATTTTCTAAGAACTGGGCAAGGATACAGAAGAGAAGGAACACAAGCAAGAAAATATATCATTAAAGATAATATTTGAAATGTTAAAATGCACTTGAAACCAATTATTCACCCCTTTATTTTAATTATTGGATTAAATTGTCTACTTTCTCATGACGGGAGCCTGGTTGATGTCAAGCATGGGGTAGGGTAAATAAGCTTTAATCTTTCATTCTTTCATTCAACCATTCATGTATTTAATCAACCACCCACCTAATCAATGCACTATTAGGCACTTGAATACAAAGATGAATGAAATAAATATTGGAGTTCAGAGTAAACAAACGGAGTGGGAAGAAGAAGATGGTGGTAGATAGAGTAAAAGGCAATCACAGCATAGCGCATTGGCAGAGTACCTGAAAGGGTGAAGGAAAACATCAGGGGACTTTGGGGCTCGTATCTAGAGCACCTATTGCACTTAGGCTCCATAAAGGCCTCCAGGAAGATGTAATATCTAAGCTGAGTCAGAAAACTGAATATGCGTATATAGTGTGTGTTGAAACTAAAATAGAATTTAAAACAGAAAACAGAAAACTTATTACATGAACTATGACTGTTTTAGAGCTCGGTGCACGCCAACTCACTTCCTCCCTCAATTCCAATGTTTATTCTCTTCCTTTCTTTTCAGGGAAGAATTTGGAGTAGCTTTTCTTGCCATTTGTCTTTCTTGAAACTTGATTCCAAATAATTGTTCTTGTGCTAAGTAAATCCTGAATGAACACAATAACAGGTGTAATCTAATTGATTTAGCTGTTTAATTATTAAGCTTGTATAAAACAAACTACCTTGTTTTTTAATTCTATTATTGGAGAAAAAAAGTGAGTACTAACTCAAATGTTTTATGTTTGACCTTATTTAGGGTAATAAATCTTGCATAATGTCCTAAAATTAGACTAAAATCCCACTCATCTTTTCCTTTGTATTTTCTATACCCAATAAGTAATCGTGGGTAGCTATGTTCTATGTAGGTGACTTTCTCACTACTGAATCCTTAGCAATATGTGGTCAGATTATTTTTAATGTTTTTCTTCACTATTGGAAGAACCAACTAACTGGGGGAAATGAAAAAGAAGGGCAAATGTTAAGGAAGCTGAAATTTCCTATGTAATTTAAAGAAAGTTTCATTACCCAAAGGTTCTCCAGCTCTATCTAAATTACTAAAAATTATTTTATATAATATTTAAAATTCAATTTTCTTAATATGATTAATTTTTTTAAATTACCATCTTAAAGCAAGATAATGGATGGTAGGAGATGTTATGACTCTTAAAATTAATTTTGAAAAGGAATATCTTGTTTTATAAATAACAAGGAGCCAAAACAAGACATCAGATTTTCCCTTCTTAAAAAGATGAGTATTTTCGTTCAATAAAACTTAACATATTTATTCCATTGAAAAACCCATGTTAGTGACAGTAAATCTTTTTTATTATTATTATTCATTTGAGGTGGAAACAAAAGACGTGTCTCAAGTCTTAGAAGACTGAAAATAATTGTTCAATTTATACAGATGGGCAAAAAAAGAAAAAAAATTATCTTTATTTTTTGTCACAATATTTCTTTTCACATTCTAGATTTCTATATCAAAAGTGAAAACAGGTTAGTTGCTGTGTAGTTTATAATGAAATTATCTTTATTTCCATAGCTGACCTAAAATACTTTGGTACCATTTAAATAAAAGTTGAGCATAAATGTGTATTTTTTATTTACATAAATATCTTTTGGGGCATATTATAAATTATTTATCAAATTTCATGTTTGAAATACCAAGCACACAAGTCTTGATTTCTAATATCATTTTTTTTTTAACAAAAGTAACTAAAGCTTGTTGAAAAAATGGCTGATTCTAGGACTGGAACAGGAAATATGCAAGATAAGCCTGGAGCATCTTGTAGTTTCAGAAAGTAAAAAGATACTAAACACAAAACACTGTCATGGGGATATGTCAGAGGCCTATAGGAGCCAACAGAAAAGTCCCCAGAGGCCAAAGCTGGAACAATCTCAGCAACAAAATAAACCAGTAAAATAAAGTGGTACTGGATTATAACCCAAAGTATAAAATAAATATCCACGAGTCACACCAATGTAGGCAAATGATTAAATAAATAAATAAATAAATAAATAAATAAATAAATAAAATAGACAAATCTGTGGAGAAAAATTCTAACTGATTTGTGTAGTTGGAGATGGGATACAATGTCCCACTTCTTAAATGTGGACTGTGAATAGAGACTTCCTCCTAAAGAGAAAGAGTAGCTTTACAGCAAAGATGTCTAATGTACCTACCTCAAGCTGGGCAAATTAGGTTAACATCAGCAGTGATAATTCCTGTCAATAGCATGTACCTTCATATGATGAGAATGGCACTTTCCCTCTGTAGTCTTTGCAAAACACATGATGCCAGTCTAGTCATAAGAAAACTAACAGACAAATCCCCATTGAGAGACATTATGCATAATATCTGATTGGTATTCCTAAAAGTTGTTGAAGTCATCAAAAACGAAAAAAAAAAAAAAAAGTCTGAGAAATTGTCACAGCTAAGAGAAAGCTAAGGGGATATGGTAACTAAATGTAATATGATGTGCTGGATGAGATTCTAGAATAGAAAAACGTCATGAGGGAAAGCTGAAGAAATCTAATGGATTTAAATTAATAGGAATGTACCAAAATTGGTTCATTAATTGTGACAAGTTTACCTTGTAATGTGGGAAACCAAATGTGAAGTATATAAGAATTCTCTGTACTACCTTGCAATAATTCTATAAATTTAAAACTGTTCTAAAACATGTTTGTTTAAAATTTTTTATCTGATAATGTTTATAAGAAATACACTTAAAATGTATAAAGTTCAAAATTCGGAACAATTGAGTAGCTACTCAAAATTCACTAAATACAAATAGAATAAGAAATCTGCTCTTGAGTTTTTATTTATTATTAATTGATTTAGTCCGTGATGAATCATGGAACTCTGCTTTGGTGCCCTGTTTGGGACTTCTAACCACTCTGTTAAGAATATTTAACAGTAGTGATCAACTCCACTGCATCCTTCAGCAAAGAACTTGCTACAGCACATAAGAGAAAGAAAAAAATGTCAGATATCAAAAATGACCCTTCCACACTTGATCTATTCCTCCTTGGTCTTAGCTACTCTCTTTCCAGGACTCCCAATGCCTGGGTCAATAATCCAGGGATACATCGTTGGAACATAGTTACTCTAGACAGTCAGAACCCCACTTTCTTCCACCATGCAACATAGGTGCTTTAAAGGATTATTTTGGCTGAAGGTAACTTTATTGTAAGAAAGAATTCTAAGTGTTTAGTTCTGGCTCAAAGTCTAGATCTTCTAACTTCTCCTTATTTGCCTCAATTTCAGATTGACTGTCTGGATTCATAAATTAGAAGTTTGATATTTAGTGTTAAATGTGGGTCCTCCTGCAAAGATGCCATTTTTCATGCATTTATGCAACAATCATTTGTGTGTACCAACTACTTGGCAACCATTCTTCTAGGAGCTGAGAGAAAACTTATAAACTCTTCCCGTAAATTTTGGTATTATAAAACAAATAATAATAATGCAAAGCAACAAAATATTTCATATTATGATGGATGCTATGAAGGAAATTAAATGGAAAGTAACTTTGAGCGGAGGCCTGAAGTATGAGAATAAGATATCCAAACAAAGAACTGTGTGAAGAGCATTCAAGGCAGAGAGAAAAACAAATACAAAAACCCAGAGTTGGGCGTCCCCCTTGATCTGGAGAGCAGTGAGTCAGAGAAATAATTGTCTGAGATTAGCTTGCAGAAGTAGCATCTAAATCTTACAGGGTTGATTAGGCCATAGCTGAGCATTTGGGTTTTATCCTGGCAGCAATGGGAAGTTGATAAAGGTTTTGAGTTGTAGACCTGGTTAATACAAGGGAAGGAACACAGGCAGCTCCATGAAGAACTAGTTGTAGGGGAAGTTAGGATAGCACTTAAGAAGTTATTGCAGTTGCTCTGAAAGAGATTGTAACTTAGATTAGGAAAGCAGAAGTGGAGCTGGAGAGAGGTGGATATATTTAGAACAAACAGGATTGCAGATGGATTAGATGTGATAAATGATGTAATAAAGAATAACTCCCGCGTTTTAATTTCACCTGGAAAATTTTAGATTAACGTGTTTTGACTAAATTTAGATGACTGAGTCCAATAATAACAGAAGAATTGACTCATTTAAGCGCATATCTAAGGTCTCTAGCCCTTGATCTCTTGCTAAAAGTATATTCTATTTTCAAAGGAAATCTCAAACATCTCTGTAAAGTTAGAGTTGGGGTGAAACTCTCTGTTATTTTGTATAATCCACGATTCAAAAACATCAAGTCTTTTGTCACTGAAGTGCATCATGGATGCCACTATTCCCTACGTATACCTGTCTGTCAAACTAGATTATCCACTGATTTTATATATATATATTGCCCAGTCTCCCTCACCCTCCATCCCAGCGAATACTCAACTATACTCAAATCGATCTGAGTGACTGTAAATACAATCTTCAGATAATCATCTACTATCAAATTTGAACAAGGCAACTGTAATATTTGATATACCTGGAGAGCTAAAACCCCCAATTTTTTTTCCCAATTTCTGTCTCATAAATGTCCATTCTCTTTTTTTTTCTTCTTCTCTCCACATTTTGTCCAGAAACTATTTTATTAGAAGCTACTCAAAGCCTGGCTTCCTCTTGCTTAAGGTTCTGCACATCAGGAGTGCAGAAATTTCTGGATAAGTCTGGGGTTCTGAGCAAACACAGAGAAATGGGAGGGGCAACATGAGGACGAGAAGGAGGACAAAAGGACACAGAAATAGGAGAGAGAAGAGCAAAAAGGCCTTAAGAGATGGATTTAGAAATTGTCTGAGCAGCTTTTCATTCAAAGTACTACCAAAGGATTTGATTTCTTAGCCCAAAACTCTTTCTTTTTCTGTTCTGATTCTGATTCAGAGAGAAATCTGACCAGCTCTCTCAGTTTGCCTGGGACTATGCTTTTTCAACTTTCAAAATGCTAATACACAATTTGCCTTTTTCCAACTAAACTCTGCCAGCAGCCACGTGCTGGAGGTCAGGCCTGACCCAAACTTGCCTGCTGCCAAATCTTATAAATCCAATACATAGCTAAACATCAATTATAAAACAGGCATTGGCATCCCAGTTTTTAAGTATGGTTCCCAGGAGAAATAGAGAAATTATTTCTTGAGAAAGTTTCTAGTGTTTTAATTTTATGCAGATAAAGTACAAGTGCTAATTTAGCCATATTTCCATGACTATAACTATACATGTTTTCTTAACCAAAGGTATATCAACAAATAAATGAACATGATACTATTTTGAAAATTTTTTATAGTTATATATCCGGCTTAAATAGTAAATAACAAATATGATCTTATTTGCTTGAAATTTAAATTTTAGAATGGCAAGAGAGACTATTAGTCCATTCATTCAACTGAATATTTACACATTTTTTGAAAAGCATAGTAAAAACAGAAATGAAGAAAGGGTATAGTCAATGAGCATAGTTTATTTTTAATAAATTAAGTAAATTAGTGATCTTTACTTTAGTTCTAATTCTGATATTCTGGAATACCAAATAATACTTAAGAAATTGACTACTAATCAAACATAAGAAATGGTGAGCCATTTCTTAACATCATATGAAGAAAAAAGTGATATAGAGATATCTCTTCTATAATAACAAATTTGTAACTGTAAAAAACCACTTTCAAGAGTATTTCATATTTTTCTTTTAAAAATAAATGAATTTCTGATTCATAGTTGAATAGTTAAGCTCAAATGAAAACTGACTTTTACTTAATATTTTAAAATATGATCTTTTGCATTAAAATACTTCAAAGTGATATTTTTCCTTCAAGATTAAAAAAATAATAACTAATATCTTATGTAACCAACTCTCAATTACCCACATTTGGAAGACTCATATTGACAATTCTTCATAGAAATGTTTAATCTCATTCTAATATATCCCTGCCGCCCACTTCTGGGTTGCTCCCCACTGCTGTCAATTGGCATGCTTTCAAGGAATGCAAACATATTTTAATATTAGTTCTAGCAAAGCATTAGCAGGAAGGTAAACCTCCCAGGGAAAATTCACACAATACATTTGAAAGTCAAATATAAAATGATTCTGGATTATCAGTACCACCATAGGTTTCCATTCGGACAGATAATTGAGAATTGACTATACTACTGTGTTTGTTCATAAACTATGTACCACAACACATAGTTCATAAAAGAAAGAAAGAAAAAAAAAAAAAGATATCTGAAACAAATTGAAGTGAGAGAGCCAGAAGGTGCTGTGAAAACAGTGGATCTTCATAAAGAGAAAACTGGAGCTGACAAATGTTTTCACTTTTTCTTTCTCCATGAGAATATGAAGTTTTAAATGATATGCAGCTAGAAGCAGATGAAATTATAGCTCTCAGACACTTTATAATTCTGAAACAGATATGTGATTGATTGCAAGGTGGCATCGCTGCTGGCAGTTTTTGTCGGCACATTTTGATGATACAGTTTCTTAGGTGAACTTCAAGTACATCAGTGACACACACTATGTTTCAGACACATTGAATGATTTCAAAGCTAATAATTTATGAGAGCTTTTGGAGAAAGTTATTAGGTTTTAGTCAGGAGAGATTTATTTTGTTTAATACTAGATTCCCTGCTGTACGTTCTGTTTATCTCATCTTATTTTGCTAGTAAACAAATATGTAAAACTTTAATGTAGATGTACCTTCTATATAACAATGTGTCGTCTACCTAACAAGGTTTCTCATTTGAGACAGGTTTCGCTAGTTGGTGATTATGTAGCCATCATGTTTCTTTAAAAAGAAGACTGATAAATGAAGTTGAGATTCCATCAAGGAGAAACTGATAGGCAAAATTAAATTATTTGTCCTTAATTAGGAGATTAAAGGATCATCTACCCCAGATTTTATTAAATTCTTAATATTTCTATTTCAAGTTGAGGCTAATAGTAGATTTTAGAAAATGCAGTGTTCTTATGAGCTTTTTAGAAGTCCAAATCCATTTTTTTAGAGTTTTTTGTGCTTTGTTTTGTTTTCAGAACCTGCTGAATGCTGGATATACTGAATTTTGTTCAAATTAAAGAAATTTGTATTAGTTTTACTTCACAGGTGACTTACATTAAAAAGAATTTCAGGGTATATAAATCTATTTTATAAACTATTCTTAAATCATTTTCTACCTATATTTTCATAATTCTGCTGTTTTTTTTTATTGTATCGATTTGAAGAACAAAATGTAAATATGTGTTTCTATGTGATTTTTCATGTCTCTTTAGCCATTCTTTTTCATAAAGACCCACTGAGAAGCAATATTATTCTTCAGAAAAATGCACATATGTATCATGCATAAATGTGATGATGAGACAATTCTCCTCACTTCATCTTCAGAGTACATATAAGAAGTCTTCACGCATTGTCTGTTATTGCCATGGTTTGCCTATCTGACATTTTCTCCCTGGTGGCCACTGCAAAGTTCTTGCGTTCTTATGCTCTGAGTACAGGTCTACTCCTAAAACCAGGAGAGTGCACGTGGGAATAAACTCTCCAGGCTTGTCCACTCAGATTTCCCTGTCAGGCTATTCATGTCCTCTCTCTTCATAAAACTGGGGCAGCCTCATTTTCCTTCTGCACACCCTTCAATTAGTCCAAAATGTATTGTATTATCTAAGAAATTTTTGCACACAGTACAATTACATGGCCTCAATTAAAAATTACATCCTTGTGATTCATATCAAAGGCATTTATACTTTAAGATTATTTAAATAAAAAGCTATTCTACTGAAATGTCACCTTAAACATGTTTAGATCTTTATAGATGCAGGTTAGATTCTACACTTTTTTTTTTTTTTTTTTTTTTTACTATCCCCAATCTCCCAACTTGCCTTCTAGCAGGGTTTTGGGGGAGAGTGGGGTGGGAGTGGATTCTGCTGCTCTTGTCACCTCTCATTGCATTTTTTCCTAAACATTCTTTGTGGCAGCAATAGTCTTTGAACCATCTGGACACAAATTCTTAATCATCTGACAGTCCTCCCTCCCCTTTGCCACCCTTATGATGCGCCAAGTGTTGTCAATTCTTTTCTTGAAATCCTATTCCAAATTATTGTTTCCTTCCCATTACCAAGTAGAATACTTTCTTAGTTCAAGGCACTATGCCTAATCTGTTAAATTTCCATTCTTCATTTGAGCAGATTACAATAACAAGGGTATGTTCAATTGTGTGCTCTTCCTTTGTTTATCTTAAGAATACTAACAAGAAGAGATGTGGTTCTTTTTTGTTGTTGTTTGTTTTTTCTTGGCGTTTTTTTCTGGTTGCTCATTGGTGAGTTAGTTTTGCTTTATTTCAAAAATAGCAACATAGGAGAATGGAAGAGCACATTCATTGAGGGTGAAATGATTTGGGATTTTATTCTGATTCTATGTTTATCATTTATGTGCTTCAGCTCAAAATGCCTATTGCCATAAGCCTAATTGTATTTATCTGTAATAGTATTGAATGAGTTGTTCAAAGGGCTATCTTTTGAGTTGTTGTGATCATTACATAAAATCATATTTATATTTAACACTAATAGAGTGCTGAACACACAAAAAAATGCTTAATAAATAGTAAATCTTATCATTTAAAAATTCTTTTTGTAGAGGGGTATGGTCTGATGGTAGCCCTCAAATTCCAAATGTCTAACTTATATTTGATTAATTGCACTCTTGACTCTTGACAAATTATCTTGGAAAAATTCTCTTCCTACAGTTTTCTTCCCACTCATTCTTTGTGTCTGAAAGAAAATCTAAATATGCTGTATAGGATTATTTTGAAATACCTGCCCTCGGAAAAAATGTCAGAAATAAATTTTCAATGTGACTCTAAATACCTGAGCCATTATCCCTATAGATTCCCAAAAAGGTATAAATCTACATGAGTAAGAGTAAGCCTAACAACCAATAAGGGATAGTTTTAAGATGAAAACAAAATTGAGAGGTTGTAAGTTGTTTATCAGAACAGAGGAAATTAAAATTAAGGTGCAAACGAGGGGACACAATAAGTAAGCCAGTAAAGTCTGCAGGACTCCATAAAAGCCTGGCAATCTGAAACATCAGCTATTGTGGTTTGAAAGTCTAGGCAAAGAACAATTAAACCCCCAGGATCCTCTGTACCCTTCATATCTAAGTGCTTATTCTTCCTCTTCCCATAAGAAAAAGAGAATGAAGACTAGAGATCCTCTGATTGGGAGAGGTCAGGGTTGAGCTCCTAGATTGAAAACTGGGGAGAAGGCGTCATGTTCAAAACTGTGCTCCCTAAAATAAGGAAGCTGGATTAGAAACTCTATAAATATATTTTAAGCACTGAATTTCTCTGATTCTGGTACATCTAATACCCAAATGTGGTTTTTAAAAGTCACACACTTTTTTTCTTTTAACAACTTAAAGATATAATGCATATAATGTGTCTCGTCAGCATTTCCCATGGTGACAAGAGCGCTCGGGGTTCATTTTGCACTTCTGGTTTTCCAATAAAGTGTTAGGTAACACTTTCAATTGACTAAGAAATGTGGCAACCTAAACAGAAGAGTTACAGTGTATGGGAGACAGTATGTTTTAACTGAAGTCACAAAATATCTTATCATAAAGTCCATAGAAGGACTACAGTAAAAAAAAAAAAAAAAAATTTCACCTCAACATGGGATTTGGATTATAACAATACTAATTTCCTGAATTTAAATGCTTTTCTTTTGAGAAATTTAAATCCTAGTTTATTAAGTTTTCTAATTGGATCATAACAAACAACTAGTACCGCCTATCTGCAGCAAAAATAATTAATAATAATAGTAATAACAATAGATGATTCCAACCAAAGAGGGTATTAAATTGGAAATCAACTTCCAACATCTCTGGATTAGAATCCTCTCTAAGAAAATTATTGAAAATCCTCTACCAAAAGAACTAAATGAGAAAAACACTCTGCAATTATGTTTTTGTTATTGAAAACTGTAAATGAATGATGATGAATTATTGACTTCATCTAAACTCCTTATTGTTGATGTCCTGTGCATGCTCGCTGTGATCCATTGATATAAATTGAACGCACATGGGACAGAGTGACCTGAAAAACTTACATTAAAATTATACCTTAATGCTGTAAAGGTTGCAGAATGAAGAATAGAACAGATATTAAAGGACAGCCTCATGCACATCAAAGCCTTTGATATGTTATTAGATATGCTCAGTATTTTTCTAAGCAGATTATCCCAATTCCAGAGACCAATACATGAAGGCTTGGAGAGACTAATAGTCTCCATATCATGCAAGGATAGCAACAAGTAGTGGGAAGATTTCAACTCAGATCTATCTGACACAAAAGTCCATGCTCTATCATAAGTTACCTATAATTTAATAATTACTATGTTTTGCACATGATATTCCTTCTTCTGTAAGTCTGTGCATTCATTCCCATGGCGTTTCCAATGACTAGTGCTGTTAAGAATCCTAGAGTCACAAAGTAATAAGCAGAGTAACTTTCTCTGTATTGATAATATGAAAAGTTGTGATTGATTTTATGAGATTACTAAACAGGAATGAGAAATTTTCTTTTTCTTTTTTTTTCTGGGAAGCCAGTAATGGTGGCATGTTTCTATTCCCTCTTGACAGAAGCAGGAACGAATTCTTAAAAGTAGTATTGAGTTACTGCAACTCAGTTATCACTGGATCGAGTAAACCTGCGTGTATTTCTGCTCTTTCTTGAAAACCTAACACAAACTCCCAAAGAGGTAAAAACACATCTTGAGAAGGAGCATTTGTTTTGTAGCTATAATTAATAAAGGTCTTACTTGAAATAAATGTTATAAACTTTATAGTGGATGCGTACTCAAAAACTGAGAACTCCATGTGGCACGTTCACATGTTGATTCTGAGCATGAGCTGGTACTTAGGGCTTCCTGGAAATGTGTTTTGATCCCTTTTGATCACACTAATAATACACTATGAGGCGTTGCTCTGTGGGATGTAGTTAAAGCTTATTTGAGCTTCGGAAACCACTGGCACTTTCCTGGGGGGATATATCAGAACATTTTTATTTTTATCTCAATCACTCCAGAAAACTTCATGGAGAATAGCTTCTGTCAGTGATATAGGGCAATTGCTGTCACAAATAGTATTTGAAAAGAGATGGCCTAAATAGTCAATACGCTGTGCTCGAAAATGGTGAATACAACAATTCAGTGTAAATGTCTAAACTTCCCCTTGAGCTGGAATTGCTGGGGTTTTTTTTTCCTCTTTTTTTCAAACTAGGCTGTTAATATATGTTTTTGTTCATTGTATTTTCAGCAAATATTATAAAGTAATAGTTTTTTAAAAATATTCAAGATGCTGATTCTTGCTTCAAATACTTAGGCCATAAGTTATTTATATGTGCATATGTATGTGTACAGATATGTGTGTGTGTGTGTGTGTGTGTGTGTGTGTGTGTGTGTGTGTGTGAGAGAGAGAGAGAGAGAGAGAGAGAGAGAAAGACAAAGAATATGTTTGAATGTAAAGAACTTTAAAACATGTCTCAAATACATAAAGAGTAATTTTATTCCTTTTGTTAAACATCAGATAATAGCAAATATATTCTAGCAAATAAAGAAGATAAGAAATTTTTTAAAATTTACTCAAAAACGCTTATGACGAGTCATAGTAGATCTTTCAAATAGCGAAATTGGTAGACTTGTTCTTTGACAGAAAACTACACTTAATTGTTCCCTAGTTGAGAATGGCATGATTAAGTGTATTGAGGAGAACAGATTAAAATATATGATGGCACATCATCTTGTAAGCATTTCTTGTGTCATTATTGTTAGCAGTATCTTTTCAATATCTCTTTCTTTATTGTTTTGAAAATAATGGCACAATAGAAAGCTGATTTACTCATGAATTGAAAAGCTCTAATTCCTGATTCAGAGTCATCATTAGTTCCTCCCATCAGAGCTTTCTCAAAGCACTCACTAAAGTCCTGTCAGAGCTTGTAATGATTTTCTATAAACCAGAAGCTTCTATGAATTATTATTTTGAGAACGTGCCATATAACAGGCTGTAGCTTTAGCGTTGTATGTTTTCTGCCTTCTTAGTCACTGGGGGAAAAAATGGACTTTATTATTATGTTTTTCTTGATAGTTGAAAATAGAAAGATTTACGGTGGAAGAGATTAAGAGAGATAAATTGTAGGATAGGGAAAGGCAAAGACAGCAAAATCACTTCCTGAGAGGAAAATCAGTACTGTAAGTATTTCCATATTCAAATATGATTTTCCCCAAACTGGCTTGTTTATAACCAATTTGCTAGTTCATTGGCTTTCATAATTTACAGAGATCCACATGTGCATATATATGCACAGATATGTGTGTGTACTTCCTTGTGCATGCACACACACACACACTTCCGCTCTGGTGATCCAGGATATGGCTGAAGTATGTCGAGGGTGCCCTCTTTCACTTTCCACCTTCTCTTTTCCTGATGAATACAAATATCACCACGTAAAGCATGCTTGATTTTTGCATGACTGAGATTTATTTGATTTAGGGCTTGAACCTTTTAGTTCAGAGTTATATTGTTCCTTTTATCTTAGAAGAGACATATTTTTAATGGGTGGCCTTGAGACAACTAGCCTGGTTTCTAGATCCTAGGTCCTGAAGATTTAGAGACTTCGAGAGCATATTTAAGCTCTTCATTACTATTTTAGTCATCAGATATGTATTTAAAATGAAATTATGTCTGGGCAGCATACGATGCCCTGGTAATTCAGTGGTGAATAATATAAGATATTGTCCTGGTCCTCATTGAGCTTATAATTTATTGGGACACTTTGTTAAGTAAATAGTGAAAGGAAAACTAAATTAATTTGAACAAAAACACATAATCCTGTTGACTGCCCTTAAATTCATGACTTCTCTCTTCAAGTGGGCCCTTGGTGGTGCCCAGCAGTCACATCACACATATCCCTCTCTTAGATGACTATTTGATACCTTCTTCCATCTCTTTCTTCCTCCCCCTCACTCCCCTTCAGCTATTGACCTTAATTCTTTTTTCACCTTTGCACTCTAATACTGCTTCAACTATGTACAAACTTGAAACAGTAATGATTATGTCTTTGGGAGAGGAGGAGGAGGAGAAAGGGGTAACTTGTACAGCATGGCAGAAAAACAAAGTCTGAACCCAGCCCAAGATAAGGAAAGGTATAAGCTTTAAATTGGTAAAGATTGGGACTTATATAATTAATAGAGTAGGGTAAAACTTAAATCACTCTAATCTGGAATTGTATCATCAAAGGGTTGCCTGAAAAGCTATGATGGAGTGCCTGATATGTCAGTCATGTAGAGAGAAATAAAACAGACAGAATAAGGCTCATGGGGAGAGCTGAGAAAGAATAATCTTGCTTCCTGCTTGTAACTTAGTTGAGCTTCTTCAATAAATTTGTTATATTGCCATGAACAATTATATGCATACCAATAGTTTGATGATGAGAAGAATGATTATAATGTTGTCACTTATGATGAAGGAAAAAGAGAAGATCCAAGACAATCCAACCCATCCTGAACCTCAGAAATATTCTCCTTAGCATTTAAAAAATTATTGTATGACTATAATACTGTACCAGACATTCTGTCTGTTTCCATTGTATACTTTCGATTGCTCTCAGTGAATACTTTAAATCCTTTATTAATCTAGCCTTTTCGAAATTGTTTTGCAATACAGTGTCTCAGTGAGATGAGAAGGCTTGATCCACAATAATGAATCTCAGACTTTTAGAGTGGAAAAGCATTCTTATTGAAGTTAACAACCTGTTGAACAGTCACTTTGAAGTATTAACCTGTATGAAAGCAAGTTTTCTTTAAGAAAAAAAGACCTAAATGGCTAATCTAAGGGCTGATACCCCTGGATCATATCTATTATAAAATCAATTTACTGAGTCAGAACCGCATTTGTTGTTTACCTTAGCCAGATTAAATATCATCACTTAAAATTGCTAAAACAGAATCTAACCAGTATATTTTTATCACTTTCCATGACAGAATACTTTTTAAATATGAACCTTTTCTAACATATTGGCTTCTATTAGTAATAACAGTGATAAGCACTAACATTTCTTGAGTGATTCCTATGTGACAGGCCGACAAAGTACTTCAAATATATTGCCACATTTAATCCTCATAATTATGGAATAGGTACTATTATTTAGGATTTTAGAGATTCAGAAATTGGTCCAAGGTCACATAATTGTTTATTGCTCGAGCTGGGATACTAACTAAGCTCTGTCTCATTCTAGAATATATTATCTGAGCACTAAAACTTGGTTGCTTCTCATTCTAAGTAGACAGAAAGTACTTTTAAGATTCTGTTTCAACCTTCTAATTTCAATGATTGGATTATTTAAGGTATAATTGGCCTATAGAAATTTGAAATCAACTTTAAATAAATCAACAAGCAACTATATTTAATTGACAAAACAAAATTATTCAATGTAAGCAAATTAATTAATTTACAGTTTCATATAAAAAGTGACTTCTACTTCCAACTTGGGCTTTTCTTTGTGTGTTAATCAAGTTAAGCCAACTTTGTAACAAACATCCTTAACATCAATGGCCAAACATAACACAGATTAGTCCAAATTCTGATCATTGTCCATTGTAGAGGAGTCCATTCTCTGTCCCTGACCATCTAAGGGCTTGGAATTCTTCTCTGTAACCTGTGTATTTGGCCAGACATTGAATGAAAAGAATGTGGAGCATCAGACTAGAAGAGACCAGGAACCAATCTCCATCAATTCTGCCCACATACAATTGGCCAAAACTCAATTATAAGACCATACCTAACTGTAAGAGAGAATAGTTATATAGTTTGGCAGTAAGACTAGGGAAAGGCCATGGATTTTAGTGAATAACTAACTAGCAAATGTCTACTATGCTCTTATAGACCTTAAGCTATGTTGACAAATTTTAAAAATATTTAAGTCAGAAAGCATATTCAAGTTTTCATGTGTTTACTGTAACCATAGGAATGATTCATCCCAAATATGTATGTTCTTAACATGTTTTCCATCGCCTCTGAGTCTGTAGACATTATAATTAACACCACCAATAGCTTGACTGATAATAATCAAAGAATATTTTATAAAGTTATTTTGTATTTTCTTTCTTAAAATTATAGAACTTTCCATGTCTTTTATCCTTACATATATCTTTAGTATGTGATAGAATATTTTCTTTATATTGTAAGAGGTTGATGTGTGGAATTGAAATGAAATTTCATGTCTGATGGCTTACTGAATAGCTGTTGAGTAGATTCTAATTTGTGATATATCTTCAAATTGAATAATGTTTAGTATGTCAACTTTACACTGTAACTTAATAAAGATTTGACATTAATTTATAAACTTTAATTAACATTAACAAATACACACATGTGTGTATTGTTCTAACAGTGAGTTAAGAAACTAGATGTTAAGAATCAAGCTTTTTAAAACTGTTTCAAGACATATTATTTTTTTATTAAATTGTATACCCTGGACACTTTTCCATCATAACTGATTTTTAATATGCATCACTTAGTATATGAAGATAGCCAGTGTAAATATATCTGCTGATTTCTTTGTTTTTCCACCCTCACCTCATTCTTTACTTTATTCTCATGGATTATTTATCTTGACGTGTTGATGCATTTTTGATAAAATTAATCTGTTATTCTTTTCTCAATGGGTCATTACCATGAGACTTCATAACATTTTTCATTTGTTCTTCTTTGAAATTTTGCATTGTCTTCATTTTTTAAGTTCAGACTTTATAACTTGCACATCTCAAGTGCATAGTATACCAAATTCAGTATAATGAGAAAATGTAACCTTTTTACCCTGTGAAAGCTCTCCAAAACTCTTTGATTTCATATAATATTACTTTTTCCCCTTGCAGCCTTGATGTAAAAATTCTTGTTACTGGTCATAGTTGCAGCTCTGTAAATTTGACTCTAGTGTTAAAAATTCCATATGCTGGACTCTTTTCCCATTAACTGTCTTAGTGGAAATTTAAAATGTATGTGGCCAAAAGAATAATATTGGGGAAAAATACTGTCACGTTTTGCACAGAACATCATAGGCACAAAATATTATTTGCTTAATGAATAAATGAGAATGAAGAGGAGTCACTCTATTTTTTGTTTCCACTGTGTGTTTAGAAAACAAGATCAATGGGCCAAAATATCAGTATTCAGAAGAAAATGGCTCTAGCCCTTGCATCGTCACTTAACACCAATTTCTTCTTTGTTGCTGCATTACATATGCCACCAAATTAAAAGTAATAGGCCCTTTTCAGCTTTTATCTATAAGACTGTGCTTAAATGTAAGAGAAACTGCGTACTGAAAATACATTAGCATGTTTTAAGTAATTAAAAAATTTTGAAGTTATTCTATAAAAATTGAATGTGATGGTCAAAATACACATCTCTATAAATATTTAGATTAAAATTAAAATTTGGCAACTGAAATTAAAATGAAAATTTCTACTGGATTTGTAGAAATAAAGACGTTGTAAGAGAGTGAAGGAAATTTCAGCATCTGTTGAAGCTCACATGGTGGTTTGTGTATTCCCTCAGCGATTGCTAACGTCACCAGTATTCTTCAAATGAGATTGTGGATTTGTTCTGTTTAATGGTTTCCAAAGCAACTGAGAGATGTGATCCTCCAGAGATGGTGAAGGGATTTGATTTTTGATGCCTAAGTACTATTGAGAAAGTCCAGGTATTGAAAGAGTGTATGAGAAAATCTATACGGGAGATCAATTCCACAAGTACTTTGTAAAAGCATCAGACAAAAGTCTCATTTGACACAGAATACAGAAGTTCTATGCCAAAAATTTGTCAACACACTCAATCTTGCAGACAAAAATATAGATTTGAACTTACAGAGTATGATGTCCTGTCAAAGCTCTGATCACTCCACAAATGAGTTCAATAGTAAATTCCAAGAGGCTTGTAAAACCATCACCAATTCCTGAACATGAATAAACAGTTCATCTACAGTCCTGCTATGATATGAATTTGGATTATGACATGGGTAATAAATTAGTATATGAACTATTCAATGCAAGATTCTAAACTATTAGCCAATTGCTTATGAATGCTCTCGTTCATAAACCATTCTATAATCTAAGCAGACAGTTTTCTGTCAGTCTAAATGGATGCATTTAGGATATAATAGGTGTACCTTGGAGGACCCCATTTGATCATTAGTGGTGGCAGTAATGCCTAGGTTGCAAGGATATAACATTTATCAACAGTCAGTTTTCTGCAAAGACCATGGAAACACCTGGCAATTCTCCAAACGCATAAGAGAGCAGATCTATATAGCCAACCACAATGTGATATGGGTCATGCAGAAGATGTTTGGGTTCATCAAATTTTATGGTTAATAGATACCTGCATACATAGACAATTTTCAAGGAATTAAAATACAATGAAATCCAATTTATGCAAAAAATATTCTAACCAAGGCTTAGTTTAATAATTTCAAAACTATGTGGGGAACCCCAAAACATCAGGGATATAATTCAGAATTTTGATTATTATTTTACTGTAAAATATTGTTCTGGTTACTAGAGTTTCTGGTAGATGGCACATCCAACCTCTATTTACCGTCTCTCATTGATATTTCAGAGGCTTTATTTTAAGTACATGATTAGCTTTTCATATTAAATAAATGATCCACAATCCAATGAGTATGGATAAGCAAAGTGCTTCATAAAGAATAATTGCAGTAATTTTTCAATAATAATGAAGAGGAAAACATGAGGATTCAAAATTTGTTTCTTCTGATTCTTTCTAATAATCTACTACATAGTCAATGATTTAATTCTGAGACTAGGAAAAAATGTTATGCTCTTAAGTAATCCAGCAACCCAGAATGGCAAACTGATCTAATCTGTTTCTGGACTATTTTAAATTATGAGTTGTGTTTTCCTATGAGATTTTACCTAGGTGGCAGAACAGAGTAGTAATTAAAAGTTTCTAGATTTAGAAACCTAGGTTCAAATACTAACTCTACCAATTACTATTTTTGTGAATCTGGATGTTATAATTAAAGCTCTTCTAGTCTTCATCTCTTCATTCAAAAAATTGTGATAATAATCACCTTTATTATTGTGAAGATGGAATAAGTTAATACCATGTAAAACACTTAGAACAGTGTCTGTCATATACTAAGTGTTCATTAAATAATAGCTATTGTTAATAATATATTTAACATTATGACTATCATGATGTCGATTCCTAAATGACAACTCTATGCACATGCAATTCTGTTTCATGTCTCTGAGCATTTACACTTGCTGTTTTCTCTACCTGGGAGACTCTTCTCAATAGTCTACCAGCCAATCTTTTATTACATCTTCAAGATGCAGCCCTGTCAACTCTTGGTTTATCTCTAACTCATACAGTGATATTCACTATCTCCTCTGTGCCTTCATACTACCTCATAGAATTCTCTATTATTTTTAAAGTATCTTTGCATTTGAAAGCACATGCCCATCTCTCCCACTGGACATTGAGTTTCTTGTAGACAGTGAACCTAGCTAGTATCACATATAGTAGGCATTTAATAACCACATGCTCTCTTGCTTGCTGAAAGTAGGAAAGAAATGTGATGTCTCCTAATTTAATTGACTTCAAAGTTTTGAATCTTAAAACATGAATGTAATTTTTAAATGTTGTTCTTATTTTTAAGGATAACAAGGATATAGTCTATTGTTCTTTTAAAATGGGTATTGGTTTGTTTGCTTTGTTTTATTTATTTTCAATTTTAAAGTTATTTATACACATGGGGGATATTCAGGCACTGTAGAAGGATATACAGTGAAAATTACTGCTTCTTCATCTATGTACCAGCCTCCAATTCTCTTTCCCAGCTTGTATGTGTGCATATGTGTGTCTGCCATACACATCTTTTTATGCAAATGAGGACACAGAGGACATACTATGTTTTACCTTTTTTTTGTTGTTTAACATGAGAGGTGCAACTTTTCCATATCAGCAGCACAACAGATCTGCCTAACTTTGTTATCAGATTTAGAATATTCTATTGTAGAGAATCCATTCCACAGAGTGAAGGTGTCCTGATAGCCCATGAGAAAGGCAATGCCTTTTCCACACTGACCGCTTTGCTTAGGAGCACCCACATGGATGCCAGTTCTTTTTCTACTGAGACTGAAGGTCAAAGGATAAAAGATAACAGGGCATTGCTCAAAGGTGTAGTATGAGCATTAACAAGGGAGGGAGGAGAAAGGCTATGACTTTCCATAAATTAATAAACTGTATCCCTTATTAAAAAGTTAAACAATAGGTTTTTATGTGATTTGTAAATGTATAGTTCAAAGAGAATTTTAGCTGCATGCTAAATGAATCAAAAATTTTCTTGAATGTGACCTAAAAATTGAAATTGGAGTGGCTATAGCATTCTTTTGAGTGGGTGCTTAGAGGGTTTTTTTTTCCTAATCACAAAATTTGAACATGAAAAGAAAAAGCAAAAATATTGAAGATAATACTGTCACTAGCAGAGATAACCATTATTACTCTATAAATTGCCACTTCACTTAGTAGAACATCACAAACATTTTCAATGGCATTAGATTTTTAAAAAACATGAATTTTACATCCTATAAATGTGCTGTAATTTATTTAGGCATTTTATGTATAACCAATTTGTAAAACCTACATTGCACTTTTTATTTCTAATTTTTGATATTAGCACTGAAATGAGTATGCA
Organism: Eidolon dupreanum; assembly: GCA_028627145.1. Lineage (NCBI taxonomy): Eukaryota > Metazoa > Chordata > Mammalia > Chiroptera > Pteropodidae > Eidolon > Eidolon dupreanum. The sequence continues at coordinate 60,612,380 of CM053508.1, forward strand.
AAATGTATTTGTTATTTTTTGTTGATTAGGAGTACTTCATATTATGTATACACTAACATTTGTCTATCATATATTTAAAATATTTTCCCGAGTTTTGTTAATTAGTTTCTTTGCTTTGATATACAGACTATCTAAATTTTTCTATAATCAAATATAGAAACCATACCTTACGAGGTCTTTTACTTTGTTTTTATGTCTAAAAGTTCTTCCTACCTATAAATTTTCAGCCTTAAAATTATATCTACAAATAGATAAATACTAACTTTTAATTTTTTTCATTTTATTTTCACACTTTTTAAAAAAAAATCTAATGCAATACCAAGGGAATAGAATACACTGGTATAAAAATGAGTACCCAAAATACCATTAAACAAACTTTATAAAAATTAATGCTTTCTCACATAATATTCTAGATGTAGGCCAGTGGTCTAAAAAACAAGTAAGTAATTTGGTATGTGCAGTCTTCCAGGGGCCTATGTATTTTCCATCATGTTGTTTCTCCGTTTCAATTTTTTTCCCTTATCCACATAATCAAAACTAGCTCACCAGTAGCACAGCTACTTTTCAATCTGCTTATTTTATTTTATTTTATTTTATTTTATTTTATTTTATTTTATTTTTTTATAAAGGCATTCGGAAGTTATACACAATACCTTTGTTTCTGTTATTTTGGCTGGGACTATTTCACTAGGGCTGCCATAACAAAGTACCACAGACTGGTGGCTTCAACAACACAAATTTATTGTCTTACAATTTTCGACACTAGAAGTCTGAGATCAAGGTGGTGGCGGGGTTGTTTCCTTCCGAGGTCTGTAAGGAATAATAATTTGTTCCAAGGCAATCTCTGGCATTCCTTGGTTTGTAGAAGTATCGATGTGACTTCTGTCTTTATTTACAACGTGTTCTCCCTGTGTGCATATCTCTGCCCCAATTTCCCCTTTGTATAAGGACATCAGTCACATTGGATTAGAGCTCACTCTAGTGAACTCATTTTAACTTGATAACTTCTATAAAAACCTTGCTTCCTAATAAGGTTGCATTCTGAGGTACTAGAAGTTAGGACTTCAGCATATGAATTTGAGGGCTTTATACTTTAACTGATAACATTTGGAAAAATAATCTTTACCATGGCAAAGGAAGGTTAGGGGGATATAGAACTTGGAGCCAATTATTGGTCTCATCCATCTTGAATCGATTTCAACCTAGCATTTGAGCTAGAGGTGTAAATTCATTTTTATTCAATACTTAAAATCACCTTTCTAGTATAATTTAACAGCAGCAAATTCTCTCATCATTTGAAATGTCATTTTATTTATATTCAAGTTATAACCCAAGCTCTTCAACACTATGTGATATATTTCATGTCTACTACATTCAAATATAAAATGCAACTAACAGTACCGCATGGTGACTATGGTTAACAATACTCTATTGTATTTGAAAGTTACTAAGAGAGTAGATTTTAAAAGTTGTCATCACAAGGAAAAATATTTGTAACTATGTGAGTTGATGGATATTAACTAAACCTATTTTGGTAATTGTTTTGTAACATGTACACATATCAAATCATTATGCTGTACACCTTAAACTAATATAATGTTGCATGCTAATTATATCATAATAAAACTGAAAAAATATGAGACTGACAATATCTATTTACTTCCTGTAACTTCTATCATACTAATATTTTCTCATAGTAATTGGAACCACATAATTTTTGTATATTATAACTTTACAATGTACAAAATAGTTCAGGATGGACTAAAAAGCATTCATTATAATATTAATAACATATATTCAAGGCTTACCAATTTCACAACTAACTTACAAAGTAGGCATTATTTTTTTTCCTATTTAAGGACTGAGGGTAATGAGGCATAGAGAGTTTGAGTGACTTGCTTAAAGTCACAGAGCTATTAAACAAGAAACAGCATGGAATGAAATCCACGTGTACTCAATTTCAGGACCTTGATTTGAAACATCATGTGATGTATCTCATGTCTAGTGGGCTAAAGTATTAAATGAGACCAACAAATCTATTTACAAGTTTTTCATTAAACAATGCATGTATAACTATCACCCAGCATCCTGTGTGAATAAGAATCTCGATAAAAACATCATTGTTCTCTACTATGTCCTTCTCAGTGGTTAGGTCAATCTGTGGTATGAAAGTGTAGAATGTTAATGAAAGAGTTCATAGGTAAACCCAGTCAATCTCTATCTCTAACCTCCTATAATTTGAAAAATATTTTTGTATCCTTAATGAAGGAATCCATTTACATAAGCCAGAATCTCCTGCTGTGTAAGTCATCAGCATTAGGAAGGTTCACCTTTAAAGTATTAATGAATCTCCACTTTTTTCTCTGTAATATCTCAGTGGGCAGCTTTGTGGCTTTTTGATCAAACTGTTCTCTCATTGAAGGAGCTATCAGTGGAATTCATCTGTATATGCCTAGTCAGTCCAGTACAATATCCTTTTATCCAAGGACTTCCAAATCCTCAGATATTAACACAAGTGTAGATAGCAAGTTAATATTTCAGCTTGCTTATTTATTTGTGAATATGTCAGTTTATAACAATTCACATTATAGTACTTTTTCCAAAGTGAAGTTTTTGTTATTAGTCAAATGATTCTCTATCTTGCATACTGCTGTTTTTTTTCAAAAAATGTCCCATGATCTTCCCTGGGAGGCAAACTGCAGTAGGATATGGGTATCTAGGACTCATTCTCTTTTTTCCATTAGTCCAGGACATTATGCATAATTTCAGTCTACTATTATTGATTGAAGTTACATGTACATATTTCAACTCAGGCACTATAAAAAGAAACATGTTTAGAGAATAATTTTTTCCCAAATGGTTACTATATGGCAGGTATTATGCTCAGAGAAGTTCTAAAATGCTGTAGTAGTGTTGCACATAGTAGGGGACCACAAAATGCTTGCTGAAGCAGTTATTTAAAATTAGACAAAAATCAACTCGAACACACTGTTTTAAATTGATGAGACAAGGATGCAAATTATATGTTACTACAGGCAGAATTGCATTGACAAACTTTTCTGCAGAACGCTAGTTTCTTCCAAGATGTTTATTGATGTTGGGCAAATAAAAAATATGTTGTGTTAAAATGATTTGGGGAAATGTTAGCTAAAAGAAAAATTTAAAGATTTTCTTTTTGAAAGAAGTTTCAGAATTTTAATGTCTTTGCAGTGTTTCCCTGAAATTAACCAGAAAAAGTTATACTTTTTCTCTAAAACATCTATTAATATTTCACAGAAATAGTGTTTCACAAAACATTATTTGCAAAATACTGATGTGAGGAATGCAGGAGAAATTTTGGGAAGTGAAGTGTACATTTGCCAATGAACTTCATGTCCTCTAAATACATGTTTGAAAAAAATAACTCTTTTTCTATTACTAAATTGAATCTCTATCCTGGACTTGTATTTCACCCAATTAAGGAGATTTTTATTAAGTCGATTCCAAGTACTCAATTTTATAATACATCAGTTTGAGATATCTCTCTTCCCTACCCTTCCCGGAGCGGCATCAAGTGCTGGCGAGCTTATGTAGGATCTTAGCATTGGGATCGGACATCTGGTTCTCATCTGGTAACTGTCCACGCAGTTTCCAGCTGTGGTTTACACAGTCTCGTCTGGTTCTCAGTTGTTGTTATTCTTCTCTGAAATGTCTGCCTTTACATCTGGCTGCCCAACCACATGTCCATACCACACCGACACCATGTCACCTCTCCTTGACTAAAAGACCCCTTTATGTCAGCCAGCTCTCTTTTAGCTAATCTCTGTGTCTTTGTAAAAACCACAGAAAAATTAGGTTGCCCCACCATAGTGTTTTAGTTCTATGGGAAATTTGGTGAGGCTGCCTGAGGAAACCACTGGCCCTAAAATCATTTCCATGTCAACTGATACAAGGAACACTCTGTAAATATGATGTCCCACAAAGCTCCAATAGAAAATCTCCAGTCCAGCATTCCCAAACCTACCTGTGCAGAGAATGAGCCATTCCATCCTCTAAAAGGAAAACTGGATGTTGGGGTAGGGGATTGGGATGTGAAGGGCTATTGTAGAGGATCCCATTTCAGACACCATTCTCTGATCAGTGATTTTTCAACTGAGGTACTATGAGTCCCAGCAGGCGGGTTGGGCTCTACCTAGAAGGGCATCTTTACTTTATCACCTTTAAAAATCTGTGGTAAAAATCTGTGTACTATAAGCTTTATGCCCTTAGTACAGTCTAAAAATTCAATTTAAATTTTATAAAACAACTTTTCAAAAAGATACTGGCATGTATTCTGTTATGTGTCTCTTGCAAATATAGAAATTATATATTGATTTAGATATTTTTAGCAAAAAGGAGGAGCCTAATTAACACTAATGTAAGTTATTTAATCACCACATTAGGTAGACAACATCCAATAACTTTGTGAAAAATAGTACAAGTTTTCCTAAACAATGAAAGTGATTTAAAAATGAAAATTCTGATCTTAATACAAAACAACAAGATAGTAAGACATCCTATATTTCTCTAATGGCACCTCTTTAGGTAGATTTGTCTACCTACCTTCATGAGAAAGTCACAGTACATCTTTATGAACTAGAAGTCAATAACCCATAGACTAAAATAAAACAAATATGTTCTGGGTGTGTGTTATATACCAGGTATTTCCATATATAATATTGAATTTAGCTAGGTACTATTATTATTTACTTTGCAAATAAGGAGACTGAAGATCAGAAATGTGAAAAAACTTGTCCAAGGTCATAAAACTTCAAGGTGGTGAAGTTTATATCTACATCTGTCTGCCAACGAGGCCCATGGCACCTTAAGCCAACTTCCTTATCAGAGACAGGTATTTATCCTCCAAGAGATAAAAAGGAAAAATATAAATACATACACACACACACACCACACACACACCACCTCAGAAACTAAAAAAATCATTGCAGTCCTTAAAATTTGAGTAAAGGAATTGTCAAGCACCTGCAATCTTTCTTTCTCATCCTTTTTGCAATTGATGGGTTTCAAGGCATATGTTTTACGCACATGAAGGGGTTAGGGATGATCATTAGTATGCCTAGTACTGGTTTCACATTTGTCATCCAGGGCCTCAAGGCTACTTGTGCTTCCTCCCCTTGCCATCTAAGGGCTATTGTGACACTCCCCAACCTAACCTAACTCCTTAGGGAATTCTGGCACTTAAGGACTTTTCCACCCCTCTGAAATGTTCATTTTCTGACCTATTTCCCAAGCAATAGAGCCCTCACAGAAAATCCCATGCTTTATTCAATCTTATGGAGTAGCTGGCTTAATAAAGTGTCTCTTATAGGAAAGCAGACCCCTGTTCCCCTGCTCCTTTCCAAGTCATCACAGACCTTACCATTCCCAAGAGCAGGCTTCGTCCCCGTTACACAAACAGCATGTCTTTGTCATGCTAAAGCATCTGTAGAGTTATACCCCTTCGGAGGATAAGAGGAATGAGAGATCAGCTCCCCAAGGGCAGGGAGTGTCACCTCTTTCGTTCCTTGATGTATTACAAGAGCCTGGAATGGCATGTGGAACATATTTGGCACTTAAATGTATTTGTTGAATGCAGTAAAAGAAGGGAGAAAAGTAATAAAAGTGAGTTTTCCTTGCTGCCCAGTTCTTTCTCATTTTGCTTTCTGTTCCTCCAAGGTGAGAACGTGGTGTGAAAATAGTTCACGAGGTGCTTGTTTAAGATTCTTGTCAAGTTCAAATTTGGCCATTGTGAATGTGGGAATTAAAACCTGACTCATTATCCATATTCTAAGTTCTGTTGCTGCTACACTGCACCTTAATGAAATTTTTTTGTGTTTTAGTGTATACATTTTTATTTCCATTAGTGGTTCGAATAGGATGTCAAAATTGTAGACACTCTCTGTGATGGTAAGATTCAGCTTGCTTGCTAACTCATTTACCCAGCTGGGGTTCATTACCCTTTTCTCATTTTTTTCTATCTTATATGGTAGAATTTACTGGAGTTTTCACTGATGAATACATAACCTGTTAAGTATAAAAAGATGGCCTAAACCTATAAAAGTTTTACATGCCCTGAAGAGTAGATCTTTCGATATTTTCTATTGTTTGGACTTTAGCCAACCAATGAAATTTCTTTGGATCTCAGGATAGTTTCTCATCCTGCCACTAGATGTCAGGAACAATAAGAGCAGCTACGTCTACATTATCAGAAAAGAATCACACTCCAGAACTATTTTTCAGTCTTTCTCAGAACTGATATTCATTTATTGAATAAATACTTATTGAGCACCTACTATGTGTCAGCTACAGTTTCAGACATTCAGGATATTTAAGAATATATAGACAATAACAGACCTAAATAAGAAAGAGAGACATGGTGGAATTAGATGGTGCATACAGGTAAGAAGGAGTTGGAAAACAGAACCTGAGTAAAAAAAGAAAAAAAAAAAAAGATCAATCTGGTACACAGTGGTAGGCAAAGCAGAGAAGACTAGCAAGATCCATAAGCAGATGCCAAAAAGGGTTGGTGTGAGTTCGGTCCCTCCCTGATGCAGACACCCATGACAGGATTAGGTCTGCAAGAGATTTACTGGGTGGAACACCTGCAAAGGCAAAAGAAGATAGAGTCAAAGAAGGCAGGGGACAGCCTTCAGACAGCCATGAAGTTCTGTCCCTGTGAAGTAGAGGGGTTAGGCAGAAGCCCCTGCCTAAGAAGTGCCTTACTTTATAGTACATCTCTGGTGCATCCCCATACTGAGAGGGGACCTTAGCCCGAGCTGCTCAGCATGGGCCTACACTAGCACCCCTGCCATGCTGGCTGAGAATGTCCTTGGAATTTAGAGGCTCATGCACCGAAAGGGGTGGACTCAGTCGGTGCTGGTCAATTATTTTCAGCACAGCAAGATTTCTGAGTGGTGCATTTTCATTGCGGCCTCAGAATTTAAGAAAGCTGGAGGAGGGAATGCAGAAAGGGAAGGGACTGAAGAGGAAATGTATGTATACACTGGGTAAACCATTACTGAGTCAGTGAATAGCACATAGATGGTATTCATTAAATGCTATTGAATTTTTAAATTACTTTAATTTTGAAATTTTTTTGTTATTGATTCTCAGTGAATAGAACTTTTTATTCTTGAATAGTAATTAAAATAATAAAATGAACAATCATCTGTTCCCCATAATATCCTATCTAATATCTCTATTGTTATTAGACATAACAAAGTATTTTGTTCCATCCTTTACATCATATGAGATTGTTACTAGATTTATGACATCACGGACATGCCAATAATTCTAGTTTTTTGTTATACATATTATTGATATCTTTCTTTTTCTTTTGGAGAAAAAAAGAAGAAAGGAATATACATACATATTTGATGACCATGATATGAGTCTTCATAATATGTATTGGCTCAAATAAGAAGCAGGCACTTTTATGGCTATAACAAAGTTCATATTTTATCAGTAGAGATGCTGAAAGAGCTCGCAAACCATAGACAAGACAAACCATCATTCTGATAAACTATGAAATTTAACAAGTTTACACACATATTCTACTTTGACATTTCCATCAGCTTTAGAGTTTCAGTTTAGCACTTCCTAAATTTTGAATGCTTGAATAAAACTTTTCTAAAAACAAAAGCACAAAACAAATAGGCTCGGAGTCTTGTGAGAAGTAACCTGTAGAGATTTTCAGTACTTCCAACAGTGGCTCAGGGAAAAAATCCCAACAGAATATGAGTTTCTTTTTTTTTTAATGTATTGCTGTTTTTTCTTTCCTTTGGAGGAACATATTAAAAATAAGAAAGTATATAAATATAATAAAATGTAGTCTATCAAGCAAAGTTTGTCTATACTCAGGAAAATAAAATAATTTTGTAAAAATGTGATTGTCTTATCACTCCAATAGAAGCCATATACCCCTTAAAAACTTTTTCTTAAAAAAATAGGAATCTTTATCTAATTTATATAGCCAGATGACTAATCATTATTGTTTTATTCTAATAGAAAATTATGTGCTAATGATGATATAAAACTGTAAATTCTTGCTAATAAGGTATAAACTGGTGAAAGTGTGAAATGTAAAAACATTTAAGGTATTGAACCAAAGCTAATTAAATGCCACCTGGCAGAAATTTTTTTTTTCCCCCTTCTCTCTCTTTTTCTCTCTCTTCTGCCTTAAGACATAAAGAATAAAGAATTTACTGTCAAAATTTGAACATAGTAACAGACTCTGGTTATGTTGGAAAATAATTTAATTTGAAAAAGGTACATAGTCAGTGCTTTAAAGTATTTTCTTTTTTTAAAGTAGACAAGTGTAAAATTTACTCTTATTCATGCCTTCTACTTGCTAAGCAAGCCCAATTCCTGGTACAACTATAAGCTTCAGAATGAACCTGTCCCAAATATCTCAAATTTTACAAATTGGTGGAATTCGAAGAACTGTTCTTTCAGAAGCAGGAGAAAATCCTTCAAGATATCATATGAGTATAGTTTGCACACTGAGAAACTCAGAGATGTATTCATAAATCCTACAGAAATTGAGAACTCAGAAAAGAGGCCATTAATAAAATTGAAAGTCCCCAAAGGTTTAATATCGTGAAATCCACGGTCAGTAATTCCACAGCTATCTCTGTTACCTGCTTTAATGTTTCTGTTCGGTTGACAAAAATTATTTTAAAGTTCCTGCCCAGTGACATTTTTGAGGTATTGGCTATAAAAAAAAAAATACCTAACCTCCATATAAGTGTTCTTTCATTTATTTGAATATGATGGTTGATTCAGAAGTAAATAAGTTCAATAAAGGTCATAGTAAACAAATTCCACCCGAAAAGATAAGAGGAGACACCATCACAGCAATAAAAAGAATTGCTCCCCTTTATAAAAGTTAGAATTATTGTGTTTTTAAATATAGCATCATTATGTAGAATTCACAAGAACTTAGAATTGGAGAGAGAGAACCTAGCCATAATTTAAATAAAAACTTTCATTTCATCAAAGTGAAAATGTATGAAAAAGGTAAATTACTAGACTAAATGTCTAGTTGCAACAGAATTTAGAGTTTAGGTGACTAATTATGGAGATTTCAATATATTAAGGTTTCCAGAGGATTCTACTTCAGATTTGGTTTTTCAATAATTTAGAATGTTATTATTACTTTAGAATTGAAGTTATAAATTGTACTTTTTTATAAATATGTATGTATAAGAAAACACACAGAATATATAGAGTTCAGCAGTATCAGTGGTTTCAGGCATCCACTAGGGTCTTGAAATGTAGCCCCTATAGATAAGAGAGGATGATCATACCTCAGCTTTGTCTTCAGGATCACCAACAAAATAATTAACAATGTATTTTATTATATGCACTGTCCATCTTGGTGAGAGTGTGACCACATTTATAATATTCAAGAGCTCTTCCTACATAACTCCTTTTTTATGGCAATTTGATCTATTTTTAATGAATATACTCTCCTTTAAAATTCATTTAAGAATTCTATTTTTTTTTTCCATGTCTCTTTGGTTCTCAGAAACATCTGTTCTCTCTAAGGGAAGTTTTTTTCTTCTTCTTTTTTAATACTCTGTTCTTTCAGGTTTTCTCAAGAGTCTGACAACCTTTCATTGTTCTTTCATGGCTGTTAATGAACAAAAGAGTCTGGCATTCTCTGCAGGTTCAAGGTCTATTTCTCCCACAAGTCTGCACACAGAGAGTTGGAGTGCAGTTCTTGACAGTTTGGGTCTGTCAGTTCCATGAACCATCAGGCTTCCGTGTTGGGGAGATAGACAGGGAGCAAGCAAGATGGCCAGGGACCCTGTCAACAGCTAAAATAAGGAGAGCCTTTCTCAGGATAGAGTCCTTTGGTATATTTTACTTTATGCTACATGCCTCTTCTTTTGTATTCTTCCCTCTGGGCCTAATGTGGAAGTCCAGCTTTACCTTGAAGTCTGGACAGCTTCTCCCTGAGGTCAAAACCCTCTGATTAGACTTCTTTGCTAAGCAGTTTACTTGCCTCCTTGAGAGAACCATCCTTAGGCCTAACCCACAGCAGAAGGAGCAGCTTCCAGCCCAAACCCTAGCAAGAGAGAAAGGAGGAGTAGCAAAGATCTGGTTCCTCTGATGTGAATCAGTGGTTATCCTGCCTGGTCTCTCAGTCAGCTTCCAAGAGGCACTTTCTCACAGGGCAGAAGGGCATGGCTCTTGGGACCAGCCTGTCAACACCCAGACTATAATCTGCCACTTACCACAGATGTGACTTTCACAAGAGACTCATCCCCTATGCATCTATAAAGTGGATAATCACAGCATCTACATCAAAGGATTGCACTGTGTACTACCTGATACATGTTGTATTAGTTTGCTAGGGCTGCCGTAACAAAATACCTCAGACTGGGTGGCTTGAACAACAGAATTTTATGATCTTACAGTTCCGTAGGCTAGAATTCCAAGATCAAAGTGTCAGAGGCCTTCTTCTGCGGCCTCTTTCCTTGTCTTATAGATAACCACCTTCTCTCTGTGTCCTCACGTGGTTGTGCCTGTATCTGTATTTTCTCTGTCTTACTTTCCTCTTATAAGGATGTCAGTCATGTTAAATTAGGACTCACCCATATGATCTTGTTTTACTTTAATTAACTTTTTTTTCTTTTTATTTGTCACCCATTCCTCCATCCACCTCACCTTTGGAAACTATCAGCTTGTTCTCTGTATCTATGGGCTTGTTTCTCTTTTGTTTTGTTTGTTTATTTATTTATTTTTTTAGATTTTACATATAAGTGAAATTTGTATTTGTCTTTCTCTATGTGATTATTTACTTAGCATAATACCCTCTAGGTCCATCCATTGTTGTAAATGACAAGAATTTATTATTTTTTATTTCTGAGTAATATTCCATTGCATCACATTTTCTTTATCATTCATCTTTCGATAGATACCTAGGTTGCTTCCATATCTTGACTATCATAAATAATGCTGCAGTGAACATAGGGGTACACATACCTCTTTAAATTAGTGTTTTTGTTTGCTACCAATAAATACCCAGTTGATGTACAATATTATATTAATTTCAGGTGTACAACTCAGTGATTGGACATTTATATAACTTACAAAGTGATAACTCCAATAAATCCAGGACCCATCTGACGTCATACATATTTATTACAATACTACTAACTATATTCCCATGTTATACTTTACATGTTTGTTAACTACCAATTTGTACCTCTCAATCCCCGTCCTACTTTACCCATACCCCTAACCCCACCCCCAAATCCAATGACCATTAAAATGCTCTCTCTATATATGAGCTTGTTTCTGTTTCATTTGTCCATTATTCTAGTTCTCTATATTCCACATATAAGTGAAATCATATGACATTTGTCTTTCTCTGTCAGAATTATTTCACTCAGTACAATTGCCTCTAGATCCATCCAGGTTGTTGCAGATGGCAAGATTTCGATCTTTTTTTTTTTTTTTATGGCTGAGTAATATTTCATTGTATGTATGTACCACTTCCTTTTTATACATTTACCCATTGATGGAAACACAAGTTGTCTCCATATTTTGGCTATTGTAAATAATACTGCAGTAAACACATGTCCCTTCAAAGTAGTCTTTTGGGTTACTTCAAATAAGTACCCCAAAATAGGATCACTGGATCCTTCTTTATCTCTTGCTATAACCTTTGTTTTAATGTTTATTATGTCTGGTATAAGTACAGCTTTTCCCTTACTGCTTTTAAGATTCTCCCTTTGCCTTTAACCTTTGGCATTTGAATTATAATGTGTCTTGGCATGAACCTCTTTGAGTTCATCTTGTTTGGAACTCTGTGCTTCCTAGGCTATTTCTTTCACCAGGTCAGGAAAGTTTCCATCGCTATTTCTTCAAATAGGTTTTCAACTTCTTGCTCTCTATCTACTCTTCCTGGTACCCTTATGATGCAAATGTTAGTATGTTTGATGTTGTTCCAAAGGCCCCTTAAACTATCCTTATTTTTTTTATTATTCTTTTTTCTTGTTGTTATTCTGATTGAGTGTTTTCTGCTACCTTACCTTTCAAATTGCTGATTCAGTTCTCTGCTTCATCTAACTTGCTATTGATTCTCTTTAATGTATTCTTCATTTCAGTTATCCTTCACTTCTGACTGGTTCTTTTCTATGTTTTTTATGTTCATTTTTATATTGTCTAGCTTTTTGTTGGTGTTCATTGAGATCATTGAACATCCTTATAACCAGTGTTCTGAACTCTACAATTGGTAGATTGCTTATCTCTATTTTGTTTTGTTCTTTTTCTGGAGCTTTGTTTTATTCTTTTATTTGGGACATATTTCTTTGTCTCCTCATTTTGGCTGCCTCCCTGTGTTTGTTTCTATGAATTAGGTAGGGCTGCTAATGTCTCCCAGTCTTAGTAGAGTGGCCTATGTAATAGGTATCCTGTGGGGCCCAGTGGTACAGTCTCCCTTGTCACCTGAGCTGGATGCTCCTGGTGTTTTCCTCATGGGGGTTGTGTGTGCCCTCCAGTTGTAGTTGAGCCTTGGTTTCTGTTTTCACACTGATAGGAGGAATCACCCTCAGTCTGTTTGGTTGTGAGGACTGGCCATGATTATAATGGAGGAGCTGTTGTACAGGGGCTGAGCCTATAGTGTAGAGTTACCTGTAGCAGGGCTCTGATGCCTATGGAGTCTGCCCTTTGACTGTGTCGCTTGTGGAGGTGGTTGAGTAGTACTCAGGTGTCATCTGAAGCTGGGCACCAGGTCTGTTGGTTCTGAAGCCTCTTGGGAGGGGTTCTGTTGCTGGCCAAGGTCAGCTGTTGCCTGTGTCCTACCTGGACTCGCTTGGTATGAGCTACAAAGTGATCTACAAAAGGTTGTCATTTGTGATGTGCTTGGAGGTGCCTGAGAGAGGCTAAGCTGCTAACTGAGGCTGACTGCCACTGGTGCTGGGCTTGGGGCTGCTTAGCAAAAGGTACAGGGCATGCTGACACCAAACACTACTTGTTTGGGGTTGTGAACCTTTGAGGAATTTTAGGAAAGTCCGCCTCATGACCCAAGACAGGCTGTTTGTATGGAAAAGCCACTGGACGTGGCTTGGGTGGGCCCACAAGTTGGGTGGGGGAGGGTCTCAGGGAAACACCAGGGCAGAGTGAACAATGTTATGGAGGTTAATGGAAATTCAGATCCACCTGCACGAAGGTTAAGAATGGAGAGGGCTCAATAGAGGAAAAATGGCTTCTGTCAGCACTTCTGTCTGGGAGAAAGGTGCCCTTCCAGCCCTTGCCCTGAAGCCAGACAATTCAGTTCATAGGTCCCTGGCACCTTCTGAACTGCTGCCCCAGCACTGGAACTTAGAGTGAGTGAGTCTGTCAGCAAGTTTGTGAGTGGGCCCTTTAAGAAGAATGGTTGGAATTTCAGCTTCCTTTTATCTCATTCAGCCACAATCTCCAATGATTTTCTCAGCCAGAAGCTGCGGGGACTTCTCTTCCTGGAATCTGGGCTAGGGAGCCTGGTATGAGGCTGGGACCCCTCGCTCCTCCAGGGGGACTTCCCAAGCCAAGTTATCCCTCCCGATTTTTAACTACCACACACCCCTCCTACTAGTGTGGACATGCCTTCTTCTGTATGTCTTTAGTTGTAGGACTTCTTTTCAGCTAGACATCAGGTGATTTTCAATGATGGCTTTTCTGTAGTTTAGTTGTAATTTTGATGTAGTCATGAGAGGAGGCAAGCAGAGTTATCCACTCCACCATCTTGCCTGGTGCCATTTTTTAATTCTATTTCTTTATTTTTTGATGATAGCCATTTTGACAGGTGGTATCTTATTGTGGTTTTAATTTTTATTTCATTGATGATTACCTTAATTACCTCTTTAAAGACACTATCACCAAATAGAGTCACATTCTAAGATACCTGGGTTTGGACTTTAACCCATGGATTTGAGGAGGATACTATTCATCCTATAACACATGTAAACCACGAGGGTGTCTCTACACACATAAGATAGTACTGAGGATATTATTGTTAATGGAAAGAATCAGGTTCTCCTGTCTTTGTCTATATTTACTGATCATCTGCTTTCTATGTCCCTGGTTCTTTGTTGTCATTTACTCCACATAGATGGCCTAAAAAGAAGCTAACTCTTGCCAAGTTTAAGTCAAGAACCTTCTCACTAGCTGCCTGGGGTGAGGAAAGAGATCATTAGCAGTGAGAGGCTGAGCATCCCCACTCTGACCTATGCATCAGGGGTTCCCCACCTGGAATCAGGGTTCATATACCAGGAGCCTCCTAGATATTCCCACCACATGGGTTCTTATCCCTTTACAATCTATTTTCTACACTGAAGCCATAAAAATATTTTCAAAATATCTAATTTAAATTTTTGAATTACAGAAATCCTAGGGTCGACATTCTAGTTTTTCCCAGAATATTCTTCAATATGTTATTCCTTCTGAGAAAATTTTGTAGAATATTTCCAAATACTTCCAACTTTTATATATAGATATTATCCTTTGTGGAGTTAAGTAGGCAGACAATAGGCTGGGAAGATTGAATGTATTTCTTCTTAACTTTTAGAGAAATTTTTAGAGAAACTATGATCAGTCAATCTTTATAAATACACCAAATTGGTCACTTTGAATTTTGATATGTAAATTATGTTCAAATGTTTGCAGTAACCTTTAACTCGGCATCTTTTTCTAGAAACACAGATGGCCACAATAATAGTAGCCTTCAGATTTAAGAAATGTTTGAGGCTGAGGGGAATTCCAACACCAGATTTTCCAAGTTGCTTTTTCTTGTAGGTCACCACCATGAGGAAGAGCCTAGGTCTGTCAAATGGAAGAGTTTTCTTGTTTTCTATTCACCCTCCTGCCCACCTGGATTAAGCTAAAGTTGCTCACAAACATTTCCATGACTGAAGGGCTTTCCAGCATTATGAAGAAGTTGTCAGTATAAATACCGATAAACTTAGAGAGAGAACACAGGGGTGGCTTCTCCCTTTTTATAGGCTCACCATACAGCTAGTATTCCTCCACTCACTGTCACCAAACCCATCTGTAGAGGACCAGGTAGCTCCTCTTCACACAAACATTAGAGAGGGGAGAGTTTCTATGTAAAGTATCACTTTTTTCACAGAGGGCTCTCAAAAATAAATGATGTTTTGAAAATAAGACAACCCTTAGCAATAGCTAAAATTGGAGTATGAGGGACCTCACCTCCTGACTCTGTTTAAAATTCTCAGACTATTTTCCCTAGGGGAGAGGAGGAGAAAACGTGGAAATTCAGGACCCCTTAGAAGGAGAGAATCTTAGGGTAATAAAAGAGGGAAGAAGGTGGAGAGAGAAAGGGGGAGAGAAAGAATGTGGCACACTTTGCCTTTGTCATTTGCCCCGTGCTGTGCCAGAATAAAAAATAAATCTGGCTCAGAATTCATCCAGGCAGGAAATAATACACATTTGATACCTCCTCTTAATAAACTCTAGATTCTCACTGAATCTGGCAGTCCCTGTACTTTCAGAATTTCTCAGAGTCAAGGAATGAAGAGGCTTTGCCATATTATCCATCAGAGAACAGAAAGTGTATTTGGTTACATAAAACAGGAAGAACTATCCAAGTAGCCAAGTTGCCTTATATTATTGTTTTTCTTAAAAATCCAGAGCATACAACCAGAGACATACTAACATTTCTGCCCATGCTTTTCAACTCAAGGCAAATAGGAGAAATAGTATACATGGCAGAGGAAGGAAAGTGTAGCCCCAGGAAAATAAGAGAGGAAGTAGGAGTGACCATTAAGAAAAGCCTCAGTTGGTTCTTTAAATACCCTGCTTCTCCTACTATCTTGTATTTAGCAGTCTTTTGTAAAAAAAAAAAAAAAAAAAAAAAAAAAAAAATCATAGCAGACCAGACTTGTCCTTTCTCAAATTCTCAAAATACTACTGAATTTGTTTAAAAATTAAGAAAACAAAAAATTGGTTCCTTAGTAGGGTCTATGGAAAAATACTCCACCTATTTTATCTGTTGTGAACTTCTTCCACAGGGTTTGCCACTCGCAAATCATGCTCTGCCTTAAATTTACTTTTATCAAGCAATTAATTCTCAATGAGCACAGGCTCATATTGCAAGCACATATGTTTGCTTTTGAAATAAAGTTGTTAATGACTAAATGTATTCATTGTGCCTGGTTTCACAAGCTCATGATGGCAGGCACCATAATGTTTTCAAGTACTGGTGACTGTTTCTCTTTGCACAGGGCACTGGCCTGTCTCTCATATTCACAGCTGTTGTACATGCTTTGCATTTAGAAAAAAGAAAAGGGAGTGGAGAGGGGGAAAAAATCATTTGCGATTTGTGTGTGAACAAGAGCTAGCTCATAGTCTCCTACTCAGTCTCTGGAATGAATCCCGGTGGCCTGATATTGATGCACTTCAATAAAATGAGCTAGGGTTCATGCAGGCACAGGTGAACTGGGTTAATCAAGATAGCATTGGTGTGACTTCCAACCACAAAAAGAGTACCCCATGGTCAGAGGAGTGAAACAACTCCTTTGCTGTCACTGGTGAGAAAGGAACTGAGAGGAGCGACCCAGGGTCATTAAACCAGACTGCACAGGGACTCTTCCTCTCGCGACTGGTATCCACAGCCTTCAGATTCTGAAAAGGGAAACTGGCAGCTTTTTGTGCAGTCACAGATCTTAACATAAGAAATATTTTGTTAATTTGCCTTTGAGGAAAGTTATATGCCCTCGACAATAACTATTCATACTAAAGGTATGATTTCTCAAGAGACGTGAACAACATTATGACTTATTTAGCATTGACTACTACATAAATAGACCTACACACACACACACACACACACACACACACACCCTTGATGGATATTCAAGAAATAGTTAGCATTGGTTAGTTACCCCTGGGCTGTGGGATTAGAGAAAAGGTGGGAGATTTTTACTTTATATTTTATACCCTTCTGTAGTGTTTTGTTTTGTTTTGTTTTTAACTTTGTGCAGGTATTACTTTTGTAATAAATGGAAAACAGTACTAGCCATGAGATCTGTCTTCTCATATCCATATATTTTTAAATGATCCATGTTATCATAGTTGTATTATATCAGAATATTCCAGCCAGAGTTCTCCAGGCCCTATTATAAAGTATGGTTTCAAGGGAGTTGACCATGACCTGCGTGTGCCCAGTCAAATTTTTGCTGATTGCTTTTCAACATCATCTCTGCTAGGCAGTAAAATATAGATAGGATGACCACACTTTTCAGTTTATAACTCCGATCCTGGGACTTTCATGCTCAAAAGTGTCCTGAGATCTGAGTAGTAAATTTCATGTTCACTCTAGTTATAGGTAGCCATGTGGCTGGTCATTGTGCATTTCATTTGCCCTTGAAAATAATACTTTAGATTAAAAATGAGCACCTACTAGTTACTGTGATAGATATTTTATATACATCATTTAATCACAAATGACTTTTTGAGGTAAATGAAATTATACTAATGAAGAAATTAAGATTTGGTAATTTGCCCATTATTTTGTTTTACACACATTTACTATTTTACCTAACGATTTCAGAAATTCAATCGTACCCTATCATTGACTCTGTCTGTCCTTTCAAAATATTCTGACACACACGAATTCCTAATGTCATGTAATTCTTTCCATTTACTCATAGCCTCTTTTAATAATATCTTATTACCACTAATAAGATTTAATACAGATTTCAGAAACAGACTTTGTTCTTATTTTCAACTCAAAACCATTCCCTTTAGGAAGCTTTTGTTGTCCCCTGGGCCTAGACCATTTGCCCTCATTACATACTTTCATAGTCCCTTTCAAGCAGTTATAAGTTTATAAAGATTTATCTGATTAAATTCTATATCCCCAACATTCTAAGCTCCTTGTAGTCAGGAAGCACATTTTTTTGCCTTTCAATATTTCTCCAGAACCAAGCACATTGCAATAATAGCACTGACACTTTAATACACATTCAATAAATACTTGTTGAAAGAATTATTGGCAATATTTTACTAGAAAAGCCAAATAGAGGTTCTAGCACCTAACATATAAACTGAAGAATCCTGCAAAAAGAAGGAAGGGAGGGGAAGTGGGAAGAATGACTCTTTTTCTTCAGAGGCTCAAACCTTACAATAATAAAACCAGAATGCCTTAGGTTTTCTGAAGAGGTATAAACCCCTGCTTTAGATATAACTTCATGTATAACTTCTGAAGAAGTCTTTATTATATTGCTACATTTCTGTCTTCCAACCTTGCTGTCAATATTGGCCTTTACTAAGCTCCTTTTTCATTTCTTAGTCCCAATACCAATGCTCAGTCCTTATGGCAATGCTTTTGTCATATCATAACTATTTTAATATTTTTATCAATGTGTGGTTTAGAAATGAAAATCTGAATATGCCACATCAAAACTACTTAGGGAGAGCAGTTATTTATATCAAAGAGTGGGTCAGGAGTAGGAATGACTGAGAGTGATTATGGAGTGGTGAATTGCCTCTCAGCCTCAACTAACCCTTTTTAATGTCAACAGTAGTGTTATTTTTAAGTATTATTATTATTATTTCCATTTTATAGCTGTATGAATCATCTTGCATTGAAATAAAGGGAATGACATAAACTAAATACCATCAGTGTTTAGAATTTTCTTCTCCTTGAAAATATCCAACTGCTTAAACAAATATTTTAAGTTAATGCAGAAAAAATTTCTGTTTCAGTCCTGACTCTAAATGAGGGAAGTCTATTTGAGTCCTGCCCTAGGAGTATTCAAATACTTCTTCCTGTAATAAAATTAATCATATAGCATTAAAATGAAATGCTTTCAGAAATTACAATTTCTAAAATTTTATATGTTTTTAAAACTTATTGAAATTTAAAAAAAAAATTTAAAGTTACAATTACAGGTCACTTTTTCATTAGTAATGACAGCAGTATGCACAAAAGTAGGTGATTAATTTTTTTATCTTCGAATTAGCTGGCTTTATATTTAGCAGCACAGAGGAAGGACATAAAACTTAGGTTACTTTTCACATTGTTATTAGATTTAATTAATCCATAAGGATGTTTTAAAGCAAAGGAGCATGAATTCTCATATAAATTAAGGGAGTGATATAAAACAAGTTTAGTGACTAAAAATTCTTCCTCCTTTCAATTATCCAATTATTTACCCAAACAAGGATCTCCATTATATATGATTTGATTACTAACTACCTTTTGCATAGGAAAAGTGCAGAACTTTTTAAAAAATATATGTATTTTTTTATTTTTTTAAATAAAAATTGATTTAGAAGGCAAATAAATATTAAATATTGATTTAGAAGACAAAGTACTTTGTATTTGATTCATGGATGAAATAAATTTTAAAAATTGGACCATTATTATTGACAGTTTTTGACAATAGGAGACTACATTAAGTATGCAGAGAAAATAAATGCAGTCTCTGAATGTAATTCTAGTTTGCATTATCTCTTATTGTTGTTCTTATTTGTAAATCACAGCCTGAAGCTTTTGACATTGTTTGTATATTCATCTATCAGGAAAAATGTTTAGGGGAAAGGAATCACAAAGACCAATAAGAAAATTCATTGAACTACTGGGAGTTGAAGGTTAATTTAAATGTAGGGAGAAAACTCTATTTTAAAAGTGATGATACACTGAAAAATGAGACTATGTAGCATTGTACTCTCCCTCCAGCAAGGCAAAAGGGCACTTGGTTCTGTGTTTTCATTTCTTTTCTTTTTAAAATTTTTATTTAAATTGGAGAAAATAATGTAGTACAGAACAAAAGTCATTATCCTTGGAAAACTAAATAGCAAATGGGCACATTACAATCTAATGCCTAGGATTCTTTTAATCAAGTATTTATTGTCAGCAGGACCATGTGTTTGCCTGTTATAAACTACCCTTAGCCCATGATGAACCTTTATTTCACTTCTTTTACATAGCCTGCTTTTTCCATGTACTTTTTTTCCCTAGTAGTTTATACAAGAGGAAACCTGGCTTAGTTTTGGTTTTTGTTTGTTTTTGTTTTGTTTGATGAGATTCTGTCTTTGGTCTAGTTTTACCACTACATTGACAGAAGCCCAAAGCTTCATGTTTCCCAGGGTGTTGGGGGCTTAGGCAAAATTAGAATTCAGGAAAATGTTGGCTTCCAGCTTTTGCCTTAATCATTAGGGCTCCCATGTAGAACTTATCAAAGGAAACTGAAAAGCAGTCTTTCCTTTGCTTTGAACTGTGTGGGGCAGAGTGTAGGGAAGACTTGCACTCACTCCCCTGTCAAAGTTTAAAGTTGATATATTATCCGTTAAGATTAATGCATTTTTAAAAGATTTCTCTAATCAGCAAATACCTATGGTAAGTGCCCAATCACAAAACACTGTAGAAGATCCTTTAACATTGAGAAGGACGCATTCAGAAACTGAGGAAGTCCCAGATCCCTTCTAATAACGATTATGGCAATGTTCTCATTTGTGATAAAGAACTAATAATATCTACTTCACATAATTGTTGTGAGGATTAAACTAGACACTAAATCAAAGGAGAACAAGAGAGCTACAGTATGGTGCAAATGTTAGGCAATACGCTAATGTAAATCAGGAAAATGGGGATCACCCTGGAATTGCCTCTGTTCAAATTCAAGGCCAAGTCTGGAGTTTCCTTAATAAACAAACAAAAAGAAACAAAAATATTATTTTTTTAAAAGATATTTCTTAGGCATCTTAATAAGATGATATGTTAGACTGTAATTTGCTCTGTAACACATTAATTAACTCATACACCTCTCTTATTCTCATATGTATTTACTAAGATAAATGGAAATTAGCTCCCCCCTGCTCTCTGGCGATATTGGTTATTTTTTTCTATTTCACCTCCATCCTGCCTGCCCAGCAAACCACACCTTTTCACTTAATAAAAGATTTCTAGATCAATATAATTAACATCAAATTCTCTCTCTCTTATTTTTTTTTTCCTCTAAAGTCTTTCAATACTCCTATGCCCTCTCCTATTCCCATAGCTGAGTGAAAATAGTCCCCTACCAATTTACCAAATTCAATCACCATGGTTAAGTTCTAGGCACCGTGCTCAGTGATGGGTGCCTTTTCTTTATCTTTGTCTCATTGTAAGTATTTAAAGCTTTGTGTTCTAGGGAAAGTTGAGAGGAATCACTCTTGAGCCTGCTGCAGTGATGTAGAATGACTGGGCTAACTGGCTGTTCTGGGTAGTTCTGAGACACAAGGAAGAACTGGATATGTCGATTATGAGGGGAGGAAAAAAAACACTTTGGGATAGGGGTTCCGGGAAAGTTAGTGATGGTATAACTGGGTGATAGGAAAGCAGAGAGCTTCTAGGGGAGGCATATGGTTTCTAGATGAGAAGCCAAGTTGCCCTATGGCCTCTCATTTGCAGCCAGCAGGAAAGGGGGAGCTGCTTTTTGTTACTTTCCTAAAAAAATGAACTGTGTTGTAATGTGAACTCAACCCTCAAAAAGGCAATCCCTTTCCTCGAGCAAACATATGTAAAGTTCACATACCCTAAGAAGGTATGTTCCTTAAGCTGTATGTCCTAACATTTGACCATCTCTAAATCCTTTTGAAATGGTTCCCTGATACCTACAAGGAGCTTAAGAATAAAAATTTATACTTGAACATGGCTACTTAGGAGACACTCCTGGCTGGAGGAAAGATGACAACAGAGAGCAGGGGTAAAAAATGGTCTTTGTTCAGAATGTTGTCATTTTTATCTCAAGTCCTATGCTGAGGAAGTCACCACAGGTCCTAGGAAGAGTAGAGATACCAGCTAGTACCTAAAGCCTTCAGGAACAAAATCCCTAGATCCTTAACTAAAACTGTGATGATGAAGTTGCTTTGAGAAATACTATGGTATAATTAATAACAGATGTGGTAGTTTGCTGAATTTTGTGTTAATAATAGAAAAGAAAGGGAGAAAACTAAATTTAGAAGAAAAAGTGGACCCTAAAACTACAAATTCAAGGAAATTGCATTTTTAAGAAGTGAAATTAGTCTACTTTGAGTAGTTTAATTTCCAAATGTCTGTAAGATATTCAGTAGACAATATCCTGTGGAAGGTAAGAATTATAGACTAATAAAGAGGGTGAGAGGTCAGGGATGGAGATGTCAACCCCATAGAGAGTATAATTGGACCATGTGTCTCATTGAAAAATTGTTTAGGTCTCTAGTTCTAGCAGCTGTGAGAGTTAAAATTATCCTCCTTATTCCACTCAGTATATTTCATTATTTAGACATCATATATTAGACATAAGGAAGAACGTCTTGAGTATAAGAGTGATTAAATACTGAAACAGACTACCAAAGGAGCTTGTGAAATTATCGACTCTAGAACTTTTTAAAAATAGAGGCAACCATCTGTCTTCTGTAATTTTGGTGGTAATCTGTCTTTGAAAAGGAGACTGGACAAAATAAACTTGATAGGGAAATATTAGGTAAATAATTTTCTGGACATTTTCCTAATTTTGTGGTCTCATATAAACATGTACTTTGTTTTTATTTTGAACTGTTCTGACTCATGACTCTAAAACATTTTTACGACTTTGATTTATAAACTACTTTAGAGCTAGTCCTAGCAGAAATTCTTACATCCCTTATGTTTTGTGTTTAATATTATTGCTCAATATCTGACTATTTTTAGAGAACATTGTATGCTATGTACATTATACAGACTTTATGAAAGTGAGTGAGCTTTTAAAACAATTGTGATAATCAAAGTATGTAGGATAAGAGCCTGGACTGGGAAGATGAAAGTAAAAATTTAAAAAAGAAAAAAAGAATGGATAGAGTTTTATAAAGAAAGAGGTATTTAATAACATTTGATTCCAACCTTGAAGTATAACGGAGACTGTTTTGTTTTGTATACTCAAGTTCTTTCATTTAACCTTCTTCCCTCCGGGGCTGTCGATCAAGAAACCATGTACATAAAAACAGTACTAAATGGAATGGGATAGAAGTACCAATTCATGAATAGCTCATCAAGGGCTTGGTATCCCCTCCTCCAAACAGGGCTCCCTAGAAAAAGCATCAGTGAAAAATATAGCTTCAGCCTACGTGCTGGAGCAGAACCTTGCGCTTCCTACTTCCTCCCCATAATCTACCGCTCTCAGCTCTCCCAGTGGAAAAGAACATCCTCCTGTCAGACTTATTCACTCAGCCACAGGTGGTGGTTTGGGAACAGAAAGTACTTGTCAGGTCTGTGCCTGCGGCCAGACTCTCCCTGCCTCGGGGAGCTTCTCTCAGGGGGTTAAAACGGCGTCATCAAGATGTTCTGCACGCGGACACTATCCTGTAACGCATAGTGAGTGACCCCTCTCACCAGTAATGCGATCCAATAAATGTCCTGGTCTCTGACCCACCAGGCTGAAGGCTTTTTTCTCCTTTGGGAGGAGTCAGTAAAAATGAGAAGGAAAACAGAGTTTCCCCACCCAACAGGAAAAAAAATCATAAAAGTCTAGGCAGAGATTCTTAAACAGGGAATCTACAGAAGGAGTTCAGATTTTGAACTGGATTTTCAAGGAGGTATTTTCGTTTTTTTCTTTCTAAAACCTTGAAGATTAATTACGTGGGGTAAACCACAAAAGAGCATCAACAGTATAAGTTAACCTTGTTCAAAATTTTGTTATTAAGAAGTCATTTTACTTCAAACAAGGATAGGGATGCAAATGACACACACTGTAGTCACCATGCTATGCTGTCTAAAATATTTTTATAGAAATAATCTATTCCTGTTACTATTGACATTTCTCTTTAGTTTACATTCAGCCTGTATTATACAGAGCAATGTCAAAAAAAAAGCAAATAAAATGAATGTTATGCACCGTTAGCTAATCTGCATTGACAAATAGGTTAGAACACCAAAGCTCCAATGTATTTTACATAACAAGGTTTTTCCTAATCAAAACATCAAAACATAAAACCAAAGACTAAAACTATAATCATTCTATATATTAGACTGTCCAAAATTAAAAAGACTCATCATACAAAGTGTTGGTGAGAATGCGTAATAACTGAATCTCTCATACATGGCTGATGGGAATGTAAAACGGTGTGTGCACTTTGTAAAACAATTTAGCAGTTTAATGAAAACTGAAAAATATACTTACGTTGTGACTCAGCCATTCTATGCCTAGGAATTCACCCCAGAAAAAAATGAAAGCAGATATACATACAAAAACTTACACACCAAAGTTCACAGCAACTCTATTAGTAATAGCCAAAAACTAGAAACAACCAAAATTTCCATCAATAAATGAATGGATAAACATATTACAGTATACATACATACTATGGAATACTCAGCAGTAAAAAGAAACAACCTATCAATACATACAACAATATAGATGAATCTCAAAATAACTATTCGGAGTGGAAAAAAGCCATAAAAAGAGTATATAGTATATGATTCCTTTTATATTAAAGGAAGAAGTATGAAAGGGCATAAAGACAATTTTAGGAGAGGTAGATGTAGTCACTATCTTCATTGTGGCGATGGTTATGTGGGTGTATACATATGCCAAAACTTACCAGGTTACACATTTTCAATATGTGCAGTTTATTGTGTGTCAATTATACTTCAGTAAAGCTGTTCATACACACACACACACACACACACACACACACACACACACACACACACACACAGCTAATAAAGTTCAAGAAGAATTCCATATTTGCCCATTCTCAAATACAACAGACCATGGGGCTCACTCAATATTCCTTCCTTCCTTCCTTCCTTCCTTCCTTCCTTCCTTCCTTCCTTCCTTCCTTCCTTCCTTCCTTCCTTCCTTTATTCCTCCCTCCTTTCCTCCCTCCCTCCTTTCTCTCTCTTCTCTCTCTCCCTCTCTCTCTCTTAAGGAGACTAATTTTAAAGATGCTGGAACTTACTCAAAATTTAATTTGTCTGTTCACAAAAGCCAAATCTTGGAATACTATACAAGGTTGTATTCCAGAGGACAAAATTTGAAGCCCATGAGTAAACAACAGGCAGAAGTTTTGTCTGTTTTCAGAGAAAAAGAAGCCCTTCTCAGAACAGTGACAGGAAAGAGTTTATTTCTGAGTTAGATATTTGGCTGATATTTTCACCTATAAGAATGAAGTAAAACTTTTGATTCAAGTCTCTAAAGTTACTATTTTATATACTGCCAAAAATCCACTTTCTTTTGTCCCAGCAGCCTCTCTGGAAAGAGAGATTGGAAGTGGAGGAGAATGTAAATTTTCAATGGGGAGAAAACCATTTCTGGAGGCTAACATCAAGAGTAACCTACCCTTTCCATTTCTTAACAGGCAGAAATCTGCAGAACTTTTCTGAAGGTTACTTCTGCTTCAGAAAGCTTTAAAATTGAAATGCAGAATTGTCCTCTTTCTGTTAATACAGATGGTCTCAATAATTTAGCCCTGATCAAAATGTCTTCTTTGACTTGGATATAAATGAAATGAGGGCATAAGGATTCTCAGTGCTTCTTGAAAAACCTGCCCCTCAGATGACAGCCGGCTGTGGGAATTCTCATTCTATGTGCCTCTGGGTTCCTTTGTGAGGGCAGATTTCCTTCACTTTTTCTAGAAAGCCCAAATCCTCAGTCAGCTAGCTTTCAAAGATTATTTTATGCATTTCCACTTATGCCACAATCACTTCTTATACAAACCAAATGATAAGCCTCTTCATTAAAAGTTGTTTGGTGCAGAATTAAAGCTTATTTTGTTTCAGTTGCACAGTCAGGAGCCATTCTTATTTTACGATTAGTAAACGATCATGATGAAAATCGAGAGTGAATGTGACCTGATGCTTCATAGGATTTTACAATGAAGCTGAGTCATGGAAATGAGCACGGGGTGAAAGAAAAAGATCGCTGTCGAAAATACTCGCGTATGTATTCATGCAAGTTTTTAAGAGGTCTAAAGAATTCATTCATCAGCTTTTCAAAGAGTTACTCAATCCAAAATAATTTAAGAACCGTAGGTCTAAAAGCAACATTCCTTTATTAGGAAAAATGATGAGTGCAATTGCAGATAAATTGCACTTACAGTAATGACAAAATCTTAAAATGGGAACATGCAGTACTACACATTACTTTATAAAAAAATGTTTTAAGCATTAACACCAAAAAATTTTTGAAGGAATATAATATTTGATATAGTCTAAAAAGTATTGAAAACTAGTAAAAAAACAACAACCCAGAACTCTGTTGCTGCAGTATATTCTAATGTTTTATTGGCAATTATACAGATGAGAAGGGGATCATAAACTTTTCTTAATCCAGCTTTGCCAGTAGGCCATTGAGAAATCACATGAAAACAGGGAGAGGAATTAGCACAGGGGATAAAATCTGGCAGTATATACTGATGTGATAATTGAAGCCATGAAAAATATTATTAACAGTAACTAATAATTTATTTCCAGTTTTCTTATTGGTGTTAGATTAAATCCTTAAATACTGAATAAGAGTTAATTATGATATAGCCATCTCATAGTAATCTGGACACAATAGTCATTAAAATAAATATAAGGGTTACAGGTAAACTCTTCGGGAAATTTTTGTTTTTAAAAAATGAAATTAGTGGTAGCTGCTTCGATACCTCCATTTACCAGTGAATGCAGAAGTGATAATCAACCTAATAAGGTAGCTATTTCCAGGTATAAGAAGAACCCTTTTGATTAATTCATTCCAAACTAAGAAATCATGCAAACAAAATAGAAAAACATTGTTCTTTTCACGAACTGTGAATAAGTATAATGAATAAGATAAAGTGTAAATTATCTATAGGATTCAGCCATTTAAGTTTTTCATAGTTATCCAGCTGAATTTTTCTAATTAGTTTTTATTTTTTTTAAAAAAATTATGCAATTTGTATTTAGGAATTAGCTAACACTATTTTTAAGTTATGCTGGAATATTTAAGAAATAAACTGATCTCCTCAAATCAATGATCAGTTTTTGAGTTTCATGTTACTTCTTAACCTTCCATCAATATTAGTCCACTCTTTTCTTCTTATGTTTTCTTCTAGGTGTTCCATACAAAACACCCTCCTAGTTTTCCTTCTACTTTTCCGGTCACTCCTTCCCACAGCCCTTTCCTGGGTCATCTCTGTCTGCCAAACCTCTCACAGTGTTGGGGAGCCCTTGGACTCTCTACTTGGTCATTTTTCCTTCACTATCTACATCTGTATCTATGCAGCCTCACCTAGTCCATGGCTTTAAATGCCATCAATATGCCAAAGATTTTCAAATCTGATTCTATAGTGCCAATCTGTCTCCTAAACTAGGCCCACATATGCAATTACCTTCTAGATATTTCTATTTAGATAACCTTCAGGCATCCAAAACTTTACATGCCAGAGTTATTGCCCTCACCATCCCACCAAAAAAAATAATAATAAGTTAAATATGTGCCTTTCCTAAAGTTTTTCTCACCACAAAAACTGGTCACACCACCCTCCCAGTTGCTTTGGTCAAAATGTTATATTTCAAACTTGATTCCTCTCTTCCCTTTATCACCTAATTCAGCAAAAAGGCCCATTTCTCTGTGTTCATATTATATGTACTTCATCTCCTCTTGAAGTCTAATCCACCATAATTTCTCTTGTGATCTACTGAAAAGTCTCACTGGCTTTCTTTGACCATGTACAGGCTCACTCCATTTACCTCTTTATTCTGTATGATTTTCTACTAAAAGTAGAATTAAATCTAACTCCTCACAGTTGTCAAAAGCTTTGCTATTCAAAATGTTCTGAGAGGTCCAGCAACATAGGTTTCACCTGGAAGCTCATTAGAAATGCAAAATCTCAGGATGGTGAACAAAAAAAATTGTGTTTTAATAAGATCCCCCAAGTGATTCATGTGTATATTAAAGTTTGAAAAGCACTAATTGAAAATGTCTTATAAGATATGAGTCCTGACTTCCTCTTCAAACTTATTCTCAAATCTTTTTTCTTTTCTCACTATGCTCAGCTCCAATAACCTTGTATCTTTTAGTTCAACACAGTAGATAACATTCTATATTGAAGAATTTTTCTTGCTTACCCATATATATATATATATATATATATATATATATGCATGTTTTTATATATAATACCAATACTTAAAATGGGAAGATTTTACCTAAAAATCCTAGTTTCTGGCCTATATAAAAATCTTGAGTGTCTGGCAACACTAGTTCTGCATTTCCTTGGAGACATAAGAAAGAATTAAGTAACTGCTTACATATCTCTACCACTCACGCCATGGATTCAGCCAATATTTAACCTGACTTTCACTCATTTAATGGGACCTGCCTATTAAATCCATGACCCTTGATCTCAATTAGCAAGTAACCTTTTCATTTGAAGCTAATTAAAAACAAAACAAAACAAAACAAAACAAAAACACCATGACCACATACATACAATATATGTATAGTTATAGTAACAATGTCCTTTGAAACTTTTGTTTAAATATTATCATATTGTTGGCATGCCTAAGATTAAATCTACGTTGATCTTTCTTCTAAAGAATCAATCCTTAAACAAACAATAAGTATTTATTTCTTTAGGAAAAAAATAGATCTAATCTCACTATCTAGTGATTAAAGTCACTTAACTGTAAATCAAATTTATCCATGTTAAGCTTTTCCTAAATGGTTTTTGCAACAGAGCATAAGTATGATGCTAGATTAAATCTCAAAAATACCTGACAACTCAGAGCTTCTACCTTTAGGAGTAGAAGACATCAGTACTCCTTTTATGTTATGTTCCTCTTTATCTTTTATCTGCTAACATATCTATATACTATCTTTTATTAAATTTCTGCCTGTTGAGGGAACATTTTTCTTTTCCTGTTTTTTAAGTATTAGCATCTCTAGGCTATATTTTAATCCTATTTAAATATTCCTTAACAGTTGTCGATAAAATATTTTAGTATGTCACATATTGCCTAATTGATATACCACTGAGTCTCCCTGGAGAAAGAGCATTGTAAAATAGCTTTCCATTGGTTCCCTCGATAAATCAGTGTTCCTGTTGTGCTGAAACACAGTGGGAAGAGTGAAAGCTGTAGTTTTGATTAACACAGAAAAGTCCAAAACGTTTCTCAGTTTTGAATGTTTACATTAATCAATAATTCAGCTCTAGTGTTGCCATAAAAGGTTACAGGAAAATCCTTGTGCTTTGTCAATGACTAATAGACAGCTATTCTGGGAGGTTATATTTTTGCCAGCCGGTTTCTAATGTGTATCACTTTCTGAATGATATTGATAATCTCCAACAATCAGGCACAAAGGATGACTTTGATATCTTCCTGTCAGTTGTCCCCCAGCTAAGTGCTCTTCTCTGCAGGCTTCAGGCAGACATATAATATAGTGGGTACCACCAAAATGTTTACATAAGGAACTAGCAGAGATTCTTCCTCTGTCACTAAACTAAAACACACACACAGACACACACACACAAACACGTGATAACATTACTCCTCTTTAAAGATATTTTTGTTAAGAATATTTTAGGTGTTGCCTAAGTTATATTTATTCCATCAACAAAAGAATAATATTTAATATATCTTGATTTTATTATTAAAGAAGCATAAAGAAGAAAACATAAGATGGCCATCAAAGCTAAAGATTTTGTAATCGTACAGCCATGAAATTCTGATCTGAATGAAAATATGAGTATAAAGAGAATAATCATTTGCTTATTAATTCAAAGAACGACTTGCCATTTTTTAACTATTATAAAAATAAGAGATTACAGGACTCTGTTTTTAACCATGTGGTTTTTTCAAATGTATGTGTAGTAATCTCATTATACCTGTGGTGCAAATTCAGGTGAAAACAAATTTCTCTGTCTTCCTTTACATGCATTGCCCTTTTAAAAAAATAGTTACACAACCGACAGACAATTTAATTACCTGAAGCTTTTTGTTCAGCTCTATTCTCTTATGGACCATGGTTGAAATTGACAGGGTGTAAGATTGTGTAAACATCCAGGAAGGGGCAAAAATATCTGTTTATCCCCAAGTACTAACAAGCACATAGGTAGACTATTTCTACCAAGTTAGGAGAGAATGAAAGAATCACATTGAGCGGAGATGTCTTAGTCGAAGGCCTCATTATCTCAAGGCACCCCAATCGAGTGAGTGTACCGTTGTTCCCTTCATTATGAGCAAACACCAGAGATACAGCACAAAGAGAGAAGGTTCCAGTGATTCACAATATAATTATAAGTGCCACTTAGAAAAGGGGACAAAAGCGATATAGCAAGACACTATAACCTCAATGGTTAAGGAGGGTAAACAGAGAAACTTGTTCAAAGACCACAACAAATCACATGATCCAGTCCTTTGTCATAGGCAAATTATTAGACAGTGAGAATGATGCTGAGACACAGCTTATACCTGGTAAAATAATGTGTACACATTCTCCTACTTTGAATTATTCTTGTTTCTTACACAACTAGATTTGTATACATGACTAAAAATATTGGCTGATACATAATTGGGCCCAGCATTTGGTAACTAATATAGCTCCCTGTTGTTTTACCTCAGTATTCATTTCATTCGAGCAAGGTTCTTTTTAAGGCATAGTAAGTAATATCTTCATAGAAACAAGATCATATTTATGAGTGAAGTACACACGAGAAGAGGTAATAATTCTATTAATTGCAATTCTTTGACCATATGAGCAAAAGTTAGATAGTCCTTGCTCCATTATATCTTCCCATCACTAATCCATTTATGACTTTCTCTTATTTATTTATTTGTTTGTTTGTTTATTTATTTATATATTACAAAATATATTACTCTCATGAACACACCTCACAACTACAGATCAAGACCATTCAAAGGAACATATCTACCCGAGTTCCTCCCTTGTACTGAATCCTGTCTCTCTGAATCTTATATGTATCGTCCTTTTTCCTCCAGAGAAGTGTGCCATTAAAATTCATATATTTTTAGTTTTGGTTGTTTTTAAGTGTATTGCATCATTATACTGAATGTAATCTCCAGTGACTTACTTTTTTCAATGAATATTTTACTGATAAGATTAATTCATATTATTCCTTGTTGCCATGGTCTAACCACTTTGACTGCTGTGTAATATCCTATTGTATGACTATACCCTCAATCAATTTATCCATGGACATTTGGATAGTTTCCAAGTTTTGCTATTGCAGTTAGAGCTGTTAAATAGTCTTATTTACATAGGCCTGCCTCTAAAATTTGAGGGCTCCAAAGTACTAATCTAAGTGGAAGCTCACACACCATATCTCAAAATGCGAAATGGTATAAATCCAGCTGTACACACTGCCCAACTCATGTCCTCATCCAAGGACGCATGGTCTGTTCCTCAAGAATGGACCTCCAACCCAGAGACTGAAAGAGATACACTGTCACCTAGGACACCATGCCTTTGTGACCTTAGCGGGCAGAGTAAACAAAAGCTGGAACTGGGCCAGCATGTCTGGGAAGTGACAGGGTCCACCTGCACCCATGTTGGGACAATGTGAAGCTTCCTTGGCAGCAAAGGCAGGCAAGTCCTGTCCCCAACTCCTGGCTTTTTTGACTTGATGTTTTTAAGGAGTTCTAAGCACCTCCCAAAACTCTACCACCCAAGCAGAAGTGCATAGATACCTAGGGAACCCGATCTGCCTTGACCTTGTACTGAGGAACTGGGGCAGGTAGCCATTCTTTCTCTAGTCTCCTAGGGCCGTGGCTGTGACCCTCCCATACCCTCCCCATACCATACATGAGCCCACACTCTCAGACATCATTCTTGGCTTAGGGACTGGGCCCCAATAGGCTGGTGAGACCTTTACCTATAAATCTTATCAGCTCAATTATCAAAGTATCAAGAAAATTTCTTGTGTTACTACTAAAAAGGAAAACAAGTGTTTGTGTTTTCATGTTTGTGATTTATAGGATATTACAAAGGGTAGAGCCCAGGCAGGGGTCTCACTCGCTTTGGTTTAAGAGTAGGACTCCTGGTACACACGTGCAAGAATTTCTCTCGGGTGCGATACCTGTATCAGCTTCCTAGGGCTACTGTAAAAATTATCACAGAGTGACTCAAAACAACAGAACTTCTTCTCTCATAGTTCTGGAAGCCAGAAGTCTGAAATCCAGATGAAGGCAGGGCTGCTAGAACACTGCTTCTGGGGGGTTAGGGGATTTCTCTTGTAGCTTCTGTGGTTCTAGCAGTCCTTAAGGGTATTAGTCTGCTTGGGTGGCCATAACCAAATACCACAGACCAGGTGGCTTGAATAACAGAAAATTATTCTCTCACATCTCTGGAGGCTGGAAGTCCAAGATCAAGGAACCCGCAGGATTAGGTTCTTTTGAGGCCTCTCTTCTCCATTTGCAGGTATTTGCTCTCTCGCTGCTGCTCCTTGTAGTTGTCTCTCTGTGCATGCAGTCTCCTGGTGCTCTTTGCATGTCCTAGTCTTTTCTTACAAGGACACCGGTCAGATTTGATTAGAATTCACCCTAAAGGACTCATATTAACTTCATTACTTCTTTGAAGGTCCTATTTCCAAATATACTTGCATTCTGAGGTCCTGGTAGTTGAGACTTCAACATATGAATTTGGAGGGCACAAAGTTCAGTCACAACACCTTTTTTTATAGACGTATCATTCTGTCTTGTCTTCATATCTTCTCTATGTGACTTCTCTTATAAGGATACTTGCCTTTGGATTTGGGGTCCGCCCTAATCCAGGATGATCACATCTCAAGAGTTTTAACTTAATTACATCTAAAAAGGCCCTTTTTCCAAATAAGGCCACCTTTAATAAGTTTCCCATGGACATATCTTTTGAGGGTCACAATTCAATCTACCATAATACCATTTTTATAAAGTGAAAAATGACTTTAACTAAGCAATATATTTTAAATGGAATTGCTGGGTAGAAAGATATGCAAATGCTCAGCTTTACAAAATAAAGTGTTTCTTGTGTTAGGTATACCAATTCCTACTCCTACAGCAATATAAAAGACATTCAGCTGATCCACACCCTATCACTCACTAAGGAGCATTTCTCATTGAGTACTTTTGCCAATAAAATGGAGGTAAATGGCATTTTATTGTTGCCTTGATTTGCATTTTCCTGATTCCTACTGAGGTAATTGCTTTTGAAGAAGTTTTTTTTTTTTTTTTTTCTTTTTTCCATCCTAGTTAGTATTAGGTATTACAAATCATCATTTATATAAAATTTTTGCTAAGATTTTTTTTGAGTCATTAGTGACAAGTTTTATATTAGGTCTAACCTTGAAGTGAAAATTCTACATCATCAGCAATTGAAATATCCTTAATAATCTGTCAAAAACCATTTTGTGTGATTCTAGGCAAGTCACCCACTCTTAAGAACAGTTTCTCTCAAAGTTTAACAAAGGAAAAAAAAAAAAGAAGTAAGAGGTGGCAGAATTGTAATAGCTGTTCATTGTGTGGTACTTCTAAAATTCAGGTTTTTAGTATTTGAGGACTAAATTACAACATCTCTGGCCGCCTTTCTTTTGACACATGGAAACCACCATAAGAGCTTGCTAACAGTTCAATATATTCTGAAGAAAAAGATCATCTGCCTATATGTCATTATTATATTTTATTTTAGATTAGTGCATATGCCACATATCTGCTTTTGATCCCTAACAGCATTTTCTGCATATGAAAGTTAGAAATAAAATAAAGAAGAATCACAAAAACACAATAGGACCAATCAGTGGTTGCTCATTCATCATGTAGCCTTCAACTGTGCTGCCTAACAGAGGATCAGAAACTGCAGATATGTGCCATGCCACCTGCTGAAATGGCTATTTCCTGCTCCTCTCCAAACATTTATTAGGGATATAACCAGGCTATCTGGATGACTCAACATGAAACTCCTAGGAAATGAAGAGGCTCTTAATGACAAAATGCCATAGTTGTTGAAATTATAGCTATATTCATTTACTGACTGTATATGAAGCAGTAAAACTTTTTGGTTTTCAGTAGGAACAATTGGCTGATCTTGCATATATCATGGTGTGACATTTGAGAGCAGAAAACTCCAACCGAAAATCCTAATACGTCAATAATCGTATTCTTGAAGGGTCTATGGAAGTGAAGTGACGGATAGGAAAGAGAATTGTAAACTTGAAAGCATAATTGAAATGTTCAATATTGTTATTATTAACCACTTCAGTTAGAAATGTTTTGCTAAAACTAAAGAAATCAAAATTTACATAAGAGGAAAAAAAGATAACAATGCCAGTAGCCACATTCCAGTGCAAAGGTTAGGTTCAAGAAGGAAAGCAAACACAGCTGCAGTGGGCAGGGAAAATTATCCCCTACATGTTTCCTCTAAAGTTTCAGTAAAAATTACATGAAATATCATATTCATAATGAAATATTAAAGTGCTTCTTCCCATCCAACTAGCACCTACCACACGCAAGGAACAGTAAAAGCTGCTTTGATAAGTATAAAGAGCGTAAAGATATAATCCCTGTCTTAAAAAATCTTAAAGCCCACTGGAAATAAAATCATAGAGAAAATATGCTTTCAGTACTAGCTTCAGAAGAGAATCTGCCATCACTAATAAACTGCATGAAAGAAGCCTGGAAGTAAGATGATTTTAAGTTGTCTCAAGAAATTTCGATTGTGGTTAGAGCTTCGTGTTGCCTGGATCTATCAGGGTAGCACTAAAATAGAAGTCTTTATTAAAGGCTGGGAAGGTCTACTTAGATATGTGAATGATCTTTCGTTGAATACGGTGATCCCTCTACAAAAAGAAAACAAACATTCAGAAAGAATTTTCATCAGAAATTTCACTGTATAGAGAAAAAAATTAGGAGACATTATGATATCTTTCAAAATATAAATTATCTACTTACCTTTCCTCAGAAGGGCACTCAGTACACTCCCCACCCTCTCACTTCACTTTTCCTGCTTTTAGCTCCCCATGGATTCCCCATGGAACTCCATAGAACCCCCGGAGACCACACAGAGTGGCAAGTCCAAAGAGTGTCCCCATTCCTAAGGGACCAAGCAGTGTGTGGCCGTTTTGACCCATGTCACTGCCTGCTCAGCTGCCCTCCCCTTACACTAAACATGAAATGAAATGACAGAACACTCTTCACTCCTATCCTGGCCCAGGCTAACATTGTTAAAAGGTAATTTTTTCCTAAGAATTTTAAATCAATGTATCATAATAGATGGCATATTATGATTTTATCATAGGATTTGAAATTCTGCTACAATACTTCTTTCAAGTAGAAAGGTAAAATGCTTTATGTATAGTATTTCATTGCTCTGCATTTTAATCAAAATTATGGCTATAATGTGGTGAACAGAATTCTAGTCACATAACCTAGGAGGTAACAAGGAATCAGATTCTGGCTTTTGGATATAAATTTCCTGAGTCAAATGTCAGTTCTCTGTGATTTGGAGAAGTTACTTAACCTCTCTGTACTTCAGTTTCTAATCTGTTAAATGGAGCAATAAAACTACCTTATATTGTTGTTGTGGAGGTTAATTTAATACATGTTACTATACAAAGTGTTTATTAAGTGTTAGCTGTGTTGTAAAATAGCCATGTAATCTTAGATTCACTATGTGGCTGGGGATCGCTCAAGATTAAAACTGCAGGGTTAGTGTGTAATGATATATGCACCTACTAGGTCATATAGTAAGCAGAGAAATACACAAATGAATAAATAAGAAAACAAGTAAACCAGTACCATGTATGACAATTATTGTAAAGTCAACTCATCTTAAGCAAAAGAGAAAGAATATAAAGCAAGATTACTAGAAAAGTACTAGAATAGAATCAAACTCTCACCTTAGAAATGGTATTTTCGGAACATTATTATAATCTAATAAGTGGTACTCTAATTGTCCAAAAACAAGTTAGCAGTTAAAATCTTTTGATAGTATTGGGCCTGTGGGATTTAAGCATAAGTTGAATTTTTGACTCAGTCTTTCCTCAGGGCAATTTCCAACTCTAAGAGTGTAGAATTCATTTGTAAGTTTTAATTTAATTTGGACAGTCCACGTTATTCTTTTTATCAAATGACTTGGGAGTGGGGGGATACTGCTGTGAGTTCCTTCTGCACTTTCCCCTCCCTTCCTCAGCCTCTCACCTTGGTAAATGCCATCACCACCCATCCCCATGCTCCAGATCAAAAACTTGATTTCAAGTCCTTTTGATTCTACCTTCAAATGACATTCAACACGCATCTGCTTTACTCCATCCACCTGCCATCTTCTAGATCCAATCTACCAGCCTCCCACTTGAGGTTTCTATGTTTCCAGTCTTGTGTCACTTCATCTATTAGAGCAGCCAAAGGAATGTCACCCATCTGAATAGAATTATTGTAGGTTTTCACATTGCTTGTGAAATAAGTCCCAATCTCTATACCATGTCCCTGCCTATTGCTGGGCCACTCCAACCAACCTAGCCTGTGACTCTCCAGTGATACTATTTTTCTTTGTTCCTTCAAGTAGTCACTCTTTTCTGCCCAAGGACCTTGAGAGAAGTTTTTCTCTCTGCCAGGAATACTCTTTAATCTACTCAATACAAATTAAGGTGTCTTCTTCTCAGCAACTCTAGCAGTGAGGGGTGGGGAGCATTTCCTTCCTAGTCACTAAAGCAGAAGGCCAGAAGGATGTCTAATGAGACCTGGTCAGCTAGGCTTCATAGGCAGAAGAGTTTCCATCTATTACTGTGGCTAGGGAGTTGTGACTCTAGTCTAGGATTATTTCCCAGAACCATGGATAGAATCAACCCCACTGAGAAAACTTGGCTGAGAATAGTGGAAGGATTATTGTTATGAGCAAAGGCAAGCGTAGATACTAGTGAGCCAAAAGCATGGATAAAATGAAATAAATCTGTCCAATTACACACAACCAAGAAGATGAAGATGCTGTTATCTTTCATTTCTGCTTCATGGTAATGAAATGGGCTCACTCTCAGCAGAAGTAGAAATCGTTGCAATTTGGTCTTTTGCACTTATCTTTTATGCTTTGGGAGCAATTTTCCACCTTTTATGTCAAAAACATTTCTGTGTATATACTGCCAGCCACCCTTCATCTGGAACGTCCCACATTCTTGAACACCAGTGTTGTCCAGTAGAACTTTATTCAGCAATGGAGATGTTCTCTGTCAGAGCTGCCCAACATGTAGTCACTTGCCATGCAAGGTTATCGAGCACTTAAAGTGTGGCTGGTATGACTGAGGAGCTGAGTTTCTAAAACTATTCAATTAATTCACACTTATAATTAAATAGCCACATGTGGCCAGTGGCTACTGCATTGGCTAGGACAGCTCTAGATCTCTCCTGCCATCCATTCTCACATCAAAACTTTTCAAGGTAACAGCCAAACTAATCTGCCAAATCAATTCATTATAATGCCTGAAAAATGACTTAATTTATTAATACTTTCAAATTAATTGCTTATATCCTATCAGGAATTTTGAAAGCCTTAAAGGAAAAGAGTGACAAACGGTGACATTTGGAACATTTTTCTTTGATGCAAGAGTCTTCTTGATAATTCTTAAGTAATATCAAATCCTGTATCACCTAAAAATTATATTCCCAAATTAATTGCTGGGCAAATGGCAAGTTGGCTTGTAGATTATGAACACACTCAGTAATATGTTATTGCCATTGGTTAATACGCCATTTAAATTTTACAAACTCTTTTTTTTAGTTCAATTTTAGCCTTTATAAATCCAATTTTTATAAGAGAGAGAGAGAGAGAGAGAGAGAGAGAGAGAGAGAAAGAGAGAGAGGGAAAAATGAAAGAGGGAGGAAGGACTGGAGAATCAATTTAAAGGAATTTGCAAAGTACCTTTTAAAAGATGAATGGGCATAGCATTAAAGTAAACATGCATAATTTGAAAATAATTTGGGGAATTTGCATTGTTTTGACAAATTGAAGTCTGCCCCTCTCCATGAGGTTCCAGGGAGACCAGATGGTAGCGCAGTGTATTGGAGGGGGTCCAAAATTGCTTTTGTGTTAATTGATATAGTGTGCTCAAAAAGGTCTCTGGAGGAAAGTATCCCCAGGTAGTTGATTGCTTTGGAATTCCAGCAGAGAGGAACTGTGTCAGATGAGAAGGGAAACATAAGTTATTGAGGACTAATGCCTCAGATTGGACCAGCTAATTTTATCACTGGGAATTCAGGACAATGTTTCAAAAAATATCAAAAGGAAATTTCTGAGACAGGACTAGGACCTGGTAAAGAACTGAAGTAAATTAGCGGCATGCAGGCTCAGTTTGACTTCCCTTTGGTGTGCGGAAGATCCTTTAATGTTAGCAAGTGTGTATATAGCTGTGACAAGGAGTTCAAGGGCTTTGTTTTCTAATTTTAAAGTGCTGACCCTAATCAGCTGAGCGAGGAATGGTGGTGGATTGGGAGGGAGACTGAAATGGCAAAGGCTCTTTGTATTGCCTGGAAGCACTTTTGCTATTTAATTGGAACATTCACACCTGCTAAATAGCAGTTGTTTAAAATGACACATCCAGAAAGAGATCAATCGATTTTGGGGGTTTCCAAAGAAGAGGAGAATTCCTGCACAGCTTAAGCAGCTCTTTCATTTTACCTACTGGGGAGTTGGGTTTCCTTTGGTTTTAGGGGAAGGAACGCTCATCTTTCAGCCTGCTTTTCTTGCAAACCTTTGCATGAGAAGGAAGGGAGGGAAGGAGGGAGGGAAGAAGGAAGAAAGGAAAGAAGGAAGGAAGGAAGGAAGGAAGGAAGGAAGGAAGGAAGGAAGGAAGGAAGGAAGGAAGGAAGGAAGGAAGGAAGGAAGGAAGGAAGGAAGGAAGGAAGGAAGGAATAGAGGGAATTAAGTAGTGAAAAAGTGAGAAGAGACCTGATTTTACGAGCTTTCATCTAAATTTACGCTTTCAATGGTTTTCCTCCTACCGGTTTATTTTCTTCTACTTCTTTTCCATAAAGTTAGGTAGAAACGATTGTTACTAAAAAGAAAATAAGACACTTTTTTTAATATGATAATCAATGAAGAGGGCTTTTCCACATCATTCTATAAGCTTTTTAATGCAATCGCCTAATATAATGCTTAGGATATATTGCAGTATTTTGCATTTCTCTTTTAGCCCTTTTCACATAGTGTTCTTACCATTAAAAGAACAGTTGTCTGACCTTTTGCTAGGAGGTTAATAAAGAATGCACAGCCTCATAAGCCTGATTCAATTTCCTTTATGTGAACATGTTGCATAAGTGACCATTATGGTATTTGTATGGTTTTCAGTGCTTTATTTTGCAGTTACCAGCCTTTTATATGAATGACCACATATGTTATGCATTTAGCCACATAAGGTGAGAAAAAGCAAAATAGATTTTCCTGAGCATTCAATCAAATTTCCACACAATGGACTCTCTAACGTCGACTTGAAAAGTATCTGGTCATATATTATTTAACCGTATTGTATTTTGTGTTTTAAAATTTTCTACCACATATTCAATTTTAATAAATGCATGAGTAGATGCAATATTTGAGCTCTATATCTTAGAAATTCAACACTTTCAACAGATTCTTCAGACTTCAAAGAATTTAATATTAGTATCATAAAAGGTCTTTTGAAGAATAATACTAGAACATAAGAAAAATGACTGCCTGAGTGTACCCTATCATTTTGAAAGTGTTTTATTGCTTTAATTTCCTGTCTTAGTAAAGTAACAAGCGGCATAATAGAAGATATATTGTTACAGAGTTTGCAATTTATTAGAAAGCTTGAGCTAGTTGAAGACTTTATGTGAAGTGAAAAAAGAAAACCTCTATTTAGCTGAAAAATGGAGACGAACCACAACATCAATGTTGCAGCAGCTTTAAATGGAGCCTTATCTTTGATAAGTTGTCTCTACACGCCCTGAATGTTTGCATGAAATAAATCCACAGCACAAGCCTCATTCTGAGCTAGCTGTGTGTCATTAGGTTCCTAGAAACCTAATGTTATTTCATTTGTGAGGCGTGTATAAGATGACTGTTGCTATTTGGATTCCTTAGCACAAAGGTGCTATTAAAGTA
This sequence comes from Eidolon dupreanum, assembly GCA_028627145.1. Lineage (NCBI taxonomy): Eukaryota > Metazoa > Chordata > Mammalia > Chiroptera > Pteropodidae > Eidolon > Eidolon dupreanum. Next base: position 60,652,423 of record CM053508.1, read on the forward strand.
GAAATGGCCCATAACATACATTTTCATTCATTTATTACATTTTTTCATGCGTGACTGAATTTTAATCCTGAGCTTTGTCAACCTAGTATAGTTATATTAAGCTTTTAAACTCAGTTTCATGTACCTCACTTTGCTATCTTTTACACAGTGGCATAAAAGTATCAAAAAGGCATTTGTTCTACTGAAGAACGGAGAGACAATTCATTTCTGCATTTAAAATTGTAGAAGCGAGTGATGTAACACTATGACTAACTGTAAAAACAAGTTGTAAAATTGTCTCATAAACAACTGCAGGGGAAGGGAAAGCGGGATGTTCAGCAGATTTTGGTTTGGTTTGGTTTGGTTTTTAACACACTGTAGGTGCTCAGATATGTAGACATCAAGCGGCACCCCTGAAATGGAAGCTGCATGTTTATCAGCACTGAGCGAAAAATCCAAGAATCGTAATAGTTTCTTAATCTTTCCACTGTTCTCCCACTGAAAGATTACAAAACATCTGTTTCTAACAGATTATTTGGTTTTACTAGAAAACGAAACAAAATGGAATATGCTGCCATGTGGACAGTCCACTTGAAAAGGCCAGAAGGCCAAATGATCTCATGTTTTGGTTAATAACAATAACCTTAGGTCCTATTTGGAACACATCCTAAACAATGTGTTTTGCGTTGTAATAATCTAACTTCATTGACTGATAGAGTTTTTATGTGAAGAAGGGTTTATGAGATTTAAACTAGTACCACCTATTAAAAAAAACCTCACCCACATTTAAGCAGCATAGCTAGACTACAAGTAGGCTGAAAGCGTAATGCAAGAGCCCAGACATTTCTCGTTTCCTCTATTATCTATATTCATCTTTGAAAGAATAATGATTTCCAAGCTTTATTGCTAACTGAAGCACAAAAGATTTCCTCTGGGCTTGCCACAGACAGTCCTCAGGCACATTAGACAGTCAGCTAGAGTTAGTTCAAAATAAATTACTTCATTTTAATCATGGCGACTTTACCAGCTTAGTCAATACGCAATCATGGCATATCATCAACCTTTTATTTTCATCCCTCCCCCCTCCCCTCTTTTTTTCCTTTCTCCTCTTTAAATGATACCCAGGTCACTTTTTTTTCATACATATTTGTGAGTCTACTCTAGATTTATGAATTTAACAGCAGTTTGAAATGACTTATCTTGTTTTACAACATTTGAAGTTTTATTTGGTAACTTTTTTTCCTCTTAATCTTGGATAAAATCTGTTAAGAATTCTTTCTTAAAAAAAAATGAATGAATACTTAGCAAGAGCCATTACCAATTACACAGTTATAATAAGTGCGAACTTTAAAATACAAATAAATAAAATGTTGCACCAATGTTACTAGAGTCTGAATATTTGTTTCATTCTCATTCATTCACAAATAGTAAGCTGGGGTATATGGACTGCAGGCACATATGCATAATAGTTAATTGATTCACCAATTCAAAGATAAATTTTGTCATTTGGAACTCACTGTAAATCACTCCAGAAACCTCTCAGGTCGTGTTTCATTTTGCTATCAGGCGCCATACATAATATGTCTATTTTTCTCTTACTCTATTATTTTCTCATTTACTTAGTTCTTGTCGGGAAGGTTAATGATATGTGTGGCTCTTTTACCTCAGGAAAAAAATATATATTCTTTTCCTGACACTTCCTATGGACTGGGTGTTGTTTCGTTACATTCCTTCTGTACATAGTAGCCATTAGTCCCCAAACCTCAGCCTCTGAAGTGGCAGTGGTACTCAGTGTCTTAGTTTCATTCAGGATTTCTGAGTGTGAGGACCCCCTCACCCGGCACACAAAGCACTGTAATTACTTTCATTTCTTGGTTAGCATAGGTCATGAAACTAGTGTTAATAATAATCTTTCCCTCTGGACTTCTCTGTATTTATATATCTCTGATCCAATAACCATTGGGACTGTAGAGGTGTATTTTATCTTCATTTCAGTTCTCTTGATATTGTTTTAGCCCAGGGGGGAAATCAAATGAAGTACAAAACATGGTAGACTCACACAACTCTGAGGTCATTAACACCTAATTAGAAACAGCTTTGAGATCGAAAGGACTCTGGTTAAGAAGTGAGCAAGAGAGAAAGAGAGATCAGACAGTATTTAACTTCTTCAGTACCAGTGTGGACCTTATCACCAATGGCCAGGCTGTACCCCATTGTCTTCTTTAAAACTTTAAGGAGTAATTGTGTGTGTGTTCTTTTCTTTCTGTCTTTTTGATAGACCTGTCTGTTAAAACGTGGGATAGCAAGAAGACTTTGCCCAAAGGCCTAATATACTAATTCATTTTTTTTTCCTTAACTAAAAGTCACAATATTACTTCAGTTTAGGCCTAGATAAAGTTTTTTAAAAATATTGTCTGATGAGAGACAATTACGTGGTTAAGTTAAAAAAAGACACAGTACTGTGAAACTTTCATTGTAGGGAAACTAAATAATGTTCTGTTAAGATCAAGAAAATATTTGTATCTAAAAATATTACAGTCATATATTTTAGTAAATTTTAATAGGTTTTAAGTTAGCTACACAGCAACTTTTAAAACTTTGTGACATTTTATCTTTTATAAAGTATAGTTGTTTTAATTATTACCATGATGTTTGGTAGGTTGAAAAACACTGAAAGAATTCATGTATGTGTTTGTGATGGTCTACTGAGGGTCAGTATGGAAAAGAGAGAAATTAAATGTGGAAAATATTCCTACATCTAGCCTAGGGGATAACAAAGGGATTTTTCCCTCTCTTTGTTCTCATATTTACAACTCAGTGTTTTAACTGTTCATGTCACCCCTTCTGCCAAAGGATCCCTTTACCTCGGAAATGAAGCCACACTAGTAAATCTGAGCTGGTCCAATAGGAGCCCAGGTGGGGAAGAGTGGAGGGAATATGGAGAAATTGAGGGGAGCTTGGCTGTTCAGTCTCAGAGTCATCTCACAAGCCCTTGCTACCTGCCTAAATTGGGATGGCCTACAAATATGTCTGCTCTCAGCTTTCTAAACCTGGAGGCAGTGTAGCGTCAAGATCAAGGTCTAGGGTGCTAAGCCCAGCTGTGTCACTAACTTCATATAAACCCTCTCTGCTTCAGTTTCCTTGCTTCTAACATAGGAATAATGATAATAATAGCATGTCTCTCACAGGGCTGTTGTGAGGGTTAAATGATTCAAAGAGCTCCGATCTGGGTTGTTTACTAATATAAGCCAATTGTTTTCGAACTATGGTGGGGGTTCTTGAGGAGATCCTTTCTGTGGGTCCATTCGATCAAAAGGATTTTCATGATAATGCTAAGATGTCACTTGACTTATTCACTCTTATTCTCTCCCAAGTGGGTTAAGAGTGTAGACCTGAGATTTTGAAACAGACTGAATACAGAAGCAGGAAGAGACTTGAGTTGCCTTTTAAATTAGAGAATAGAGATTTACAAAACATTTAGAACTATGTCACTCTTCTCACTATATTTTTGGTGTGAAAAATGCGATTATTTTTTTATTAACGTGTTATTTTTGTTAACATATAATGGTTCTGTTATTTTAAATGAATTCATAAGTATTTCTTTAATTTTTCAATTTAAACTTTCAATATGAAAAATATTGATCACTACGACCCACATAAACAACAGATTTTTGTAGTCTTTAGAATTTTTTTAAATGGAAAAAAATTCTGAGACCAAAATATTGAAGAACAGCTGATATGAGCTTGTATTACTTTCAGCTTCTCTTATCTTCATTATCTCTGGTTTGGTCCTGTAAACATGTCTGGGCCTAGTGGAATGTTATCTTCTGTCTTTACAGCTCTCCCTTAGAGGATCCTTTTCTTTTTTCTTTTTTTTCCCCCCATAAAGAGAATAATTTTTTTTTTTTTTTTGCAATCACCAGGTACAATGAACCAAATTTATTTACAATGCTGATTTCCAGGTCCCACCTCCAGAAATTCTGATTCCATAAGTTTGAGTGAGACTCATAAATCTGGATATTTATCCTTTAAATAGTTCCAAAGTGTTACCACATTTTCAAGGGCAATATTTTCCAAGGAACTCTTTTTCATCTCAGATTTAACACAGTCTCTGTATTCAGCTTTCCCCCTTTCAATGTGGGCTTATCACCTTTTTACTCAATGAAGGTCAATTAGCCATGTGGTCCTCTTGGCAGAAGGATGTAGTCAAGAGGATCAGTGGGTGTCTCACAGACTTCTGCGGATGATTGTAACTTTGAGAACTGAGAAAACTATACACCTATTTTCTAAGCCTCTGTAGAGCTCATCAGTAATTAACTTTGAGGCCAAAAGTAGGTCTATCCACCACAACTTTCCAGGAGCTAATTAAACTGTGAAGATTATGGAGGTGGAGGAGAAGCTATGAGGAAAGGACAACCCAGGCACAAAGGACGTGGGAAGGGTGAGTACGGACAGACTCAACTGACTTGTAGATAGAACGGAGTCTTGCTCCTGTACTGAAGTTTTTACAGCCAGACTTTTGTTTATCTTTTGGAGGTGTACTGTAGGGGGAATTTAAAGCTTATTGCTCAATTTTAGGTTATCATGTGTCTGAATGTTGATCGGTTGTGGAAATATATATTAATGTTTCTTAAAACACTTCTGTATAGTCAGAGAGGTTCATCTGTAATGCCTAGTTTTTCAAGACTTACTAGAACTGGGATGTGGGAGTCTGTGCCTTTAAAACTGTTCTCCAGTCTAATTTTCTAAATAGCAGCTCTCTACCAGACTCTGATTTGTGACTGGTTATGAAAACTCTACCAGAGAAAGATACATTAACCCCAGATAAAATTTACAAAAAGAATCCTGACCACGGTTCAATATCTTTCAAAAGAAAAAGGTCATGAAGCCTACTATCACTTAATGAATACCCCTACCCCTACTTCAGGAACCGTCCTCTACCCCCTACCTTCACTCACTAGAATTTTCTCTACATCAATCCTTCAATTATATCCATGAGCCTTTGGATGCATTTCCATTTTTATTAAGTATTTTCATAATTCCATTTAGAAGACAAATGAATTATTTTAGAGGAAAGTAAAACAGAATGGGTACATCAAATATCCAATATAAGAAACTCTCAACAGCTCAAAATACATTATAAGGGCTTTATATACCCGCCATGCTTCCATTAAGGCTTAAAGAGACTTTTTTCCCTACTTTAAAATATAGTATCAATTCTATGAGGTCAGAGGGTACCTCATGAAGAAAATATGATAGTTGATTGTATTCATAGTAACTGTGGCAATGAGAAAGACATAAGAATGTGAAACCTTTGAAAAAAAATCTGCCTGTAGGGAAGATATTTTACCATCTACTAGGGACTAATACTTCTTTGAGAAAGTCATTTTATTACGCACATAAAGAAGGAAGTTTACTGTGAGAAAATAGAGGCAGAAAAAATTTAAGTATTTTTTAATAACTAATGGTAACTAAGAGTACCATTTCTTGTGTTAGTTTCATGATTATTAGAGCAGGTCTTTTTGATTTTTGGCTAAGAGAAAGTGAGAGGGAGAATAAAGACTTATTTTTCCTTTTTTTCTTTTGGCAATTAAATGTAAATAGCAACACAACTAAGGAAAAATCATAGTGACAACTGTCTTCCAACTCATTTTAATGATTTAAGTAATTTCTACTATGATGTGAATTTATATTAAAATGAATGCATTCATATATGTGCTTAAGGGAGAATCAGTATATTCCATATGCTAATCATTCTCAAACTTGAGAAAGTGGTAGAACCCTCCTTTCTGTGGACATGTCTTTAGTTTCTTGTGTATCCCCATAATCTCACTACCCATATGCCCGCTGTCATATACACTAATGCAGCCATCTGCACAAAATTTTGTACGTAAATTTTGCAAACTGATTGATTGGCAGGTGATGGATGGTCTGGTATAATTTAGATTTCGAGAAATCCATTCCACATATTTATCGGGTACTTACTATTTATTAAGAATTGTTCTAGGAACTAAGAATTCTGTAGGAAACAAAATAGAGGTGGTAGACAATGACAAATAAAAAATTTTAAAGCTTATTTTAATTTTAGTAGGTATTACGAAGTAAATATATAGAGTGGTGTGATAGGGAGTGACCGGGACCAGGAATTATTCTGGATTAACTCTGAACAGGTAACACCAGCAGAGACTGGACTGTTAAGAATGAGTCAGGGGTAAGTTTTCCTGCAGTGAGAACAGCAGCACAAAGGGTCAAAGTGGGAAAGAACTGGCTGGAGGACAGACAGCATGTGAGAGCAGTCAAAAACACAAGACATGAACTTTGTCTGCCATGGGTATTCTACTTAAAATAGAAAGCCTTTGTTTGGAAGGTTTAAGCTGGGAGTGGCAGGATTGTCAATGAACAAGTGAACAATGATTAAAAATATAGAACACCTAATTACTCTAAGTAAAACTACTTACACCTGTGGAACTGTCGTGAGTAAACTAGATATCCTACAAACTTCTATTAGGAAAGCCAATCTTAACATTGAAGGGAATTTCTACAAAAATATATACATCAGCAAGTGAGAGCTCATTTGGTGGAGTGGGAAAATATTCTATGGTTCTGCAAATAGTGTCAGCAGCCATAAGTTGAAGGGCAGCCTTTATGAGTGCTCAGTATGATTAAACCTGAAGTCCCCTATCAGAGTTTCCAGCTTCCCTACACTTACATAGCATAATCACTATCAGAGGTATCATCTTTAAACACTAAGTACAATAATATAAAACTTGTAGTCACTGGCTTAGATTTTGACATTTACTTTCCCTGAGTGTAGCAGGCCTCTTATCTGAGGATCCTACACTTGTGAGAGATCATGGCCCTTATGAGTTTCTGCAGGCAGTGTAGGGTGAATCTGGAGACAATTTACCAACTTACTCTGATTTCAGTCCTATTGTGGATGTTGGGCAGATTCATACAGCTAGCAAGCAATTAGCTGTGTCTTCTCAGCAACACTTTATTCAGGTAAACAGCAAAAACTCTCCGGATTGAAAGAGTCCTATGGAGTTGGGACTCATCAACAGATATGACCATTGCTTTGCTTGATTGCTGCTCAGAAAAGAGGTGTGGAGGGGGGGGTGTCAGCCTATCAGCTGTTTACCAGAGGGTCATTTAGCTTGCTGGCTGTGTCAGTTTTAACTCCCTACACGTTGCTGATGTCTGCAGATGCTGTGTAATAGTAGAAGTCTATTTTTGGCCAAAGACTTTGGAGGCTATAGTAATTTTTAAATGTGTATATCTTCCAAGGCTATTTGAAAAATTCAAGGGATTTGAACTGAATAAAAAGTCCTATAGATAGAACACATCCTACAAATATTTTCATTGCAAAGTGAAGAACTAAAATCTATTTCTCTTGGGGTTTCTTTGTCTGGAGCATCTAACATGTTATTCATTGGTCTGACTCATATTTATGGATGCAATTTTTTTTAATGAGAGATCTCAACAACTAGAAATTGGTTAGAAGTTTTGAGGTGAACCAAGTTCCCACTTCAATGTTTTCCTTGTGGAAGATATAAGAAAAGGACAAGAAGATTGATACATTCATGGATATCAACTAAACATGGAGAATTAAACCAGAGCATTCAAAGCAAAACAAAACTGCTCATTGTGATGGATATTTTCAATTTGTCCCTTCAGATCCACTCTCCATCTTTCTACACCTACTTTGTGCCCTGGAAAGTTGACCTTACTGAACTCCATCAACAGGCTCCATGATCTCTGGCTTTCAGTTGGGTTTTGCCAGTGGGAAACTAGCAGGAGTTCAGAGGGAAGAAAAAGAGCATGATTGGGATAGTTACACCACAGGCCCCTGCCAAGGGTCCTATAGAATGGCACTGTCCTGGTAAGGCCTCAGCTCCCTCTAGGCAGCCTCTTCTACACTTATAGCTACTTTCTACAGGTATCATTAAGAATTCCCTCAGCTTTTCAGGCCTTAGAGCAAGTTTCCCTTAGCCCTGCCCATAGCTTATAAATATCCCTTTGTTAAACTTCTCAGTTACTCTCTTTGTATTATCTATTTGAATTTTTCATATATAGGTTATTCTCAGTAAAATAATCTATGGATATTTTTTACAAAGGAAAACAATGTATATTCAAGACTCACTATTCATTTTAAACAAATCAATGTACGTATCAACCTCTAGTTACATTCTAAATACAATGGATAGCCATCAGAGTCCTTTGGAAAGTGAGAGGATTCCAGCCGAGGGCATGTCCACCTTGGCTCTTGCTAGCTCTAAGAGCAGTCATGTTACTCATTCAGAATTACAACAGTGATATTCATTGTGTCAGTCAGGAAATAAAGCTTTAGGCATTTGACATCCTAACTTGCTAGTTTCTTACCTACATAAGTCCTTTACTTGTTTTAGTTACCCTTTAGGAACTTGACTAAAGAGTCTGACTTGACATGTAACACATTATAATTTTTATCATCTAAAATGAGTGGAAATAGGTGGGAATAGGGTCTTGCTGTTTCCATGCAGAAAGTCTGTTTTTCAGAAATAGATTCTTGGCAGCAAGTAGGTAATGCCTACTTGAAGAGAAAAGAAATGGTTTAGAGCAACTGAACATATAAGACTCAATTTCATCACTTAAATAGGAATAATGATAGCACCTAACTCATAAAAATGTGAAGTGTGAAAATAAGCAATGTATACCTGGGAAACATATATTTCAGTAACTGTTAGTTGTTGTTTATCCTAATTTGTTATTTTACTGATTTCTCAAAAGTAAATTTTTATGTTATCATTTATCGGAAAGCAGAAAATATTTGAGGATGCCTTAGTAACTTACAGACAGATGCTGTATCTGTGGAATAAATGTAATTTAACTGTCCTCTTGATTTCTCCAGTTGGTTAACTCTTTTGGCATAAGCTAACCTTGAATCATTTTAACCAGATGTTTTTCTGAGTGTGCATATTGAAAAGATGGAAGGAATAGGAGAAAAGGAAAAAAACTGAATGCAGTTTATAATAATTAAAGAGGCCAAATTGCTAATGTAGTTAAGGAACTATAGTTGAACCTTAATATAGATGAAATTATTAACAAAAGACTCAAATGTCTTTTAGTTCAGTGATTTACATAATCAGAAACCATCATTTTAAATAAATTTGTACTCATCGAAGTGCATAGCAAATGAATGAAGAATTTTACTTATGCCTACTATACTGTTTGGGGAGGAAGCTAAGGTCAAGGTTAAGAAAAATATTCATTTAATACCTTCATTATAACTATATCTTTATTTGTTTTTAATTTCATTGCATACAAGAACAATTCGACTAGTTGACACTCATTCTTTTTCCTATGTTATAACACAGAAAACAATAACATACCAATTAATTTTAATTACCCTCTGGCTCTCTTACTCAGATACCTGTCATTGTAAGCAGTGTGCTTTTATGAATAGCCTCATGACGGTGAAAACCTCTCAAGGTCTATAACTCGTTCTACAATTTCTGTCCAGGGTGTCACAAAAAAAAATCATTTAATATATTCTGTATGTTGTCTCATTTCTCCAATAGTCTCAAAAGTCAGAATCTTGTTATTTATAACTGGATATTACAGAAAGACTCTCAGAGTCAAGAATGGAATAGATCCAACAACAGTAAAATGAGCTCTCATTGCCCAAGCAAGGAACTCAGCATTATACCAACTTCTGTTTGTATTAAACCAAGAGAGTAAAATGTAAGAGGTTCTGTGAATCATGTTATAAAGCTTAGGCAACTGTGAGGCAGCCCTGAGAACCAAGTGGGTTCTACTTCTATTCTCACATTTCAAATCAAACAAGTGATACCTTCCAAGTTAATTCAGTTTGCATATGTAGACATTAATTTACATCAAAATCTAAAAAAAACAATGCAGCTAGCCAGGCTAAAAATACCACAGAATGGAAATTATATCCCCTCTGAGGTGAACTTTGATCAGTATTAAACCTGGGATTGATACCCTCCCATTCCTACCTCTGATGGACTTTTGCAAGATGGTGATTTCTCCATATTAGTCTATCCAGATGAGTCTCACGTGGCCAAATGGCTACGCAGAGATGAGCTATGAAGCAGTGGCCAGTAGGGTAATGCATCACTGTGTGTGTACAGTTCCTCCCTTTTCTACCTACTTCATTTCTGTTTCCCTCATGCTTGATGCTCTTGCATTGCACTTTCCAAATAAACATTAGCAATCAATCAGTCGGTAAAATACCAAAAGTCAAAATCTATTCCTTAAATCCTTCTACTTATAATAAATTCTATAGATAAAACAGCTTTTATATGATATGAAAGGAGGTATTTAAATACAGAAAAAGCTTCGAGATCATGGTCATCATATAAATTTGGTTTGCCATTGGTGCCTACCCTCCCACACTCCCATTCCCTGGTACTTCTCATTTCTGTCAAGTCTCTGGATTTTAGAAAGTGTGACCACATTTAGTTTCTAACTCTCCCAGAATTAACATATAATTTAGTAAACCTTAATCATTTTATTAATTAATACACATTAGTAAATTAATGTGTTACCCCTTCCAGCAGCATTGCATTTCTTAAAAAGAATAGAAAAAACAAAGATAAACCTTAATAAATTTATTTTAATAGTAAAATTTTAAACACTATAGTGCAAAAAAATCGCTGCAGTTTTATGTTTGGATGAAAATAAAACTTTTTTGGTGTCATTTATGTCATACCAGGTTGATGAAAAAAGTCAGGCTCTAGCATTCACCAGACCTGGATTTGAATATCAGCTCAGCTCTTTATGAGCTATTTTACATAAACAAGTCACTTAACCTCCCTGTGCCATGTCTATGAGATGGGAAAAATAATAATACCTACTTTATATTCTGACAATGTGATTAAGAGAGTTATTACATATAAAGTCCTTAGTGTAAGGGCTGTGTTTATACCCAGGGTCAAATGAAGGAACAGATATTTCATAGAAGAGCATGAGCAGTTCTCTAACAGGAGAAGCTACAAAAGCTAAAGGAGCAAGGAAGAGGGTGAGGCTAAGTTTTGCCTATGTGAAAATCAAGTATTTATCCTCTTTCCTGTTTGAGAAAAATATTCTGTTATCAATTTCTAAAATATGCAGCAGTTCACCTGGCTCATCAGGACAATGCCTTATAATTTCCACCTGATAAGACAGTATTCTTAACAATCTGCCCAATCATAGTAAAAAGTTAAAATACTCATGTTTTGGAGCCATTTGCATGGGCTTTCTTTTGCTTTGTAAACTGTTATTTGTTAGATTTTGAGGAGATTAAAATGTAAAGTTACCAGCAGGAAGATTTCATGTATAAGCAGTAATTGTGATGATTCCTGGATATAGAAATCTTCTTTAGATGTTAAACAATTTCGTATTTGGGATATAAAGTTATCATAAAAGTGAAATATGATGCATAGAAAACATCTACAGTCTTAATGTTTATACAATATTTATAGGACATAGTGATAAAATACCTGAAGTTCAGTTTTGTTCTTTTATTCTTTTCAAAATTGCCCTTGCTCCTTTTTGAGAATAAGCATTCAAAGAGGAATAAATTTGCTTCTTAAATATTCTGTTGCTTCCAGAAATATCAGTGTCTCTG
>CM053508.1:60664509-60684532 GCA_028627145.1 Eidolon dupreanum
ATAGCGAGAGTATATACATAGATATATCATCTCACATACATATACATATAATTTAAAGAGAGAGAAATATATCAACACATATTTTTGAACACCTATTATGTTCCAGACCCGGTATGTTAAACACTGGGCCAATTTAAAAGAACCAGGAAGATAAGGTCTCTACTCTCACAGAAAAATAAACAATAAGCAAGTGAATCACCAAAAAATGAGTTGAAAAGTTGTAGATTTTGAGTGCTGGTATAAATGAACAGAGGGGTATGTACACAAAGGGACTGGTTTGGTGCTGGAAGGTAGAATGGAGCATGTCCACTCGAAGCACCAGGGAAAACTAGAGATCTCAAGTTCTAAGTTCTAATCTTGGTTCTGCCATTGGTTCTAGTCTTGTATGGCCTGGGCAACACTGTGGAGGTGGTGGGACGTACCTTGCCATGGTCCCTACTGTTTTGAACTCAGTCTAACTAGGTCTAACTAGATGTGAACATAGAAGCCATCCTTCAAACATCTGAGACAAAAATGGACATAAGATTTTTGCTAAGGGCTACGATAGCACTAGCAGAGACATGCCATGTTGAAGATTCCTGATAATGTTAACATTTTAGCCAAAGTCACTTGTTTTGATTTTAATCTGAAAAATATAATCTTAGAGATGGTTTAGGCAGACTGGAGCCATAGACTGAAGGTCTCCACCTAGGACAGGTAAAATATGAGGAAGCTAGCCAGAGTGTGGAGCAGAAGAGCCACAGAGAACACATTCCCATTCTAAGGATGCAGCCACAGTGTTACCAGATGTTAGAATTAAAAAAGAGCTAGAAATCCAGATGTTCCTGGAGAAGTTTCTCATTTTTCATAGTTGCTAACCAATAAAAAGATTAACATAGTGGGAAATATCTTTGGGCTAGATTTAGATTATGGGACTCAAGTTCATATTAATTTGGTCAACAACCCCCTTTCCTATTTCCAACAAGTAAAGAAAGCATACAGAGCATGCTTAGGTACAGAAATAAAGTGAATGGCAGAGTGAAGACTAGAGTCTTCTTCTCTCACTTTATCCAGGGCTTTTTACCTCCACTTTTCGCCATTCCTGGGGGATAAAGCTACAGCTCACATTCAGGGAATGAGTATCAAATTCTCATGTCAGTAACCATCTGTGACTTTCAAAACAAACAAACAAACAAACAAACAAACAAACCTGACAACCCTAACCGAACTGAATTCCATGGACAGCAAGCAGCAAGGCACATAGTAAAAAGCAATTGCGAAGGAGCGATTCACAGGACTCGAGATCTCATTGGATCTTGGGCACAAGGGTCGCAAGAAATCAAACTTGTTCATTTTAACTTCAGTATGGAAATTTCATTTATCTATTCAAGTAGAAAGAATGATATAATGAACCTATAATTATGCATCAACTTTAAAAATCATCAATATTTTACCCGTTATTTTTTATTTATTCCCATGATTTTTAGTGAATTTTACCAATGAATACTGGTTCTGAGATTTTAAAGTTAGTGAGCCCAGTTTCAGACAAAGGAAAGCCAGAAAGAGATACTCTTTTTATGTGATCGTAGGGGAGCAAAGGGCAAGAGAACTATCAAGGGGGGAAATATTACATTTATTTTGGGACATGAGACTGAAGTAGCAGATGTCTGGACTGGAGTAGAATAGAGAATTCAGAAATGAAGATTAAATTGGAGAAATTACTCAATATAGATGCTAGTTGAAGCTACAGATATAAGTAAAATTATCTGAAGAAAATGTAAAACACAAGGGGAGAAGGGAGGGGAGGAGGAAAAAAAAGGACCCAGTAATAGAGATTAGTGAGGTGTGAACATTCTAACATAACCAGAGGAGAATTCCCACCAGCTCTTATCATGGCATCTACCGCCTGTCTATACCTCTGCGGGGCTTGCCTGCCACGGAGGGAGCACTGTGGCAGCTCTCCTATGGCAAGAATACCTCTGCACCACTGGTTAGATCTCATCCCCTCCTACGGCTGCCTCAAGGACAGTGCTCCACCAATTCTCCCTTCTCTCCTGTGTCATAAATTTGCCTTTCTTTCTTTATCTTACTTCGGCACATTGACAGGTTGCTATTTCTTCTACCAGCTACTATTCCATGATCTCCTTTCTCTTATAGCAAAACACTTTTGAAATAATTGTCAATATTTGCTTTTTTAAAATTCTCCACCTATTCCCTCTTGAATTCACTAAAATCAAACTTTTGCCTCCACCATTCCAGTCATTAATGTTTTGTCAGACACAAATGAACTAAATCCAATTTTTGATTTTCGATCCTCAGTCTTACTTGGCCTGCCAGCATTATTTGAAACATTGATCACTCTCTTTTTAAAATGCTTCCTTCACTCACCTTCCAGGATATCATGCTTTCTTGTATTTTTCCTCCCTTATGAGTTACTTTCTCTTGCTCTTCCTCATCTTCCCAGCAGCTGAAGTTGGAGGGTCCCAGAGCTCATCCAAGTCCTTATACCTCTTCTGTTCTCCATCTGTATTTACACCCTTCATGATCTCATCCAGTCTCCTGGCTTTAAAACAGCAACTAATTGTATGCTGATGATTCATGAGTTTGTATCTCAAATCTAGACCCCTTTCGGCACTCCAAACTTCTTTATCCAATGGCCTACCCAATAAGTCCTCATAACATTTATATCTCAAACTTAACATACTCCAAACCATTCACCTTTCCTAAGTCTTTGACATCTCAGTTAAGGCAACTAATTCTAGTTACTTCAGCCAAAACCTTTGGCATTTGTATTAGTTAAGTTTCTTCAGAGAAACAGAACAAACAAAATAATAGAATAGATAGATAGATGATAGATAGATAGATAGATAGATAGATAGATAGATAGATAATAGATAGAGATAGAGAAATTTAGGGAGATAATATACAGATAGATATAGATAGAGAGAGACAGAGACAGAGACAGAAACAGATTGATATAGAGATAGAGATTTATTTTAGGAAATCAGCTCATGTAACTAGGAGAGCTGGGAAGTGCAAAATTTATAGGGCACCAGTAGAATGAAAACTCAGGAAAATCTCTATAATACAGTGTTGTGACAGAATTTTTCTTCTCTGAGAAACCTCAGTTTTTGCTTTAAAGGCCTTCAACTGATTAGATGAGGCCCACCCACATTATGGAGGGTAATGCGTTTTACTTAAAGTAAAACTGATTGAAAATATCAATAACATCTAAAAATACACTTTCAGCAACATCTACACAAGTGTTTTTATTACATAACATTTTAAAATTTAGTTTATTCAAATCTGAAAATTACTATTATTCTAGATAGGTTGATAATAGAGTCTACTCATCCTACACAACCATAGTGCCTTGCTTGATTGACACACAGTAGATGCTGGTTGAAAAAGTAATGAAATCATGAAATCAGATTAGGTTTCCCTCAGCAGAAGCACTGGGGCTTATTTACTCTGTGGCAGTTACAAACAAAAGGCTGTTAATGTTTTGAAGCTGCAGTTATATAGAAGAATATTTAATGTTTCCTAGTGTTTAGAAATCACCCAGTATTTATTCTAGGATTACAAAAGTCCTAAAGTCATTTTTTTTCACATTCCTGCTGTTACCATTATAAGCATGTTCCATTTGCGGAACAAATCCAAGTCGGAGGTTGAAATCCTGAAGTTCAAAGGTCATTTGTCTATATGCACCTTTTCACTGTTTTAGAACCTTAAAAATTCACATTGGAATAAGAATATTTGCTTTTCTGCTATTACAGTCCATTTTCCCTCTGGTAAAAATACAAACTTTCTTAGAAAACATAATACATCAATTGTAATTATCGTAGTTTGAACTGCTGTATTTTTTAATGTTGTTTTACTGAAAATCACCTTGCATAAAAAATTCAAAGATGATATTCTAGAGTGTCTTGAAATCAGCAGAGATGCACCTGCATATTTCAGTCTTGTATACCAAAAGAGGGCAATTAGCTTTTGAATTAACACATCCATGTATTAATCACTGACATTTTGTAGTAGCCCAAAGGTCATATTGAAAGATTCTGTTCATGCATAAAACTGCAGAACTTATCTAATCACATGGTACCTAATGGATTCAGAGATAATCTAACTGGCCAAGTCATTAAGTAAAAGAGTAGTTTAGACTTTTTTGTTTTATACTATATTTTTCTGGTTGTTTGATTGTACTTCAAGTATGTTCTTATATGACATAGTAGAAAGTTCTTTTGGAGTCTTTACTTAGTTATTGAGAGCAATAAGCAATGGAAAATTCTGCACTGAAAAATGAAATGGCCCAGCAAAAGGGTAACCAAGGATATTAATCCAAATAAAAAGGTAAACATTATCATAGCACATTGCATTTAGGGATCTTTTATTTATTCATTGAGAATTACTTTTATAAGGATAAATCAGGGCCATTGAACCCTAGTTAGTTATACAAATGGTCAGTCTGATGGTGACCATCCAAGTGTAGCACACCAGAATCAGCTCCAACCCACAGCATTTTGTCATTATCATACCATAAGTGTCCTATTAATATTTGATGCTATGCTCTGAGTGTTATTCTTTCTTGATTACTGTGATGCTACCCACTCCCAATTTTGGTAGGTAGCACCAATGAGAGCTATCATGATAGAAAAAACTCTTTCATATGAGGTATAATGCCACAAAGCTACTTCGTCATCATGGGTTGGATGAATGCAGTATCATATATGGTTTATAATGCTGTGTCTCCTTGCTGTTTATTTTGTGTTGCAGTGGATAGGTTTTTTGTTTGTTTGTTTGTTTTTGTTTGTTTGTTTGTTTTTAACCATACTGGAAAAGGTATCCCAGTGTGTCAATCAGACCCTGGTGGCACACAGATGGTGCACATCAAAAGTAGCAGCTAAAGAGTGTTTAATAAAGCATTAAACTGAGTTACGAGAGGCCAGTAAGGTACTGATGCTTCTTGTGAGGTCCCTGGATCAACAGCATCACCTGGGCACTTGTTAGAAATGCAAGTTCTTGGTCCCTACTCCAGACCTGCTAAGTCTGAAACTCTGGGATGGGACCCAGCAATCTGTGTTAATGGGCTCTCTAGGTGATTCTAATGCATGCTAAAGTCATAGACGCACTGCAGTGAAGGATGGTGAAGCATTCTGTGGCTCGAAATCATTACTAAGTTTAACAGTGAAAATGGTGAAAGAAATCTAGCAAAAAATGGAATTTGCTACCAGACGAAACTGTAGCTTTTAGTGTAAGACTGCTAAGTTTTGGACTAGCAGAGAGAAAGAAAGGTGTCTTTCTTCTGTGTTGTCCGGCCACCTGCTGGTGAATCCCATTGACCAAACCTAATCAGAAACGAAAGGACCAGAGAACCTGATTGATTTGGGCCACCCAGATCAGGGTGGAGAATGATCTCAAGGGCAAACAGAAATACCTGATATATCAAGAGGTAATGCTGGACTGCTGGAAATACTGACAAAGTGTTACACAGGGTGTTAAAATGGAAATTGTATATTATTTAAGGCAGCTCCAGGGAAAATGGCAAAGGAGATATAAGGAAAACATGAATCAGCAATTAAGTGGAAACCTGTGGAAAATCATCATAGTGATCACCACAGCATTACATGAATGACTGGCAATTCTGTGAGCTGAAGTTGGAAAAAGCTATGGTGAGAGGCATGTCAACAACTTCCTAGAAACTATGATATTAAGCCCTTGTACAGGTCCAACCTATTTTTCCTTGCAAGGGTGGACTGCTTAAAAAAAAAGGCAAGTGTGACAAACTTGAAAACTGACAAGTACACAGGTAACTATTTTCATTACTAAGGAATTCTTTACTTTATCAAAATATTGAAATGTCTTCCTTTAGCTAATGTTTCTGGAATACTTATAATTCCCTTTTCCATATTGGTACTATTAACTGTGCAAAAAACGGCCTTCACATAAAAAAAAAAAAAGTGCTACATTTCTAAATTTGTAGTTGCTACAGAAAAAGATGGTTGGGAAATTCTGAATATGTACCAGTAATTCTTATTGAGAAAATAGCATATTCTTTAGCATCATTTTTGGTGACCAGTAAGTTTTTTGTGTCACTAATGTGGTACTTCTGCTGAAATACTTCCATCTTAAAAATTTATGTATATTTTCTCTATATATTTTTCTTTTATTTCTCTCATTAACCCATTCCAGTTTGTCTTGTGTTCCCACCACTTCAGTGAAACTGCTCTCAACAAAAACTCAATAACCCTCATGTCACCAAATCTAATGGACAGTTCCAGAACTCATATCTTTTGACATTTTAGTGTCAGGAATTTGGTACTGTCACTTTTTTCTTCTAGAAACAGACTTTTTCTAGACTATTTTAACATGACCCACTCCTGGTTATTGTCTCTACCTTTCCTTATTCTTTTTTGACTTTCCCTCCTTCCTCTTAAAGCTTTGTCTGAACACTTCTTTTTCTCATTCCGCAACCTCTCCTTACATGATCTCATCCACATCCATGGTTTCAGTTTTTATCTAAGTATTAAATGCTCCCAAGTCTATATCCAGACAGTCCTCTCTGAGGTCAAAACTTGGGTCCAACCTTCACATAAGGAGATGAGAGTGGAAGGAGAGGTTCCCACAAAGGACACAGAGTCAGAGAATTAGGAGAGGAAACAAAAAAAAGCCCTGTCAAAAAAAATGTGGAAAAGTGGCTAATGGCATCAAATACTGTAGAGACAATCTAGTAGATTTCATCTTTAGATTAAGTAGTTGGTGGGGATGGTAGTCAGCTACCAGAGGTGAATTAAGTGTAGGTTACAAGGAGGTGTAGACCACTCTTTGAAGGCTCTGGTCTAAGATGGGAAGCGAAAGAAGGAACAGTATCTAATCAATGACATGGGACCAAAAGATAATATTTTAGTTATGGAAGAGACTTAACCATGTTTACCAGCTGTGCGAGGTCAAATTAATAAATAAGAAATTATACAAAATATAAGACAGAGAGGAATCATTAAGCAAGTTAGGAATCATTAAGCAAGTTAGGGCCCAGGTCCCACAGAAATAAAGAAGTTCCATCAAGTTCAAGTTTATTTCCCATAGACCAAGTGTTTATTATAACAACAAATATAATAACCATTCCACTGTGTTAGTCTATCATATTTTGTTTAGTTGGTGAGCTATTACTGGGTGTTAAATTGTTTGTGATTAGTCATAATTGACGTTATCTTATCACTAACATCTATTGACTGTTTGCTGTATGCCAATCACCATGCTACTTCTGTGTCTGCATTATCTCTCATTACCACAATAAACATGTAACAGATATATTTTTATTATTATCCCATTTTATGGCCAAAAAAGGTTGAAAATGTGACCAAATTTACATAGTTAGTAATCATGAAGTAAAGATCAGAATTCAGTTGCGTCTGACCCTTAACCCTGAGCTCTTAACCACAATGGTACACCACCTCAAATTTATGCTATCATGAACAATGGTGTTTTGGGATATCTTTGTGAAAATTCCTTTTGAGATGTTGTACTTTGAGAATTGTGAGCCATGGCTGAGTTGATTTTCTTTATTTCAACCATCCTCTATTCTCAGTTATAATGTGAGATCAATTTAGGCTACTTTGGTTCCCTAGAAGACCCAAGTAAGAGCAAAATGCCAAGCTCCTTTCAGTACCAGGCAGGGCTGAGCCTTTTAATATTATAGTTTCAAAACGTCCAAAGTACATGGTCCTGGGATGGGCCTGCAGCAGAGCCTCCAATGATGTGGACAAAGAGTCCAGTTGGTTGTGGTAGCTGATGGGTCTGGGTAGAAAATCCTAGTGATTCTAAGCATCAGGCCCCATCAAGACAGAGCAGAGTCTCACAGAGCAGGTGTGCACCAGAGTGGAGCCAGAGTCAAGGCTAAGTCACTAAAATACTATTGAGATAATTAATTTACTTAACCCAGCATCTGGTAAGAGAATTTGCATGAAAGAAGGTTTCTATTGGTGAGTGTATATTTTTAAAAGTGAATTGCAGGAATGTTCAGGATGTGCAAGGTATTCTGTACAGAAATTGACATAAAAAAAGATAGAATCTAGTATTAAACAACCTAGTTTTGTTAATTCACAGAGACCATAAAAGAGACGTCCCTGTACTTCCAATCAGCTAGTCATTTTCTTATTTACAAAATACAGGAGATGATTATTTCTAAATATGGACAGAATGATGACAATTTCCAAGACATATCAGGTCATGAGGAAAAGAGAAGGAGAGAGAAGGAATCTTTGATTGTCCACATTTGAGGATAACAGGAAAAATTTAGCAGCTCATTTCCTGTGCTCTAAACAGAATTGCATTTTAAAAAATAGAGCCTATTATCTAACAAAGTAATTACAGGGACACTTCAAACTTCACTTGAGTCTTGCAAAGATTAAAGATAATCAGATTCATAGCCCACACTTCTGCAACTTCCTCTCTTTCTCTGTTCTTTCTCCCACTAGTACTTTTAGAGTGTCACACTCACTGCCTCACCAAATTTAAGGGACCAAGAGACATAAAGTGGTTTTTCTGTCCACTCTCTCTCAGATCTTTAATGAGTAGGGTGATCTAGTCTTTTGAGCATTTTTCTTTCTTTTTTCTTTCTTTTTCTTCCTTCCTTCCTTCCTTCCTTCCTTCCTTCCTTCCTTCCTTCCTTCCTTCCTTCCTTCCTTCCTTCCTTCTTTCCTTCCTTCCTTTCTTTCTTTCTTCCTTCCTTCCTTTCTTCCTTCCTTCCTTTCTCTCTTTCTCTGTCTTTAAATTATTACACAGATTCTCATCCACAAAGGTGAATTCAGGGACTGACTCAGCAGGGAAGACTCCTTCTAGTCCAATGTGTCTATACCTGCTCTCTGATTTTATAAGCCTTACGATGTAACTAAAAGGAAAGGAGATATTCACAGAGACAGCCTCTGAAAGGAGACCTTGAACGGACAAATAAAATTTCCCTTTTGTAGTAAGGTTGGGAAAGGAGGAGAAGAAGGCTGGGAAGACTCAAAAAGTTTAATGGATATTGTCCCAGACAACAGATACTTATGGAAAACAAAAACAAGTATTCAAGTAATTAATTTTCTAGGTATCTCTCTAGACTGGGACAATTTTGTAGAATGAACCCTTTTCCTGGAAGTGGTTAATAATGTAAAGATTACAAAGGATATGCTCAAAGCTGATGATCCACAGATGATCAAGTTTTTCTAGGAAAAAAAAAATTTTAAAAAAAATTTCTTGAATCAAGAATCAGCATCAGAAAATAATTTTAGACATTTTTGGAAAATCTCTTCACATGAGTATGATTTGGGGCCTGATTCCTCTATCTTGACCCTGAATCTCCACATCACCAGCTCTTAGCACATTCTCCAGGATTCTAGGAGTATGACCACTTTAGAGAGCCCTTGGGCAGGCACGAATGAGCTCAGAGGGAGGGAGCTGGGCTGGGGGCTCCACTGGACTTTACTTCTCACACTTTCAGATGTTTACTGTTGGGGAACATTAAGTTCTGGTCATACCACACTTTTAGTAGGATAATAGTTCAATTTCTCATTTATTCTTAAAATTATTGCAGAGCTTGGATTACCTTTTACTATTGTTGAAGGTGAAATGCTTTAAAAAATATGAGGTTGAGGGAGTGATGGAACAGCTCAAAAAATTGCATTGTAATAAATCATCAGCTAGGTGAAACTCGTCCAAGCAACATGAAGGAACGTAGGATGAAGTAGCTGTGCTACTAACAAAAATACGTAATTTATCATTTAAAACAGCCACTGAACTAGAAGACTGGAAGACTGCCAAGGTGATACCCATCTTTTTAATAGGACCAAAGGTGATCTCAGAAATTATACTTCTGTGGGTTTCACTTGATGCTAAGAAAAATGTCTTTACAATTAAAACCGTCTCTCATAGAGCCTTGCACACAGCTCATAGAAATCACTTGGGCTACAAAATTGTCATTAGACATAGAAAATTGGACTTTGCACCACCCACAATACCTCTCACAGTATCAAATGCCATGAACAAATCCAACATAGGCCTAGGTCCCCGCAGGTACAGACAACCTATGGGCATATACACTTGTGAATTAAATAGACCAATAAATACATGTAAAGTTGTGGGCACAGTGTGGTGTGGTGTGGCCTGGCACAAAGATGACATTTAAAGGTGTTTGGTGGTGGTGTTATCTTACTATTATGGTTGTTGTGAATCATATGCCCCAAGTAAGCTTGTCCATACATGCCTTTCTTTTATTTTTCTTACTCATTTTGTGCTATTGTTGGTACTTCTTTCTTTCATCCTGCATGGAGGACAAGGAAATTTTATCTCAAGAAAGAAATACAGTATTATTTGGGTCATGTTTTATAGGAATCTAGAGATAATTACTGCCTCACAGAGTATGGTCTGAAGGGGCAAAAGGTAAAATGGAAGGAAGACCTTTTAACTGTGTTATAAGAAAAGAGGGAAATGGACAATGTCAAATTGATTTCTGGAATCATGAGGCAAGAGCATTCTTGTACAACTCGTCATTAGTTTTACTCAGGCTCAACTCTAAGAAGAGGAGAGAATTCATTGTTCATACATCAGCTGTTGTCCCAGTAATTCTCCTAAAGATCCTAGGAGGAAAGGCATCAGTTCTAGTTTAAAGATGAGGGAATTGAGGTCTCAGCATAGCTAGACCAAGATCACAATAGGCAATAGCTGGGATTCGTGCCTGAATGGGTTCATGCCCTTTGTATAATATCACCCTACCTCTTCTATGGATCATATGAACAAAATGATGGTTTTGATAATACTTAACAAATTTTCCGAGAGCTATAGCAGGAGCGAAGAACTCTCTGACTATAATTCGTTTAAACAGCAAAAAGTCTTATGATACATCCTCTCAGTAGAATTCGTAAAGGAAACAGAGTCACAGAGGGAAATCAGAAATTCTGTTGTGGATTAAATGGACAGGGGAAAAAACTCACTATTTTAAAATAGCAAGTTTTCATCAAGGAAAGATCAAGAGTGAAGTGACCCAAGAATGTGGACTAAGCATAGTGTTTACTCTGCCTGTATTGATGACTCGAAAGACAAGCAGAATATTAAGTATCAGCGTTTGCTGATGACACATTTTTAGGGTAAGTTAGGAAAAGAAAATATGATGAAAGTCCAAAGAATATGAAATGATAACCAAAAATCAAGCAACAGCTTGACAGATAAATTTCATGCAGGCAAGTGCGAATTGACATACGCAATGAATATAGTATATGTATGTGCACATATACACTTACTTTGTTTGATGGACATTTAACAGTCCTTATCCATGACGAATTCCAAATCATCTATAAACCTTTCAAGACAAAGGCAGAGGCATCAGTTGAGAATTCAGTAAAAATATCCATTTCATGTGCATCGGCTATAGAAAAAAAAAGTGTACATACACTGTGTAAATTAACATTGGATCACATTAATTAGGAAGTATAACAAAATGGTGCAATGTGTGTAATAGTCTCATGTACAGGTTTCTGAATCTGTTGTGTGCTCACATTTTGATCCTATGTTTACTTTTGTCACTCGTTTCACAAATGAAACAGCAGCAAGAGAAAACACAACAAACCATCCAAAAATGTGTCATGAAATTTGCAAGAGCTGTGAAGGGGGAGTAACTCCTCCAAGAAGAAAAATAAGAGCGATCACTATAGAAATGCGGGCAAGCAAAAGGACACGCTGGAGGGGATGCTGTGGGAAATAAGGAATGGTGTTAAGAAAACAAGTTGATATCCTTAATTTTTTTTTTTTTTCTCAGTAGCAAAGAAACAAGAAAGGCACTCAGGGAAACCAAAAGGCAGAAAATCTAAAGGAAGAGAGGGAAAAAGATTCTGAACATCTTATATGTAATTCCATCAAGGTTCTCGTTTGGTTTCAACTGGATTCAAACGTTGGGGGGAGTTTTGAGGAAGGGATTCCACATTACTGTAAGTAAGAACAGCACCGGCAGTTTATTGTCATGGATAAAGTTGCAAGGATGCTCAACTCCACTGCTTTAGGGCGCACTCTGCTGATCACCAGCTGGGGACTGGGAGAATGGCCCCCTGTAGTCCTCTGTTGCACAATTAGGTGTATTATGAGGGATTTTACATCTTCAGGAGCCTGCAGCCTTGGCTGCATGGAAAGGGTACCAGACTCCCTGCTTCACTGGTCTGTTCTGGAATGGTAATTATTATGTCTGCACGTTGCTCTTTTAGGTTTTACAAGTTTTTAATTCACAAGAGTGCTACTAAATACTAGAACGGAGATGTGGCTGTAATCTCATTTCAGTTCCCAAATTCACACAAATAGTGAAGAAAAGTCGGGCTTCCTAAAAAGTTTTCCCTGCCCACAGGTAGGATTGCCTGCTCCTTTCACTGTCTCCTCCTCTGATCATTTAACTGACTCGCATCCAGCGCACCAGCTCTCCCCTACTGCCGTTTGCTTTACTGCCCTTTGCTTTAGCATAGTCCTTCGACTGACTGACCACCCAATACCAAGTGATTGTCAGAAACAAACAAACGAACAAACAAATAAACAAACAAACAAAAACACCATGATTGGCTTTTGTACAATTTAAAGTTGCTACTAAAATTCTCATGGTGGTTTCTTTGAGCAAGCATCTTGGGTTTCGTTTTGCATTTGGGGAGCCCTCTTTCCAATTTACAAAAGGATCCTGATATATCAGGGACTGAGGTGAGGAAACTGGATATTCTTTTCTCAGTCCTCTTTCTCTATGCAGTACATTGGACAGCTAAGATAAATTCTGTACTGTCCACCTAAGGGAACTAATTCTAAACTTGTGTCACTCACAGTCAGTAATAGGAGTGAGTGGTGCCTATTCTGAATAATTTCTGCCTGTTACCAGCAAAGGTGCCTGAGCCATGATCATCACCCAGCCCTGCAGCACTGCGAGCCTAGGAGTTCAGTGCATAAACATGGACTGCCTGGGAGGCCGTAATCAAGGACGATGCAATGATTATAAACAAATGCGAAACTGTACTGATATTCCTTAAAACACCTCATCATTCATCAACCTTTCTTCTAGAGCACTTCAACCTTTTTTTTTTTTTTTTTTTTTTTTTTTTTTAACTCCCCTGTGAGGATTCTAATGCTTACTGTGGGCAATTTAAGGCCTTTGCATTTAAAGATCATGTTTACCTGTCTCCACCTTCATTTCTAGCAGAGAAAGAATTTTTCAATCTTTGAATGCATCAGGCTGAGTATTTGAATAAATGGTTAACTTTTATGTGAAAACAGTTTTCACTGGCTCCCTTTTGCCAGGCTGAGACTCTTTTCTGTCAATTATTGAAGCTGGTGATTACAGTGACTAATGTGAAGCCTACAGGCATTCTCCCCGATGCGTCCATCAATACCAGCATGAGGTGTATAAATGGGATCAGGTGGGAAAAGGCAATAAGTCATATTTGATGAAGGCCTTTTTTTTTTTTATTTCTCCAAGTTATATTCTAAATGGCTATTTCTACATTAGTTCAGACAGGCAGTGTTACACAGTATAAGGTCTTGTGGGTTGACAAGTTTGTATCTGCATTCATATTTTGGGGACCCTGGCTAAAATTTCGAAGCCAAACTAATCTTTTGGAAACTGCTAAACGAATGTTTAGGACTGTGGGGTACCATTTGGAGAAGCCAAGAGAAAAAAATGGGTATGTTTTTACTTGAAAACAGGGGAATGATCTAAAAAGTAGTGATTCGTTTGTTTTACATTAGCATAAATATAAGTGAATATAAAAAATGTATTTCAGGACCAATTGGTAAATTTTATTCATTTTTGATATCTTGGTGATAATTAATGTTTGACAGTGCAGAAACTTGGTGATATTTTGTAATAATATTATTGTCTACAGTCCCTGTTAAGTAGAGCTGTTGTGGCACATAGACAATGTGTCATCTCAATCAGCTTGGAACTGAAATGGGTTTTGGGTCCTTAAAAAGTTGTACCTGGGAGGAAATAATAGCTGAAACTGATGGAATTCTGGTAGGAGTGATTATCCTTGGACGAGGGATTTTGACAGCAGAGACAAACTTTGTTTTGTGGAAGTCACTCATTAGACAAGTCAGATAGACTTTTTCAGAGCATGTGGGCTTCTGATTATAAAAATCTGAGCAGGTTTGATAGCAGGAAAGGAATAACTGTCACTCAAAGATTATGCGTGATAGCCTCAAACTGGCATATCACGCTGGCTGTTTTTCAATTCCCTGGGTACTGCATTTCCTAAAACAGATTTACTGAAAGTTAAATCTGAAGCGTACATGAGTCAACAAAGTCTCCTTTGTATATTCCACCCATTAGAAGAACCTCTTAGGATTCTACTTCAGATGGGATTTTCAGAATTTAGATTAAAGAAGAGAACATAAAGAATGTAGGAAACCCGTTCACAGACTCATACCATGTTCATCGTCATTCATTACACTCGTCTCTTACACAGGGCTGATGCAGGGCTTGTTAAATCTTTATCACTTACCTAGAAACTTCAACTTTGGAACACCCTTTACCCTCAGCCTTATCATGTGAAGACTGAGTGCCCATTTTCTTTTTTCCTATCTCAGTTGTCATGGCAACAATCATTTTGTTTCCTTGTCACCTGTAGTACTACAGCTTCCTATTATTAAAAGTTGTAATAGATCGTTCTGGCTTAACATGTATAGGAAAATATATAGTGACAAAGTTTGCAAGCCCTGATGTTTTTTAATATGTTTAACTGAATAAGAGAAATATAGGACTTTCTATAAGAGATACTGCAGTAGAATAAGGTATAAGACAAATTTTGGAGAGAATGACAATACAATGTTTTTCAAGAGTCAAATGTCAAATTTCTATTTTTAAATCAAAATGTCATATAGTATTTGGAAAGAAACAACAGTGGCACTCTAATCTTTACTTTGATTTATATTTGAATTAAAATAATTTTGCAGGCATACAATAAGGCAATTTATTGTTTCATAAATAACAATAAGAGTCACTGGTTAGCTCTTTGTTCCTACTTGTAATTTCTTCTACCACCTAACAAGGATGATGTGTGTGTTTTGTCTGCAGTGCTGAAGAGGCTACTGAAATTTTAGAAACAAAAGGAACAAAAGTGAAAGAAAATATCAATCTATGGTTAATGAGTACAACATAAAATCTGCAACTTCTACTGATGGTATTAATTTAAAGACTATAAAAGGAACATGAATAACAGAATTTAAATGGAAATCAATATAAATTGTTTTTATAAAAACGAACCTAAATCAGGACATTTTAAATAAGAATCCGATGTAATAAAAAGCAGCAGTGTGTAATTCTAGCCTGATGTCAACATTTTTGTAGCTTACAGAAGATATGGAGAACTCTGTTAGTATCCTGAGTAGACAAAAAGAATAAACTGGCACCACAAATGACACTAAGGAACTTTGAACTTTTAAAATTTTCACAAATGCTATGATTAAGTTAGTAATTTGTCTAAAATGTGTTATCTGAGTTGCTCTCCAATAGCTTATTTCAGAATAATCTCAATATCCACTTTAAATAACATTTACATTCAAATCAGACTGATCTATCCATATTGTACTTTAATTGACAACAAAAGACTGTACAAATGAATGAAGCTTATTTTAATTAAGGTTTTTACTTCAAATACTTTTGTAACTATTATATTCTATAGAGATTAGCTTTTAATTTTCTTTTTTACAGATAAGTATAATAGCTGTTTGTCATAGAAGTTTATATTATATAATATGAAATCATTATTTAGCATTCATTTAATTGACCTGTTACATGGAATCATATTGTTTCCTTTCTTTCAAATCCCCCTTCCTCGCCCCACCTTTTGGCAAACTACAATAACTTTAGGGATGAAAAAAAAAAAAAAAAAAACTCAGGTTGTTGTGTTCTTCTCTGGGACATGGTTGAAGGAAGCTCATAATTCATTCTGACATTTCTTCAAAGCAGAAGTTTTCCAAAGTCATCATTATTGGACCAATAACAATGATGCACTCTGTAGAAGTCTGTGGGGCCACAAAAAGATATATAGGCTGCTCTGAACATTTTGACTCCTTTCATTCACCTCTCTTCCTCATCCCCTACCCTCTGTCTGCAAAGGACTACATGTCTCTTGCTTTATTAAGACAAACGTCAAATTATTTGACTGTTGCCTTCTTTCTTCAGTTTCATCTCAAAATTTTCCTGCATCTTATTTATACTTGCATTTCCATTATCTAGCATAATGGTTGGCAATGAACAAGATATTCCATATTAACTGAACAGCAAGCCTCCATGTTGGACTACTGCCATTTTGGCATTGTTTTATGAATTACCTCTTCTTTCTTGTGCGTCTTCAGTTGTGTCCAGTGATGTCTATGGCTTTAGCTCTTTCCTCTTAGTCTAGAAACATATTGTAAACCTCCCAATTTTTTAAACAAACAAACAAAAAACACAAAAAAACTTACTTTGTCTTTGCTAAAATTAAAAAAAAATAAATTAACATTTCCAAAACAGACGCATTCCTTTTCATTCCCAAACAACATTATAATGTAATGAATGATTGCCCCATTTCTAAAAGTATGATGATTTGAATTCACACTGAATTTTTCTAACTCTACCAGCTTTGAGATCTTCAAGATTTTTAACCTCTATAAACGTTTTCCCTTTTGTGAAAATAAAAAAAAGGACCTTACTTCATCAGATTGTTGTGAAGATTATTTCTTCATATACATGCAGTGATTTAGCATGCAGCCTAACATAATAATATCTCAAAAATTGGTAACTAATAGTATTTACTCACTCGGCAGTTATCAGATGCCTACTTCAAGCCAGGCACTGTGACAGTCCCTGGGGATGCAGTAGTGGGTAGGGGTGAATGGGATACTGGTTGCATGTAGTGAGTCTTGGTCAATGATTTTCGGACATCAGCATGCTTCAGTATCAGCTGGAGAGCTTGATAAGACACAGATTGCTGGCTCCTATCCCCAGAATTTCTGATTCAGTAGGTCTAAGTTAGGACCTGAGAATTTGCTTCTTTTTAATTCAGGGAAGAGGACATTTCTGGGCTTTAAATGGTTAAAGGGGATCTCTTGGAAGAGACTCTATTAGAAGTGAGCTCTAAATAATACCTACCTCATAGTGTTCTTATAAGTACTAAATGGGCTAATAAATTTGAAGACCTAACACAGTATTTTAAACATGGTAAACAATCAACAAATAGTATTTCTGATAACAATGATGATGATGGGAGAAAGATGATGAGGACAATTGGACAGATGGAAAAACTGCTAATTTTTAGGTCATAGAAAGCATCTGAGTAAACAGTAGATTTTAAGTTAAGCATGTCATGTTGGGAAAAGTTAAGTTAAATTAGAGGACTCATTTTGAAGGATCAAAATAATAGAAAGGAAGATCCATGTCAAGATTGAGGAAGACTTTGAGTGTCAGACTGATGGATGCATTAAGACTTACTTTTTTGTAGACAGTAAAGAGTCATTGGCATTTAATGTAGTCGAATGGGTCTTTAGGTCCTCTCACTGAGACAGACATGCCATGTACCTACTACATCGTGCAAAGAAAGATACTCAGGCACTGAAATGATCATCTTTATCTAAAGTTGACAGTTTCTCTTTCTACTAACAGTTACTCTTTCTAACTTAGAATTTGCATTTTTAACAAGTTAAAACGAGCTGCTGATAATATTGGTCCAGGAGTTACTCTTTGAGAATCACTGGCCTAGTGTATTATTTTCATAATTGTTATTGTGGTCCTATATCTATTTCTCTTTGCTGGTGCTGCCATATTCCCAGTTAGTCAGGCTGAAAACCCGAGAGGCATCTTTTACTCTTCTTTATACTGCTCTTACTTTCTTACTGCCACCCAGTTTTTTCTTTTCTTGAATCTTTTTTCAGGAGTAATATAAACTTTTTATAGCTATTCTCTTCTACAATTTTTTGTGCATGCTACCTCTAAATTAATGTTCTTAAAATAAGCTCAGAATACATCAACTCTATGCTCTATATCCTTCTTTGATTCTCTTCAGCCTTCAGGAAAAAAATATCCAAATTTATGACCCCAGACTTTTCAAGCTTCAGTCATCTGGCCTCAGTAATAACTTTGATGGAATAAGTAAATTTGACAGAGTTTTGAGACATATGAGCTTGATTGGAGGAAACGAAAAATGATATGTGTTCATTGATGTTAAATCGAATGGGCTACATCAAGAAGTTCAGTTTGGCTAAACCAGTGTTTCCTAAACAGTAGTCCTCAGATCATTCACTCATGTTTGTCACAAATGCAGATCCCTTGGCCAACTCTAATTCTTCTGACGCTGAATGATTGGGACTTTACAATCTTTATTCTTAACAAGCTTCTACAGCTCACAGTGAGAGAACCGCTGCCCTAGATCAAGATCAGGAGGAGGTGAATGCAGAAATACAAAGTGATACCAGGTTTAAAGATAAATAGACAGATATCCATTTTCAGATGTTTATAATAGAATGTAATAAAGATGCCAGTGTAATTAGCTGTGTTCATTCTGGGAGAAAGTGTTGGACACATGAAGAAATCTTGGGAAGAACTGATGGGAAACAAAAGCTGAACTAGTCTAAGTCAGAGAGGAAAGGTTACAATAGTAATCAAAAGCCAAGATTATTTAGGAGCTGTTTCAGAGGTATCTTAAAAATAACTTGGTGTCCAGTTAGAGTGATAAGTGAGGAAAGAGAAGGAATAAGGAGTGATACACTAAATTTTTTTATTTGGGGTATCTAGAGAGAGGCTAAGACATAAATCACAGGTGAGAAAATTGTCAGGGCTGAGGAGAGAAGATAATTAACTTGGTTTTGGTCATGATGAGTTTGAACTGAGTGATACAGCAAAGCTGTATGAAGGATCTATTATGTGCCAGACATTATGCAAAGCAATGGGTAAAAACAGTAAGGAAGATACAGTCAGTCTCTGTGTTCACAAAGCCTACTACCCAACACTGGAGAGAAGAAAACACATGATTAAAATAATGTTGGATCCATAGCCAGTGAAGCAGGGGGTGCCTTGGGAGTGCATGGCAGGTGTTCCTGTCATAATTTAAGATGGAGGAGATCATCCTTGAGGACTTCCTAGAGAACACCTCATTCCATTAAGGCTTGAGGGATACACTGGAGTTTCAAGTCAAAGGGGAAAGGAGAGGAGAGGAAATATAAGTCAAAAAGAAGAAATAATGTGTGCTAAGTCCAGAACTAATAAAGTGTGTAGTTTCTCTGAGGAATTGCATGGAGATTATTGGAGCTGAAGTGGAGTGAGGTAGTAATTCCTAGGGAACAGATTAATTAGCATATTGTCTACTTTTCAATAATAAAAATATGAGAAAACGAAGTGTCTAAATATGATAGGAGCATCTTTCTCCCTAGTATAATGGTCTGGAGATGAGCAGATCAAGGGTAACAGTGCACATGAGGAGCCTCTTTCCTCCTTGACATCTCTGGTCCAAGGCAGATGATTCAGTTCTTGTCATTTCCAGCCAGAAAGATGCAAGAAGGGAACTAGGGAGCCCACATCCAGTCATTTTAATGAGGATCCTTAGAAGTAGAATACATCGCTTCTTCTGTCATTCCATTGACCAGAATCTAGACATATGCCACAATTAGCTGCTAGGAAATACAGCTATGTGCTGAAGTTATAGCCTACCATATGACAAAGGCAGGAGATACAATATATTATAGAAGTCTGCAACAAAAGCCAACTAGAAAGGGGCTTGGGAGCAATAGTAAGAAGTTCAAATCATATCCTAAAGGATCTGGATAGATTTAAGCTGCAGTGTAGCATGAGGAGATTCCTAGAGAACATTATAAATAAAGGATTCAGTGATAGAGAAACTCGAGCAGGGAGAGTAGTTAAGATGCAGAATATATGAGAAAAGAGAATGACTTGCCATTGATTAGATATGTGAGGTGGTTGGCAAAAGGAAGGATCCAGGGATGATTCCCACATTCCTCAGTGGAAAAGTGAATGAACAGTGGTATTATAGCTGACATTCAGAACACAGAAAAAAGACAT
>CM053508.1:60685032-60706973 GCA_028627145.1 Eidolon dupreanum
GGGTCTTCCTGGGAGAAATGAGGAGCCACAGAAATAAACAGCATTGCAGAAAATGTAGCAGGACAACCTTTTTGGGGAAAATTAAATGTAAGCTGTATAAACATTTGTTTTCCTTTTATCAATAATGAAAAGTTCCTAATTCGTTCTGTACTGGGAAGACCATTGTGGGGGTATGGTTAATTGGTCTTGAAAGACAATTAATATCTGTCAGGAACACATACAATGCACACAGGTTTTGCAAACAGTCAGTCCCTTTGCCCCCTTTTTCTCTGTTGTTCTGTTTATTGTGCCCAGTTAATGTGCTCTTTTGCCATAATAATCTCCAGCTAAATGGTAATTGCTCTATTGACGGCATTACTGTACATTTTTGACAGATCATTATTCATACTTAACCACTTGACCTGGAATAAATGTTAAAGCAATTACCACTGAGAGCTTTTCTATGAGAAAATTGAGGCAAAGTTTAGAGATAATCAAAATGCAAAGCTGATCATGATAGCAATTGGAAAAATGGCAAATCCTATTAAACAGATTTTTATTAGCCAAGTTGATGCCAGTAGATATTATCTGGTAATTTAGTCTTATTAAAAAGAAAATAAAGCAGCTAATTGTTTACTATTCTGGAACTTATTCCAGCTTGCAATTTGCAACTGAAATTAGGCTTTATGTGGCTCATCTATTTTGTCACATTGAAATATGAAATCGTTTGGTGCAAAGCACATCTGCTCAGTGCCTCTTACATTACTGGAAAAATCCCTCATTCAATATGTTTTGTACCTGTTGAGTCATTATGAATGGATTAATTTCTAGCAACTAATACAAAAGCTAATATTCAGTATACTTTTATGTCAAATATTTTAAAGGTCTGTATTTCTAAGGATTAAATTTTATTTCTGCTTTATCTTACTTGGCATTCAATCATTGACACAAATGGTTTCTGTTTTCATTAAGTCAGAGGGCGACAAACTTCAGAAAGCACCATGATGCATGTTTTAGTCATTAGAATAAAGAAATTAAGCATGGACCCAAACTTAAGTATATAAACTTAATAAACAATGATACAAATTTCAAATAATTTAAAGATAAATAATTTAAAAGTTTTTGCAAGCAAAATGCTATACAAATTATGTTGTGATGAAAATATTTAATGACCTATAAATTGACTTTAAAATTCATGGTGACAATTTTTGTTTGGTCTTACTTTACTCTTTAAAATCAGCACATTCTCATGAACTGGCTATTTAAAATGAGTAAAAATTAAATCCACTTATTTCGTGATCCAACTTCCTCATGAAAAAGCACTTTTAAGATGACAATATTCGGTAAGTTGTCTTTTCACATAATTCTTCTAAACTAGGTTGAGAAATTATTTAAGACGACAAAACTTGACAAAATCCCATTTTAATTTCTACACAGAAATCCCTTTTCCCCCTACTTCCTGAAGGCCGCTTAGCTAAAAGTTTGATGCACTTTTCAGTCTTTGTACTAATACCTAGAGCAAAAAGCTCTAATCAAAAACGTACCAAAAGAGACAGAAATTTTTAAACAGATAGTGTAAAATTTTACTGGTCCCTACTGAATCATGAGCCCTGTTTGAAAACTATCATTAAAATTCAGAAAACTGATAACTGATATGCTGATATTGTTGTCTTGGGAGGTACAATTATCGGATCTCCTCCAGTTGGTTGCTTCAGTTTCCATATTAGTTTTTTTTTCCCCCACAGTTAATGAAAGGAGAAACTTTCTTTTAATACGTCCATTAAATATTAAATAGATTTTCCCCTCTTTCTTTGCCATTTTCTTCTCCCCAAAGAGGCCTTTTTAAAGTCCAGAAGGTAAGCATTTGGCAGTCAGATGAGGAGTGGCAGTTTTAAAAACATTCATTCTGCTTTCTCAGTTCTTTGACTTGGCGTTTTCAAATTGATAGTGTTTACGATAACAGACCAATTGTTTCAAAAATTTTCATATAGTAACAGCATTTTCTTTTAAAGAGGTATCCCCCACAAGTTTTCTATAGTAGAAAAGCAAAGAATGTCACAGGGTTGCAATTCATTTGCTATGTTTGTTAGCTGACATGTATTATTGATAGAATATATTTATTTCAAAATTCAATGGAGTTTTTATCCACTCTGGCTTATATGTGCTGAATTATTTTACTTTAGATAGAGATGTGAAGCTAAATAAAATCGTGAGGTTTTTCTTCCAAATATTTTTATTCAATGCTGATTTTTACATGATATAGTATAAAGTGGGCTAAAATGACTGAGTTATTTTCATTTGTTTTTAAAATGCAAAATATTCATAAGCCTTCATACTTTAATAGATTGTTTCTGTTGACTATGTTTATCACTTAATTAATACAATATGCATTATGTAATCATTGCACAGTTTTGTTACTTCTACAGACGGCTTTTGAACCAATGTCCCTTGTCCCCTTTCTCTGGGATACTGGCATCCTAGGAATCTGAGCGTGGGACTTTCTTCCTGACCTTGGCCTGGGCATAGACCCAACACTTTATTCTCCCATTAGGGCATTGTGTCACAATTTTAATGTATGCTTCGTACTGAATAATTTTAGTATTATGAAGACACAAAACAATTGAACCATATATGTCTCATGTCAGCCACATAATGAAAGGGCTGAAGTAAGTCACAGAACAATAAACAACTAAGTGCTTTATATTCTTCTTCTTGAAGGGTTTTACACATTGATTCTGCCCAATTTATTCTAAGAGGCCTTTTTGCCCCCTTAGAATTACTCTTTTATTCTTTCCTATTTTCTATTAATGGAAATAGGGTAGAAAAAGAGAACAAAATGTACCACAGGCTGCCAAACATTATTGGTAGCAAATGGTCATAAACCAATTAAAGATAAAAGATAAAAATTGAAAACTATAATGTCTTCAAGATCAACTACATCCTTAGCCTAGAAACTGCACACTACTAATAAATTGGCCAGCAGGGTTTCTGGACAATTTGTTTTCCTGTTTTCCATTTTTATGTTATACTGGACCAACTTCTAATTAGTAAAATTATTTAAAATATTTTTTTAATTAGATCAAAGAAATTATTACTGATTATTGATGACTTAGTCAAACAAATGCTTTGCTTCATGAATGTTTTCCAGGGATTGGACAATATTCTCTGTGGAAGGCTTTATTCCCAGTCCCTGAAGTGTGTTTAAGTCCTTTACTGTTTTTCTTAGTTCAATTCTCTCCACAGACCATCAGTTGGTAGAAATGGAGGTTGGCCCTCTCCTGGGTTCTGCATATTTCCTTACCTTACACAGCAGCAACTGCTTGAATTTCTCCAAATTCACATGGACTTGGGGCAATCATACATTCTCATGTAATGGTGTTAAAATTCATCAAAATTATACCATAAATAATTGAAGTCCATCTACTTTTTTTTAAAATGAGTTTCCCCTCTCTTCTCTTTACTTCTCCATCCTTAATATTTCCTGGACACCTCATGTCCCTTATTTCCATTTTCATCAATGAGCTTACCATTTTAAGAAAAAAATATTGTAAAATAGAGTTTAGAGAGCACAAAGTTAGGTCAAATTAATTTTAGTTTCAAATGGAAGTTTTGGAAAAAATTTATGAAACATAACTTTTGCCTTAGCTTTACATGTGCTCTATGATTTCAGCAAGCAAAGATGGGGAGAACATCTTACAAAATTAAGGGAACACATTTGCAGAGAGATTTTGACTTCAATAGCCCTCATGGGCCAGAGAATGAGCGATGGAAAGAAACAAGTGAGAGAAAGTCAATTCTTCTGTATTCGTATCGCTTACTACTTTCCTAGGCATTGACTGAGAGGCCTTCCTCAGCTTCCAGTATCTGATTTTTCTTGTGATCCCTTTTCAGTTATCAAGGCTGCCATCTTCTGCTTCCCCTAGCAACTATTTTCACCTTTCCAGATAATTTTATTGTTTCCTTCTCATTCTTCTCTTACACCACTATCCTTGATGACTTCAATCGTCAAGTAATGGCACTTAGGATTCTTTGAACACATAATTCCTCAATATGACTCAGAAATAATTTAGTGTTGTGGTTAAGAGACTTATCTGGAGCTGGACCACCTGGGCAAGTTTCTTGCCTTTTCCATACCTCAGTTTCCTCATCTTTTAATAGGGATAATAATGGTACTTGTTATAGAAGACAATTGTCGTGAGGCTTAAATGAATTAATACCTAAAAAGTGCTTGGAATGAGAACCTGACCTGTCTTATTAGCCATCACTGTCAGCATCATAGATGTCTCTGCAGACTTTCAAGTTCTACTCAACTTCTATATTGGTTGCACCTTATCAGCACAGTGCTTCAACAGCCAAAGATCTGAAATTCAGTATATCTCCCTTATTTCCAGCCTCTTTACAAGACTCAGCTGCCCATCATGTCAGCAGTGCCTTCTGTCTGGTGCTATGCCTTTTACCCTGCTACCTACATGCTCATTTACCATGCTTTCCCCACCTTGGCGTTTAGCCCTGTGAGAGAAGCAGGAAGAACACTGAAGATGATGAATGCTGTTTGCCCTCTATGTTGTTTGTCATCTCCTTTAATCTTATGTTATCCCAAAGAATTTTGTTATTGTATTTCCTTTTTTTAAGTGAGATAATAATCTTCTAAAAAGCAACATTAACAGCACCAGTACTCTTCCAAGTATTTGATAGAAATTAACTCATTTCATACTCACATCAGTTTTATTAGGTAGGTGATACTCTTATTTCTATTTCACTAAAGTAGAAAGTGAGGCTCAGATAGGTGAGCCAGTATCCCTAGCTCACATTCAAGAGGTTGGCCAAGCCAGGTTTAAGAATCAGCTGGAGAGCATCTATAACCCACACTCTAAGGCACCACAATATCATCTCTGTCGTAAACTCCTGAGAAAGTCATGAATCATTACAGATGTAAAATATTAGATTATTTTCTTTTACAACTTAAACTAGCCTTTAAAATATTACCAAACAATATATAGACATTATTTAAAATGAAAATAGAACAGAAGATTCACAATGAGAACTAAAGGTTTTCTTTGCTTTTTCTCCTAATCTCATTCCTTAGGAGAAATATATTCCGGTGCATCCTTCCAAAATGTTCTATACAGAGTCGAGCATCAATACAAATATTGTGTGTGCATTTATACATGTGATGTGAATGTACATATCACAGCTATACATATGTTTGCTAATGGGTGGAATCATATATATACGCACATCTATGTGTATATGTGTGTTTGTACACTATTCTACAAAGAGATGTAGAAACCTACATTTGGTACTTTAAGATAATTTCTAAACATCCTCCTTTATTTTTGGTAATAATCACAAAATAATAATAATAATGTTCAAGAAATATGAGATGTAAAAATGTTCACATAATTTATGTATATTCAGGAAAAAATCTAAAAACAAGTACAATTAATATCTGGAAGAGATCTATATGATTCCACTTTATAAAAATTTCAGAAATTACTATCTTTTCCACATCTTTTTTCCTTCAGAATAGAATTTAGCAGCTTTCAAATATATATATGCAGTCAAAAACTTTCCACTAATACATCTTCACCAGAAAATTCATTATAGATTTCTATTACATTTGTAAGACCTTCCAAAATCATGATGGTTCAGGATTGTTCAAGCTCTCTTTGAAAGCAGTTTGTGCCTTCAGTTCTTCCATTTAAACAGTAGATTCAAAATAAACCACGATAGCACAGTGATCGAAAAGGTTAAAAAAACAAAGCTTGAGTTCTTACTCTCAAAATAAATATGAGTTGCTGAGTCAGGGGCCAACTCTATAACTGAAAGTTCTCTGAATTAATCTCTAAATAAAACATAAAGATAATCAAGGTGTAAGTAATAAAACTGTACTAATTTGAAGTTTACATATATGTTATTAAAACTTACGAGTAACTGTAGCAATTGTTTCAAACTTAGACGCACAAAATTATTTTCATGGAAATGTATTTTATCGCTGACATTTTAAAAATGCCAGTGCACAGTGATAATAAAAAGTATACTGGATATAGTCATTTTCATAAACATTTTTAAATACCCTACAGAGAATGTGTCCCCATATAGCCTGCACCTGGGGCTGGCTTGCTCTCTTCCCTCTGCCCTTGGTTCATCTACTGCTTCTACAACTCATCTCATTTCATGACACAGTATAGAGACCTTTCCATATCAGCACAGAAAAGATATAACTCATTTTTTTCATGACTATATAATTTCTCACTGTTTAGATGTACCCACAAAACCATATTTTGATAAATGCTAAAATTTTTATTAGTATGGCGAGTACTGTAGTGTATATAATTACACATGTATCTTTGCATATTGTTGTACCTGTTAAGATAAATTCTTAAGATAAATTGAAAGTTTGTTTCTTCCTAAATCCCATATTCTTCTTCATAATTATCACTACTCCAAATGCCCCTCATTACATATCTCTGTGTCCTCATCAAGACCTCACTGCTGCTGTATCTACCCATTAATCCCTGCTCTCAGCATCTTGGTTTTCTCCTCACCTTAATCTCTTTATATTATTTTCCATACCGCATATCAAAACCAGACAATTCTTCTAAAATAGTTTTTCATCGTGTCACTCCTCTTCAAGAATCTACCACCACTGCCATTGGCTTATGACAATGGCTCACAAATTGTCCTCTTCTAGAAAGCTCTAAAACTCTGCAAAGAGACTGAGGATCTGTCACTGGGGCACTGAGATATGAGACAAGCAGGTTAAACAGTAACCACTCATCTGCTGTCCACACTCACCACCTACCTCTCTTACCAGAGCAATTTACTTTCTTTGGTTTTATATATGGAGTTTCCACTTAATATTTCATATAAAGAAATATTTCTACTGCAGTGTGTGTGTGTGTGTGTGTGTGTGTGTGTGTGTGTTTTGTGTGTGTGTGTGTGTGTGTGTGTGTGTGTACTGTAACATAAGTACCACAATGGCCTGAACTTTTACCTGTGTGCTAATTTTTAGACAGTGTATCCCAACTATCTAAAACAGTGCCTAGCATATATTTTTGTTGGATGCTCAAATATTTGTTGAATAGAATGAATATATGAAATATATAAGTATATACAGACACATACACTTTCATACATATGTACATAGATGTGCACACATATATTAAAACAAAGTCCACACTTCTCTGTCTGGCTTTCTTATCTCTTCATAGTTGTTTCTACCTTATCTAGGTTTACTAGTTACTCTCCTTTAATTCCACTTATCTGAAATCAGATCAGTCCTCTTCATGTTCTGTCTTTATTCCTACATTAGTTTGCTAGGATTGTAATGGGGAAGGAACTGTCCCAGGCCTCTCTCCTAGCTTTTGGTAGTCCATTGGCTTGTGGCAGCATAACTCTAATCCTCACATGGCAGTATGTCTGTGTTCAAATTTCCACTTTTATAAGAATACCAGTGTAAATCAGTATGACCTCATCTTGACTAATTCTATTTCCAACAAACTTATTTACAAATAAGGTTGCATTCTGAGGTGCTGGGGGTTAGAACTTTAACACATGGATTCGAGAAAGCACACATTCAACCCATAACAACTCCCATTCTCCATCTTTGCTCTTCCTGTTCTTTCTCTGTAGATTTTCCTCTAATTATGTGTCACTCAAGGACTTCATAATATCAGAAAATTAAACTTGACTTACACTTTAATGGCTTGATATTCTTTTGTTTTGTCTCTTCTCCTTGATAGCAAGGCCCTTGAGAACATATCCATAGATAGATGATGACAGATAGATGATAGATAGATAGATAGATAGATAGATAGATAGATAGATAGATAGATAGATGATAGTAAATAGAGGGAGAAAAGAAAGAAAGAAAAGAAAGGAAGGAAAGAAGGAAGGAAGGAAGGAAGGAAGGAAGGAAGGAAGGAAGGAAGGAAGGAAGGAAGGAAGGAGAAAGAAAGAAACAAAGAAACAAAGAAACAAAGAAACAAACAAACAAACAAATTTCCCATTGCCTAGTAAAGTGTTCTGCTCAAAATAGCACCAGTAATAGGTAAATAATGAGTAACTGAGGTTTTCTCACAATTTATAGCATAGTCAGTAATGAAGAGGGTACCTGAGAAAAATTCTGCCAGTAAAAATCTAGCCCTGTTTAGGCAGCAGAGGCTTAAGTTCCTCAAATAGCCAAGAATGTTATTGTAATAATATCTAAGATATACTGAAAACCTACCAAATGCTGGTCACTGGTCTAAACTCCTTACATAGTAATGCATTTAATCTTCACCGTGACCCTGACCCTATTATCATCTACTTTTATTTGTTGAGGGGATTCCAAGAGAGGTTAAATATTCGTCCAAGATCCTCTGCTACTTAATGATTTTTGGGGAGTTGCACCAAGGCTGTTTGGCTCTAGAGACCATGTACTTTCAAATCGCTATTTTAAATTCCTGTTTATTAAGTAGATAAAATCATATCCCTAAGTCATACACTCTTTAAGGGGTAATTATTGAAGTGAGCCTTATCAGGAATCACAGGGAAGTGGGGTTAGGATTTTCAGTAAATAGGCTGTCTTATTCTTCTTTCCCATTCTTTTCTATCCTCTTTTTCCCTCCTTCTTAGTTTCAGAAAGTCTCCCATTCAAATTTGAGAATCACTTAAGCTAGATCAGACAATCCAAGCATATCAGCAGATGAGGAACCTCTCTAAGAAGATTGCTTACTTTCACTCACTCACTAGTAGACCTGGAGAGATGTCTGCCCAGTGCCTGGCACACCTGGATGCCTGTTCAGTGAATTAGTCTGACCTTAACTTTGGAGTCCGCTCTGTTTAAGAATGTTATGACTGTGTCGAAATGCTTGTTTGATAGAACCTCTAGAGAGAATTCGAGTCTATATCTTCCTGCTGAAATATTTCAACACAGCAGTAACAAGTTGAAACCTTGTATAGAGAAAATATAAAAGATGGCTTTATTAGAAAGCTGTGAATAAGAATCGTGTTATGATTATTCTGCTAAAAGGCAGTTTACAATTTCTAATATTAGATATGAAATTCGCTTTTCATGATTATCCAAAACTATGTCTTAGCCAGAAAAATGTAGAAGACAAACAGTTTCTAATACTATTTCTAGAAATTGATTTCTACACTCAGGGTAAATGGATTGCAAGTATTGATTAATACTTTAAAATAAATGCCATTTCATAATTTTTAATTAACCACTAGGTAATATTTAATGGAAACTACATAATGTAATATATATAAATTTGAAAAATGAGAAGGCAAGAGTTCTATCCCTTAGTTCATTGTGGTAAAAAGTAATTGCCTGGAGTGACCAGTTTGTTATCGTGTTTTCTTCTCTAATAATTCTAGATTATTAATGTCCCAAAGCACAAAGTGATATTGCTATATTAATTCTCTTGGCTTTGAAATGATCTATAACACAAGTTAAGACTATACATTTTGTCACCATTTAAAATTGATTGTTTTGAAGCCAGTGAAAGATATAAAAATAAAAAAAAAGAAAGAATCTTACAGAACTAGAGAAATTCACCTATATATGTTTTCTTTTGAAAATACTAGCCATATTAAATATTATTAGTTTTTCCATAGATACCTGGCACAGAAACAAAAGGAAAAAGATTTACACTGGTTCATAGAGCATTAAATACTGTAGGTACCACATCAGGGTTCATGTAGAAATGGAAACAATAAAGCTTCAGTCTTTACTTAGAGAACTATTAGAAGTACTGTGTGTGTTGCAAGAGCCCAGAATTTAAATGAACCATTTATGCCTCTGCTGCCCTAGGGCAAGTACAAGATACATTAATAATGCAGTGTTTATTTGAAATATTTTATTATAACACACATTTGTTACTAAAAAATCTAAACAACAGGGAAAACAAGTCAGTATTGCACAGGTTCAGCATTCTGGACAAGTTATTTTCAAAATAGAATTCTTGGCAAATTATATCATTTCTTTCAATACTTCACCTGTGACACTATAAATAATACATATTTATTTAAGTAGTGGTATTACACATTGCTACTTGAGTTGTACATAATTTATAGAAAATGATCTCCCAACATGGGTAGGTAATGTTCTCCATGAAAGAAAACGGTTAGAATTAGAAAGTGATGAAGAGCTCTAAGATTTGCCTAATATTAGATGGAATAAATTAGACTCCTTAATAATTATTTCATATTTTTCAAAAAGCATAATCAAGTTGCCTTCTATATAAATATAAGGGCAATTATCACTAACATTTGTAATGAATAAATGGATCCACATATTGAATACATATAAAGTCACATGAGAATGCCAGTATATTTACTCCCTCAAAGGCTGCCATATCCAAGCTGTAATTACTAGCACAGATTAGTGGAGAAACTAGGCTGGGTTTAAGATCATCCAGATCTCTGCAGTAAGTGGGTAGAGTGTGATCTTGGGAGCAAACCCACCTCAGTCACTCCTGGCTTAACTGCTTATTAGTTGTGTGATTTGGGGCAAGTATTTTCACCTTTCTGACTTTCCATTTCCCATCTGAATAATAATATCTGACTCACAGAGTCAACAGAGGAAAGAAACAAGGGAAACTATGCAAAACTCTTTAGTGCCTGTGGTCAACAAACACTATTTTTTTTCCTGTTATGATCCTTTATACCCAATAAGAGTACTTACTGGATAGCAGTTTAGTGTCACGCTGTTTGTCTATTCTCCCAGTAAAATGATTATGAATAGGAAGAACACTTTGCTTTTATAGCATTGCACTCCTGGCAATGGCAAAGGGCCCACACCAGGTAGTTCTGATCCATACACTAATAGGACTGCCCTGGTGAGCCCTGGTTTCTCAGACAACAATAGTGACAGTCGTTGGTCTGGCTCAGGACAGAAGTTTTGACATCTCTGGCACATATGAAAGATCGGACCCCAAGATGTAATAGGTTGTTTCCGCTTTCGTTTTTCTTAATTAAAATATATCCCTCAAAACTTCTTAGGTGCTAAATTGCAGAATTC
The DNA here is from genome assembly GCA_028627145.1 of Eidolon dupreanum. Taxonomy (NCBI): domain Eukaryota; kingdom Metazoa; phylum Chordata; class Mammalia; order Chiroptera; family Pteropodidae; genus Eidolon; species Eidolon dupreanum. The sequence continues at coordinate 60,696,023 of CM053508.1, forward strand.
CAAAATATTCTCTTTTGATAGTACCTTGGAATATTTGCTCCCTCTAAAGAGTCAGCAGCCATGTTTGTAAATGGAGCATATAAACTAAATATATGTGCACTTCTACTATAATGAGAAAGCTGCGAGAGTATCCAGAGGACAGTGGAGTGTGATGAAGCCACCTCACGAGATTGTGGGTGCCCTCTCTTGAGCGTGTCTTTTAACCTATCCGAGCCTTACTCTCGCTTCCTGTGAAGCAAAGAATAATGCAAAATCCACTGTGATTTTTCAGTGATATTGAATACACATCAGGCACTCTAAAAATGTAAGACTTGCTTTATTTGTTATTATTATATATGATATTAATGCTAGTTTCTGAGACAAAAAGAAGAAAATTAACATTTATTACCTTCTGCCATCTAAGCACATTGCTAAAGATCATTCAAATATCATCTAATGTAAACCTAATTCTCTGAGTAAAGTGATACTTTCTTTATTATCCAAGGAACCCGTACTTAATGAAATGAACCAAGATCATATGATAAATAAGCAACTAGGCAGGATTCAAATGCAACTTTCTTCTCTCCTGTCTCTCTGTAGGAAAAGGCCACTCAAATTAAAGGGAAAGAATAAATATTCTAGCAGTTAGTATGATGCGTTATCATAATGATATTTGCTAATTATATTTTATTTCTATAACAGTTTAAGAAAGTGCTTTCATGTACCTCATAGGTCCTAGCACTAATTTCTCTTTTATGTGCCAGGAACTGTTCTAGGTAATTTACATATAATGTAATCAATCTTCCAAATAAATTACACAGCAGGTGTGATCTTCATTTACAGAAGTAGAAACTAAGGCTTGAAGAACAGAGTCCTTTGCCCGCCATGGGGCTCATAGAGTGTGGGCTGGGGGTGGTGGGCATCGGTGATGGAGGAGGCTGAGCATATGTAGGGTATGGGGTACGTGGGAAATCTCTGTACCTTCTGCTCTATTTTGATGTGAATCTAAAAACTGCTCTAGAAAATAAAGTCTATAAAAAAAAGATATCTTTAAGAGTGGAGAAAAATGTCATGGAAAAGCAAGCAGGTCAATAAATATTAATGGTGGCTGACAAGAATACTTTCCAGAGAAGCAGTTTACTAATTACAATTCCTTTTAAATGGAAGAACTAAGAATAATAAATGTACTGTTACTTCATATTATTGTTTCTTGACATATGTAGCTATTAGAAATTAAGTTCGTTCTTAATTCGAAATCTTTTGGGTTACTACTTTCCACAGGGAAATCTTATCAATGGTGTCGTGGCCCACCTTGGAAAAGACAGCTGTGTGTGTGTGTGTGTGTGTGTATGTGTGTGTGTGTGTGTGTTTAGAATTATAGCAAAATCACATTTTAAATGATCGCACTTGCAGTCTATAAATCAACATAGCAAGGTATTTCATAATTTCTACCCTGCACAAAATAGAGATTTTACAATTACAGTAATAATCTTATCAACATAGCTAGCCTAGGATTTCAAGACTGAAGTTTACTGGGATGTTTGTAAACAGTCTATGAAAAAAGATTGTTGCATGTTTAATTAAGTTTGGAAAATGCCGAGTCAGAGAAACTCGAACAGGTTGTTTTTGTGTAGGACTTCTCAGAAGCCTTATTAAGCCACAACGCACTGTGAAATTCCAAGAAGGTAGTTCAGCAGACAGCATTCCATACAATTACTTGAGTATGTAACTTTTTTTCCACCGGCCTTCTCTTAAGTGTTCCACAGAACATAATCTTAGAATTGCTGACTTGGAAAAGTGGACAGTTGAGGGGCCACTGATGAATTTTTTGGACCAGAGTTTTTCTGAGTAAACAGTCTGATATTCAGTGGGCCAATATGCATACTCTGTTAGTGTTTTGGACCCACATTTAGAAGAGTGCTCTGTGTTTCCAAAATTTTTTGCTTTTGTTAAAATATTATTTCCAGGAATTATGTCAAAATTCACAATAGGAACCATTTACATGTATTGCATAGACATCAAATTTTCTCAAATTGCAATCATATGCTTTTTCACTCAAAATTTGAATTAAAAACAGATTCTATATCTTTAACACTGCCACATAAATCACTCCGACACTTAGTTCAGTGTTGCAGACACAGATGGCACTCAAATAAAAGCTACTTGATGATAATGACTTTATGGACCTTGAAGACTTCTCATGTGGACTACCGGCTAAAAAGCAAGTCTGAGTCTGTCTGTCCTGATACACTTGCTTAAATCTAGGTATATTTGAATTGAAGTTATTTCCCAGAAATATTATCAAATCAAAAAGCAGATTGAATGCCCTTTGAAAACATAAGATATAAGACTTGTGCTTTATGTGGAAGATAGAGCTTTTTTAGATTAATCATTCATATTTTATAATGTGAACTGTTTCATTGCAGTTTGGAAAATGAGTTATATTGGAAGTATTGTGGCTTCTGGGTAGTAATAAATATGAATGTTTTATATGGCCTTTTCTATTGTTTCAGAATATCGCAATCTCAAATTTTTTTCACTATTACAAACTTTTATTAAATAAGCTTTATCTAGCATACTTTGGAAAATAAATGTTAATTAGATATGAGGCAAGATAAAATTAATGTAAAGAATTTGAAGGTGGCAATGTATTTTGTTACCTTTTTAACAGACATGCATTGAGTGCTCACTATGTCAGGTACTATCGTGGGCACTGCAGAGGAGATGTGGCTGACACATGCTCCACATCGTCAAAAGGCCATCAGGATGACATTTCTCTTATATGCAGCCATAGTGTAGCCAGCTTGATTTTCATATGCCACATAAAAATTGATATCATTGCTTTACAGTGGCAGCTATGAAGCAAACATTTTTCTCTGAAAATAATTTTTTGCATGCAAAATGAAGGTAAAATTGGTGGAAAAATATAGTTAGAGTTTTCCAATTCAGTGATTTCAAATTTCATATTAAATGTTCCAGTTTGAGCTGGGTTAAATTGGTGGGCTTGGTAATAAACATCCCTTAGGAAAACATGGAAATCTCTTATGAAAAAAAAAAATTCTTAGAAGAGATTACATAAACAACAGAATTGTTGCTTCATAAATTAAGTTTTTCCTATCCACTGACCCATTTTCAATATATTTTCCAATAAAACTATTACTAATGAGCTCTTTTAAAGTGATATGTGAGGCTTGGGGCAAGGAGTATTTTCTTTTTCTATAGTTTAATTGACAGGCATTATCTTTCCAAAATAGTTTTGAGCTTCAAAATGTGCTCTAAATTGGACTTAAAATTCCAAATGAAAGCTTATTGCAATGAAATGCTCAATGACCTAAATTATAGTTGGTCTTAGATCTCTATAAAGATGAATCTACAGACAATATATATCATGGGCGATAAACAGTAATGACAGGGGAAAGTGATTATAAATTGAAAACCTCGGGCCCTATTCAGACTCTATGGATAACTGTAGCATTGGAAAAGTGTTTAGACACTTTTATAACCTTACTTTCTTCACTATGAAATAGGGTTTGGATTAGAATGGAATCATCTTTTTCATTACGAAAACTTAATGAATCTTTAAAGTTAAGCCAAAAATTCCCATCAATATTAATGATCACAAATATGTTAACATTAAAATATATTTTAAAATTAGGTTACATCCATAAAATATGTCATATTCATCACGAATACTGAAGCTAAACCCTCCTTGACACACGCTATCTGATGTAGGCCCAAAACAGTTTACCATAATAGTTCTCCTAAAGTGACAAATGCTTTTAATATTGGGAGTACCTCACAACTTTGTCTTAGCTTTTTTTTTTTTTTACTCTATATTTCCTTCTAAGAGAACCCATTTATGTCCATTGCTTTCTTTACCACCTAATGTCCTTGATTCACAAACTTCATCTCTAGTCTGACCATCAACATCCTGACTAATGTGTGCAACTATCTACTTTCCACCTTTATTTGTATAACTCCACACACACATAAAACACCATGTTTTGACCAAACTCTTTTAGAATTGGTCTTCTCCAACCCTAATCCGCTTCCAGAGTTAACGTCCAGAGAATGGCATAGTCATCATCCAGCTATACGCTAGAGAGATATTGCTTTGAAATGTTTCCTCCCTCACTTCACATTATCCACTTTGTTAACAAGTCTCTTGTCTTTAAATGTATCTCCTTGTCATCACGTTCAATGCCTCTTTTATATTCTAAGGTGTCCGTTTCCCTCAGCTAAATAACAATATCTCCTCCTAATCGTTCGATTTTCTTCTATTTATGCTCTCCCCAAATTATCAATTTTCATACCACAGTTGGAATGCTTCTCAAAATGTTTAAACCTAGTTATGTTCCACCCCTGTTTAAAACCATGCTATGCCTTTTAATTATCGTTTGAATAAAGAAATCCCTTAAATGATCAGCTAAGCCTTTCATGATCTCAACACTGCCTAGAGCCCTAGAGCCTCATTTCAAACTCTATACTCCTCTTTTTCTGAGTTCCAGACTTATTTGTCTTATTTCAGTTCTTTGAATAACCTGTACTTCTTCCCTCATAGGAATTTTCACATACTGTTTCTTCTGCATTCTTCCCTTCTTCTAATCCCCTTTCTCAGGAAGACATTCTCTGATCCCCTAGGTCAAGTCCCCCTTCATATGGCCACAGAGCATCATATTTCTTTGAGAGAATTTATCTCAGTCATATGCCTATTATTTGGGGGGCATTATTATATACTCACTCAACCATACTTATTGAGCACCTATTATGCACTAGACACACCGTAACATAAACATAATTGAACAAAACAGACAAATTCTATGCCCTTATAGTTCTATGCCCATAAACCTAATAGAAAAGACAGAAAATAGAGAAATACACCACAGAAATGTATATAAATTTTAAATTATAATAATTGCTTTGAAGACAATAGAGTTCAGTAAAAGGGAAGAAGGGTCTTGTGGGAAGGCTTACTTTAGAAAATCAGGAAAGATCTCTATGAAAAAGTAACTTTAATACTGAGAACTAAAAATATGAGGGATGAGAATGAGGGACCATATTAAAGAAAAAAAGCATTTCTGGCAGAAGTAAGAGATTTGAGATCTCAAAGAAAGAATTTAGTATATAAAGATACTAAAGGAGACCTTTGTGTCTAGTCAGAACTCTGAGAGGTAGGGAACATGTCTGTTTTGCTCTCTCCTGAAACTAGTGCCAAAATCTTTGACTGGCATATAGTTACTGAAAGAAAATAGATATACAGATATAAATCACTTTCCAAAATGACTTGGTCCTAAAACAAAAATTCATAATTCAAGTTTCAAATAAAGTTGCTGTGTAATAATTATTTTGTAATTATTAAGAGAAAGATTATTTATCAACTTGTTGGTTAAACTGTTATGTATAAGCTTGTACTAAAGAATAAATCTACTTAATTTTTTTTTTACGATACCGATGTTTTTATCTATTCATATCATTTGTTTATGCAATTTGAATGGAAAACTTCCCAGGTAAGAGGCTTTAAATAAAACATAAAAAGAGAAAACAATGTTGGATTAGCATTGTCTACCGATAAAAGCTGTAAATAATAGCAATACAATGCTAATACACATAATCTCTTTTATAGTCCAATATTTCTCAGTGGTAAATTATAAGCCTTCCTCTTAACAAAATCAGTTTAAAATAAAATTTGTGTTTGTCATAAAGATCTTTAAAACAAGCAAATTTCCAAAATCAGATGACTACAAACAAGCAAAACCCATGTTTTATTGTATTTGAAATATTTCTATAATATGATTCACTGTTCTATATGGAAATTCAATTAAACTGATAGTTTTCAAGCTATTTATATCTAAGCTAAATCATTGTGAAAACAACTCACCTTCATCCTGAAGAAATATATATATAAGATAACTGATTTAATTCACTGTAAAACTGGTATAACTTTATAAAGCATGACAAATTAATACATTTGATCAAGTATATTATTAGAACTGGATTATACTATACAGTACATGTGTTATAATAATATAAATAATACATAAGACTAAGTCTCTATGCTGAAAATAAAGTGGGAGATTGTCTAGATAACGTAAACATTCATTTCTGCATTATTTATATAGTTAGTTCAAAGTAGGGTTCAGGCAGTATGAGACTTTATACACAAATTATTGTCTGAATCGCTCAGCTGGTTTGACTCAGAAGATGGAGTTTTACCTAGCAAATTGCTCATGTATACCATGATCATGTCTAATCAATTTCCTTTCCAAAATTGTGTCTCCTTGTTGCAAATACCTATCTCTATACAAAGTGCCAAGTATTGCTCTCAGCTACACCTACTTACAGTTTACTACCACTCTATATCATGGATTTAAACATTCTATTTTATATCTGTGAAATTAAACCTGTTTCCTCCTAAAACCTTATTTCTGGGCTAATGTCCTCCAGAAATATATCTGAACTCCATGATCTGAAAACTAAAACTAATCTCTCTCTCTCTCTCTCTCTCTCTCTCTCTCTCTCTCTCTCTCTGTCTTTCTTTCTCTCTCGTGCATAGGCTATAAATAGAAAATACTTTTAATGCAATAATTCTTATGGTATTTTCTGCCTTTTTCTTTATAAAAATTGTCCTAAAATATATCCAATATTTAACTCATCTTTAAAAAAAAAAAAAAAAAGATGATGGCTTTAATTACATTTGTCAGAAATATTTTTAAACTGTCATTTAATTGGTTCTGTAAAGATGCTAGAATAAACCAATCAAACTACAAGTCAATTGATAGAAAAAAACTTCATTAAGGATGTGCTTGCCAAAGAAACATGGTAGATCCACCGTGGTCACAGCCCTTAGCTACCAGAGGTCCACGACATTGTTGATTTTTGCCCATGACAATTTTTTCCAAAATAAAATGCATAGTGTGGCTCCAAGTTTCTAAAGGCCTGTAGTGACTTTCTTGTTGAAGGAGGCTTAAACATAATTCATATGGTACACAAATTATTAATAGCTCTAATTCATGCTTGTCAATTTATACAGAAGCTATTTCATTGACAACTCAGCAGGATATTTTGCTGAAATTGTTTTCTTATAAAGAGCAATTACAAAGCCTTTGAAATTATGATAATTTTAAAAATGTAGGATCAAGTATTATTGCCATCTACAACCCTATAAGTGTTGTGTTTCATTTGTGTGTTTTTAATCCGTCAGATTTTGTCTTGCTGCTATTGTTGAGATCTTTACTATGATGTGTTCTACTCTGTAGTTCAAATAACTAGTCAGGGAGTTATAAAATTAGAATAACTCTGGTTTGCAAAGATTTTATAAGTCATTCTAGTTTTTTCTCTGTGCAAAGTGCTGTCATGAGGAACCAAGTGCTCTGTAAACTGTAAAGTGCCAGGTGAATATGAGGTACTGCTACTACTCGAGTCAATCAAAATTGTCAAGTTTTATAGATGTACCTTTAATTCTAACATTTTAACTTTCCCATTAACATCATGTTTACCAAAGTGAGGTTTCTACCCAACTATCCAAATAATTATGTCAATTGTCCATGAAGAGAGATACTGAATCATGTGCAGAAGGTTTATGGAAATTAAGGCAACTTCAAAGCTAAAATGTGAGCTAGAAGACACACTGGATATTGTCTTTCTGTCATTTTTATTTGTTTTTCATGGGAAATTGTATATGTGGAGCTATAGTAAATGTTATTATAAGTAAATGTATACATTCTTTTAGTTTATGGGAGAATTAGCATAGACCATGCCCAAGATAAGCATATTCTTGTTAAATGGAAACAGTATATGTATAAAATTTGCAAGCCAGAGAGAACAGGCGAGAAGAGTGTAAAGGGACAAATTCATTTGAAAAATATTTTGCAAGTCGAATCTCATAATTGCCAAGATTGAGAAGTACCCTAGTCAGAAATAAATGAAGAGATTATTGCATTTCAGTTAAAAAACAACAGAAATTGCTAACATTTAATCGGGCCTTGATATTTTATTATCTCCGAAAGAAACCACTTCAGTGGTCATATGCAGGTGTAAAGGACACCAGAGACTTCCCCCCCTTGTTCTAAAGGCATTTATCTCTAAAATTGCTCAATTCAGAAAAGCCTAAGGGTTCCAGTTGGCCGTTATTATATGAGTGCCGTTTTTACTCTCCACAACTAGAAGGTATTTTTCTTTATTGCCTAGATATTATATCTTTTACGTATAAGTAACTTTACAATAAAGTTAACCAAAGCATACTCTGTCTAGTCCAGAATTATTCTTCACTCTACCAAAAATATTGCTTCAACTTTAGGATTATAATGATTCAAGGAATTACTAACTCATGACTATACAGCAATAAATACTTTCCCTTTCTGAGAGGAAGAAATAACACATGCAAAAGTTGGTTTTAGGCATATACAACTTTATTCCCCTCAGTAAAGATAAAATGCAAATAAAGCAGATTATTTTTCTAAGTATTTTGAAATATTTTAAATAATTCATTTAAAATATGGCTATTTCGTGATGAAATACCACACCTGTATTAATCAGTGTTTCCAAATTATCTGCACATGTGAGATGTAACTTGAAGGAACACTCCAATGCCTTATATTCTAACTCAGATAATCTCATCCAAAATGAAAGCTTATTCCCATTTACTTGGCAATCCAGTTTAGTTGCATTAAAGAAGAATATATTGTAACAATATTGCTCAGGTCTGGAAAACTACTAGATATGAATTATCAGACATTTGAATCTGGCTAGTGCTAAAGATCCTAACACAGAACACAATAAAATTGAAATCAACTGCAACAATTAACAAAAAGAGAATTCAATATGTAGCCCAACAAGAAGTCCTTGTGAGTCTTCCGCCACCATCACAGAGGCTGTTTATATCATCACACTAGAAACCTCATTACACCAGCTAGAGCCTTTACTTTGAATTTCCCTTTTTGTAGAGCTTTTCTGTTCAGTGACAGTGGGTTTTTTCCCAAGACATTTTTTCTTTGTTTTTCCCTTTAAGTTTGCATCTGTAGGCAGCTTACCAGTCAATTCAGTGAAAAATGAGAAAAAGCAGTTGTTTCATCAAACTGACTAGTTGATTGTTAAAACAGTTGACCCTGTGACCTCTCTACATGTAGACACTGATGTTTTGTGTGAACCCTAGACATGGCCTCTGTTATTTAAAATAAAGCAATTGGACTTGCTCTTGGGTCTGACTCAAAATAACACTGCCAAGGTGGAAAGAGAAAAAAAAAGTATATAAACTCGTACACAAGAATGGCTTGTGCCATGTATAATACAATCAGATTTTTAAATGACCTGAGTAGATTGGAAGTATGGTAGGAAATAAAAAGAATGAAATGAAATAAGAAAAAAAAATACATAGGTCAATCCACTTGGGGTATGTGTAAGAAGTAGAATTAGCACAAATTCCAACCAAAATGATGAAATGCTGGAGCTAAGGTGGGTGAAGAATAGGGACTCACTGGAATTCAGAGTGGGGTAGCGTGGGTCACACAGAGTGCTGGCCCTATTGACTCGCAGTGGAGAGGGCCATGGAGGATCCTGAGATCTTAGTAGTGACAGAGAGAGTCTTTGACGAGAATGGTGAAGAAGGATCAGATAATCTAGGTTGCTTATTAGAGAACAGAAAAGGCCCCTTAAATGTTTAAGGCTTTATATTTTGTAATGTGTTTGCCATCGTTATTTTACTTGAACCTCGTGTCTGCTCTTTAGGTAGGACGGATGTAATCGTTTATTCCCTTTTGGTAAATGGGTCATGTGTACTTCAGAGAGGTTACGTGGCTTTCCCAAGGCTGTATGGGGTAGGTGGGTAGGGTGTAGTGGCACAGAGACTGTTAAGACTGAGAAGACATCCTCTCACTCCCATGTCCAGGTGTTCCCTCCACCATCTGTGTGTCCCCTGAGCTTCAGCAACTCAGCCAGGGAAATGGGGTCATCTGAGGGGGCGGTCCCCTAGAAGCAGAAACTGGGACAGGATTCAAGAGTCAAAGTTCAAAAATAAACAAAACGAAAACAGACTTCTAAGATACAGTGAACAAACTGGTGATTACCAGATGGGAGGCGGCTGGAAGGTGTGGGTTAAAAAGGTGAAAGAATTAAGAACCAATTGGTGGTTACAAAATAGTCACAGGGACATGAAGTACAGCATAGGGAATATAGTCAATAATATTGTAATAACTGTATATAGTGCCAGATGGGTGCTTGAGCAATTGGGGGGATCACTTCATAAATTAGTGAAGTGTTTAACCATTATGCTGTATACCTGAAACTAATAAAAAATAATACTGAATGTCAATTCTAATTGAAAAAAATAATAATTTATAACAAAAAGAGTACAAGGTTCACTGGACTGGGGAAGTACTCTTCAGGAGGAACCTGTAAACAGGGCCGGGAAGAAGAACGCGCTGAGCAAGGGTGTGGGCTGAGGCAAGACTAGTCTCGTTCTGATCCATGGAAGCGTAAATCAAACCTCCACAGCATCATCCCCTCTTTCCCAAGCCTTGAGGCTCTGGGGACGGCCCTTTGTAACCCCCCTTGCTGTCAGTCAGAATTACCCGGAAGGCTTATTAAAACACAGATTGGGGGATCCATTCCCAATTTTCTTATTCTGCAGTAGGTGTGAGGTTGGGCCCAAAGATTTGTATTACTACAAGTTCCCAGGTGATGAAGATGATGCTGATTCTCAGATCACCCTTTGAGATCATCCGCTCCACAAAATTGAGAGCAGGTGAAGCTACTGAAACAGAGTGGTCAGATGACACAGCAGTTCCGTGTCCCAGGCAGTGGGCCAGGAGAGATGGAACAGCTGTGATCCCAAGCTGTGGCCATAGGAATGAAAGGAAGGTCTACCTAGTGACAGACCCCATGCTGGCTGCAACAGGTAGTATAATATGGGGGTTAAGAGCCTGTGTTTTGAATGAGGTGGGTTCTCTACTACCTGCGTAGTCTTTGTACACAGCTT
>CM053508.1:60707473-60888750 GCA_028627145.1 Eidolon dupreanum
CACACACACACACACACACACACACACACACGGACTATCACTCTCTCACACCTCACACAAGGAGAGTAGACATTAAGATGTTCTGTGCTCTTAAACCACTCAAATCAGGAATATCTACGTTGTGAAAAAGCTCTGAGATTGTGTGGTATCACTGCCAATAACCATCGTCATCACATCTTGTCAAAGCAAAAGACATTTGTTTCTGGAAGAAAAGCCTGGAATATGTAACTGAGATAGGCAAGGACTTTTTAATGGAAATATAAGCCTTTAAATAAATAATTATCTTTTCTGAGCACATTAATAAAAACATATGTATAAAAAATCATAGTGAAAAAATTTATACTCAATGAAATTGTGACACTCACTCATCTGAAAAGCTTTGCTCATTCAAACCAGAGAGATTAATCATGGAAAGGAGATAAAAAAATTCCCTGAAAGAGAAGGGAAATAATTTAGCAGTAAATCATAGAGCAGGGCTAACATGAATCACAGAAAAAGGTACCAGCTTTTATGATTTAGGTGACATATAAAAAATAGCCCTTCGTGGATTGACAGTTATAAGTATAAATGATAAAATTATTCAGCAGTGGTATGTTCTCTTCTTGCCATTTGTCATTTTGCATCTGATTACTTCTAAGAATTTAATTAAAGGAGCAACAGAATCGTATAGACCTTTTGTGACTCTAACAATCAGATACCTTTTTAAGCCTTTTTAAAGAAAAATATATGACTACTCATTTTTTTTTGTCTTTACTAAATGCTCCATGCATCTTCATTCACGTTATTTTTCTTCTTTATATCATTTTAGGATTGCAGGAAAAACTTATTAAGAAAACATTAAAAGTAAAATCCAAAGGCATCCATTGTTGCTATTAGCAGAGAAATTATTTTAATTTAAACATACTCTGAGAGACAATGAATAAAAATAGCTGTTTAACTGATGTCTCCAGATTTTATTTTTGAACTAAAAATCAAAGATAACTGTGTTTTTTCTCTCTGGCTTCCTGACTCAAAGAGATGAATATGAGCACTGGGCGGGAAGGGGGGACGGGGGGATGTGTGCAGGTGTGTGCATGTGCCATGAGCGCACGTGCCTGCCTACACACATGACCATACATTTCACATCAGCATTATAGACATCTTTTCTGAAACAAGACTACAAATCAAAAGCTAGTGTTTAATATGGAGGGTGAATGAAATCTTTTAAAAATGTGAGTAAAAATGCAGCTTTAGCAAATAGGGTCTCTTTACGTGAATTGTGCTTTAATGTGCCTAAATTGGGGGGTGCTTTTTCTCCCCCTTATACCGTGTAGTGTAATGGTGTGGCAAGTGGGTTTATACAAGCAAATACTACAATAAGGTATTCACTGCCGGAATTCTTATAAGGAAAATAAAAGTTTCAAGAACTATTGTAACCATTATACAATGTGACCAACCAATAGACCTTAAAAATACACCTGTGTGTGCATTTTATCTACATTTAAGAATTGTTAATACTACAAACTCAATTCACAGTCACTTTAAAGTTTTGCTTCAAACAACTTCAGTGTTTTAACTGACTAAATTAAGCCTTTTCTGTGCTTCCCCCCATCTCCCAGAGCAGAAATTAAATCAGTTTTAATTTATTTTATTTGCTAACACTGTGGATATAATTATTGCTGGTGAGCCTTTTTAATTGTTTTCAACTAGGTGCTTGTCTTTAAGTTGTAATACACTTCTAATTCCACATTGTTGATATTCCCTTGTTAATTCTGACAAAGCATCATAAATCCAGGTATTTAGGTTTATTGAATTTTGAAATGAGGTGATTAGTTGGTGCATGGATGAATGAATTGATGCAAAACAAAATGAATTTTATGATTTACTATGGTTTACAAGTTCCCCTGGAACCATTATGTGTAAATTGTAAAATGTATTAAGAGGTAAGATATCACATTTATAATCGACTTGGCAAATTTTGCTCAAGTAAAGATATTCAAGCATTCTGCAAAAGAGTCACTGTTGAATAAGTGACATACACAATTAATTTTCACTGTGTTGTTTTACACTCTATCATTTGTAAATCTAAAGGGCTAATGTATAAGATGTCAGAGGCTTTGTAAGCAGTAAAGAAAGCCATGCTGTGTCATGTTTTAAGGTTTTAAGTTATGGTCTAATGTCCAAGGTTATTACCAGATCAAAGTTCTAATAAGATGCATGTAACAGAGCATTTTACTTTAAAACAAAAGATTCATCACATATTCCCTCAATGATGGAGGCCATAGGCCTATAGAATCTACATTATCGCTCTATGGCGTATAATCTATGCATTTAGTTTGGTATAACAATAATTGTGAAAATGTGTGCCTTTGTTCACTGACACAGTTAATTTGGATGAGAAATATTAATATTACACTCTTACAATAATGCTGAAGATTCTAGGCAGGTCAGCATCTGTTGCTAGAAGGACTAGGCAAGAGCATAAAACATGGTGTGAGGGGCATCGGGGCATCTTCACTGCTACTGAAATTTTGTCCTTAGTAATTCATCTCTCTTTTTTGCTTAATAGTATTATCAAACCCCCAAAGTGTAAGATATGCTCCCAAAACCTCTCTGAGATCAACTGTGCCGAGAGATGCTACTGCCTTAGCCATAGAAATGGAGAATGGTAGGACGTGGCAATTACTTGAAACTCTGCAAAGGAGAGCTTCTGTGTAGTTAAGGAGTCTGAGGGCCAAGGATGAGGAGGACAGGGAGAGTAGCTGAGGCATATGCCTTCCTTGTTCCAAGCACCAGTCATGCAGTTTTACTACACAACTTACAGCAGATCAAATGCACCAAATCTTTCTGTCCCAAACATACTACCAGTTCATATGGTTTGTGTCAATGCAGTATTCATCCTTTATAACTATGTTAACTGAATGTGATCTGTAAAGGAACACACTGTAATTATCAGTGAACTTGTCATTTAGTTATCAGTTAACTTGTCATTCTAAATATCCCATGCACATTTATAAGATTGTATCTATTGGGTTAAAAATCAAAATATTCATTTCTCTATAACTTGCCTTACGGACTTCAGAAGCCTTCAGAGGTGACCTGTCAGGTTCGTTTCTAGTTAGATCCATCATCCATAATTTTTATTTCTCATATGTGTTAATTACCACTGACAGTCCATTCCTGAGACACCTGGTGGAGGTGGCCCAGAGTGCCTGATGTACCCTCATCATACATGACTGAAACATGTAGCCATCCAGGAAGAACACAGTTAATTGGTCTCCTAACTTTGACTTTGAATAAGAAGCAGAGAGCTGAATTATTTTTGTTCTCGGGGAAAGAAGAGGAATCTTCAGGAGTCCTCATTTTTAAGCTCTAGAAGCTGAGTTTGGAAATTTGGATAGAGTTCTGCAGTGGGAGTCAGGGTAGAATCACTCGGCACTCCCTCTGAGAGCTCATCACGGTGCCAAGTTCAGCCACTGCACACCCCCTCTGGAAATCAGACCTTAGGCAGAGGGACTTAGATTTGCTTTCCCCCGCAAGGAGCAGAAAATGAGAATCATTCTGCATTGTAATAGGCATTAGTGGAGATTTGATTGGCTGGCTAGGCCTCCTTGGGTAAACCTATACTGGATAATGCTGTTTTATTCATTTGTAATCTGTTTTTAGAAAATGATGATGTTCTGGAGTGATCAGAGTATAGTAAGTAAGAATGAAAGTCTTGTCTGATTACCTGAGCATCTTGGGTAAATTACTTCTCTAAGCTTTCACTTCTTTATCTACGAATGGGACAATAATAGTATGTTTCACAAGATTGTTTAGACTATTACATGAAATTATTCCATTGTATCAAGTCCCTAGAACAGTGCCGAAAACATGGTGAAATTTCAGTAGAGAGTATATATTATTATTAGGAGAAATAAAAAAAGAATTACAATAAGTTAGTTTATGACTCATGCACACAAGCAGCCTTCATCAGAACCAATAAATGTGGTTGCAGGTTTGCTATAGACTCAGGCTATTCCTATAAAATATCAAATTCATTTATCAATTAAGTTCTTAAGAACTTTATTCAACTTCAGTACATAATTATGTATAGCAACACAAACATTTGCTGCGCACCTATTCCTGTGCTAAGTCTAAGGATACAGAGGTAAATAAGACATAATCCTTACTTTGAAGGAGTTAACAGTCTTACTGGGGACATCCAAAGTAAATCATAATAAAGATGCACTGTTAGAGTAGAGGTAAAGCTTAGAGTATGATAGGGGCACACATGTGACCCAGCTGGAGAGTGGAAATGATCTTAGGTTTCTTGGAATGAAACAGACACATCTTTGCTCTGACACTAACCAAATTGTTTATCTTGACCTTTTCTCTTACCCAGTTCTTTTATCTATTTAGAGATGATAAAATGTTTATCACTGGATTTTGTGTGATTTCAGACTCTGCTGTCTTTCCAGAAAGAATATTATTCCCACCTTTGGTATTAATTGCACTGCCTCTCTGTCACTTTAACTTCAGTATTCACTCTCTCAAACTCTTCCACCTAACTCATCCTTAAGATGTTGATAGGCTAATTTTATTTTTATCCTGTAAAAATTATTACTGCAAGCACTTTGCTCACTTCAGAAAGCATGGAAAATATAAAAATGTTAAAATGGTTGTTTCTTACTTCAGTCATTATAATTAGCTATTTTCAACACTCTAAGAAATGCTATCTAATCAATAATTTTGCTAGTAAATTATTCAGTTGATTATGCAATAATCAGAACAATCTGATCCCAGAATGTCTGGGGAAAAATATATAGCTAAAAATGACTTCTCTGCCCCTCACACCTTAACATTGTTTTATAATACAGAATTTACTTGAAGATAATTAAGCAACTAGATTCAGTTCTTGGTTAATAGACCCAAGGTAGGGAGCAGTGATATGAACAATTAAAAACCACGGACAACCCCCAAATCAATTAAATGTAATATTCAAATGTATTTTTACTAATTATTGTACATTTAAACTTAGTATTTCTAAACTTAGGGGATTTCACAGAAGAATAAGCAAAATAATAAAATCCCCGTATTTTAGATGATCTTTTTCTTTCTTTCCACTGATATTTCCTCTCCCACTCCCTACTGTATGTGGGGAGGGATGATCTCACTTTCTGTCCTAATGCTGAAGACAACACTTCCCTATGGCCCTTGATGTGTCACAGCTTATCTTGGGCAGGAAGACCATTATTTTGGTTTGAAAGACTTTTGGCTTCTGAGCCAAAATAGACAATAATCTTTTTATGCTAACAAAGTACTTAATTAAGCAGAGTAGGTAACTTTGTAGATTTAAAATATATATTTTTAAAACTGCTAATCTACCACGAGATAGGGACTTGGCCACAGTCGGTTGCTAGCTTTCTCCAGAGAATGGACGGTTTATGCCAGGGAACAGTAATATGGATTGTATTCTTTTTATAGGCTAAGCACTTTCTAGGAGAAATACATTTTTTTTTAATATAGAGGTTTAAAACAGCACTTCAATATGAGTCTGAATATATTTTTACTATTCTGCAAATTTTATTTAGAATAATAATTGAAAGCAAAGCCGTGCGTAAATGAACTCCCTAAAGCTGGACATGTGTTTGCATTTTCAAAGACTATTATTCTGGCATTTCATGACATTACAACGTGGTGAATTATAAGACTAGTGGAATTACATTACAGGTATCAGTGCACATTAAGAACTGGTAGAACGAGACATTTTAGCTGATAGAGTCATAATTTTATAGCATGTGTAATAGAAATTGTGTAATGATAAAGCATGTCACTATTAGAGTTATAGTACACAGCAGAGAGGAGACAACACTTCTTTCCACCGCTGCCTTGCCATCCCCTCTCTTCCCTTCTCCCTCATTGATACTTCCTTTATTACCTAACATTTATTCACCATTGTATTGAACAAAGGGGAAGTTGTCTTCCAAAGGCCATAGGAACATGCTGCACACATGAAGAATGTGTCAGGAATGCCCTCCAATCTCATCAATAGACATATATTATCGTGTCATATTGCAACTTCTCTAATCACACCACAGATGTATATACATATGATTTCATATCACGATAGCTCACATGGAGTACACTTATTTGTCTCTTTTTGTATGTCCCCAAGGAAAATTTGGTTAGGTAGACTTTTTCAGTAAAGGGGCCAAATTTGATTTATTTTTATATTCTCAATGCCTAGCACAGGGATTGGCTCCTTATATTATACACACTCAATAAATGGTTTAGCAAACTCAGTTACCATAAGTTTCATTTTCTGGATGAAGGGACTGAGGCTCAAGAACTTAAGTGTCAGAGACTGAACTCAGAACTTGGAGTCCAGCACTCAGGGCCCTTTGCATTTTAGCACTCTGGCTCCATCAAGGCACCTAGGTTAGGGTATCAGGCAAAATGTAGAGTGCTCGGGAAGCCAGGGAACAAAGGGACAGTACTTGAAACAAAGGAAGAACAAGGGCAGCTCCAAAAGCCAGGTTTCATCCTTTTTTCCCCTTCTGTCAAGAATTTTCTAAAATCAACAAAATTCTCTTAACTCTCATCTCTGCCTCTCTTCCCTCACTTTAGGAGGCTTTAGTTATAATTATCTGTCTCGTATTACTGAACATTTCAAAACCATAACCATGACCTCAAGAATCTTCAAATACAACTAACAGTCCTGGTCTTTTGTTCTGAAGGGACTGAGCTGCAAGCCCCCTTGCTGCCATGGAGACAAGGATGGTCTGTGGAGGAGGATGGAGTCCTCCTATCATCTCCATTGACTTAGGTTAAGTTGAGGGTCTGTTCCTTCAAAGCTATCAGATGCAGGGAGTGCTTCACTCCAATGGCTTCCTTTCTATTTCCTTGTTTCATAATTTCTTATTACAGTGCAAATCTCATCTCATTTGTAGTATTAACCACAATTAATTGATATGTGCAGAATAATCAAATTTTCCAGCAGATTACAATCCCTTTAATCTTAATTTCTAAGAGTAAAGAGGAAGAAACTGACATATATTAAATACCTACTTTCAAGACACTGTTTAGGTGTATTTTCTGATCCTAATCTTAAAAAAAAAATCATCTCTCAAGATAGATACATCTTCCTTTATGACTAAGGACACCAATACATAAGGAGCTCAATGCCAAAAATTAGCAAAAGACTGATGAAATCTGACTCCAGGGATCTCTGATGTTCTCCATGTCTATTACCCAGGTCTTAAAGATATTTCTGGTTATCCATTTTGATGCCAAGGAACTTTTCTCTACATGCATTTCCTATAAGCCATGCATTTAGAAGCTTTATTTTAGAAAAATAATTCTGGCATGCTCCAAATACAGAACCATACTCCATAATAGTGGCCATTCCATGATCTTAATACAATATAGTTTTGGTTTCAGGATCACACACTAAAAGGCATTGTAGAACAGAGAGAAAATATAACACAGTAATGGAAACTAGCAGATCAAGATTATGATCTCAAACCTGTCAAAGACTAGCAATAAGATCTTAGCAAATCACCTAACTTCTTTGGACCTCAATTTCCATTCCAGTATAATCAAGATGTTCTTGAAGGTGCTTTCCAGTTCTAGAAGTTATCTATACATTTTAATGATCTGTCATAAAAAAATGTTTTTCAGTTCTTTCAATGTGCAATTGTACCTTCCTCTAAAATAAAATGGTCAGGAATATGTCTATTGTCTTGTGTTCCCTCTGATGTAATTTACTGATACTAACATGATTAAAGATTAAATGAAAATTACTTTTTAACTTCTTTTTAGAAACAGTGCTTAGGTGAAAGTATTTTGCTGCAGATTAAGTGATAGAAAAATAAATTTGCCTTTAAGTAGAAGAACAAAGACAACACTCTTGAGATGAAGCTTAATGTGTCAATTTATGGTCATGTTAAGGTCAGAATTAGTGTGTCCGCCTCAGTCTCCATCAAGATTCAGGCCTGTAGGCAACAGTAATAAGAAAACACTATAGCTGTATTATTAATGCATCATTATACAGCTTATGGAAAATAATTATCTGAGGACTTTTTCACAGTTGAGATTGTTACAAAATATAATTTCCTTTAAATTGAGAAGGGAATTTAGGCCGAGCATTGAGTATATTTATGTATGCAGTTTCATTTCAAGGCTTTGAATTAGAGATATACCTGCTGTCATCTCACACAGATACTCTTTTGTTTCCCTTTATAATAAAGCAAATCTTTACAGAAACTATTTGAAGTCTAATAATTGCAGAAGGAAAATTGAATATGCCCTATAAGACAATTAGTACCTACTAGTTTCACCTCCACGATTAATGAATGCCTGCTTAACTAATATGCACTTAAGTTGAGAGGAAGATTAATAATCAAGTTTTTGAAGATGACTTTCTTTTAACAAAAAAAAAATTATTGACAAATGAGTACAGTATCTTAATGAGATATCTATTTATTGTTTTGATCTATCTGTAGGCTTCTCCACCAATAATAATAATGACAACAACAATAATAATTAAAGTGCTCCTGAAAAGTTTAAACGTGTGACTGTTCCATCATTCACATTCAGTGAATCAGTGAGGATTTCCAGTAAAGTAGGCATTGACCGCCTAGAACAATGTTGCTAGATTGTACAGATTGCATGTGGAAAATAAAATGCTCTTGCAAATTACCTCCTTGAAGTGAATGTCAGCAATTTTAAGTTTCATTTTTATTTTATTTCAGTCATTTTTTTCTCCAAAAAGCATTCCTAATAGAAGTTAGAAACAAAATGATGTGTAATTTCTTATGTCTCAAGAATACATTTATTTCTTCATTTTAATCAAATTTAAAAGAATCAATTGCTTCTAAATGTAGTTGTAAATATTACTGATACAAAAAAAAAAAAAGAATCAGTCTGATAAAATTCATGGAATACGAGGGGAGAAGAACATGTATTTTGGTTTGTGATCACATTAGGCATTGACTTTAGTTTTGACATTTTTTCTTAGTTAATACAATCCACTCCGTTTTGCGTCTCATCGCTACTTTTGTGTGTTTTCCGACTAAAACTGAGTGCTTGAGGAGAAGCCTAGAAATCTTAATGAAATATTTAATCTCATCAAAGAATATCATTTCCTCCCACCTCCATTCCTGGTGACCTATTTATACGACTTTACTATAAAAGAGATGAACTATTTTTGGTCACAAGAAATACATTTTAGAAAGTAAAGTTCTTTAATAGCAGCAGTCACTATCATTTTATCAGCTTGTTGCCTTGCAGGGCCACACAAGAATCAAAAAGAAAGGCATTTCTGTTTCTCCCTAGTGAAATGGAGTAGAGTGACATTTTTGATATGAACTAGAAAAGGAGAACATAGAGCAAATTGATCAATTTAGACAACATTGGATTTTGAACTGTTTTTCTTTTTCAGTAGGGAGTAATGCCGTGT
Source organism: Eidolon dupreanum (assembly GCA_028627145.1). Lineage (NCBI taxonomy): Eukaryota > Metazoa > Chordata > Mammalia > Chiroptera > Pteropodidae > Eidolon > Eidolon dupreanum. The sequence goes on from CM053508.1 coordinate 60,716,895, forward strand.
CACATTTCCATTTTTCATAGTTTACTCATTTCATTAGAAAACATGTCATCTTTTGTTTTTAATTCCACCTTTGCTACTGAGGTGAAAGCGGCGTCATTCTATTTAATTGGCTACCTGCAGTTCATTAGCGGGAGCGGCATCCTTACGTCTCACTGAAGCATTTCTAGGAGCTAATCTTCCAGGCACTTAGCATTCCCCTTGACCTTGTTAAAGGTAAAAAAGGTCAGACTTGGGTTCAACAGAGGCACTCTCTCGCCAAAGAGACTGGCATGACAAAGTAATCGGTTTGTGTCACTTTTCATTAATCACACCACTTTCCTTTTCATGAACTACCAGCAGATAATTGTTACTAAATGCGATTCGCAACACTCCATGCAGTGGTTGAAGAACCAGAAATAGGCAAACAGATAAAAACATTGTTTAGCTTGCAGGCAGCAAGTGTTTGCTATTCAGAGGTACATCATGCATAAACATTGATTTAGCCATGAGCTGACATGTATAAAGCTTTTGCTGTTTCCAGAAAGCCCTGTGGCCAGGCTAAGTAATAGCCAAGGGCAAGCACTTTTACCTGTAAGGCAAGGTTGTATTCTATTTAAATTGCCTGATCTGAAATAAATCAGTTTCCCTAATGTTAGGTTCCTACAAGATTGCCATAGGTGAGAATTAAGTGCACTAAATAAAATGTTTGCCTTTATGGCAAAAGACTTCAAGAGGGCAGTTTGTTGATTTTGAATAAATATTTCATTAAATCTAAAGCTCCTGCACATAATGTAGACACTAGGGGCTTATTTAAATAAGGACTTCCAAAGTTTTAAACCCCTCCAAAGTGTGATCGGTTGTACTTTTAAATGTGCTAGTGGGTTTGGCACATTACAGCTTATGGTTCTCCTACTGCCGGGTTTATTATGGGAAGCAGCCTAGTTCTGTGTGGTCTGCCTAGATTAGTGGTCTTGAGTATAGAACACGTGTGCAGCATACCTCAAATTTATGCTATGGAAACATTGCCAGACACATGACGGAGTAGTGCAGCATTTCTCTCCCCACACTCTGGTGTTATTAGTTCAATCCTGTCTATGAGTTATGATGGCAAATAGAATAGGCAGCTATGAAGACACATGGCAGTACCGGGGAACCAGGATAAGGTCAATGTCTTCTGTCCCCTCCTCGCTGTCATTTGTTCTGTTTTCTCTAGTCATCGAGATTGAAGATCAGTTCTAATATGCATGACTGTCTTAGTTGATATTAAGATACATAAAATAGAATAACTCAACACTAACTATGCACTAATTACAAAGAGGATTTCTAAGAGGTGAATTAAAATTGGAAAGATTTTTTTTCAAGAAAGAAAAAAGAAAAAGTAAAAGACTTATTATTCAACCCAACTTGTCAGTTTTCTTAATGGATAATATGTTTGTCAAACAAAACCATGATAGTAAAAAGGAAATAGTTACATTTTGTTAGACTAAAAAGTAATTTGAATATATACAGATTTTTTATTTACAAATAAATCAGTAATTTCTTTATATAAAACTTACTTTGCAAATAGTTTATTGATTCTGAGAAATTTTTTCACAAGGCATATTAAAGTAAAAAAAAATCCAACCAGGCAATATTAATTTATAAAAACCACTTTATACTCACTGCTAAAATGAATTACAGTATTTCTATGGCATAAACAGATGTAATAGTCTATTTTTATAAATCTTGAGTTCATACGTTCACCTTTTTCATTATAACTTTAGTGGTCATTAATCTTTACCATATTTAGTTTTAGACATTGATTACATTAGAGCACTTAGAATCTAGTAAAACTAATAATTTATATGATTATAAGTTTGAACCATCTCTAAGCAATATGAAAAAATAGCACATAAGTGCTAACTATATTCTAAGTACTCTACACATATTAACTTATTTAATCCTTGCAACAATATATGAGTTAGGTGGTGACATCATTGCTGTTAACATACAAGGAAATGAGGATAGAGAGGGCTATAGTATCTTGACTAGGATCAACTATAAGCACGGGAGCTGCACTCAAACCAAAGCACACCAGCCAGAGTCTATACACTTAGTCACTAAATGATACATCCCCAAAACTTTCACACATTCCAAGCTGACATGCCATATACCAGCCAAGTCTCCCTTTATTTAAGACGTGGTAGTCGTTCATATCATAGACTGTACAACCTATTGTTAGAAAGCCTTCTGTTCTTTGCTGAATGCTCAGGGATTTGAATAATTTACCCTCAGGCTTCCTTTCCTACACTGTAAAATATTATTTCTAATGTACATAAAATAAGATTCCATAGTTGTAACTTAAATGGATGCATACATATCTGAGAGAGGAAATAGATAAGACCTAGTAACTGGATGATAGATTTTGTCTTTAACAAGGTGTGATGTTGATGCATTAAAACTTTTCTGCCTCTTTTCACTATGCCTTCTCTCTCCCAGACTCAGAAATACTATGAGTCACTCTGTTTCCTGCTCTCTACAGTAGAGCAAAGTGCACAGGCTCCTGTGAGCTTGTTTCCTCTTTATAGCAGCTGAGTTGGCTAACTTCACATTTCCTGTGTGGAGCAGGTGGAAGCAATGTGTGTCTGCCTAGCTAAGCTAATTTTCTTTTTCCTCTTGGCATCCAGGACATATCTTCCTTCCTCTTTAATAGAAGCTCTTTGGGAAGGATTTTTTTTTTCCTTTCTTGTGTAAGTATAAAGAACAGCAGCATAATGTTTTCAAGCTCATTAAATTGTATTTCATTCTTGAAAAATGACCTGGTGCTTCAGTGGCTGCTTGGATGTGAAATGTGACAGAACACTCAGATGTGTATGAAGCCTTCTCTCAGGCATACTCGTACAGAGTTGGAACAACATATAAAGACAGCAAGACAGGGCTCTCTCTGGTCTTCTCTGGCAGTAGCATCTTCTGCAATAAAATAGGTGGATGTGGTCACTTCGCACTATAAAGAATTTAATTCAACAACCAAAATAACATCAAAATAATTCAGATCCTCCTCTCCTGTGGCTTGAGGTTATAAAGTTGTCACATAAGCCACCCTCTTTAAGCAACCCCTTTTATATTCTCCTTTTCACTATGCCATTTATTAGCCTCCCACTCTTACCTCCTCTTACCTCCCCAGGTTCAAGAAGAAATACCTCCTCAGTTCCAGGCTCCTGATCCTGCCTTGAAAAGTCACAGAATTATGTTCAACCCAGGAGGAATGCTGTCAGTGGTAGGGATGGGTAGGATATTAAGATAAAAACAGATATTCTCCTTAGCAGTTTGGAAGAAAGAGAAAAGTTGATAATGTTCATATTAATACATTTTATTCCTCACAAGAAGGTGATCTTTTTCTATCTTTTCCTCCTATCCTCACTATAAATCCCAGCCAATCTTGCTGAGATAAAAATCACTTTTTTTTTTCCTTCCAGTAGACAGGTAAACTTACAAACTGAAACTGAAATCGTGATTAATAGATCCATATAGGGCCACTTTCATTTGAGTGATTGTTCTTTGAAAGTTTCTCTTTCTGTAATATTTACTCAGAAACTGATTTGATTTCTTCCTATATATGCCTATAATGTGCTACACTAGGTGATGGGATTTTAATGGTGAAAGAGAAACCTCTATTTCTGCCCTGACTGGATGTGGAGTGGGTGACTAGAAGAAGAATAGTCATTAAAAAATTAACATTAACATAATTTTACTCCAGTTATTATAAGAACTACAAAAAAAGTACAGTCTGCAATGAAAGCTACAAGAGTGACGTTCCACCTAAAACTGAGAGGGGCTTAGCATTTACTAAAAGTTTACCGAATAAATACATCAGTATTCAAATAATATATACAAGACTTTGGAGAATTCCAATTTATTGAAAAATGTGAATTATCTTCTCTGTGTTCTCTTTTCGATCCATTGTGAATATTGTAGAACACTCCAAAGAAAGCTTAGAATACTCCAGTATAGCTAGAAAAATCTTATCTAAATTTCAGCAAACTGCTGTTTGAACCATCATTTTTATTGATGAGAAATGGCTTTTCTTTTTTTATCCCTATTTTTCACTTTGGTTGATAAGCAAAAACAATTCTATTAAGTATTGAGAACTTTAAGACTTGTTTTACTCTCTTTTTTAGCTTAAGTTTATACATGCCTCTTTAACAGTCATATTACGCCCATGTCATGCATGAGGAAACAGTTTTAGAGAGGTTGAGTAATGTGGCCCTTTTCACAGAAGAGAGCCATCTGGGCTCCTAACCTCACACTATTCGTTCGTGGTTTTGTTTAATAAAACTTTAAGTCATTGTATTAGTTTGCTAGGGCTGCTGTAACAAAGTACTACAGAATGGTTGGCTTAAATAATATAAATTTATTTTCTCCTAGTTCTGGAGGCTGGAAGTTCAAGAACAAGCTATGGGCAAGGGTGGTTCATTTTGAGGTCTGTGAAGGAAGACTATGTTCTAGGTCACTTCCTTGACTTGGAGATGGCCATGTTCTTCTTGTGTCTTCACATTATCTTCCCTCTGTTCATGTCTGTGTCCAAATTTCCTATTCTTATAAGGACACCAATCATATTGGGTTACAGCCTCCTGCCCATGGCTTCATTTCAACTTAATTACCCCTTTAATAAAACTATGTCCAAATACAGTCCATTCTGAACTACCAGGGTTAGGATTTCAATTATGAATTGGGAGAAAGAACAATTCAGCTTATTAAACAGTCATCTTCCTAAAGTGTCAGTAGACTGGGTGTGACTAAAGTGACACAGAACAGGTTTACTTTTCAGAAAATTAAAGTCAGAGATTGCAAAGTTATCAGTAAGATAGATATATGAAATATGCAATCATCAGATTAGAAATTGGTCCCATTAATGGGTGGTATTTCCTAGATAAGCATTCTTTATTGAAATATAATAAATATTAACATGTTTTAATATTATCTATATTAAATGTGATAAACTAGAAATGATTCTGCATTTCAGTAAAAGACACAGAGAAGTACCTTTATTTCATTATCATAGATAAGACCTGAATTGTAAGAAGTAATAGAGAGAGAAACAAATAAGCCCAGGTTTCTGACTTGGTTTTTATTCATCTTGAGGCTGTTTTAAGTGTTCTTCTATTTACTAGGATGTTCTTTGGTTTGTGTCCATTTCATTGGCTACTGATCTCAAGAATCCAAATGCCAACAGAGTTAGCTCTCAGTGAGGTTGCCATCTTCCTTGTCCTGGAAGCTTCCTGATAAGAACATTCAGTAGGTTTTACTTCTTGATCTCCCACAAGTGAGGATCTGATTGAAGTGGTAGGTTACAGGCCAGATCATTACATTCTCCAAAAGACAAACTAGAAAGTGATTTGCAACTGAATGAGCAGGTTCTTAGGGTACGAAAAAGGGGGAACCTGCCTTTCCTACCTTTCTAGCTGGCAGCTTTGTTAGATCCAAAATCGAACCACTTGGGAGCAATAACACAGGGTAAAATTAAAAAACAAAATGAAATAGATTCACTATAACAACTCTGGAAATAGAGGGCCACTTTGTAGTTTCTGTTTTATGATAAGTTTGGTAATTATTTTGCACCGGACTCATTTTTCTTCCTAGATTAAAAAGAATCTCACATTTCAAAGACAAACAGGAGTTCAACAGGTTAATAAAGCAGAAAAATATTATCTCTAGAGACTTGTTTGAAACTCATAGATATAATAAATAAAATACTAGTATAATCTGAATTCTTGATAAAGTCATCATCACTTTTCAGATTTTGGTTTACTTATCTATAAATGGCCTTTTGAGAAGTCTAAGGCTAAACCTCTAAGGGTTTTATGAAATTTTTTGTGTGGTTCTACATACATGATTAATTTTTCTATATAGAAAGTCTATAAATTTCCCCTATTATCAAAGGTGTCAGGGATCAAAAAAGTCTAATATCTGGATCAGGTGGCCTCAACAAACATTCAACAATTATAGGTTTATTTACCTGTTTTGAACCTTTCTCTTAAATATTGCTACTAAGGATTTCTCAGTCTAAATGTTGTTACATATAAACCCAAAGTTAGCATGCATAATTTGGCCTAGTGACACATTTAAGATTTTAAGAGACCTAATAATGGGTTCATAAAAGGATAATAAAAATATAGATTGTAAAAAAATTTATGGAATGTAGCAGAAGTGGGCAAACATAATAATTCTTAGCTTTTTGTCTGTGACAAATGATTCATTAGCAGGACATGTTCCCTGTTGTCTTCAGAGCTATTTAAAATTTCTACCATGCTAGTTGTGATTTTACTTTTCTTCTCATTCCAGAAAATATATTAGAGTGAGTAAGAAACAGTGGCATTATGGCCTATATACTGTTAAACTATTTCTAAGCCATTAAGTCAAGATTTCAAGAGTGTTATATATGATGTAGTATCCTCAGATATATTTTACCTCATTATTCTTGACTAGTTATAGCATGTTTTTTGTTCCTGGGTCTCATGGCCAAGATTCTGATTTGATTGCTTTGGGGTACATCCCAAGCAATGGGATCCTGTGGTCCCTAGATGATTCTAATGTACAGACATGTTTGAAAACCACCACCTGTAAGAAATCAGGGGTCATGGAGGATAACTGCTTCTACATTTGCAACCAGCAGCATTAAGAGAGAGCTATAACATGTTGTGTTTTCAAAAAACCGAGATACTTTCAAAACTATCTGCAGTAGGGCTAAAATGCAGACAGAATCGAACTGAAAGGAACTTCCAAAATTTGAGTATGAAATAGAAAACAAATTGTCAGTTGGAGTAAATGGAATCTAGAAAAATAACTAAGTCTATAATAATACTCACAAAAGGTGTGTGAGCAGAGGGGGTCATAAAAATAAAAAAATACATATGCTAAAGGAAAGATGTATTTTCTATAATATTTACAGAAAATACTATCTATTGATCAACCAAAATTATTTATTTAAAACTTCCTATTTTCTTCATCAAGTATTTGTATGTCTACTATGTGCCAGATACTGTTCTAGGCACTGAAGATACATTATTAATTTCAATAAAATTTCTGACTCAAAGGATATATGTTCTAATTGGAAGAAACTGAGGTAACAGACATAATAACACATCAGTGAAGGCTATGAAAAAAAAAGTAATTATAGTAAGATAATAGAGAGTTAGGGCAGAGTGAGACCATTGCAGATATAACTGTTGAGAAATACTCAAAGTTTACTATTTGAACAAAGACCTGAATAAACTGAGCAAGTAACTTAAGACTCTCTAGGGGTAGAGCATTCTATGTTGACTGACAGCAAATGTAAAGACCGTGAGATATGAATGGTCAGTGAGAATGCCAACATGACTAAAGCAAGAGGAGAACCCAGAGGTTAGATAATGTAGGGCTTGAGCATTGGATGGACTTGGATGGATGTGCTCTGCAGCTGCATGTGGCTTATAGGGGACAGCCATGGAAATACCGGTTGAGAGGCCAGTTTGGGAATCCAGTTGGGAGTCCAGGGGTTAATAGCATATAGGTAGGAAATGATTAGATTCAGAATTCATTTTTAAAAATGCAGAGTTTTTGAAGTGTTGGGAATAGATTTGGGAGAGAAGAGAGAATCAAAGATGAATACCTAGTTTTGAGCAATTTTGGTGCCATTTACTGAGAAGTACAGATCAAGGAAAAAGTCTACTTAGGGTGGGTCAGGATCAATTAGTAATTTATTCTGGACATATTAAGTTTGAAATCTACATTAAATATCCAAGTCTTGGCAGGGGTGGGTGGCCTATGAATATCTGGTTGTCAAGCTCAGAGCACATAATAACACTGGAAACAGAAATTAGGGAACTATCAGCACATAGTATTTAATGCCATGGTGCCAAAAAAAGAATGTGGAGAAAAATCAGAAGAGATTTGAGAACTGATTTTTGAGATACTAAAACTTAGAGGTGAAGAGAAGTTAGAGAAAACCAGTGATGATGATGATGAGAGACGTAGAAGCCAATAACACATAGTACAAAGAAAATCAGAAGTGTACTTTCCAGGGAGTTAAATCGCATTTCTAAGGAGATATTAGTAAACTTCATAAATGCTGCTAAGGTCAAGTAAGATATGTACTGAGAGTTGAATATTGGATTTGGCCACAAAAGTTTTCCTGTAACAGAATCAAAGAAATGTGGTAGTAGCTGAAGGGTAATATGAAATGTCAAGGGAAGATACTGGTGCACATCTAAGTGGGCAGAGAAGGGTGCTTTTTTATATAATGTATATTATTTGCTAAATCTCAGCTATTTGCAATAGTTAATGTTTTAAAGAGTCACCACAAACACAGAATTAATACTGAAACATTGCTCCCAGAAGAAATACAGGGTTAAATTCCTGAGAGCCTCAGATCGCATTTTCATCAATTGGTCAATACATTACATTGTTTTATGTATATTTCTTTTTTAAAGACACTCTATTTAATGTATATTGTCGATTCATTAACAGTGAACTCAAACTATTGGTACTTTGAGTGAAGTACATGCCTGAGTGAAGATTACCCAACGCACATATTTTTTCTGTAAGAAATAGTACATTCTTCTTGTGCTTGGGAATGCTAGACAGTACTTCAGTATTATGCTTACAAACAAATTTTAGAAAGTGAGTGAATTCATAAACATGAAATCTGAATACTGGGGATCATTGTATATATTTGAATAAATTACTGTGTCAAAATGGAGATACAGCAACACTAGCTGAAGAGAAGTTACAACGGAGAGAGAATCAATCAAGTTACAACAGATAGAGAATAATGGGAGCCATGTTTAAACTTGTCAAAATTATTGACACAATTTTTTTTTCATTTTATAAATTGTTAAACATTTGAACCGAATTGCTCCAAAGTTATTTAGTGTCTAAGAATTTTATAGAATTGAGGTGAATGGAACAATATGAACTACCATATCTACATTATAAAAATGGCTAAGGGTTGAAACATCTACAAGCTCATGTGCTATGGCTCATTTAGTCTATCTGACCTAAGTGGTTGCTGCATTGGCTAGGCCATCCAACAAGCGACATGTGCACAAGAACTACTATAAATATGATTGAAAGTATTACAAATAATTAGAATTTCTTAGAAGAAGGGAAAATATTTAAAATGCCATAATTAGGTCAATGAATCATATATTAGTTTAAATCTACTAAATGCTTCTGTGGGAGCACAGAATATAAGGACATAGAACGCTGCCTCTCAAATAGCACTATGTTTGAGTTAGAATTCATGTGAGCCAAGAATAGTATTCCTACACTCAACTATTTAAGGAGAATTGAGATCTGCCTCAGTACTCAGACCTTCTCAATCTGAGTCAAATAGAAACCACACAATTTAATTCGACAGTTTTCTAAAAATTAATATAAAATGAAAGGTTATAGTCCTAATATAAAATTTTAACAATATCAACAATAAAGCAAATGAATTAAAGTCTCTACCTGATAATTTACATCTCCAGCACTTACCCATTTTATAACTGTCAGTTTGTACTCTTTGATCACTTTCACTCATTACCCCTATTCCATGCCACCCCTATTCAGGTCTTTTCAGGTCTTTGCCCATTTTTAACCAGATTATTTGCTGTTTGGATATTGAGTTGTATGAGCTCTTATACATTTTGGATATTAACCCCTTTTTAGCTAGGTGATTCAAAAATATTTTCTCCCATTATATAAGTTGCCCTTTCATTTTGTTAATGGGTTTTTTTTTTTTTTTTGCCATGCACAAAAATTTTCGTATGATTTTTAGTTTGTTTATTTTTGCTTTTCTTGCTTATGCTTTCAGTGTCATATTTATAAAACTATTGCCAAGACTAGTGTCATTCAGCATTTTTTCTTTGTTTTCTTCTAGCAGTTTTATGGTTTTGGGCTTACATTTAAATCTTTAATTCATTTCAAGTTCATTTTTGTATGTGGTGTAAGATAAGGTTCCAGTTCACTTTTTGTGAATATCTAGTATTCCCAACACCATTTATTGAAGAGACTATATTTTCTCTATTAAATATTCGTGGCTCCCTTGTCAAATATTAGTTGAATGTATATGTATAGGTTTATTTCAGGGCTCTTGATTCTGTTCCAATAGTCTATGTGTTGGCTTCAATGCCAGTAACATACTGTTTTGATTACTATAGCTTTATAATATAGTTCGAAGTCAGGAAGTGCAATGCCCCCAGCTCTTCACCTCTTTCTCACATTTACTTTTTGGGGTCTTTTGTAGTTCCCTAGCATTTTAGTTTTTCTTTTTATTATTTCTTTAAAAAATGCTATTGGAATCTTTATAATTATTGCTTTGAATATATAGATGTCTTTGGGTACTGTGGACATTTTAACAATATTTTTTATGAACATTGTACATTTTCTATTAATGTGTGTCTTTCTCAATTTAATTCTTTAATATTTTATAGTTTTTAACACACAAACCATTCACATACTTGGTTAAATATATTCCTATTATTTTATTGTTTGAGATACTATTGTAAATGGGATTTTTTCTTTTTCTTTTTTCCAGATATTTCTATACATGTTGGTATATAGAAACACAGCTGATTTTTGTATGTTGATTTAGTATCCTGCAATGTTACTGAATGTCAATCTAACAGTTTGTAACTAGGATTTTCTATATATAAAATCATGCCATTCGTAGAGAATTTTATTTCTTCCTATTGGGATGCTTTCCTTTTTTCCTTTGCTTCTCTCTCTCTCTCTCTCTCTCTCTCTCTCTCTCTCTCTCTCTCTCTCTTTTCTTTTCTTTTCTTTTCTTTTCTTTTCTTTCTTTCTTTTTTTTTTTCTGCCCAACTCCTAGAGGAAAAGCTTTCAAACTTTCTTAGAGGAAAAGCTTTCAAACTTTCTTAGAGGAAAAAACTTTCAAACTTAGAGGAAAAGCTTTCGAACTTTCCTGATCTTAGAGGAAAAGCTTTCATACTTTCACTATTGTGTTTGATGTTAGCTATGTGCTTGTCATATACAGCCTGTATTACGTTGAAGTACGTTTTTTTTCTAGACACAATTTACTTAGAGTTTTTATCATTACTAATGTTAAATTTTGTCTAGTGCTTTTTTTCATCTATTGAGATGATTATTTATGATTTTTTCTTTCATTCTATTAATGTAATATATCACATCTATCGGTTTGTGTATATTGAACCATCCTTCCATCCCAGGGATGAATCTCTTTCAATGTTCTATAGAACTCCATTTGCTAGCATTTTGATAAGCATTTTTGCATCAATATTCATCAGGGATATAGGCACATAATTTTCTCTTGTAGTGTTTTTATGGTTTTGGAATCAAAGTAATGTAGGCCTCATAAAATGAGTTTGGGAGTATTCCCTCCTCTTCAATTTTTTGGAAGTTTGAGACTGACATTAATTCTTTATATGTTTGATAGAATTCACTAGTGAAGCCATCTAATTCTGGACTTTTCTTTGTCAGGAGGATTTTGTTTAATGATTCAATCTCCTTACTTGTTATTGGTCTCTTTAAAATTCCACTGTTTCATTATTTAGTCTTGTCAGGTTATATGTTTCTAGGAATGTATTCATTCCTTATAGATAGTCCATTTTGTTGGCCTATAATTTTTTATATTAGTCTCATGGTCCTTTGTATTTCTATGGTATTAGCCATGGTCTCCTTTTATTTATAACTTCATTTATTTTGATCTTTTAATTTTTTTTTTTGGTTAGTCTAGCTAAAGTTTTGTCAATTTTGTTTTCCTTTTTAAATAATCAACTCTTATTTTGTTAATTTTTCTATATTCTATTCATTATTTCATTTATTTCCACATAAATATTTCTCATTTTCTTCCTTCTGCTATCATCAGGCTTCCTTTATTCTTTTTCTAATTCCTTAAGGTATAAAATTAGAGTGTTTATTTGAGATTTTTTTCTTTTTTCTTGATGTATGTGTTTATTACTATGTTATTCCCTCTTAGAATTGCTTTTTCTACATCTCATGACTTTAGATATTTTGTGTTTCCATTTTCTTTATCTGATGATGTATTTTTACTTCTCTTTTGAATTATTCTTTAATTCATTGGTTGTCAGGGATGTGTCATTTAGTTTTCATGTATTTGTGAATTTTCTGGCTTCTGCTATTGATTTCTATTTTATACCATTGTGGATGGAAAAGATACTTGATATAATTTCTGTCTTTTCAAATTTTTAAAACTTGTTTTGTGGCCTAACATATAATTTATCCTAGAAAATGTTATGTGAGCACTTGAGAAATATATATATTCTACTGATGGTTGAAATGTTCTGCATATATCTGTCAGGTCCATTTGTTCTATAGTGTTCAAATCTGCTGTTTTCTTATTGATTCTATGGATGATCTATCCATTGTTGAGAGTGGGGTTAAAGTTGCTATTATTGTATGCTGTTTATTTCTCTTTTAAGTTCTGTTAGTTTTTGCTTTATACATTTAGGTGCTCTGATATTGGATGCATACATATTTATAGTTCTTATATCTTCTTGATGAATTAACCTTTTTTTATCATTATGTAATAACCTTCTTTGTCTCCTTCAACCATTTTTATCTTTTTTTTAGATGTATTTTTGGGTAACTTTTAATTTTGCTATAATTTTAAAATTATAAAAAAGTTACAGAAATAGGACAAGGAACTCTTGTTTACCCATATATATTTTACCAAGATTCATTAATCGTTTATATTGTGTACTATTACTTTATTAGTCTTTCTCTTTCTGAACTTTTTAAATCTAATTTAATTTTACTTTTATTATTTTTCACTAGCTTTATTGAAATATAATAGACAATTAGTTGCTCATATTTATATTGTACAATTCAATGAGATTTTTTTCAATTATAGTTGGCATGCAATAATATACCAGTTTCAGTTATAGAGCATAGTGATCAGAGATTCACAGAACTCACAAAGTGATCACCCCACTAAATCTAGTATTCCTCTTCCCCTTTACATATTTATTACAAAATTATTAACCATCTTCCCCATGCTACACTCTACATCTCCATGTTTATTCTGCAACTATCCATTTGTACCTCTAATCCTTTTGCCTTTTTTTGCCATCCCCCTAAACCCCCTCTAATCTAGTAGCCCTCAAAATATTCTCTGTATCTATGAGTTTACTACTGTTGTTGTTATTTATTTTGTGCTTTAGATTCCACATGTATGTTTATTTTATTAGTTTCAAGTACACAAAACATTGGTTAGACATTGAATATATGTTTATAAAATGATTCCCCTAATTGTGCTTTCTCTCCTCTGGCTCTCCACCTAGCCATTACACTACTGCTCACTGCATTCCCTTTTCTGTGCTCCCTATCCCGTGACCATCTATCAACTACCAGTTTGCACTTCTTTAACTCTTTACTCCTTTCTCCTAGGCTCCTAACCCCGCATCCCCTCTGGTCATTGCCAGATTTTTCTCTATATTTGTGAGTCTGCTTTTGATTAGTTTGTTTGGTTTTGTTTCTTAGATTCTTCATATGAGTGAAATCTTTCAGTATTTATCTCTGACTTATTTCATTCAGCATAATAACCTTTAGGTCTATCCATGTTGTTACAAATGGTAGGATTTCATTTTTTTTAATGGCTGAGTAATTTTCCATTGTATATATGTCAATTTTTATCTTAAAGTCTATTGTTTAACTACCCCTTCTTTCTTTCGATTACCATTTGCTTGAAATATCTTTTCCATCTCTTTGCTTTCAGCCTATGTGTGTTCTTAGAGATAAAATGAATTTATTTTAATCAGCATATTATTAGATCTTGCAGTTTTTTTAGTCCATTCTGCCATTCTGTATCTTTTGATTAGATAAATTAAACCATTTATATTTAAAGTAATTGTTGATAGATATGGACTTACTTTTGCCATTTTGTTCATTGTTTTCTGAATGTTTTGCAGGTTCTTTGGTGGGTGTACTTAGGCGGGGCTAGAGTCTTTGCTTAGTAGTCAGGCAGGGTTGCTGTCTGGTATCCCTTGTCAGGTGGGGTCATAGTCTATGTTTCACAGATGGGCAGGGTCACTGGCTGGTCTTCCTGCCTGGGTAAGGCCACAGGCTCTGTCCAGTAATTTGTCAGGGCCTTAGGCTGGGCTCTGCTGCTAGGTGGTATTGCAGGGTAGGGTCTGAGGCTGCCTGGGGCCATTGTTCAGGCTTCCTGGTTATACAGGGCCAAAGACTATGGTCAGCTGTTGGGTAGGGTTGCTGATTTGTCTCCTAGCCTCAGTAAGGCTGTATAATGGGTTCTGTGGCTGCCCAAGTTCTCTGGCCAAACTTCCTGAATGCACTAGATTGAAGGCTAAACTCAATAATTGGAAGGGGCTGCAAATTTTCTTCCCTGTGTAGGCAGACTGATAGAACAGGCTCCATGGTCAGTATGGCCTATTGACTGGGGACCCAGATCAAGCATAATTGCCATCCAAGCTCCCTGGCCAGACATCTACCTGCTCAGCTCTATAGACAGACAGAGTCTCTGGTGAGATTTCTACTTGGGCACTACTATGAGCAGAAATGTGGTCTGCCATAGTCTGAGCACTGGTTGCTGTAAGCCTTATCCTCTTTTTCATCTCTATCTGATCCCTAATGGTCAAGTTTCACAGATTCCCTCAGTGATTCTCGTGAGGCCAGACCCAAGTGGGCCTTTCAGGAAGCATCTTGCAACACTGGAAGAGCTGAATTTGAACCTTGAGCCCTCTTTTCTGACAGGAGAAACCATAAGCCCAGGAGTTCCTCACAGTGTGGGAATGTGTCAGCCCGGAGGACAGGCAATGCAGTGAAGTGTAGCCAGTGCTCCTAGTCTTCTAATGTTGTCCTGCTCAGTCTTACAGTCCAAACTGGTGACTCAGCCTTACCCTCACATCCTGGGACTTTCAATGTTGAATTATCTATGGGTAGTTGCTAGTTCTTCTTATAAAGGGGACTGAAGTCTGAATTGACCTGTGTTGACATCATTACTGCGTATCCATAACACTGTTTTTATTTGTTTGTTTCATTTTTAATGAATATTTATTGTGAACCATCTGTGTTTTAAAAATGCAAAACAAAGACAAATAGATTATATTTCCACCTGTGAGGAGATTCTAAGAAGTTTCATAAAGTCTTTTTAAAAATCTACAAAAAATAAATATTAATTTGCTTTGCAATTCTTAGATGTAAGGAACTCAATATTAATAAAGCAATAATAACAATAATAATTAATAACAACAGTAATTAATAATAGCAATCCTGTACCACTTTAAAAAATACTTTCACAGGTAATTCTTAAAATACTACTGCAGATTTTAGTTGAAAAAAGACTGAGACTAACCAAGATTTGCCTAATTTCTTTGATCATATGAGGTAGAGCAGAGTCTGGAAACCACCTTTAACTTCAGAGCCTGCGCCAATTCTCTTATAACAAGCTGCCAGCAGAGTTTTTTACACATCCTTTGATAGCAATTTTGTGGTATTGAACTGCTTTCTGAAAAACATAATATAGACAAGGCTGATAAATTGGCTGAAGCTAAGGAGGAAGAAAAAACATTCTCTCTCTCCAGATTTTTTTTTCTTTATTTTTTTCTCTCTATTCCCTCTTGGCTCCAGATGGACTCTAGAGTTTTTTGGGGGGAAAACTGAGTATTACATGTTAAAATGTGGTAGTCTGAAATTAAAGTTTTCTAAGTCTATACGTAATATGATTTCCTTTGTTTTATTCCATTCTGGTCTCAGTATATACTTTTAGATTGTCCACTCCCTTTAAAGGTACACATTTCCAATATCATATTGCTTTCTCTGTTTTAACCTCAGAGATGACTAGGAAGCTATAGTTTACCTTGCAAGCTGAGGTTTAAAAGCCGAGCACAGAAAGAAGCTGCCTGTACCTTCTTGGGGTTTGACTAAGGTCCTTGTCATGTTAATATCATTGCTAAGAATGGAGAATACCAGCTTCCACATAAATAGTCTTAGCAATTTATAAAACAGAATTTCCTAGTGTTTCTGATTTTCAAAGTTTTGGATTTATTTTTTGGTTTCATTTTATGTTTTACTTTTTAGGAAAACAAATATACTATAGTAGGAATAATTATTTCAAATTATAAAGTACGTAGTTCCTTTCATAGCATAAATTAACTGTTAACTTTTGTAGCCACTCCACTTAATTATGACATTATGAAATGGTAAAAATAAATTTCAGTTTCTAAAACTAGTAAAGTGTACATATTAGTCTGTGAATCAAGCAGTATTATTTCTTTTCCTGAAACCCAACAAGAATTTGCTTCTGATTTTTAATAGCTCATTGACTTCTTGTGTGTGTGTGTGTGTGTGTGTGTGTGTGTGTGTGTGTGTGTTTCCTGTGTATGAAATGACACTAGGGAAATATCTTCTCTATATCGTCTCTGTGCTATAATTAAAAAATGACTTAGAAATGGCTGTTGAATTTAGGCCAGAACATAGTATATGGTGTTTCCCAAATGTATTTGATCGTGAATGTTTTTATTCTAAGAGCATTTCATTCTATAGTATATAGAATGAAATTTGATAACATAATATCTGTAAGATTAGATATAAAAGTCAGATTTATAGTGGATGTTACCCACATTATGCTTGTTAAAATTAATATTGTTATTATTTATAATAAAAAACAGTTTGATCAATAAAACCAAAAATAATGTTTAAAAAATGCCTCAAAAGATTTGTTTTTTTCTCATAGCTTTTGTATTATTATTATAGTGACATACAAAGATGTCATAAGTTGAATATATATATATATATATATATATATATACACCTTTTCTAAAGATATACCTATTTAAGGCATTCAGAACAGAGTTAAAAACATCTCTTAAGAAAAAAAAAAATTGCTAAATGTCTTAGGTATCAAAGCTGTTTTTATAGTCTTTACTACAATTTTTTTTGAAAAAAACAATTCCTAGTCTAAATTGGAATTATCAATTATCTTTACAGAACAATATTGATGCTATATACATTTTTTAAAAATTAAGCATGCCAATGAAAGTTGTATTAGTTATATTGTCAACTATTTTTATCATGCATGTTCTATATTAATAATTTTGAGCATAATTAACCTTAAGTAAAAATCAGAGCAACTGTTATGTAATTTATTAAGTACCTACCATGTGCCTAAGCACAGTGATAGGAACTAGAGAGGACACCTAGATGAATAGAGTAGCAAGCCTTATGACTGTTGCTTATATGAATTTTGATCTGTTCAAATTAATTCACTATAATTATATATAATCATTTTCCAGAGTTCTTACAGATATCTATTTTTAGTCACTTTTTTTTGCCTTTTTATTATGAAGTATTCATAGAAAATATTGAAGTGTTATGTTTTCTCTAAATTATGTAAATAAATTAGTAGTATGATTTGCTTTGTGTTCTTTTTTTTTAAGTAATTCATAGGGAATGTGTCATTCTATCAGGTTATCTTTCTCATCATTAAGATACTGGCCATTATGATCATCACATTATTTCATAAAGATTTGGCAATGGTGATATTCTAATTCTGTAATTTCTTCTTCCTTTATTAACTGAAATGCTCTATAAAAAGAAACTTTCTTTCATCAATTATTTGCTTGTCCTGAGATAAAATTAGTTCAGAAAAGACAGATTAAATGCTTGGCTTTTCCCCTTTACAGTTTGAAAAATATTTGAGATAAATTTCTAGTAATGCTGGAGATGGCCAACGAAGTGTATTACATGTTTGTTTTTGTGATATCATTGTGAATTAATGTATCTTAAATATATTTAATGTCTTTTAATTCTATGTGTTTATTATACTTATTGATGTTCAGAATGTCTCATCTCAGGTCAGTGGAAACCTGTTTAGTTTGTCTGGGTCTTTTGGACAGTACCAGATAAGTCTTTGATAGCTTTCTTGACTTCCTTCATGACAAGGTGACTAGGCTTATCTAGTACATTTCCTGACCCAGACCTGTATTCTATTATCTCTCAGGGAGCCCAGGTAACTTTTTGTGTGAAATAGTATTTTGAGACCACAACTGTGTTCCAGGGATACATATTCTCCGTGGGTTGGCCATTTGCTTTTAGGCCTGTAAGGAACTAGCACTAAGAAAGTGTTTCAAAAAGACACACACATATCACAAGAAAAAAGTTTATAATTTTGTGTGGTGATTGATGTCAACCAGACTTCTTGTGGTGGTCATTTCACAATACATACAAATATCCAATTGTTATGTCGTACCCCTGAAACTAATAAAATGTTATATGTCAGCTCTATCTCAATTTTAAAAAGAGAATAAATATCATATATAGTTCATAGTAATATTGCTAGTTTAAATTTCAAATGACACTGTTTTAACATATATTATTTGATTTTATATATGCATCTTTTATTGAAATTCTAAAGTCCTAATGACATTAACGTAATTATTTTCTTGATTCCATAGTAATATAAGTATTACTGTAGCTTGAAAATAGTAATATTAATATTATTGCTAACAAAATGATTACTGAAAATAATTTAAGATATCTTTGTAGATGTTTGTGTTCTGCTTAGTTATTCTAATAAGGTATAAATTACTCCATTTTAAAATCACTAGAAACAATTCTGTTTTACTAAGGCACCGACTTAATACATAGATTCACTTGTTTTATTTTCTACTTTTATTTTTTATATGATTTAACGTGATTCCAATTTCAAACCTACAACTCAAATTATAATCAGAGAGGCCTAATGTCTGTGCATGTCCCCTCAGCCTGGAGCTTTTCCTCATTCACAAGTAACCATTTTATATAGTTTTATTACCTCTTGTGTATTTAATAGTTTAATTTTCTATATTTTAAAAACACGAACAAATATAAATTACATGTATAGTATAATTTTATATATATGTGTGTGTGTCTATTCTCTTTTTATGATAAACAGTATACTGTACAGTGACAGCTTTGAAATTCAGCTGTAAACAAATCACCTGGGGAAAGGGGATCTTATTAAAACATCAATTTCTGGGTCCAACCCCCAGAGTTTCTGATTCAGTAGGTTTAGGATAGTCCCCAATTATTTACACCTCTAACAAGTTCCCAGGTGCTGCTGCTGCTCCTGCTGCTTCTGCTACTAGTCTGGAGACCATACTTTGAGAACCAGTGCCCTAAATAGTATTTTTCTTCATTTTTCCACTTAAGATTATATTCTGTAGATCACTCTAGCAATATAGAGACTTCCTCTTTCTTTTTGTAGCTGCATAGTATTCTCCTGTTAGGAGGTACCACAGTTTATTCCATCAGTTCCCTAATGTGCACATTTGAGTTGTTCCCAATCTTTTGGAACAACAAATAGTGATGCATTGAATAGCCTTGTGGAAACCTCTTTTAATAGTTTTTCAATGTACTACCATTGGGATAGATTCTTAGAAAAGGGAATTCTGGAACATAGGGTAAATACATATGTAAATACTAAACTTCCTGTTAGCTAGAGATTCCAGATGGTTCCATCTATGTTATACATTTTTTAAATCTATTATTTTTCAATCTATTTTTTAATGATGTCTAGTCAAAATTATGAGACCCTATGCCAAATGACAAAGTTAACTGCTTTCCTATGTTTTCAGTGGAGAATACTAAAGACACTAATTCAGAATAAAAAACACTTTAAGAACAACAAATTAGCAATAGGTAACATTAAAAGTTGTCGTCAAATTGGATATTTTAAAATGCATTTTTAAAATTTAGACTTAATTTATATTAAAAATAAGAGACAATATACTGGTTAATTCATAGATTAAGATATATATTTCTATTTTGAATCCCATATATTGACTTTAACAGTTAAAATACTTAATTGCTTTAAGCCTCAGTTTCTTTATCTATGAAACAGATGAAAAAAATACTGCCTACTTCCTGGGGTTTGTCATTTTTGAAGATAAAATTAGTTAATCCATACAAAGAATTTAGCCTAGCAGTCTTCAATCATACCAGAACAATGTCTCCTTTCTTAAATTAATAGTTTATAATACCCCATTTACTCTCTGGCAAATAATTTATATATTATATAACCTAACTTACATGCATATATTTTTAATGAATATAATTCCTTAACTGTAATTTAAAGGGAAAAATAAAAGAAAGCAATTTGCAAAAAAGTAATATGTATTTAATATGTAAAATGGCCATGCATGACAAATCTAAATGATATCTGAAGTAATCACATGCTTGCATTTATATATCTTGAATATGGCAAATATTGTAGTATAAATACAGGTGCGCTGAATTTGCAAATCTAATGTCAAAGCAGCATTAATATCAGTGATGAAATTTCCTAAAATGATAAACAGCTTTTGTAAAATTCTGACCAAAGTACAGTCTTTTCTTGATTTATATAGTAGCTGCATTCCTGGAAAATTCATATTAGAACTGCATATTAGAACTGCATAAATGCATATTAGAACTGTGCTGACAAATATTTTGTTTTTATGTAAGGTTTTATACTGAGTCAACTAAGCTGAGATAATTATAAAATATTTCATCTATGAGAATATCCAATGGCATTCTTTATTGTATAGGATTGACTCAAGACTTCTTGTACCACTAGAATCTTTTGTCTGAATGCCAGGAGTACCCATCAATCATTGGGACAACCAAAAATTAACCCACAAATTTCCAAAATGCCCAGAAAGCAGTCAGTACAGACCCTAGCAGTGACACTGGCTTAGCTTAATGCCTGGCTTGTTTTAAGTGCTTAATAGATGTTAGCCATATGATGATGATTATTTTTATTAATGCCCTTCCGGATAATAATTGGATCATATTTATTTCTCATGCTGGTGACCTTGCTCAGTTTCACTGTTCATAAGTTATATGGTCATAACAACCTATGAAAATAACTAATGTCACTATATTTAGTTCATTGGGTGGTTTTATGTAAAGGATCAGTTTATGTTTTAAGCTTGAAGAGATTCTATTACTATCCACATGCAATAAATTAATAAACTGTAAAATAAAAATGAAGGACGCATTCATGTTTGGGTTAATATTCACTCCAATTTTAAAAGCAATACTACAAGTGGTCAGGAGCCTAGACCAGAGCAACATTAGAAATATAATGTTAGCTACATGTGTGATTTTAAATTTTCTAGTATTCACATTAAAGAAGTAGAATGAAACATGTGAAATTAATCTTAATAATATATTTTATTTAACTCGATATATCCAAAATATCATTTCAGCATGTAATTAATATAAAAGTTTTTAATGAGATATTAAACACTCAAGATATTACATTCCCTTTCTTACTAAATGAAGTTCTCTGTATATTTTACACTTGCAGCACATCTTATTCCCAATCAGCCATGTTTAATTGATCGGTAGCCCTTTGTGGCTGTGACTACAATACTGACTAGCACAAGTCTAGTCATACTCAAACCAGACTTCCTGGGTTTGAATCTCAAATCTACCATGTACTAGCTATATGATCTTTGGCTCTTTACTTAACCTCTGTATACCTTAGTTTCATCAACTGTAATATATTAGTCATAAAAACAATCTATATCAAAAGCTTTGTGGAAACGACATGAGTTTATATATGTAAAGTACTTAGAACTGAGACAAAATAAGTTCTCAATATAGGTTAATTAGTATTCTACAGGTTTAGTTTATTTGGAGTTTACCAAAAACTGTAAAACAAAAATATCAAAAGCTGGGGTAGAAACAAAAAAATTTCATCAGTAGATATCATAACACGTATGAAATCTCCTTTCTCTGCCTCAACCTTCCATCACACACACGGGTGCGCACTTCACAAGCAAATACTGCTTCTTATAATATTTCTTTCAGTTTTGGATCATTAGCATGTATTCTTGCCAACTTTGATGGATAAACAGAAGCACAGAACATACTGGTCTTTTAGCCACTCCTGATACAGAGTCTTAAAGCTTTGATTTGATTTTGATCCCTCACCACATACTATGTGTTAAAGGATATGTAGATTTGAATCTAGAGGTTACCTGCTGACTTCTAAGTAAACAGGATGTATGCAGGCAAGATCATTCACATAATCATTTTATTGTTGGGCTCCTTGCTAAATCCCACATTAGAAGCATGTAAATGATCTAATAGTTGAACGTGGATAGAAACTTTATGTAATAGGAGTTCTGTGTTATTTCCTTGCCCATGACAAACTTTTTCATGTCAAAGAGGAAATTGCAGGAGATGCTCATAGGGTGTGAAATGGTCCAGCAGAGATTTTTTAAAATATCCTTTTATTCTCTACACAACAGACATTTTTCTATTTTCAACCTGATGGTGCCATTTTCTATTTTTTAGCAGTGGTGATAGGCACTGTAAGTAAACCTGATAATAGACTCTTAAAGTTTCTGTGTGCAAATTGAAAGAGAACATTATAGTGGCTGCCTTTCCTGAGGTCTTGCAGTCGAACCAATATGGTATATAAATACAACACCAGCAGAAGTTATAACAATAGTTTCTGTCAGCCTGTCTGAGATGGTTAGAGAATAGCAGTAGGGAATAGCACAGTAACCCAGAAATGTCCAGATTCTTCTGGCCCTTTTTATTGTGATAAATCTCTTGTGAACTTTGCAAAGAGGTATTGTTTGCATGTGGTATATCTCTGTCTAGAATGTGGCTATGTGCATCTTTTCCTTTTACCTGAGCTATATGCCACAAAAGCCAATTCAACTGTATGCAAAGAAATAAAATAAAACACTAGTAAAGAAGATGATATATTTGAATAAGTCAAATTAATTACTTACTATATCTTACCATGTGAAATGCAGTGCAATATTGTGTGTTCTAAAATCTAAGTAATGTTTTCCCATTATACTAAAAGAATAAATTTTATAGATACTGATTTATTGCAAAATATTTCAGATAACTTACTACTAAGAAAATTGAGGCTGTACATTCTACATAACATTGTATTGTTCCTTAGTAAAAGAACTAAAAGGAAGTAGTTACCATAAATGCTGGCAAAATATTACATTTAATTAAGTATTTCTAGGAATATATTAGTAAGTAATTAGTGAGGAGTATAAGAGCATGGATGAATAGAAGTTTGAAAAGACGTATCACTTTTTTTTTTCTGAGAAACATTCAAAGACTTTCTGAGGTTTTGAAATTTTATTTCTTTTTCTTCTTGGTATGAAAACTCTATACCTGTCTTCCTTTAGATCACAAACCATGCATTATTGCCTTCTCTGAATCTTCTTAATTCCTGATATTCAAAATGGTCTCTTCCTTTCACAAACACAGTCTAATTCTAACATGTTATACAAAGTTCAGTTTGAATTTCATCTCTCTCATCATGTCCTTCTAAACTTCTATGTTCTTGATTATACAAACTTTTACTTCCTATGGTGTTTCATAGACTAATTCAAAAAGCATCTACTATATGCCCAAGATCAGACTGCTAGAAAGGGGTAAAACCAGGATTTGAATTTAGAGTGAATCTAAAGTTTACCTGGGGTTTGTCCTAAATGAAAACTAAACTCATAACTGTTAGATAATGGTCAGTTATTTCAGAATTTCTAGGATAAATTGGGCAAGTCTCTCTTCAGTAAACACACCATTTTTTTTTTATCCTCGTTTTGTTATATTGAATAATAAAGAGCTAGCTGCTTCACTGCACTGGACATTCCTGAGGGCAGGGACTGGGTCTTGCTTTTCATCTTTGAATGCTATCCCTGAATCCAAGAGTCTGTAAAATGAAATGGAAAGAACACCACGGAAAACTTCTGGGAAGCCACAGATTTTCTGACTATTGTGGAGATATTCAGAGGACATACAGAAAAAAAAATGAAGAACTAGAGATCAAGGTGTCATAGAATCCAAGGGAAATTAGTGTTTTAAGGAAGAGAAAGTTGGCAATGGTGTCAGAAGCCTAGATCAGTGCATAGCACATAGGAAGTAGTTAATAAATATCGTGTGGATGGAACTCCTACATACAATATTGTTGTGATAATGTGCATGCACTCTTCCATCTCCTTTCTCTATTTTTTATATTTCATTATGATTGGTTTTCCTTTAGTCTTAAATATTCCTCAACAGTATGATTTTTAGTGCTACAGGATATTCAGTTACACATTCTAGGGAAGTCACTGGGCAAAGCCTTAGATGAATCCTGATAAACATAGGACTCACCATGTGTAGGACATCTAGAAGCACTGCAATGGGCCAGGATAGATGGACAGTGGGGATGCTATCAGTTGAGGGAATTTCTCTGCATTTTTTTCCTCCTGAACTCACTACAACCAACCTCCTCTTAAGATTTTATCATAGCTCAATACTGCATATGGTAAAGCACATGTATTTAACTAAACCAAAATTATAGACATGGAGGGGAAAATAGAAATATCATCAGATAATGGTTAAGACAAAGTACAGATAATAATTCAGAACAGACTTATCCAGGCATCCTGTCCTCAGTTTAGAAGTTCATAGAAGTATATTGGGCATGTTGGTGAAGTCAGCCCTCAACATTGTCTCAAATATTTCACATCACTGTAATCCAGACCCATTGTCTACATAAAGCTGTCTTCTTAAAAATTCAATTAATATCTTCCCTTGCATTCTGGATGTCTTTCTTCTAAGTGGGATTTTCTGATTCTTTGAACCTATTTTTTTATGTTCTTGATTTTTCTCTCTCCTTTTGGTAGAATCCATTGTCCAGTAACTAAATCAGAAAGAAATGTAGGCAATTTTTAAATTTACATTGGATATCTGAAAATACTTTGGTTCCACCTTCAGTTGATTACTTAGTTAGCTGGATATAGGAGTCTCACATGGAAACACTTTTTCTTCAGAATTTTTAAGAAGTCAAAAGTCATTCTGATTTTGTATATGACCTGTTTTTCTCTCTCTGAGATGAAAACTTATTGAAATCTTGGCTTGCACACAAGTTCTGAAGTTTCACAGTGATACTGTTGCTGGTCTAGAGTTATCTCGTGGGCTAAAGACTTAGTAGGCTCTGGAGATTCTATTGAATTATTTTATTGATGGTGATTGGAAGGTGATTCTCCATGATTTCTCAGCGGCTAGACCAGCACAGTCTGAGCATTCTAAGCAAAGAGCATTTTTATTGTAAACTGTCTTGGAAAAATAGAGATTGTATATCCATCCCCCTGGAGAGATTTAGAGACATGCTTCCCCAGAGACGTTCCAGAGTAGTAAAGATAAAGCCTTCCACCTCTTCCTGAGGGTATTTGCTTACATTCCAGGATAACACATAATATCTCTCTTTCTGGAAGGGAAGATGATCAGATGTGTCAGCAACCTATAAAAGCTCAGAGTTTTAAAACATAGGATGCCTCTCCAGTAATGCACCACACTTCCAACTCAGGTTAAACCCAGACCTCCCTGTGTCACCCTGTAGGAATTTGGAAAATAAGGAACCAACACAGGATGCTGTTCAATCCACTGTTTTGTTATGAGTGATAAATGATTTGTATCTCTGATGTAGTGCTGTTCTGTCTTCTGTCAACACGCTTATAAATCTCTGACAGGGTAACTTGTTAGCTTTTAAGTAGAGTAAAATTCCAAACCACTCACAATTTTGACTTAATAATGGTGACTTCTTGTCCATTTTCTTCATTCTTTCTTTCTAGGGATCATACCTCCTCAACTGGTTCTCTAATATTTTATTGCTTATTTTCCAACTCAGATCATTTCAAATTTGTTTCCCAATAATTTATTGATTTTTAAATTTCTTCTGTCATGTTTTCAATTTCTAAAAACTCTCTGTTTTCTAAGTGTACCTTATTTTTAATAACACCTGTATTTGTTTCATGGATGAAATATCATCTCTTATCTCTATAAGAAAGTTAATATATTTTAAAGCTTTCTTCTCCCTGCACAGTGATTGATTTTGTTTTCTTGATTATTTGTTTTGATCTCCATCTTTTATAGCAAAACTTCTTTAGATTTCTAGTCATCTTTGGTTGATTGTTCATGTTTAAAAGTTGGGACCTAAAATACTAAATGGAAATTCTACTGATTTAGGTAGTGTGTGTTGACTCTGAACTTGACTCCAGGGAGATCTGGCTGCTTTTTTTGCTATCTGACGTTAGATAATTTTGGTGTTTTTCCTTGAGCAGGTCGGAAACCTCACAAAATCCTCTATTATTGTTCTGTCTGGTGGGTAAAGAGCAGACTGCCAGTTTTCAGGAAGTGGAGAAAGGATTGGGGAGGAGAGTAGTTTCAGCATTCAGTATATACATAGTTCTTTAGTTTCTGTTTGATAAATAGTAACTCCATCTTTGACTGTGTCTACTGTCCCTTAGTCTAGAAATCCTGTGTTTTATGCTTTAGAAAGTAGATATCCAGACTCAGATCCTAGTGCAGGACAAACTAGGACAGTTTCACAGCTTTCTCAACTATCAGCTTAGGCTTTACACCCCTAGGTCTATTAAATCCATGACCATTCATACTTTATTTTCTTAGCCTTCAAAATTATTTTGCTATTTTCTCTTGTCTCACTGCCTATTATTGCATGTTTATAATGTAAATAAGCAGTATCAGGAAGGAAAATTATTAAATGTATACATGCAAATTGCCATCTTTCCCTGAAACTCGGTTTATTTCTTTATTTTATTTTTTTTATATTTAACTTTTTAATCCATTTGGACTTACAAACTAAGGATCCAGCATTTTTTAGCCAGATTTTCAAAATTGTTTTTAAGTGATTAATTCTTTGTCCTTTGGCTTGTGGTTGCTGGTGGTTATTAAAGGCTAAGATCTAGTTCAAGACTACCTAGTATACTTCATTCATCAGTTCATTCAATCATAATACCAGTACCATAGTAGTTTAATGACACTTCTTGGACGTATCTTAATATCTTGAATTTCAAATGTCAAGGGAAAAGTTAAAGTTGTTTTTATTTGCCATTCAAAAAATATAGATATTTAGTGTTTAAATGCTAGAAGAAAGGATCAATAAAGAAACAAAGAGAAAGACAGAGAAAGGAGTTAAAAACTTTTAAAATAGTTATCACTCCAAAATAGAATTACTATTCAAGTTATATATTATAAAAATATAAATGTATTTTACAAAATTACCAAATTTTAAAAATTTACAGGATATATTCATTCAAAAATAAAAAATATATATAATTTTTAACCATCTACTAGATGCTAAAAAAGGTCTTTGGGGAGGAGAAGTGAGTGGAATAATGTCAATTTTTTCCCTCACCATGTAGAAGTATCAGAAGGCGTTTATGTAATCCATGTCTGCTGTTCCCAGTCCTATAATGTGTATTTTATACTTACTCTTTTATACTAACACTGTAGATATGCAATGTCATCTCAATCTTCAAAAATATAGAAATTGTGGCTTAGAGATGTCAAGTAACTTACACAAATTTACATGGTCATGAAAGATTGCTACTGAATGTCAAATTGATGTTCTTCCAGGTTCTAAGTATAAGAAAAATTTTTGAGAAAAAAAATTTGATGATTTTATAGTGTAATACTACCTAATTCTCATAATCTGTTTAAGATTATGAATTCCTTTAGCCTCTATGGGAGATAGCATTTAGAATATTAGAGAAAATATTTACCATAATTTATTAAATAAGATTTGATAGATTATGTTCAAATAAGAGCATTTGAGAATTGAGAACATAAAATATATTTATGCATTACTAAGCCTATTTGAGACTTGTCTTTCTGGTTCCCAAATTTTTAAGTATTAAGTTAAATATATATTATTTATATATAAATACATTTATATATATTAGCTGGGACTTACTAGCTAATAAGGATCAAATGAAAACACATATCTGATAGCTAGCCCTAATGTTAACTTTAGAATCAATCAAAAATTTACTATGCTTTAATTTAGTAGGTGACACATGATTCGATCTTATAAAGCCTGGTAAATAAGAGAGCCAATGAATAAATATCAGACATGATTTTTTAAATTGCTTATAGATTTTCCCACCAAATTCAGTTCAGTCTGATATTTATGTGATTAACTATATAAATGTAGCTAGAGTTTGTAGTAGAGTCATGGTCTTGCCTTTTAAAAATGTTATCTAGAAACAGTTGAAAAGAAATGTTCAGTTTAAAAGAAATCACTATTCCCATCTGATATTTATGTCATTTAGTTGTGTCTAAATTGAATGACAAAAAGAAAACATTATTATTTTTAATATTATTATGATTTTTAGTTTACATGACTTCTGGATTAGCTTAAATGTTTTTGACATCCAAGATACATTATTATATTTCCTTAAGCATTAGGGCTATTATATAATTTATTAAATAAATTCATTCATTATTACAATCAATATGTATTTATGTTACTCTAAGTATATGTTAAACTGAATTCTACAAAATAAATTAGATAAATCCTTCATTGAGGAAACTCACATTTTAACAGACTATGTATGTAATTATAATAAATGCTGGAAAGTCCCTTTGTACAGATACAATTGTATGGTCATTCAGAAAAAAAGGAAAAGTTATTTTTAGTTAAAAATATCAAAATTTACTTCAGGAGGAGATAGCATTTGGTCTGGGCCTCAAAAGATAGATGAGAGCCATAGGCATTAGGAACAATAAAAGGACAGTGACATAAACTAACTGTGGATTATGATATATCATGATTACTTTGAAGCAGAAGTCATGATGGCTGCTCTGCCTGCCTCCCGTCCTTGCTGTGAAGGACAAATGAAAGAAAGAATCAGAAGGGAAAACCCTGATAACAGGAAGGCACGCAAAAAATATGAAAGCTCATAGTGCATGCTTCGCAGAAGTCTGAAAATGCCATCACTTCGTTTTTATTTACTTTACATTATAAAAGAAACTTTTGCAGCTATATCATTAACAGATATATTAGGGTAAAGGTTAAGTTAAATTACAAAAGAAACTCCAAAACACTGTAACTTGTATAATACAGGATATATTGCTCTGTCACATGACACAGCAGCTGATGTAGGCTGGCAGAATGTGTCTTCTTCGCTGGATCATTGAGGGAACTAAGTGCCTCCACTCATTGCTATGCAAGCCCAGTAGAACGTTATTTTCATTCACATCATCAGAGCAATGTCACTGCTATGTCCATGTTCCAGATGATGGCAAAAGCAGAAAAGTCAACAACAGGGAAAGATGACTACTCATATTCCATTAGCTTGAACTTAAATATGTGTCACATTACCTCCAAGAGAGATTGGAACACTATTTTCTTGCTAGACAGCCATATCCCCAGGAAGAAGGGGAAAGTAGATTTAGAGGAAGTAGGGTAAAAACTATTGGTTTGCCACAGTAGACTGATTTTTGGTACTTTGTTTTGTTTTTATAATCTCTCAGGATTCATTGAAAATGGACTGGGCACTTTTTATACTTTTATAATTTAATGACATCTAAATATTATAAGCTATATATAAAGCCACATGCCATAATTACATGATACATTTTTAAGAGGCTTCTAGGATTATTTGTACATGTGGTTATTGCAACTCCCAAAATTAGGTTGTGAGATTGAAGCTATTCAGGCACCAAAGTAAAATTTGACGCAAGTTCTGTTTATGTGTCTAACAAGATAAGATATGTGATACTAGTATTTATTTGACAGTTCCTCAACGACAGTTTTCAGTATGCAAAATGGACATTTCTGCAGATAGTATAAAGATTATAAAAATCCTATTCTAGATTATGAATTGTAGACCACCCAGATAAAGGCACGGATTTGATATGCGTTATGATTATTTAAATCACTTTTGTACAGATAATCTGTCAGAATCACAACTTAGAGTCTGTTGATTCTTTACTTAGATTATATCTATTATGTGATAGGGCATTAGAAAAACATCACATGAGATATGCTAAAAAAATCAGAACAGCTGAATACTCTGAAAAGTCTATATTATTTTATGAAATAGACAAATATGCTTATTTATAGGAATCCTTGCTAAATTTTAATATTAATGAAGATTCCTTTTAATGTGTAAGTAAACATTTTTAATAAGTGAGTATATTTTATGAGGTTAAGTTCAATTCAGGAAATATTTACAGAATGCCTACTCTATGCAAGATGCTATGTGGTTTTAATTTAATGTGTTTAATGCTTTTGTCACATGACAATTTTCCAAGGGTAGCTGATAAAAGGAACTGTATGCCCAGTTCTCCTTACTAAGAATACATATATAAAATAAAATAATAAAATAAATAAAATAAAATAATATAAAATAAAGTAAAATAAATGGAAAATGATTATTCCAATGGCTTTACATCCCTGAGCACCAGAATGAGTTCTATAACTAAAGGGAGCATATAAGATTAACAGGCTATGGACAGAGTATATTTTATTTATATATCAATCTTTAACTTACATAAAAACCTCAAAGGCAGAAGGAATCTAAAATTAAGTGAGAAAGGAAAAAGAATATGAGTCTAAAAAAAAAACTGTATGTATTTTTTTTATAAGAAACAAAATTAGTTGCATATATTTTACTTATCAGGCACCAAATTAGTTGTCAGGTTTCCCTCAATTAATCTCTCAATTTGCTTTAATTACAATCTGAGGAAGGAAACCCTACAACAATGGTGACTGACTGAGAATTGATTGGATGGGTGGTGTGAGAAGGGGATAGAAGAACAGATGAAATGTATGGTAGGAAAGAAGCACACCAATCAACCTTTGCGAGAAATGACTATATAACTTAGAAATAACCGCAGAAGGAACAGCACATCAAAATAGGATTCTGAAACCATTTAGTGAAAGGACAGTCTCACCCTCTTCAATAGATCTAGAGGCATCACTCAATTCAGATTATTTTGGTTTTATTTCCTATACAGTTTTTTAATGTGCAGAAGTGTGTGATGCCTCCATTTTTTTTTTCTCAGAAATTCCAAACAAACAAAAAAAAAACAAAAACAAGATAAAATTGCAATGGTTATTAAAGGACTAAGCAGCCACTATTCTTAAAACCATTTACCCAGAATGCTCTTTTCATATCAGGTAGGGTGTATTTAGTACAGTTGTTATATTTACATAGTTATTAATTGTGTTTTCAGTAAAAAGAGCTTACCGAGATTTGTATAACATTTACATTTGTATTATTGATATGTCAGTTAGTTCCAATTAATAAAAATTGGATAGCAAACCAAAACAGGAGGGGAGTTTCTGACAGAAGCTTGTGTCTTAAGGTGGGGGGATGACGTGGGAAGGGAGTGGGTAGAGTGCAGGGATAGACTGTGGAGATAAGTGGTGTAATTAATTGGCTCAAAAATAAAATGCAACACATGGAGCATCTTAAGAACCACCAAATTACTTTCCAACCATTTGCAGACTGTTGTATGGACATTAATTTATTTCTAAGAGATAATTTTTGTATATTAGAATTAAAAAGTCAGCAAAGACCCGTTGTTGCTTTATCCATTATTTATGGAGAAGGAAATGAAGGAGGAGAATGGACACAAATTAAAATTGCCTAACCATTCTGAGAGTATGCTAAAGTGTTGTGATTTTATATGGCCAGAGAATGCAGATGAAAAATGGGAGTTGGGTTTTTGTCCTTAGTCCTCTGAAATAAAATCATTATATAAGTAATTTCTTCAAGATTACTACCAGAAAGAAAAGTAGAACATCGTTTTTATTTAACTTCTGAAGATAGATAGATAATGTTGACTGATGTAAATAGATATAAATGTATAATTTAATTTTCTGAAATCTGTTTAAGTTAAAATATGACCTTAAAATGGAGTTATTTTGCAAAACCTTCTCTATAATCGATATAGGCTGTATCTTTGTGACATTTGAAAAGTTTACATACCATTAAAATCCCAGCTGTTGCTTATCTCTGTAGATGTGTCATTGTTCGGTGATCATTTTATCAAGGAAGGGTAACTGAATTCACTGAGTCTTAAAAGGAGTTGCTAATTTATGCATACTATTATGCTCTCCTATTTTTAGCTTTTGATAAAATTCGAGGTCTCTAGCTGTTGGTCAACATCAATTTTGTGCTCAGACAGCCATTTCTGCTTGTAAGCATCACTTGTAATTATTGGATGTTACCAGTTCTGGACTTGGCTGTAGAAGGCAGAAAAAGACTGAGTCTCTGTCTATGAGGCACAGGGGTGGTGAAAAGGGAAGTTTCAGAACTGAAATCAAATCATTGTACCTTACTGTTTTAGGCACTTAGAGTCCCTGGATTAGTTATGTTGTTGAGTGTTTGTTTCCCGTTCTTTGTTTTTAAGGATCTTTTGGATTGTACTTGAATAATTATTCAAGATTTCTTACCATGAAATTATAGCATTATGCATTTTTAAAATACAAAAATCTATTAAGCACTAATATGCTGTGACTCAGATCTTTGAAAGAAAACGTTCTTTGTTTGCAACTTGGAACCTGCTATTCTATTTTATTATTGCAGAAGTCCCCAGCAGGCATATTCACCAGATTTAATTATTAAGTCATAAATGTATCTTTGAATATTTCCCTTTATACCGAATGCCTAGAAGTAATTTAGAATTGCTTTTTCAGTCATCTTATGTAGCAAGCCAGACTTCGACCAAAGTATATTTTCAAATGATTTTGGAAAGTGAAAATCACCAAATTGATCATTGTATCAGGATGCTTTGTCACATAAAAGAGATAAATGTGGACACTGACTGTGTACATGTATAGAGGTCTTAGGTAACCAGTATATATCTAGTAAAATGGTTGCTTAAGGAGGATAGGGTCTTTGTCTATTTTGCTCATTGTTTTAATCCTAGAACACAGCATAGTGATTGACACTATCTTTGGATCAGTAAAAATTTATTGAATTAAATACATGTGTAAATGAACCAATTCTTTCATTATACCCCCAACATCACCGCCACATACATGCATTTTTTAGTACTATCAAAGAAGTTAAAGATTTTTTAACTTGACATTATACATATATATGTATGTATATATTCGCATATAAGCATATATATTTATATATTTAATTCCAGATTTGTTGTTTAGGTGTTGTTGACTGCAGGAGACTAATTTTCAAAGTGATTAATATTTTATATGAAAGTATAACTGTTTAAATATCACCCTGTCTCAAGATTTGCTAGAGCACTGAAAAAAAAATCTGTTATTTTTCTCCTTGCTTTATTGAGAATATGAGAATAAAAGATATAAGCTTTACCTGTTGGTAGAGGGTGGAAATGAGCTGTAAAATAACTAAAAACTCTTTTGAAAATAAGTTGTGTATAGTTTCTACAGGATCTTTAAAGAAACAGCCTGATAAAAGTGAAGCTTTCCAAATGTCATGACATTTACAAGATTATTTGGAAATATTGAATATTTGTTGAATATTAAAAAGTTCTCCACTCTCAATCTTCTTTAAAAGAAAATAATTTAAATTAATAAAGATGCAATTACAGATATGGGTAATATGTGCTAACATGCCCCATGAAGAATCTACATGAAAATGAAAAGCACAAGGCATATGAAAAAACATTTCTACAAATAAATGTGAATTTCCCCTATTCTTTTTTGACACTGTGGCTTCATTCGTAAAGTGTTTGAAGAGTCTCACAAACTTCTATTATGAGGGTCTGATCCTGGATTCAAAAATTATATTAGAATATGTTCTTAAGAGAGTACATTAATTATTGGTTCCTCTATTATTATTAAACTTATAGAAGAGTTACAGGAAAACAATTTGGTCCTTGAAACATTCAATTCAACATTCTATTAGTTGACATTACTTGCATAACCTAATTCCCATAAAACTTAAGGACTGTTCTCCCTCTAATAATAACTATCAAGAAAGTAACCAGAAACGAATCATTTTTCTCTGTCAGGCTCATGTACAATAAAATATTTCAGCATTATAGCTAAATAATAAAATGTCAAAGGTAAAAGACTGATGACTCACCCAAACATTTCTCCTCTATGGCTAAGATAAAAACCTGACTAAATAGGTAGATTTTGTAGAGCACTAATTATTCAGTCCCACTCCCCAAACCTATACATTCTAAGACATTGGACTTACTTGGTCTTTCCTCGACATTACTAGATGAAATTAGTATCTGTAAAGCTTTTGTATGGGATATCATTAATAGAAATATAAAAGTCTTTAATAATGCATTTCCTAATACCGATCTGAATTATAAAATAAACTCAAAGTTGGCATTTTTGTTATTTAAAGACAGCTGGAAGTCCCAGTTTATGCTATTAACACTATACGTGTTTTTGAACCCAGTGTTCTAACTTAGTGTCTATATTTTTTCTCATGATATACTCTAAAAAGAAATTTCTATTCCTTCTAATATTATTTTCTCCA
Source organism: Eidolon dupreanum (assembly GCA_028627145.1). Taxonomy (NCBI): domain Eukaryota; kingdom Metazoa; phylum Chordata; class Mammalia; order Chiroptera; family Pteropodidae; genus Eidolon; species Eidolon dupreanum. The sequence goes on from CM053508.1 coordinate 60,751,115, forward strand.
GAAGAGTAGAGGAGGCCAGAGAATAAACCTACTCATTCACACTTAATCTCCAGTGGTAAGACAATATAACTGGGTCATTTTATCTACAGCTTCATTATAGTTTGCCTTCAGATACAAGTCCCATGAGTATAAAAATGTGGCAACTTAAGATATATACTGGCTTGACTGATTTCACTGAATGAATTTCCTAAATGTTCAAAAGATTTTACTGGTCCACTTGGTAACACTGTTCTCTGAGTAGACACACTCCAGGTCTTTGTTTTCCAGAACTACATAGCTTCATGTGAGCATTTACACTCAAATACGATTGAAAAATAATGCCAATTCCCATTATACTACTCTTAAATAGTGAACAAATTAATATTGGAATTAAAACAGATTACGCTTCTATAATGTCACTATGAGTGCTCACATTTTGATCAAACCCCAGTTCATCAATTTGATATATAACAAAGACTCCTGTCATGTTGTCGAGAACTAGAAGAAACTCATCAAAACCTTAGAAGAAACAGTGCCATGTACTTTCTTGCACTGCAGCTGCCATCTTGGCTACTAAAAGGGAAAAGAATAGAGGCATGTAGCTAGTAATACAGAAGCCCTTTCTGGGGAGAGTCTTGGGCTTAGGCAAAGAACTGATAGATCACAAACTCTGAGTATCTTTGAAAAATGATGTGATTTCCTGTACTGGGAGTGAGGCAGAAGATGCACCTAAGTCTTCTAATAGCTGTCATTCTCCAAATGCATACCAAGGTCTTCCTCCAAATGCCTTGGCACCATTGCAACTAATTTCAGAGCAATTACAAAACCTGGTATGGATACCGTATTCTACATACCATTTTTGAGTTGGCCTCTACTGATCTGATCTCGAAATGTCCCTTTGAGAGAATTTCATATAGAAAAACAAGGAAATTTTTGTTCAAGAAAAGTCTTACTTATACCCCAAATCCTAAAGTTGGGTTATTTTGAAACTGCAATTTAAGCAGTAAAAAAAATTAATAATAACTTTGAATAAACGCCAAAAATTTACAGCCTGCTCTGAAGCCTATTCCTTCTGCCATGCTCTTGATCAAGATACCCATCCCTTAGGAACTGACAAGGAATGTATAACAGAGTGGCCATGGTCAGTGTCACTGGAAAGAGCCTTCAGATTACAAGACAAAGTTTAACTTCTTCAAGAAAAAAAAGCTGACAACCTGTGGAAATGCACACCATGATGTTTTCCTTCTTTAAAAACAACTGTACTAAATATCCATTAATTTTAACATGTTTTGTCCTCAGTTTATAATTAAGATAACCTAAACATTTCCTGGGAAACAAAGAGATTTCTGAGGCAAATTGCATATAATCATAAAACATAAGACTGAGTATATTAATATTACCATTCAGACATCCTTGAGTACAATATTTCCAAGAGGTAATTTGACTTCGTAATATATGCTGACTTAAAAATAAATAAAAGGATGCATTGAAAGACACAAAAATGATACTCAAAAGGTAAGACATACTATATAAGACACACAAGATTGGTATAACCAGCATAATCGTCAACTTGTATCTGGGGAGTACTACTGTATGTATTGTTCAATAAATATTATATAGTACAGTAAATGAGGCAAAATAGTTGGGAAAATATATGAGTGGAAAGTGGAAAGTTCTAAAATATCTTTGTGAACTTTAACCTAATTATAGGTTACAGTTTTCCAGCCTTATTCCTCTGAAAAATTGTCTATATGGTAATGTTTTCATCATATACTATCATTTAGAAACATACTGCACAAACCATGTACCTGTAAAATATGTTGTGGTGGTGGTGGTGGTGGTGGTCAGGTTAGTTACTGTTACTCAAGACATGACTACTATGCTACTTAGGTGGTAAATTTGTAGCATATACTGTAACTAGATATCCTAAACACCCTCCCTTAGAAAAACAAAATGAAATATAATACAAGTGAGAAATGCTGTAACACAAGGTCTATTACGTTGAGCCAATGAGCAGAGCTTTCTTTGCTGTCTGAAGCATCTGCCCATTGCCCCAGTCCTGCCTGTTAGAAACACCCTTATAATTAGTATGTCATGTATTTTGTGCTCATCGTACTTGGTTTATCTTTCCCCACTATACATAATCTTTCTGAAAGCAGAAATTTTATATCTCTGCTTTTACTGGTGCTGATTTTTTTAAATATTTAGATTTGGTCATTTATTTATTATTTCTACAATGTATTGCAGTGTTTTCATTGTTCGGTTTATTTTTCTTTTGTTTTCACTATTGGCTTTTTCCTTTATACTGGTAAACTCATTTGTTTTTGTTCTCCCAGGCATGAATTCTGACTCTTCCCTTTAATTATGGAGGGAGAGGGGTTAATAGCTGTTAGTAGATATATTTCCCTTCTAGAATACAAACTAGCTTTTAAAATTTGTTTCCCTCCCTTTATTTATAAATATTTTAATCAATAATGTATCTATTATTTCCCAAGTGAGCCCTAAGGAGTATGCTTGATGGCCTCACACAAGCCATTCCAGAAGAACTGCCTCTCTCAAGCAGCTGACACCAGTGAGCCTAGCTACCTTTTGCGTCTCCCGAGTGGCTGTAGCTTTAGGTTAGCCAGCAACGGCACACTCACTCCATCAATGAATGAACCAATGAAATTGATGTGTTGTGCAAGTTTCCTCATTCCCTTTTGCTGAACTTGCATTGTATTGCCCATTGTATATTCAGTCACGAGCTAGCCTGGAACAAAAAGCCAGCCATCAGAGGAAAATGCTGTCTGTCCTCAGAGTTGTAATTTCACTTGATCAGCATCAGTTCTGCATCAATAATTAGACAGGAGTCCAATAATTATGTTGGCAATGAAACAACATAGTCAAAACTTTAGTTATTTCCATGAAGTGACTATCCAAGGGCTGAAACTGATGCTGGGGATTGATGCTCCCCCCTTAGAACGTCACAGATGATTGAAAACTGGTGCCCTTTGTATTGTTCGAAATATTCCCTTCTAGTTGTTGCTTCACATACTAACTAACGAACTATACTTGCTTTCATATATGACATACGCTTTTAAAAATCTAATTAAAACTTTCTTTTTGGTCCTTAGGTAGAAAGATGGCTCTGCTGAGATGAGCTCTTAATTAATGCACTGAGAGCTTACCAGTCCCACCTCTCAACAGGAATGATTGACGTCCAAGGATACATAAATTACACTAATTGAGCTCTGCCTTTATATAGGCTTTCCACAGCCAACTCATCAGAGAAGCTAGGTGAGTAGACCAGCATAAAGAGTTATTTCAGTATGTTCTATGCTATCCCAAAGGGGAGAAGAGAAACTTTCCAAACTGTTGCACATTTATTATCACAGAAGCCATTTTTCTTTGGTTTTAAGATGTAAGTGTTGTGTTATAGTATTTTTTAATTATAAAAATTAGCATTTTTAACATAGACATTTTAATTCAAGTAACCACATTCTCTTCACAATTTTTAAGAAGCAAATATTGCAAGCCAGTTACAGTATGTAAAAATCACTTGGCATCATTTGTCGGTATTAAATTGTGTTGCATAGCAACAAATGCATATGCTATGGAGGGATTGTTTGACATCAAATCTAATCATAGTCCTTGAGTTTAGTTTTTAGAAAGTTACCTAAATGTAAATATAGCTAATCCCCAGCCTCACCAAAGACCATACCAAAATATTTCTTTTATGTTTATTTCATTCTAAAAGAAATTTACAGGTATTCTGAGGTCTTGACTTCCATGAAATCTGATCAATCATTTGATATAATCTAGGTGGCTATTAGTCTAAAATAAAAGTCAGGAACAGGGCTATTTGCTACAAGTGAAGACAATTATAACATTAAATTTTCTCATTATTTGCTGGTTTTTTAAATACCTTAACAATTATTTTAAAAATCAGTTTCAATTATTTTCAAGGAAAATATTAGTAATATGGGAAGTTCAGGATATTAAATTATTAACTTAAAATATAAAATGAAAACATATTATTCAGACAAAATATAAATAGGGCTTGAATTTTACTATGTAAATTCTTTAAAGGTAAGAGTAAAAGAATGAAGACCACAAAGAAAACTAGATTAATAAATTATTAATCATAAAGATGATACATCAAAATGAATAGAAATGGAAAGAAAATAGTGAGAACTAAAGGAAAAAATGCCAAACAATATAAACACTACAATACATTTTAAAAATAATAAAGTACCAGATGTAAACATTCCAAAACATTGGTACTGGCAAAAGAGGAGAAAAGGGTGATAGAAGTAAACAGGGCTAGATTTACAAAATATTTGGGGGAACTACCATGTCTTGGTAACAAAAATCAAAAGGAATTTTTTTAAGACTTCAGATTCCTGAAACATTCAGGAGAACATGTGGCTCCCATGCTTTCCACTCCAGTGAAATTTGTTGTGCCTACTGTTTCAAATTGTGAAAGATATAGAGCCCCACTTTAAAGAAAATCATGAGATGGATACATTTCTATCAAAATAGCTTTATTATTACCTGTGAGAAAACCTGAAGTGGAAAAAACATTGAGAGATCAGAAAATCTTGAGCTGATAATCTCATAAAAAAATATAAAAGGTTTTAACATCAAGACTATCTCACTACGACGGAAACAAAATGAAAATGAAACAGCTTTTTACTATGAGAACTTTTTGATTATTTGGTGGCGAACAGAGCCCAAATACAACGTATCAAAGCCATTGAAATATAAGTAATATAACATTTTCTGTTTAAAAAATTACTTAGGGGTAACCAAGTTTTTATTTTGATTTTTTGTATATATGTGTTCAAACCATATTCCTTTATCATATACTATGTGCTAAGCAAGGTGTGGTTCTTGAAGTGGTTTTCTATGAAATTACACTTGAAATGACTTACGTATATTTATATCGCTTGAGAATTTATTTAATAATCATGAAAAGGCAAGTATCACTGTGTGCTTCATTAGCCTCATATCTATAGAAATATTTATTAGTAGAAAAAAGTAACCATATGTTCATAAATTGAAAAATAATTCTACTTGAATTCACATATTGTTAATAAAGTTAACAGAAAACTCAATATACTTTAGCGATACAAATATATTATAGACACCTTTGGATTTAAACTGGTACAATGAACCCAGATTAGTGTCAACTTTGTCTTTATATATGTTGGGTAATGGACATGCTCATTCTTGACAGAAAACCGTTAATTCATTACAAAATGGAGCATGGTCAGCGCTACGATGAGCCAGGGCCACCTGGCCTCGAATGGAGCCATTAATAAAATAGCCTTTCATTCAAGCTAATAAAATCAACTCTTACTAGTTCTGTTTCTGAGCCTGGATTAGCAGATCCAAGTTTTCAAATGCTACATTGCATCACAATCATTCTATTATTTGTTGATACATGAATGAACATAGCAAGAGACATGCTAGTCACCCTCTACTATTGTACTACATACAGTGCAATAAAACCTCACTAAACTCTTCTCTGGTCTTTGAAATAGAACACATATACTAATCGCTTTGGTCATTTGATAAGCTTCTCATACTATTTTTTTCATTTAGAATTCATATAGTTCTTACATGAGAAACTATTCCGTTAGCTAGACAATTTATTACTCCACCACTATTTGATCTCTGAGTTAGTTGCTTGCTTGTAACTTTGATAACAGTTTTTTAAAAATTGAGGACTTATTTAAATAAATGTTGTCACCTTTTTTAAAAAAAAAACAAGAGTATATAGAAAAAACAAATGTCCTATAATATCCTATAATAATATCAATGCCAATTTAATTTTCATTATAACTTTAAGTAACAAAAACCTATGACATACGTGGTTAAGAAATAATGCACATTTACAAAAGTTTACCCTCTAAAATAATTACATTATAATTTATTAATATTTCTTCCATAAAAATGTATATCCCTTTAAATATCTATATACCATTTATGCCTTCACTCAACAAATACTTATTTAGGGTTTTTCATGAATCAAACACTGTTTTTGGTGCCAGGCTTGTAACAGTTAGCAAAATAGATTTTTAAAAGTTCTTGCCCTCATAGGGTTATATTCTCATGGGGAGAAACAAAGTATAAACAGAATAAATAAGAATATGTGTGTGTGTTATAGTGATAAGTACTGTGGAGAAAAATAAAACAGGGAAGGATGATTGGAAATGCTTTCATAAATAAGGATGGACTTATTGAGAAAGTAATATTTGAGCAAAGACTTGGAGGTCAGAGAAAGCACCCTACAGATAGCTGGGAAAGAATTCCAGGCAAGAGGAATATCATGAGCACTCACTCTGAGAAAAGACCTGCATGGTGGGAGAAAGTTGCTCAAAAAGGCTAAAAGATCTGAAATGGGCAGGAGTGTGGGCAGAAAGGAAAGATTCTAGGAGAATCACAGAGACAGAAGTTACTATCAGATTTTAGCTCTTAATCTATGTAATATGGGAAGATTTTAAAAGATTTTTTTTTCCTGAATATGAAATATTGGATTTTGAGAAGAAAGATGACATGATTGATATGTTTTACGAGGACATTGCTGGTCACTCTGTTCAGAACAGACAAAAGAAGAAAAAGGCAGAAGCTCGGACACTTGTAGGAGACTCTTGTAACAATCTAGGCAAAAGGTAATGATGGCTCGGACCAGGATGGTAGAGTAGGCAGTGGTGATATGTGGGTTTACATTCCAAATATATTCAGAAGGTAGTATTGACAGAATCTGCTGCTGGATTAAGTACAAGATGAGACATCAAGAGCCAAAGGTGCCTCCAAAGTGTTGTCTGAGCAACTAAAAGGATGGAGTTATAATTTACTAAATTAGGCAAGACTAGTAGAAAAAAGTAGAAGAATCTATAGTTTGGGTTTTGGTTAGAGACAGGAATTTAGGAATTCTCAGCATATAGATAGTATTTAAAGTCACCTGACTGGGTGAAATCACTAATGGATAGAGAGAAGAGGGATCAAGGGCTTAGGTATAGGTAGCCTGATCTTTAGAATTCAGGATTCTGAAGAATAGCTAATGAAGAGGGAGGGAACCAGAAGAGGGTGGCTTCCTGGAAGCCAAATGGAAGCCATTTTTTAAATTCTGTCTTTATTATCAAAGAATGTGAAAACTGGATTGAATTAGCAATGTTAAGTCATTGGTGGTATGGTACAAGAAAGAATCTAATTGATGTTGTCTCAACAGAAGAAGAGAGAAATCAGGGTAATTTATACAAACCACTCTCTGAAAGAATTTTGCTATAAATAAGAACAAAAAAAAAAATTAGATGACAGCTACAGGTAGAAGAGAGGAGAGTTTTGTGTTTTTAAAGAGAAAAACAATAGCAGCATGTTTTATATTTGTTAACTATGATTCAGTCAATTGGGGGAAATTTATAATGCAGGAAAGAGAGAACTGCGGGTAGGTGAGAAGGTTTCAGGCTTTATTGAAAAGTGCAAGGATGATCCTTAGGAGAGAATTTGGCATAAATAAGTGTAAATGAAGAAAGGTGTGTAGATGAGGTGAGAGGTTGTGGAAGATCTCTTATAGCTTCTCCATTTCATTTTTAATTTATTTTTTATTAAGTTTATTGGGATGACATTGGTTAATAAAATTTTATAGTTTTGAGTATACAATTCTATAGTATATCATCTGTATATTGCTCTGCACATTCCCCACTAAAGTTATATTTCTTTTCATCACTGTATATTTGACTCCCTTTATCCATTTCATTTTAATGCAAAGGAAGCAAGGTCATTAGTGAGACTGAAGATTGTGGGGGAGAATGGAAGATAAAGTATATAAAATAGAAATGGAGAGGGCGAGTGAGTAGATTGGGGTAATAGTATGATAACTTTGTAAGTACAAAGTACCATGGAGATTAGTGGTCATGAATTTAGGGTAAGACTAGTCTGTATGGTTGTGTGGTTCTGTTCAGCATATATGGCTGTGCAACTGCAGGTAAGGAGTAGCAGGAGCGTGGGGTTCCACAGCAGCTGGAGTTTCACCAGGTGAATATTAAGAAACTCAAGTGGGACAAATGGGTTGACAACATATAGAAAGGGGTGATTATAGTATAGGATCATGGAATTTAAAATAGATAAGCAAGTGAAGGAGTAAGAGGCAGAGGAATGGTGTTAGGATCAAAAGATTGCAAGCGTAGTTGCCGAATGAGTTTGAGTTCTCTAGGAAATGAGCTAGAATTAGGAGGAGGTAGATGCTAAAGTATGGGCTAGTTAAAATTCCGATAATGGAGAGATTTCAATTATTGGTAATGAAAAAGAAAAGTTACATTGTGACCATGTGAGTGGTTAAAAAAGTTAAAAAGAATACAAGAACTTTGGAGCTCAGAACTGAGAGGCTAGGATATTGGAAGGACTAAAATGGATATTCAAATCACCCAGAATTTTGACAGGAGTACTGTTGGAAGGAATGAGAATAAACTAGGATAGAAAATCTCCAAGGAATGCAGGAGAGTGACCCAGGGGTGGATTTACAAGGAGTAGCTATAAAAGGTTATATAACCTAGGGATGTGTGATTCAAAGTGGGTAAATGAGGAGGGGAAGTGGACAATAGTCTGGAAGCATTAATAAGGAAAGATAGGACTTTTTTCTTTCTCTCTGTATGTGTAGTTATTTATCTGCTTTATACACCTATGCCTCCACTTACTTAAGGTATCACTAAATAAGGGCAGGAATGGAACTGGGTTGCCTTCTAGACAAGGGAGAGAGCTGTCAAGAGAACTAGTCACAGGTTTGTGGGCATGTGCTATGCCATTCCACATCTGAACAGTTATGGGGCACTATTACTGTCCAGTCCCTGTGCTGCCAGGGTAGAGGAAAACTGCATTTAAGAAGAGATGCATGGTGGGGGACTGCCAGGTGAAGAAGGGGTCAAGAACATCCCCATTCAAAGCCCAAGAGGTTTGGATGACGGATTCCACATAAGCCTTTCTCTTCATCAACCTGTTTGCCTCCCTCTTTACCAACAGTCATCTCCTTTGACCTACTTCTCTTATAATTAACAATTATTTTTTTTTTATCTATACAAAAGAGATATGTATACCCAAGGTTTCACACATTGCATTTTCCCCCTTAATTCTGATGTATTTTGGCACAGAGATATTTGCCTCATTCTTTTAAACAGCTGCTTCCTCATGGATATGCCAAAATTTATGTAGTTAGTAATTTTTTTCCGTTGACATACTCTTTAGTTGTTTCCAATTTTTCACTATTATAAACTGCTGTAATATATCTCTATATATGTATATATTTGAAAAATGTTGCTGGTGTATTCATTACGTAAATTAACATCAGTGGGTCAAAGAGCATGTGCATTTAAATTTGTGTATACATGTGCACGCTCGTTCACACACACACATATACTGATGTATACTGTTGTGCACCCACAATGGACCTCATATTTTTGATGGTGATCCCATATGATTATAATGGAGCCGAAAAATTCCTGTCACCTAGTGATATCTTAGCTACAGTAATGTCTTAGTGCAACGCATTGCTCACATGTTTGTGGTGATGCTGGTGTAAGCTAACCTATGCTTCCAGTTGTATAAAATTATAGCACATATTATTATAGTAATATTCTATATCATCTAGGTTTGTATAAGTACACCCTATGATGTTCACAAGCAGGTATAAAATAATACAGAGAGACCCCATGCACCTTTTGCAGAACTTACCCCAGTGGGAACATATTGCAAATTTGTAGTAGTAATATCAAAACCAGGATATTGACTTTGATATACTAAGATATAGCTTTCCTAATTTTCTACCATTTTTCCATTGTGGTAATTCTTTTTCTTGTGATTGGTTTGAACTTTTATTTTAATTAAGAAAGTTATTTTTTCATACATATTAAATCCATTTTCTCTGAGATTTTCATTTGCCTTTTGATTTTATTTATAGCATTCTTGGCTAATTTTTTCAATCTTTATGTCTTCTGGGTTTCCCATCTGCTTGGAAAAGTCTTTCCACTTTATATATAAATTTACCTTCAAGAACCTATATGGTTCCATTTTTCACATTTAAATTTCCATCCATTTGGATTCATTTTGCTGTAAAGAATTAGGTAAGTGTCCAAATTTATTTTTTCTTTAAATAGTTATCCAATTTCTTATGTTCCCGTTATTTCAAATATTACTGATGTCACCATTCAAATTTCTATATAAATTTATGTTTATTTACAGATTTGCATTGATCTCTCTCATTACATCTTCTCAGTAATAAATATTTTAATTATTGTTGCATTGTCATATTTTACTATATGATAGTACTTTGTGCTACTCAATGCTTTCTTCTCTTCATCCCAGTGATTCTTCTAGCAACTTATTTTAACCCAAAAATTTTAGTATCACTTTGTCTAGTCAAAACAATACTGTTGATTTTATTATTTGAATTAAATTATTGTTAAATTTATAGGTAAATTTGAAGAAAATCAATACCTTTGTGTGATTTAATGTTCTCCAAGTGCATGGTAGGTTTTATCATTAACTCTTTTTTGAGTTCTTCACTAGAGTTTTAAGGTTTTCTTATATAGGCCCTACACACTTATTTATTTATTTTATAAGTATATACATATATGCATCATCCTGAATGCTTAATTAATAATAGAATAACAGAGAAAAGAACATTACAGTGAGAGGCTTTCAAACTTATACATTAATTTACCTTGTAAAATCGGACTATTATTTCAATATTTAAATTACTAATTCCTAACATCTGATATTTTGCCCATGTTTTTGCAAGTGAGAATTTGTACAATAGCCAGAAGCAATAATAAAGAAACAGATATTTCTTATTTTTGGAGGTAGGTGTACCCAAAATGAGCATCCAGTGTACATAAAAAGAGTAAGTTGTAAAAATAAAATATGCTAGGTTGGATAATCATCTATAATGTTAACAGTCCAATTGCTTGTCATGTGGTAGAAAGTTGTGCTTTAATTAAGCAATAAGACATGACAAGGTGTGAATTATGGAGTAATAATTCTTGTCTAGTGTATTGTTAGACAAGAGGCCGAGGGCCAGGCGTCATTGCATACACCATACATAAATTATTATACTGTAATTTAAATCTAGAACATTATAGAATAATTCTAATATGCTTTCAAATAATTTTGCAAAACAAGAAATATAGTTGGAATATATTTCTTAAGTTCTATGTTATAGAATATCATAATGCTGTAAAATCAAAAGGCTAAAAGAAAGCATTTATTTTGGGGGAAAAATATAGCAAGAAAATATAGGAAAGTTGGCCTCATAAGTGATACTTTTCCAAACAATATTTTTACAGGGGAGATTCCTAGGATGATGATGCATCAATTTGACTTTTCCCTCTATGATTAAAAAAAACTGGTGGGAGCTAAGTTCTGAGAAATTTTAAGAGAGGCTCTTTTGGGCTTTTAAAACATTCTTTACAAAGCAGTGCTAACTAACAAGAGTTCTAACATAAATCTTCCAGAAAAAAAAAAAAATGCATCTCCCTGAAAATACTTGGCAAGGGGTGGAGCAATTTTACAGAATTTTGGGTCCTTTTAAAATCAGCGTGATTTGTAATCCTGACGCTTTCCCTGTAACATACCATTTTGAAAGTCTTCTTTTGTAAAGACATTAAAACAGATCTCTTATCACAAGAAAACACATTGTTTGAAATGCTGCTTTAAAAAAAAAACTTCTTTCTGCCTATTCAAAAGAAAAATGTTTGAGCATGAGTATGTGATTGTAATAAAGAAAAGTCTACTTGCTTTTCATCTGCAGAGCACTTTGGCTAGCAGTGTTTCAAAAGACTACTTCTTTTTAAAGTTGTTATATTTTTGTGCTTTTATTGCCGATATCGCATACTTTTAACATGATTGATGTGTTAACAAGTTTGGCTTCTTTTGTGAATATCGCAAGATAAAAGTTATATATTACAACCTCAGACAATTAATTTTGTCTCAGGTTCTTTAAATTAATGTATTTTATCATCAAATTTGACCTCTTTCTATAAGTGTGATAACCAGAGATAGCTTAGTATACAGATCAAATACAAATTGTTTTTAAAAGAGCTCCAGGAACACTCACCTCCCCAAAATATATCCCTTAATGTCTTATCGTAGCACCTTCTATTATTTACTCCTCTGGATCAATGTTTTTGCCTTGAGTTGTCCCTTATAAAATAAAATCTTTCCCAAGTTACGTCAGAGAATCCAGTTAGTAATCCCACGGTTTATCTATTTGCTAAATGAATAGATTTTGTTTATTTGCTTTATTTTATAACAGAAAGCAAAGAGGAAAAAAGACTTAACAAAGAAATGTTTTAATGGACATAAGAAATTTTCCATCCATGGAAGCTGGACAGAGTATTACTGTGACAGGTTTTTAGCTACTGAAAGGTGGCTTGAAAGCACACTTTTATTTTCATGATCAAGTAGTAAAAGAACCCTAAGAAAAGTGAGTAGAATTATGAGTTCAGGCGAGGATGGAGTGTGTCTTATTTTGTGCCTTGTATAGGCCTTAAATGGTGAAAAAGGTAGGGAAAGCTAAAGAAAATTTTATCTTCAGTACTCACCAGTCTTACTTACTCTGTCACTTATCATAGGTCTATAGGTCTATCATAACAATTAAATAAAAACATTTTTAATACTTTTTTCTTGTTTCTGTTTTATTGGATTAGGCAGGATTCTTTTTTACTCAGTCACTCAAATTCTTTTCTGGAGTTAAACTGTAATAGTATTTTATTCCAACATTCTTAGTATGGGAGACCACAACTTTCTTTCAGTCCTTATCCAATGTTTATTGGGTCAATTCTGGGCAGCCCACTATGACAGATGGTTTTTAAAAAGTGAACAGCCACCAATAGAATTATCTTTAGAAGACCATTATGTAAAATTATGCTGTTAGCTTGCAACAAGGGTCAATATGTGGCAAGGGCAAATGAAGAACACCTATGCATTTTTAGAATAGTGTAACCAGTTCCTTTGTTTTAATTTTTATACTGCATGTCCTTGACTTAGGCTGTTCTATTTCTACAGAGACATACTATTTAAAAATATTTTAGAATATAATAACTTGTGAAAATAATCATTTCACCTGTTGGTTGTTACTTTGGTCTACAAGCTTGTTCAAACAGGCAACACGTTCAAGTTTCAGCTGGTCATACCACTCAGTACAATGATCAAAATTGCTTTTAATAGGTTTATTTTTATTAGAATAAATTATTAGTATCTATTTTGTGATACTAGTTTGATGCTAGGGATTTGACATCATTATCACATTAATATTTACAATAACATTGTAGGATTACAGGTAAATTAAGGAAGAACCATAGAGATCCTCAATAAGTAAGCAATGGGTCCAGTTTGTAACTGAAGACCATGTTTTGAAAGGCAGAATTATTTCCAGTGAACGATATTGTCTTTTGCTGATATTAGAATATTTAAAACTTTAATTTAGCCATTTCTAAAAATGAAAAAAAAAAAAATCAATTGCCTTTTTCCCAGTCTGTAACCCAGGATTATTAAACTTGTTCCACTGCCCATTCTAGGAACTTTCTGCTCACATGTTGTTATCTACTTTCTTTCTGCTCCAGAACACATTACACATTTTCAGAAGCCCAACAGCATAAGTAAGCCCTGGAGTAACAGCCATGAGCACCAGCCTCATGACATCAAGAACCAACAGTCAAGTTTATAGGAAGGACCTTGTGATCATAGCCACAGAGCAGAAGCCACCCCGTTCCTCCAACCAAAGTTCAGTTTTAGTTCAGTTTTACTCCATGTAGATGAATTGTGCATCAAGAGGAGTTAAGGGTTTTGACTGAATATTTCTATCATGATCTTTTTAGAGAAAAAAAAATACTGACTTACAAATCAAGGACAGATAGAAGACACAGAGCTGATAATAAACTTTGTACTTGTGTCTCAGCACCTCTTTAGGCGTACCTATGTGAGTTTTGTAACTCATCGACTTGATTTCTATCTCATTTCCTAACATCACTTTTCTGCATTTTGTTTGTTTTCTTCACCAGAGTTGCTGTTTTTCAAGGTCTTTGACTTAAAAGCAGCAACCCAGACACAGATTTCTAATCTTTCTCTTGTATAGGAGGTTGTTTTTGGTATTCCCAACCTCACATTTTGCCCACTATGATTTACTCCACCATAGTTGCTCAGTGAAGACACTAGTCCTTATTTTTGGCAAGGTTACTCGTCATATAAGTCATTGAGATTCCTTGTTGCTACATTTGTATTTAAAGTGGACATAGGTATCGATCTAGACCAAAATAGAGAAGGTAGTGTTCATTACCTCACACTATAGTGGTATCATTTTATTTTTTGGAGAATTAACAATATACCCCAGTATTATTTTATCAACACTTTGCTGTATAAACAGTACAGAGCAGAGAGTAAAATTATGAAAAAGTAAAGTCAACACTTGTTAGAAATTTCTTTTTTGCTTCCAAAATAGAAAAAAAAAATCTCATCTTTTAAAATCATAGCATAGATTGTAACAAAGAAAAAAAGAGTACTGAAAAAATAAGAGACTAAAAATAGCTCAGTGGCAATTTAATAACTGACAAGACTTATTCCATCTGCTGGAAAGAGTTTAAAACCTTTACCTGCTGCCACTCACATGATAGAGATTTAGAGTTCATAGCTGAAAGCTAACATCTGATGCGGAAGTATGTGATCATGATTCATCTGTAAATGCAGTTCTTTGCTTAATAAGTGTTATACTGTTTGTTTAAAGGAAATAAGAATCCCCAAGTTTTGAAGTGTAAAAAAATAAGACACAAAGGACAGGAAAGCACTAAAATACTTGTGTACAAATAGCATTAGGACACCTGAAGGTAATCAGATCTGCACCTGGTACTCAGAGAACTATAGGTCAGGTGTTATTCACAAAAAAATACTTTGAAAGTGAGAAGGTTGGTTGGAATCCTATATAATCAGCCACCGTCAAAGCATAAAAGAGAAAAATATCTCCCTTATGAAAGCAAGAGCTGAGGCAACCTATGCCACTGAATCCTTATCTCCTGGATTCTCCTCCCAGCTCTCCATAATTCTAAACAGGCAGGCAGCAGGCTGTACAGATGGAGACGCAACAGCCAGAGTCCACGTGGAGCATTATAGATCTGGCTAGTTGTCTAGTTAACAGTCAGCTATTTTTGGATAATACCCATAGTTGTTTTTACAAAAATGAAAAAAAAAAGATTTTTTCAGAGTTCAATATATAAAAATATTTGTACCGGTTGGTGTTTAGGCTTAAGCCAATTTTCTCACATTTAGATTGATTATTGATGACTCAGACTGACTTCTTTTGCAATCAATAACAAAGACTCTGTTGATATGATACTGTGGGTCATCTTAGGGGCATTTTACACAATTTTAGGTCCCAAAAGATATGTTTCAGACACTGATTATTATAGTCCCATAGTTTTGTTTGTTTTTGGCTTTGATCAAGCAGATGACAGAAAGGTTTAGACTTACTTACATGTCATACCAACACACAGTACTAGGTACAAAGGAGGTGCTATGTTAGGTATGTGTTCATCAGAATGATGGACTGGGATTCCTTCCTCAGCCAACAGGCAACCTGGGAAAAGCTCTTCAGTTAATGGAATTTGGGGGTTTAATGAGGCTTGATTCATTTATGAAACCATGTGAGGAAAAGAAACAACCATATAAAATTGATAAGTACATTCCCAATAAAACACTCTCTATAGATATAGTTATGTTGGCAGATATTTAAGCTATCTTTTAAGCTATATATCAGTTTGCTAATCACAAAACTTCAATTTAGTATTCAGACCAAAAATTACAGTAGCATATTTGACAAAAAGAAGTTATATATGGTAATTTTAACAATAGAAAAGTCAACAATTAATCATTTATTAAATGCCTACTACTTGCCCATATTGTGTTCTATATTCCCAGTGGTGTGTGTGTGTGTGTGTAAATCACACAATCTTGTCCTTAAGGAGCTTAGAATACAATAGAGAGACAACCAATGTAAAACACCTATTTTTTGTAAGAAAAGTACAAATAACGTGCTTTAGAAGTTCAATAGAGTGATAACAAATTAGGGTGGAGAAATGAGAAATGTTTCAAATATAAGAAAGATTGTGAAGTCTGCCTTTAAAAGATGAATAACATTTCAAATGATGAGAAGAAAGTGGTATTAACAAAGTTATAAGTATGGAAATTTATCACGCATGTTAAATAAAAAATTACTAAGCCAATCTGGATGGAACACGAGGGTTAGAATTGGGAGGTGGTTAGAGTAAAGCTGGAGAGGTAGCCTGGACCGTACTCTGGTGCTCATGAGAAGGCAAGCAAACGTGACTATAGTCATGATTTTTGTTTCAGAATTAAACAATTTTAAGGAGTTTCTGATTGTCCCGTAACATCTATATCTGACATTTCTATTACATTTTTAGCCAAGACCCTTAAACAACCTAACTCACAACCTCCAGAAAACTAAAATGTTATTGCATGGGCTGAGGGTTCATCTGCCCTTGATTTTTGTTACCTTTCCAAAGGCAATATCAAAGCCATGTGTTTTGTTAGATTTTAGGAAGTCAGCTCTCACATGCAAACCAGGGTGTCCTTTGGCTGCCAGCAAGCACTTTCTGGTTCTCCTGCCTCAAACTTCAAGTTCAGGTCAGTAGCTTGGGCATTTCTATTACTGACATGCCAGAAAATCAGGGCAATGCTGTCAGTGGCATTCTACATATCCCAGACACAGGTTTTGTTTATTGCTTTTTATTCTGATGCTAGTGAAAAAGGAAAGTGTAAAATATTCTTAGTCTTATACCTAGTTCACAGTTTAGCTATCTGCAGTGTATCAGTTCATTAAATTTTTTATTGTGACCATTTAAAACTCTGGAAAGTATTTGTTTAGTGAACATTTTTTATAGTCTTACTTTTTTTTTCACTCAATAAAATAAAAATGAAGGAATTACTTTCTCAGTATAACATGATTCTAGGAAAAGAACTCAAGATTGTTCTAGTCATAAATCATATTTTTGAATACTGAGAAGTCTGAGTTGGCCAATTAAAACATTGATATACTGTGCTAGATGGCTTGAGTCTAAACTTAAGTTGAATTGGCCAATCAGAATCAGATGAATTGTTTACAGTCATTATTTTTAAAAAGTGTATTTGGCAAAAATTGAGCAACTTTCACCCAAATATACATTTCAAAAGGATTACTACCACATATGTGGCCAAGTAATATTAATGCCTGAAATTCTGGAGCTTTATCTTTAGTGAAATTGTTCCTATTCTCTGAGAATTATCATGAGGATAGACAAATCTATATGACAGTATATGGTCAAAGTTTGCTGCATCTTGATGGGTCCAATACCAGTAGATAGTGTTGACAAGACAGCCTGGATTTCTCTCTTTTGTGATGGAAGAATCTTGTCCAGTTGCGGCCTCTTATTATACTGAGCGAAAATCAGACTGTAGTCTCTGGTGTCTGTCACCTCATCAGCTAAAATTGAGAGAACTTTCTTGGGAAATATGTGATGACACACCAAATATCCAAACACTTTTCACGAGTACCTCTGTGACAGGGGAGTTGACTCCTGACTAAAGTGCAGGACCCTCCTTTTTTTCACAGATCAGAAAAAGCAAGTAAATAGATGTAAAGCTATCCCAAACAAAGGGTGGCTGGGGGAAGAGTTGCTAATGTCTTTTTCCATATGCTTTCTCTAATAAAGAAATAATCAGTTTCTTCTGCTTCATTCTACTGAAATAAAAGTGACACCACCGTTCTTACATAAGTAGGCTAAGGAGAGGAACAGCTGCAACTTGAAGAGGGAATGGCAGTGCAGTTGCATTTTGGTTTAGTTCATAATTTATATATTCCAGTATTATTTCTTTAGTAAACAAATACATTTATCTGATAAAAAAAAAATCAAACAATGTAGTTTATCACTCTTTGGGGAAAAAAATAAACGGCTATGAAACGGGTGCTGTTGGAAGGGTCAAATTGCATGCTGTCTGCGTCAAGGTGGCCTGTACAGGCAACAGGAGTAATAGGAATGATTAAACCCTGTCGGACGGGGTTAGGTTTAGAGCTTTCTTGTCTCATGACAGGCTGTGACAGTCAAGTGGCACTGAAGCAGAACAAACTACAGTGGCAGTTTGCTGTGAGTAGTGCAACTGTCAAAACTGCTGTACAAAAGCAAATGTTGGGGATAACAAGCAGTAAAGTTTGCAGCCTGACTACTCAAATGCTGATGCCCGAAATGTCTTCACAGGAAACTCCAGGTTACTGTCCCCATCTGGGGCATTCTGCTGTTATGAGCAGGACAGTCAACCTTTGCTGTGCTCTGCACATTGTCAGTTTTCCGTATTATAGCAAAGCCTACCTTTGCAAAAGCGCTAACCAGTCTTCACATAACCTACACGGAGGGCTAATCCTCATGTACTAACATGTAATCCACGTGTAGTTTATCATGCTTTGTGTTTGGAGCAATCATAAGCATTCCACAAAGAGAAAGCCTGTCCATGTGCAAAACTTAGCTCCAATTATGTTGCTGTAAGAAGAGGTTACCGCACAGATGTAAACCTGCTATCACAAATAGGGTGAAATACTTCACACCCAGAGCTAAAACAGTGAACTTGGCATTGTCACCAGTTTCTTGAAAAGTTGAAAAAAAAATTACTTTACACCCATGTGGTTTCACAGGTTTTTATTAGAAGCCACAATAGACACTTTTCTCTAGCAGTAAATGAGAAACCTTTCAACATTGTAATAACACAGGGAGAGTTTCTCAGCCTCTGTCATCCTACGGGAATTCTCCCATTGAGTTTCCATAGGTTGAAGAAAATGAGAACGTTGCCCACAGTCTCTCTATCATGCACAGGCTCAATTTTAGCATTGCGCTCTGTCATATTTTTCATGTTTGGAGGAGTCCAGTAGGGAAGGTGTAATTCAAGTCTGCAATCTTCAGGGTACTGAGTGTCTTATCTCTGATGAGGTCAGATTGTCTTGGTGTAATATAACTAGGAATTCTCATATCCCAAAATCAATTTTTCTCTCTAAGAAACATGATCTGAAAGACTTCATGTGTATGTTCCTATAGGCTTTAACAAGTTCTCAGCATAATAATGGTGGTTAGAGTAAGCAAAAGGGTTGTCACATCTAGATAGTAAAAGTAATGACTAAATTTAAAAATTTCTCTGGAATAAAAAAAAAATCATTTATACATAATTATTTACCTAAGAGAATTTATAAGACCTATAGTTTAAAAGTTTTATCTTCCTTACCTGCCACTGAAGAGGCAAACAAAATCATTCCACTTTTACTGTTAGAAAGGAGAATATATATTTTTTTAAGGGCAGTAAATTAGCTTGTGCCAGAAGCATCTATTTTCTTGCCTTCATCACTGCCAACTCCCTTTGTTTTCTTTGATCTATGATTTGCAAGCCACTATTATTATTTATGTGTTCTACAATTACGACCAGTGACACCTCCCCTTCTGCAGCCCTAAGCCACAAATATGAAAGGAATAAATGCTGTTTATTGTGACAGTCTGCCTTTTGTCTGTGGAAAAATGACAAACTATCCACTGACAGCTTGCTACTGTTTTTACTACTGCTCCCCAGCTTACTTCTCAAGTGTTCTCCAGAATGAGACAATAGATGGACATGAATAAAAATGTCTAGTGAGAATCTGTTGCATTCATTTACCTCCCAATGAGCTTCTTTGGGGACACATATTAGATTAAGAACAGAAGGCCTAGCAGTGTGAGGACATTTTAAAGATTTTGTACATCTTTGGGAGGCAAGGGGAGACTTCCTAGCTTAACAAGGATCTCTAACCACTAATGTACTTAACTTTTTAAATGTGTCTAATTTTAAAGTCACGCAGTCTACAGATCCCATGAAGAGGGAATGCAGGTCAGAGTCATCTATGAATTTTTGGAAAGATTTCCATTTCCTCAGCCTGGAGTCGCATAGAATGGTTGGGAGAACCAAAACGTTTGAGGTTTTCCAAAGGGCCTATACTAATTAGCTCTTTAAGCTGTGTTAAGATGAAATGTTTACTAGGTAAGTGAGCCTTATGGAACAGAATAAATTAATACAGGAATCCCTATAATCTTTATATGTCCAACTTTGAACTAAGCATAAGCTTGTAAATATTTGACAGCCAGCCTGCTTTGTTCTAATGTCACTAGTCAGAAAAGATTACTAAAAGCCAGGTAGATTACAAGCTCTGATTTCACAGAGAGATTGCATTTAGGGACATGAGATTCTGTTTCCTCTTCTTTTAGGTGGATTGTGGGAAAAAAATATTTATCACTCTAGAATTCTACTCTTAAAGGAGTCATTAAAAAAAAAACCTGTTTTTTCTATAAAATTTCTATTTCAGGAAACATTTAAAAAATCAATGCCAACTCTCTCCATAGTTAAAAAAAAAACTCAAAACTTGCAAAAATTGTTACAGGTTTTATCTTGTATTCATTCTTTGCTCTAAAATCTAATAATAGCTCCTAAATATTCAAAATATAATTTAAATATCTGAAATTCATTGCAAATAGAGTGGCCTGGTAGAATTTTCATGTCTTGAGGGAGGTGAATGGAGAATATAAAATGAATTATAAGAAAGCTGATGAACCCAGAAAAAGTGAAATTGAGGAAAATGAGAAAACCAAGCAGTATATAATATTAGCTAACAGTTTACTCAAGGAAGGAATGGATTCAAATCAGTCATGTGACAATAAATGTATGTGTTAGTGTGCAATAGAGAGACAAAGACTTTTAGATTGGGATGAAAGGTAAAATCTAACTGCTTATAAAGAGCACACCTAAACTAAATTTTTTTTAATGTTTGAAAAAATGTAATCCTAAAAAAGATGTATATGGTAAATGTAAAATAAGAAAGTTGCAGTTACCTTATCAATATTATCTAAAGTAGAATTCAAGGCTATAACCATTAAACAGAACAAAAGGGTTATTAAGGAAGTAGAAAACTTTCTATTCACAAGAAGATAATTATAAACTTTTATGCACCAAGCAACATAGCTATGTAATACATAATGCAAAAATTCCCAGAAATAAAATTGGATAAAACCAAATGATAATGGAGATTTGATTTATAAAATTCTGAAAGAGTTGTAATTAAGTAGAGTTAAAAAAGCAAGGATCTGAGATATAATATCAACAAGTAAGTGTGTGTGCATGTAGATGGTAGATAGATAAAATGACAGATTTTCTTTTTGAACTAATGTTTGTGCATTCATTTCTTTCTCATTGCAGCAACAACGTAAACAAATGTAATTCCATGTTGAACAAGTTACAAATGGTAGTAAGCCCAGGAACTTTGAGCTTATCTATAAGGCAAACAAAACAAAAGTTTTCTTTATAGCATAAGCTCAAACTTTTCATGACCTGGGAAGAGGCACACCAGGCCCTGAATACCAAGACTGATGTGCAAAATAAATATGAAATATTTAAATTCAAGTACTTTAACAAAACTGGAAATACAGGCTACACCAAAAATCATCCTTAGACAGTTGTTTGCAACAGATATTCAATTAACAATGATTCATGCTTACTAAGTGCTAGGTACTGTCCCAGGCTTTGACATATTTATGTACTCCTCATAACAGCTTTTTCAGATGAGGAAACAGAGGCACTAACTGGTAAGATAACTTGCTCAGGGCCATGGCAGAGAGTAGCAGAGCAGGATTTAACCCAGCTAGTCTGACTCTAGAGCTTATGCTCTTAAGACTCTTATGCATCATGGTGCCTACAGAGAATATATGCTTTTCTCTTGTCCCATGAAAAGAATGTAAACCTACTCGTGAATTGGTCAAAATAAATTAACAAATTCCAAAACATATTTATGAACAGTATTTTCTGACCCTAATCCAATAAAACCAGTAGTCACCAACAAAAGATCTCCCCTTCCTCCAAGAAAATTTCCACCTGTAAATTTAACAACCTATAATAATTAATTTCTGGATCAAAAAAGTATCCCAAAACTAAGATTAAAGATAATTTAGCAATTAAATCTGACATAATTATTCCTCTTAATACATGACACTTTTCATTCACCACTCTATTGTTTTTAAATTGCTAATAAAATTTCTAAATATTCTCCCTAATTCCCTTTATTTGTACTAATCTAGTCACTTAGGTATATCTATCTTGAATTTAATAGACCACGATTGGATAATTTCCCAGTGTTAACACAATTAATTTTATTCCTTTGTAAGTATATACTATTTGTAGTTTAATTTCTCCTAAATTGAATCCATTATGGTTATGATAGTGGGATGTGTGACCTAAAAAAATTTAATCAGTCTAATCCCCGAACTCGTTTTGTGGCTTCAGGGGAGAAGGTGGGGCTTCCTAGTCACTATCAAGAAGTTTATGATAAGTAGAACATGGCAAATAGGACCAATTATTTGTTATTCCTTATGATTTGCCAGCCCATGATTGTGGTTGATGATGATCTCTTCTGACATTTATGGCCTTTTTTACCCAAGGTTTTGATCCATATGGATTACTATACAATCTTTGATTTTTTTTCTTTCATTACATAAAGAGAGGAAGAGAGATCCATGTGTGTGCATAAATATGCACACACCGAATAATTATTTTGGTAAGTGATCTATAAAGTATCATTCATAATTAATTTAGTCATTCACATTTTAACCAAATCACTCTAAACCTCTCTATATTATCAGTTCCTTCCTTAGTCAAGGTAAGAGTTCACAGTTTTATTGATCTGTTTATTTTTACTATCAATTATACTAAACTGATTGGGTGAAAAGAAACCTCATCATTATCAGTCTTAGAGTATATTATCATTGTCGTAGTTATTGATGGCTAAAGAAAAAAAATGTGTCCATACAGGGAGATGAATCATTTCTCAGAACTGCCATGTAAAGTAAATAGCAAGTCAGAGTAGTGACACTTAAAAATGTCTAACATAAACAAATGTGCAGCATTGTGTGAACTGTTAGGTCACTTATTTGTGCACACTGAGATAATCACTGGCAGTCTATGTGCTACAGTTCACTATTGAAATGAAGTGGAAAAATATCTCATATTTTCTGAAGTCTTTGTCATTAATAATGGATTACTAGAAAGCAGTTGTCATTTTTGAGGCTGGTTTTAAAGTATCCCTCTTCTTCCCACAACCATATTTCACTAAATTTATATATCTAAAAATGTTTATATGTAATTCTAAGATCACATCTAAAACCTTTAAATATGAAAACCATATTATAGTGATTTTATTATACTCCTCACTCACAATTATGTTTTGAGAAAATCCTCACAGTCTATGTATTTCAATTATATGCTGCTTCTAGTCAAGTATTCCTAAGCATTGGGTATATATGTTTTATTTCTCAGCTTTGGGGAAGATTAGAGATAATCTCTTTTAAAATGCCTAGTACATTCTCTGGCATGTAGGATTTAAATTTAAAGCATGAATCTAAATCTCCAATATACTTATGACATTTGGAATATAAGTCATCTATCATCTTAAATATTAATTCAGGAAAATCCTTGCAGGATATTGTGATTCTTCACGATAGTATATTTCTTTCCATTGTTAATAGACAAGTTATAGCGGCCACTTTGTTAGTCTACTCGGGTTACTGGATGGTAAATTCTCACAAGAAATTCTTGTTTACTAGCACACCTGAAGAATACAGGTCTTTCCAGTTAGTGTTAGAGTTCACTATCAAGTTTTTCTCAAAGGATGTAAGGAAAGTACACAGTTTGAAAATGCCTCCCAGGCCATTTTGAAGTGATTTGAAAAGTAAAATATCTTCCAGTCTAATGGATGGAATTTCCTAAGGACGGAGTTCAGGTGGTTAGCAGTAGAACTAGATTTCATGGTCCTTGACAACCCCTTGTTCACTGCCAAGCATATAAGCCCACAGGATAAATGTGAAATGAATGAATGATGCAAAGGGTCTATAGTACATGTATTCATTTCACAATCTTCTGGATTTTCTCCCACTCCTCCCCTCCACACTCCAAACTGTTTCTTGGGGTGTTAATGTTTAATGCATCATTCTCTCCATAAGAAAAGGTCAGTAAGAAGAGTTAAAATTGCAATGGTCTGCAGACTCCATCACAGTGGCAGTTGATTTGGGATGACTATTTTGCCTTGGGCAACCAGGTCAGTTTTATTCTGGGCCCAATTAATGAATGACATTGCTAAGAGTTTAACTTTAGCTGAAGTCCAGCTTCCCTGTTTCTGGGGGAGAAGCACAGATGGACAAAAACCCTGCGTCTTTTACTGCGGCATCAAAACTGGTCAGGTTGCTACTGCAAAACGATGTAAGTTTTCACTCCATTATCAAGACCTCTTTCTTACCAGTGACTTTTGCAACTCAAATCAACTACCGATAGAGTATGGCAGCTGGAGACAACATCACTTTACTTGCTGCCAAACTCTTAGTTTTTAGTTCTCTGGTTGCACTTGAATTAAAGTAAGGAAAGTATTACTGCTTGAGAAAATTTCAAGTACAATTACAGGTAATACATACACACACATATATACGAGACAGTGGTAGCCTAGAAAATTGAATTAATCATACTTATTAGCAATTGGTATTCAACTTTCAGTGGAAAAGAATTCATGAAATAGAAAAAATATAACTGAAAATGTGGAGCAAATAGACAAATATAAAATACTTTTGTTGTAATATCTCGGCAAGTAGATGATTATCAATATTACAACTGCTTATATTTGATCTTAAAAGAGGAATGTCCTTTTTTACCTAAGGAAAAAGGCAGACTAATGTGGACAATTAAAGTACCATAACAAAAAATAGGAAAAGCCTTTTAAAGGAATTGTAGCATGAAATCAGGAAATTTGAACTTTGTATTATAAATGGTAAATGCATTACATTGTTTAGTGTTCGCTTTAATTATTTCCTTGGTCATTATCATCATCATCATGTTAATCATCACCTTCTTCATTCCATAATAATCAACATAATACTTACCAAGTGCTCATAAAATAATTAATATAATTTTCCAGATAAGGGATCAGCGAACTATGAACCTTGAGCCAACTCTGGCCCATTGCCAGTTTTTATGTAGCCCCTGAGCTGAGAATTGTTTGTACATTTTTACATGCTCAGAAAAAAAGTCAAAAGAATGATACCTTGTAATATATGAAAATAATATGAAATTCAAATTTCATTGTCCCTCAAGCTTAACTGCAACACAGCCACACCTGTTGCTCACATTGTCTCCAGCTGCTTTGTTTGCTATACCTTCAATTGTTCAGGAGAGTAGTTACAATGAATACTGTATGATCTGCAAAGCCCAAACTATTTACAATCTGGTCCTTTACAGAAAAAAAAAGTTTGCTAACCCTGTTCTAGATGATTAATATCACTTTTAGCACTGGCTCAAGTTAATTCAAAACCAGAGTCAAAATTATTTGACAAAATTAGGTTACCATCTATTACAGAAATGTTTAATTTGAGAACTTTAATTTTGGTTCTTATTAACTTGTGGAAACTTTCATGAACACAGAGAGTATGTTGACATACACATTGGCAGAACTATAATAGATCATTTTGATTATGACTTTCTATAGAGCCAGCATTTTTGCCTAGAGCTGATTTGTCCAACTGGAAAATATAAATGAATAATTTGTTATTATTTCTTTTTCTTGCTTATAGAACAATACACATGTAGTAGAATAATCCTAATTTGACTCAAGGCTGTATAACATTTTGCTCCTCTAAATAAAAGATTTTTCAAGTGGAAAATGCAAATTAAGATTTTATCTCTTGTATCTTTTTTAAAAAAGAAAAAATGTTCATGTTAAAGTAAATTTAAAATGTTTTAACAATTATAAAACATATACTAAGAGAAACATGAAAAGAGAGACATTTTTTCTTTAATGGTTGGCAATCTAAAATGAATAATCTCTGAAGGACTTTCATACTTTCCATTAATTTATCCGCTTCCACTTAATTTCATGTTACTTCTTTTTAAAGAGTATGACTTTGTGACACAGAATATCTTATAAAGTTATAAGCAATAGCAATTTTCAATGGTTTCATTTAAAAGCAACCAAAAAGACCATTAATTTCAGAATGTCTAAGCTTTCAGTAATTATTTTATTTATTTTTATTTTTTTACATGTTTTTTTATTTTTTATGGTGACATTGGTTAATGAAATTCAATAAGTTTCAGCTGTACACTTAACAGTAAGGTATATATATATATTTACACTCAGTAATTACTTTAGAGTTAATATTTGATGTGATCATTTTATGGGTAATATAATTGGCAAATTCATCATAATTTATTTACATTCTTAACATAATTGTAACAATTACTGTATAGCAACTATTCCATTAGCAGATGGTTATTTTATATTTGTTTATCTGAAATCTTTATAAATTATTAGAAAATGAATGTAAATATATGACTTTGGATATGATACAGAATCATCGTGCTTCTTAAGAATAATTTGCCAATTTTAATTTAATTAGGTCATTCTTTTAAGAAAAAATCAAATTAGCAATTTTTAAATTTAACCTATTTGTTATATTCAGAAAGATGTGCCTGAACTTTATGATTTTCCCAATAAATTTTTATTTTGTTGCAAAGTGTTCTTCACTTTCCACGGATCTTTTTGATTTGATTGAGGGCTGATCTCTTAGGAAATATTTATTATGTGTTATGTGTAAAGTTGACATATATATAAACATAAAGAGCAGGATCAGTGATGTAATGTCCTTTCAAAATAATGAAAAAATAAGATTATTTCTTAATTTACAAAAACTATCTTTTTCTTGCTCATTTGAAAGGAAGTAAGCATTCATAAAGTTATACTAATAAAAACTAAAAGAATCTTTCATGAATCTCTAGTTTTGCAAATGAAGAATAAAAAAAAGAAGTCAATAGATTCCCACATACTTATTTGACTTTGGGTGGTAAACATACAATGCAGTATACAGATGATGTATTATAGAATTGTACTCTTGAAACCTATATGATTTTATTAACCAATGTCACCTCAATAAAGTTAATAAAATTTTAAAAAAGAATAATGTTATTTAAGATGAATTCTCAAATGTTGATTCAAGAAGCAAACTGTTTTCAATGGGGAAATAACTAGCTACTATCAAGTCAAATCACCATAATATACTGTTATGCTTTCCTTCACTCATCAATAAGAATTGAAAAACACATAAACAATGAGACACAATAGATATATACTTATATTGCAGAGGATGTGAAAGAATGTCCAGATTAAACCACTAACCATCCCTGCCAAAATGAAGTACAACTGCAATCTTGGAACTAAGAACCCTGCCATAAGGTACCGAGGTATATTTAAATTAAAAAAAAAAAAAATGTAAGACTCCATATAAACCTATGTATAGCACAGAAAATAGATTATGTGATCCAAAAATTTTAGCTGAAGAAAAACAAGAACAAAGCAAAGGAAAATTGTTACCACAACATTCCCATTTAAATTTAGGATTGTCAAGAATTTGGAGATATTTTTTTAAAGTGGAATTAGAAATGCAAAAATTAAAACTGGGAATGGGAAAATGTACAAAGAAAGTTGTTTAAATTGAGGAAATATAGAGAAAAGGAAAGCAAAATCATCTTAAAATAAGAAATAATTTACTAGGTCTTAAGGAAGAACATGTTCAAATAAAAAATTAATAAAGAACACTAAAGCTAGGCAAGGAAATAACCAACAGACTGAAGTTAAAATAAAGAAGAGACAAAAAGTCTGAGAGAATATTGAAATGGAGTTAAGCAAAGAAGTCCAGTATGTGTATAATTGGAGAGCCTGAATAAGAAAAATAAAACAGTGTAACAAAGCTAATATTTAAAACTATAATTTCATTAACCAATGCCACCATAAAAATAAATAAATTTAAATTAAAGAAATAAAAAATAAAACTATAATCTGGAAAAAACCTTTTCCTGAAAATTTAAGAACACTGAACCCCACTATATTGAAAGAGCTCCCCATATGCCTGGGGAAATGGCCATGAAGCAATCAACTCCAAGAGAAATTTTAGTATTCTAGACTGTACAGGCAGAAAAAAAATCCCCAGAGCCTCCAGACTCAAAGATCAAAGTCTTTATAGGGATACCAATAATAAGTATTTAGACAGTACCATATTTCTCAAGAGCAACATTTTTAAGTAACTCAAAGGGGGAAAGAGTATGAAAAAGAATTCTCTATTTAGATAAAACTTCAAATATTAAGATTATAGAAAAACATTTTTAAATGTACAACAACTCGGAGAATACCTAACTCACAAGCACTTCCTTAATAATGTACTAGAAGATAAGGTTCTTACAATCAAGAAATAGGAAATGTCAATAAAAAAATTAATGAGAACATTGAATATATTTAATTATAGAACTCAGACTAAAATGAGCATTTTAGAAAATTGTATTAAATCTTTGTATATTCTGACATATTACATAGTTTGTACATATTTTTTTAACTTTAGTTTTGTGGCCCTTCCTGGGTTAAATTGATTGTTTCCCCTTTATTATTTTCACCAGTCTTAGCAAAAGACTATGTAACTACCTGGATTTCTTCCAAATTATTGCGATAGTTAAGAGTATATTTTTCTAAACTGAGAAAAGGAAAATATGGAAGATCTCCTCTCTGACTCTTCCACAGAGCCACCTAGCAGTTCTTGGGTTTGGGTGTGAGGCAGTAATCACTCTCTAGTTCTTTTACTTAAGAGAGATAAATGGAACCACCCATATATTAAAATAATATGTATATTAAGTTTTTTGTATAAATATTTTAAATTAGAGTTAGCAAAACCAAGATTGGAGAGTGATTATCTGTGAGTGATTACCTTAGAATTAGAAAACTGGCAATGAAAGAGTAATTAAGGTGTTGCTTCTTAGTCTTGTTTTTTTTTTTTTTTTTTTTTTTTTGAATGTTCTAATGAGTATTTTTAAATAAAAGTTAATTATTGGGTTAATGTAAATCAAATCAATTTTTATAGATAAGCAACTAAGTTATTGTTTATTGGTGAGCTTAAGTAAATCAATGAAAAGTTTTACTTCAAATGTAACCTAACAAAGGAGCAGCCTTACTGAGGGATAACTATCTTAAAATTCGATAAATTCTAGTGAAAGATCTCCAGTGTTTATTGTCCATCAATGTAAAGTGGCTAAGATATGAGTAAGAAACTGGTCCAAAAAGAATAACCACATTATAATTTCCATTAATGAATAATAACAGATAAACTTTGCTTTTCTTGTTTCAATGGCTTATATTCATGACTTTTGAATGCATAGCGCTTACTAAGCTGTAGAAAACTGGATCCCATTCCAGAGTGTCACTCAGTCGGTCTGCAGGGAGTGGGGATGGGGGTGGAATGTGATCCACACTAGTAACAAACATCTCAGGAAATTCAGAGACAGGATGTGCATAGATTACACTTTGGAGAAACACTGTGCTCGGCATTCATTTTTTTTAAGGAAATTGTGAATTTGGATAATTCTAAAGTTGCTTCTCTTCAAGGCATATTTTTTATATAGTATATTGATTTAAATGAGAAGGGGAAAATCATATTGATCTAATTAGAAAGTTTCAGAGGAATAAGTACATACAAAGGACATGGAGGAAAATGGTTAGGCATCCTCATATTTAAGAAAAATCTATATGAGTAAGATTATAATTAATGCATACTGACAAAAATTTCAACTTAAATGCAGCTGACAAATACTCATTCAGTTGAAAACTTTGGGAAAGGTCATTTAATCTTTGCCCGTTGACATGCAGATTTGAATATCAAAAACTAGCCAATTTGGGGATCATTTAACAGAATTTTGGATTTAAAAAGTATAATTATTTGACATTTAAGTTATTACTTTAAAACAGTCATTCCCAACAAGGGGCAATTTTTGCCCCAGGAAACATTCCTAACACCTGGAGACATTTTTGGTCCTCCTAACTGAGGGGAGAGTATTGTGTATGCTACTGATTCTAGTGAGTAGAGGCCAGAAATGATGCTAAATATCCTACAATTTACAAACAGGTCCTCACAAGAATAAATTATTCAGCCTAAAATATTAATAGTACCAAGGTTGAGATATTCTGTTTTACAGTTTTATTTTATTATGTGTAAAAACAATCCTGTCTAAAACATTCAGATACTAATTAGAAAAATGTTTGACATTTTAAAAGGAAAATTATGATTATTTAGCTACAAGAAAGACTTTCTGGATGAACAAAACTCTAGGTAAGTTAAATGCCTTATTCACCATAGTATTTTTAGGATTTTTTTTTACCTCATTAGCATTGTATTATGTTACAATATCACTAGCAATTCATTTTTTTAAAAATACCATAGTTTTTTTCCATCAAACCAAAAGTTATTCATAAGTATGCTTTCATTGCATTAGGAACATTCTTATCAAAGACACAAGTATGAAATGATTTATTATGATGTGATAGCAGAAGACATAAAATATTTATGGGCATAGATGTTTTCACAGTCTTATGGGCAATTAAAATATAAGAACAACATGAAAACATAAAATGTCTAAAGAAGACGAGACCCATCTTGCCATCTCTCTCATTTACTTTATTTCCATTTTCTTTTCTTTCTTTTTTTCTTTTTTTTTTGTTAAATCATGACTTAGAAGTTTTGTTTTGTTGTGAAGATTTAAAAGCTTTCAAGAAAATGACCTTCATTATAACTTAGTTCATGTTTTCAAGTGCTTTTTCCTCTTTTAGGAAGGGGTGCTTATCTAGGCTTTTTGATATGTGAATTTCATTATGAAATTGGTAATAGTTTGATTGGATTTTATACAGTAGCCACCATTTAAGGAGTTCATTTAAGTCAACTTTACTCATTATCTTTAAAAGATACTAAGGCAAAAAATCTAACTAAACTCTTGTGAAAAATTTTCTGGAAAAAGTGTACGGCAAATAGTCATGTGACTTAAGCTTGTGTCCATCACTAACAAATTATATTACCTTGGATATGAAACACTCTGGGTTTCACTTTTCACCTAAAAATGAAAGATTGTTGTGTTTAAAATATAGAATATAGAATCACATAGTCTAGGTTTTATTCTGGCTCAACAATTTACGAGGTGTATGACCTTGGGCACATTACCTCTCTAAACTGCAGAGTCATCTGCAAGAAAGAAGTAAAAGCTTTTCCCTCATAGTGTTAAATAATATAAACCTGTTAAACATTTAGGCTTTAGTTAGCATTTAATAAAAATTATTTGTAATTATTGTTAAAACATTTTCTCAGTCTAAATTAATTCATTAGTGGATTAAAATGTTAAATATCTATATAAATCTACCAGATATATTCATAAGCAGATACAAATAGTTTAATTAGTTCTAATAATTTCTGTATGGTCTTAATATCTAAATCATTTGATTTTTTTCCCTTTGTCAGTCAGTTATTTTGGGAATGAAATATAGTCAAAACACACTATTATTCACAGATACAATTTATGGGAGAAATTGGATGTTACTATTACTTGTCTAACCCATAACACATTATAGAAAGTATAATTATACTTTCTTGAGTTGATCAATGTCTGTTAATTTATAGAACAAAAACTTCAGGGACAACATGTCATCTGTGTTTAATATTTAAGAATTGTACATCAGCAGCCCGGTGCTATTTTGTAAGACTAAAATGCACTACAGCCACGCTACCTTGAACAAGCCTGATCCAGTCTGATCTCAGAAGCTAAGCAGGTCAGGTCTGGTTAGTACTTGGATGGGAGACCACCTAGGAAGACCAGGTGCTGTAGGCATAAAAAATAAAAAAAATAAGGGATTGTAAGCTGACAAGGTCCTTGCAATCTGCCTCGCCTAAAAAAAAATGCAGTCTTGTTAGGCAAACATGAGACACATTGAAACCCTTTCGTGACAGTGCCCAGTTAGAGCGAAAAACTGTAGAACCGAATAAAGTCTAATTCTTGTATATGCAACTGGAGGGGCCAGGGAGACCTTGGAGGAAAGATCCATAGTCATGATTGTGATATTTAGAGAAGAGACCTTTGATGAAAAATTAGCATGTATAAGAGAAAGATGAGGGGTTACATATATGAAAAAAATAATTTACAGAGAATGGTGACTATTCATAATATTTTTGAAACAAGCTTTAATCAGCTTTCATTACAACTGAAAAAAAAATTGATTGCTGCAACTAAGTATGGTAAGGCTATCACTTGCCAGAATTATTTTTTAAGAGTGAGGAAGTTCAAAGATAAATATGTTTTTATCTTTGCACTCAAGGTATTTATAAGCTAATGTGATGGGAAATATACATACATATCTCCAGAGACACTCTCTCTGACATATCAGTGCATTAAAGCTGAGACAATTCTTATAATTAATAGCAAATATCTATTGGAAACACCATGTTGCACACACAGTGTTAACAGCTTATAGACATTATCTCTTAATCCTCATGATAATTCCATAAAAAAGATACTTGTTACCTCTTTTGAGCAGATGATACAACCAAGGATCCAGTTGGTTAAGAAAGTTGGCCCAGATCATAGATCTAAGAGGAAGAGCTCAATCAGGTGCCTGGAACTTCAAAGCTCTTACAGTGCAATGTGGAGAGCAATATGTTATGGGAATGCCTGGTAGTGTGTGACTAATTCTGGTTGGGAAGTTTTTTTTGGTGGCAATAAACTTTGATATGTGGCTTTAAAGATGTGAAGAATTTCCACAGAAATAGGAAGAAAGGAATTCTATGAGATGAGACATGAGCAAGGCACGTGGATGAGAGATGCAGAGTATGTTGTGTGACCTTGGGAGAATGGAGGGTGTAGGGGGGAGAGGAAGATGTTAATCAAAGTGTAATAGGTGATGCAAGTGAAAGTGTAATCATTAAATATTATTATTATAATATGTGGCATATGTAACTTAAACTGTGTCCTCTAGGCCAGTGATTTCCAAGGGGTGAAGATAAGTGAGCTTGGTAGAGGTTTATCCTAAGTGTAGGACAGGCTGTCATGTGAAATTCACCATCAAGAAGGGCTAGTGTCAATGATGGGAATGGATCAGTCCCTCAAGTGGAAAAACACAGCCCTGCCTTTACCTCTGAGATGCCCAGCAGGCACACTCTGCATTTCTGCCCTTCTTTGGAAATCACTCTCCCCGGCTCCTGAGTCCTTTTTCATAATGCTTCTAAAACTTAAATGTGCCTACCAATCAACTGGGTGTCCTTTTAAAATGCAGGTTCTGTTTCAGTTGGTCTGAGATTCTCCATTTCTAACAAGCTCCTGGTGGTGCCCAGGTTGCCAGTCCCAAGGACCCATTTTGCAAAGCAAGGCTTTGGTGTACAGCAGGAAGAATCACTTACCAAACTTTCTCTCAAACTGTAAAGACACTTCAGTTGCCTTAGTCAAAACCTGTCCCTGCCCAAGACATCTGGACTAACCTTCTCAGTTTCTCTGTGTGTTTTAAGGCAAGAAAGTCCAGCCAACATTCAAATATAATGGACATTTTTTACACAGGCACTGAGTTTTTTTTTTTAAAGATCTTTTTAATTTAGTAAATCGCTTAACACCTACTGTATAACAAACAAGTATTATGCAAAGAAAGTAATTCATAATATAACTGTACCAAATAATAATTTTAGAAATAGAAAACATGTTTAATTGAGCTAATGGGACAAAAATTAAATTATATCACTCAATTTTTTTTCCTAAACATGTGAAGAGAGGGACTGATTTAATACTTTGATTTTTCAAAAAATTTTCATGTATTACAAAAATTAAAATGTAGAAGCAACTTTATGTAGTATAAATTCATTGAGGAATATAGAACTTTTATAACTGTAATTTCTCATTTTTCAATTTAAGTAAAAATATACTCAGTTCTGACATTTAGAGGAGCAAACTATTTCTCTGAGTATAGACTTAGACAATCAGTAGCCTAAAGAATATATTTTGAAAAACTAAATGAAATTGTTGTATCACCAACCAGAGTACCACAAGCCTTGGTTCTTTTTCAAGATGGACCTACTTTGGATTCTGTATATTATCTGAATTCTGACCTTATTACATATTAATATAGTAGAAAATGTCACAGGGTCATCTAGGACCGCACTTAATTCTGGCAGAGAATTCCTTGCAATTTTTCTTAAAACCTTCAAATAAGTAGATTAGTCAATATTCACTGGTAACTTATTTCATTATCTCAAAGACACTTAGAGACATAGGGCATCCAAAAGAAAAGATCACTTCCACTTTACTCTAACTCCATTTCTCTTGTTCTGCTCTCATCCAACACAAAAACAGCTGCTCACCAGCACCCACGTGATTTCCTGTGAGTACCTGATTATTGTTGTTAAGCACTCTCCCAGACTTTGCTTAAATCTCAGCTCCTTAGCTTTTCTTCAAAAACTCCTTAGCCCAAGGAACGTTTCCTTTTTGCTTCAACATCAATGGGCTTGAAATTATCTATTTCACATTATTTAGCAAAGTCCCAAATCAGACATGGAACTCTTAAGGACATAACTAATAACAGCAGTGACAGTTATTGCTTTGTAGAATATGCTCCTATTTCTGTATCCAAGAATCCAATCAGTGTTTGCCACAGTTGATATCAAGGAGTTCAGCTATCATTTAGAATAGGCCTATTTATAAATTTATAGATCTGAGAGTTGAAATCTAACTTAAAAGCCATCTAGTCCAAACTTCTCATACATCAGTTCTATAGTAGAGGGCCCACAAATTTAAATTACCTTCTGCTCTGTGTCACAAAGTTTTAGAATGTTGAGATTAAAATTCTTTAAATTGCTCAACTCTTTGTTCTACTAGTATTGAATTAATGGTTTATATTCAGTTGTGACCTTGAAACGAAGCCTTCTATATAATAATAAAGTGGACCCTATTTTGTTTATTATTAGTGTATATTTTGTATAGATTTTATTTCTGTCATATTATAACTGCAACCTCTTTAAATTTTCAAAGTGCTTTGAATAACCGTGACACTCGATGATAACTATAGTATTCATTTGGAGTGTGCCCTCTTCAACTCCCTGCTTGAATCTCCTCTCCAGTGTCCCCAACAAATGAATTTGTCATTGAGGCTCTATTTTCTTGGAGTGAATCTCAATCATTCATGAGTTAGTAATCTGTTCTACTTTTCTAATTCTTAGAAAACTCTCTAAAATCAAACCCACCTTCACTTCATTGTAATTTGTTAATTTTAGTCTCAAAGGCTCCTTATGACTACGTTTATAAGCACCTACTATGTGCTAAAACTCTGCAAGATCTTCAGATGAGGTCATGACCCCATATTAATCCACCCACTCTATGCACTGTCCTGTAAACTGTGGTTAAGGGACTGGGCAAAGAATCAGCTGCACTAGTATAGGACTATGACTCTCCTCACTGTTGACAGTGAGCTTCTATCAGAATAGTCAAGGTCATAGGAACTTTTGTGGCAGGCATATCACCCTATTGTATTGACTATGTCATCAGTGTAACTTTTGATTTTTCTTTCACAAAAACTCTCACTAAATTCTACTTATAAACAGTTTTCCTCTGCCTTACTCTATACAGTTGTTTCTGTGGTTGATTTCTGTTGCTTTATATTTTTATAGTTTTTGTACTGGGGTGGGTTTCTGTGTAAGCAGAGGATTTTAAATGTATTACAATTAAATTTCAACTTATTGATTATAGGCCAAAATCTCGGCTGGTTAATAACTTTTTGGATCCTGGATTGGTCATGTAGTATACTAATTACCTCATTTGGTTTAGCAATATTGGGTAATTGAATAAGCATACCAACTATATTTTTACCAAGTTATTGCTAACCTATCAAACAAGAAGGTTCAAAGACAAAGGCCATTAATAGTCTGTGGCATTCTCTCCACAAGTGGACACTAAATTCTTGTTTGGAATTTGGTTATTTCCACAATTGCAAGTTCACCTTCACCATTTTGTTGCCCATCCTACATTCCCTCCCTATCATCACCAAGATTATTTTGCAGGTTTTTGCCAGATACTTTAATCTTTAAAAATTGATTAGTTTCTACCTTTAGTTGCTCCATGGTTATTTTGGCTAAACATATGATTATTCCTATTATTAATAACTTTGATGTCTCAGAAATCAGTGACTATGCTTTAATAATACCACTGTCAAACTTATATCTATCATTGGTGAAATTCTCTTTCTTCCCACTTTTGAAAACCATGACAGTTGCTCCATCCTGCCTCATCCAGCTTCTGTCTGTCTGGTTCCCCTTCGTTCCTCACATACTATCAGTAGCTGATAACTGATCTCTCTGACAAACTATCTTCCTAACCTGAAGCACAACTTGTCTGGAGCAGGAGCATTGGCTCAGAATAGTTAAACTTCCTTTTACTTTCTCTTTTCTTATGCTGGAACTCAGCTCTCTCTAAAGCAATTATTTTCTGCATAGGAACTGAACCAAAGACAAACAGAAAACATTCACTCAACAGTATATATTAAACTTTTATGATATATTAAGTACTATTCCAAAAAAATATATTTATATTAAAACTAATGATAAATCCACAAAAATAATTTCTTCTTACAGCTATATTCTCTATTTAGCTTAATGTTTTCTTTAATAGTACTTGTTTATAAAGCTTAGGGTGCAGTTTTAAAGTATTTTCACATAAATTACCTAACTCAATGCTGACAAAATTTCTACTACATAGACATTATGCTCCTAATTTACAGAGGTATAATATGAGTTTCCTTAAAATTAAGTAAATTGCTAAAAGTCCTTTAAAGACAGGGAGAGGCCTCGAATCTAATGCTGTCTCACAAATCACAGCCACCTACCTAACCAGTTTTTCTTATTCTTAGTTTAAATCAATATTCACTAATGTATAAGTACTTCTATTAGTATTAGTAATTTTATTGTAAGAAATGTATAGTATTGGTGAATTTATTATAAGAATTCCATTTTTGAAAGTTTCCTCTTTGATCTGTCTACCCTTTCAGAGACTCAGAACAGAAAAGCTAACCAACTGATTAAAAATAAAAAGTTCTGCCATTTTGGCCACATGTTTGATCCTACCCCATTTTCTTGACTTGATTCAGGGGCTTTATGATGGGATGGCCACTTTCTCATACAGTTTCACTGCTTTCACTGCGTTAGTCAGTTTTGACTTGGATGTCAGAATTTGATTCAGAAATAAGTCGTTTCTTCCTCTGCTCAGACATCCTTAGCAAAGCAAGGAATGCATCATCAGAATCTTTGCTTTGAGCTGGATCATGAAGTTTAGCTCACTATTCTGTGAATAGCAATACAAAAATAAATCCAGTTCATGTAAGCAACATTCATTTCTTTGAATAAAATTACCTCTGTTTCTGTAGCCTTTTCCTTTTTATCTAAGAGCTCCTCACAGAAATCTCACCCTTAGGTTGGTGGATATTTTTACTGTGTGTATGAGCCAGGGTTCAATCAGGGAAGTGGAACTACTGTAAGTACTATGAAATAAGGGTTATTGTAGGCATTAGGTCTTTCATAATTGAAGGAGAAGCAGGGGGTACTAGGAGGATTAGCCAGCCCTGAAGCCAGGCATACCAGCTGCTGGAGCGGATCCCCGGAGAAGAGTAATATACACATCTGTGGAGGCTTTGTTTATGCATGTGATGGTGGGCCTGGAATCACTGCTGGTCAGCGGGGCCTGCAGCTGAGAAAACTGGGCAGGGAGCCGGTGAGAATAAGGACAAGCTGGACTCTACCCGCACCTTTACATCTCTTCTCACTGCTTCTATTGTGCTGACCTTGAGAGGGAAAAGGCTGCTGCTTCACCTTTACTTTGCAAGTCTTGACCAGTTTTCTCATTTAGACAATTCTAAACCAGAACCATAGAGGGAAGTCAATTCCGGTGAGTGCGTTTCCAATTTAGAAAAATTGACACAGCACAAAACTACCCTGCTGGGACCCATCTTCCAAATATGGAGTTCTATACTCTCTCTTCTACCATTCTGGATCTTTGGCATATATTTTCAATTTTGTGTTATGATTTTGATTTTATAATCTTCAATAGTTATTTATATAATTTTATAAATCATGAAAGGAAGAGTTTGACCTGTCTAATTTAAAATATACTCTGAACCATATACTAAATGCCTATCTCATATCTATTTCTTTTGACTGCTCTGCTTTCTTTTGTACTTTAGTTATTAATTCCTGTGACAATGCTACATTGTTCTACTTCTTGTATCTCTATAACACCTTTTAAAATCTTTAGGAATTTCTTCACTAACCATTATGTTATTCTTCCTTTTTGTGGCTATTGTTGTGTACCTACTCTTCCAGATGAATTTCAGAATCATTTTATTTTTATTCACACCCTACCGGTGTTCTATGAAAGTTTTATCAGAATTGCATTATTTTTAGATTAATTGGAAAAGGTTTTATGCTTTTAAAATATTAAAATATTTAAAATAAAAAAATATATATGGTTCTATCTGGCTTAATTTTTAAGGTTATTACTGGTTTTCTAGATTTCTGGTGGCAGTGGTGGTTACTGTTGCTGTGAGTCTCCTTCTCCAATTCATTTTCTAACCAATTATTACTTTTAGTGTATTAAAATTAAACTTGGCTAATTCATTAAACTCATTTTTCTAATGGTTCTTCTGATCATTCTTTAAGCATAAAATCTTAGCATTTTCAAAAATACTATGAAAAAAGTTTACATATTATGTTTTAATATTTGTACTTCAAATTTACTTTTCTTACTCTATTGCTCTGGCCAGGATACCCAGACGATAAAGAATAATGACTGCAATAATGGCCATTCTGGTCTATTCTATACTCAAATAGGAATGGTTGTATTACTTTACCACTAAGTGAACTGTTGTTTTCTGAAACATGCTTAAGAAATGTTTCTTCTTTATATTTACAGAGTTTTTGTTTTTACCTTAATCAGAAATGAGTGGTGAGTTTTATCAACGGCTTTCTCAGTATCTATGAAAATACTCATGTTATTTTTGTCTTTATACTCCTCAATGTTATATTAATAAAATGCCTTAATTTGCATTCTTCCTGCATTCCCACAATAAAACCTATTTAACCATAACATTTTTCAGTATATTGTTGAATTGGGTTTGTAAATATTTTATTTCTCCATTTTATATCCACAAGTGACATTAGTAAATAGTTTCCAGCTTTGTTTTTCCCTGTTGTGTTTTTGCTTTATAGTTATTCTAGCCTTATCAAATGAATCGCAAACCTTTCCAATATTTATATATTTTTTCTTTCACACCTTCCCAATATTTATATATTTTTTCTTTCCCATTATTTTCTCCCATGAATTACTAGGCATCAAATTGTTTTTTAAAATTTTAGTCTCAGAAAAATTTTTTTATGGAGAGGATCTTTCTCTTCCTTTTTTTAAGTAAACATTTCCTTCCAGTTCTCATGAGGGCTACATCATTTCAGACCAAGACACAATCACCCCAATGTGATAATCCATGATGATAGAATACAAATATGCCACTCCATTGCCCCATAACCATTTTCAAGTTTATTTAACTAACACTTATTGCTGAGTGTGTAAGGTATATCATAATGGGACTTAACATGTGGGAGATAAATTGTTTTAAGATACGCTCGAAAGACATTACCTAGCCTTTAGAAACTTAAAGTGTTTGTAATAATGACAGACACTCTTGAAACAATTTCATGAGAAGTACAAATAAATGTACTCACAATACTTCATGATAAAGCATAAAATGAGTATGGAAATTCAGAGAAGATGTGCCTAAGTGCTGAGTTACAAAAGTTAAGAGGAATTAGTCAGAAAATCCTTAAGAAGAGAGGTGAGCTCTGAGCTCAATATCGAATTAGGGGATACACATGAAATGGGAGCCATGCAATGATACTTTGACTGATAGGTAAAAAAGCAGGAAACAACAATAAGCAGATCCATGGTAGATGATAAGACATGAATTAGTTTATCTAAAGCTAAAAAAGGAATTTTAGAAAGCTTAATAAATGAAAGCAGAAGGCATGGTATGGCAATGCTACGGCAAGGCCTGTGGACGAGGTCCCGCCCTGCCGGCCCCAGTAGGCCAGTGGTACTTTCAAACTGTCTCTTAATGTTACACTGGACTTTGTTCAGGATCCAAAAAGACGTACACCAACTCTGGCACATCTTCAAAACTCGGCTCAAATTTAGTCTTGAATCGACATATATTATTATAATGAATATGTACAAACATATGTGCATAACTCATACACACATTTTGTTTCTGAGTAGAGTAGAATAGTTTTACAGTGTCTTATTGTGGTAGTGCAGGAACAATTTGCCTTAACAAGTATGACATAAGTGTCATAATATACAAATGAAACAATGCCTGAATATAAACTAATGCCATAAGGGATATGAAGCACTCCTCATATCCCTTACGGTGTAAGGAAAAACTGTATCTGTTATTATGTCACCTTTGTGTCTCCATACTTATGTCAAACCATAAAAAAAAGTAATTACAAAGAAAGAAAGGAAAAAGAAAAACTATATCTGATATCATCCCATCAGGGATGAGGAAACATGAGGAAACGGTAAACCAGGTGAATTTTCTGAAAATTCAGAGATCCCTCATCTAAAAGAAAAAAACTGATAATAATTATTAACTTTGGCACTTACAAACATTAAACAGTTACATATACAAATTGGCCTACTTTGCAGTCACATGGCCAATAGCCACAGAACTTTGTGACAATCATAAAACATCACAAAAATAAACAGAGATAAATAAATCTGCTTTTATCTGCCCAGGGACCAAAAAGGTCTTTCGACATAGTGAAGGATGTTGTAGCAAATAATTACCTTTACCACAGGGAAAGCTCTCATTTCCCCTTTAAATAAAAGATCTAAGAGGAAGTTATATAGATCTGAATCTGAATTGTTTTTTTTGTCCCCTTATTCTCCTCTGATCTTGGGTAGTTATTGTTAATAATGTTTGTTAAGTACTTAGCACTGTTTTGGACAATAAGAGCTTAATGAATGGTAGTTACTTGCTAGATGCCAATTTGATGTGCTAAGCATTAAATGGAAAGTGTTCCTAAGAACATTCTCAAGAACGTGTGTGTAATATGGTGCTTTTTAGAAGCAAACTATAACAATAATTAATTGCACTGTACCCATTAGCAGTTATTGTTATTTGTTAAGTTTCTCCAGTGGTTAGAGTCAAGACAGTCAAGGTAGAAAGTATGATTCCTGTCGTTAAGGAAATAGAGAAAATTGACTGCTTATGAATATAAACTAGCAAGAAATATCTTAACACAGAAGCAAAGCTAATAGAAGGAAGCTTACCATCCCATCACAGACATTTTAATCTAGCCTCGGGAAAATGAAGTTTTCTTAGTTCATTCCTAACAGTTTTTTAGGAAAGAACAATTAAACATTCAGGGGCTTCCAGTATTAAGAAGTGGTTGTAAACTGGACAGTATTCTTCTGAATCTATGTTCATGGAGTGGGGGAATGGAAGCCATCTTCAGCTCTCATTGAGAATACTCCTCAGTGGAAATTTCTAGTGATATTAGAGGCAAGTTAGATTTTCTTGTTTACTCTGTGTCCGATTCTCTACTCCATATTGATGTTCAAATATGAATTAAACCTGGCTCCTTTCCTCCAACTAGGAGTCTAGTTGTGAACACAGTTATGTAAAAGATGATTACATGGTCACATGCTAAATGCTTTAAAGTGGGCATTGACAGAACATACTGGAGACCCTAAGAAGGGAGTACCAGTTCCCCCTGGAAAAGAGTCGCTCTAGAATGACCAGTTTTAAAGCTCAGGAGCTAGATAAGCTAGATAAGCCACATAGTGGGCAAATCACCTTGATAAAAGAATCACGTCTTCAGTTTAGTTGTTTACAAGAAACATGGCCCTCTGTCAGCTACTCAAGTTTCTGCTCTCTTTATTTTAGGGTCTTTATTGTTATTGCCACATTTATAAGATACCTTTTATAAATTATTTTAAATGCTTTGTATTTATCCCACTTAATGAAATAACGGAAATTTAAAAATCTTTTTTTAAAAGTTGCGGGTGCCTTTGATTTTGCTCATAATAGCAAAAAAAAAATTAATTGCAAACAGTAAATAAAAATCATGATTTTTATAATAAAACATAAAGAGATAGTTAGGCATCTGTCATGGTATTTGTAAGTAGTGTTTGTCTGAAGTATTTTACTTAATGTGACTTCTGGCCATTTTGATGCTCAGATATAAATATTAGAAAAGTAAAATAAAAATAAAAGTAGTTAGTAATTTTAGCCTACCTTTTATCCCCAACTTTCTTCATCTTCCTGATACGCTTTAAGAAATGAGAGAGGAAACCGCATTGAGCAATAAGGAATTGCTCATCATTTGGGTCTATGTTGAGTGTGAATGCGATTTTACTCAATTAAGCCTTAAACAACTGATGCAGGCAAATGTGGTCCATATACTAGAGACCCTTATTATATCTAATACAAAATAGTTAATTGCTTCCAAATGAAGCTTAAATCAGACAGAGAAATGTCTAGTCTGACTAGTACTAAAATAAAAGTAGGCAATGGGCACTGCTGTGTTTTTGCTTGACTCTGTGTATTCTCAAGAATATGCATTTACTTAATAGGCAAAATTAAGGCATGTGTCCTCCAGGGACTGCCACTCCTAGGACCCATGGACAGAAATGCAATTTTCTCTTTAATTTCTTTGATGGATTCAGTAAAAGACTCTATTTGTTTATATGATAATAGTGTTTCTGGGCAGTATTGCCAATCGCATTTTGGCTTAGGTATATTAAACCCATTGAAATAGAAAATCTTATTTTCAAAATAATCAAAAGTCATTCACATTACATCAAATGATGTTATCACTTGAAGTCATAGATACAAAAACATTGTGTGATTTTTCTCTTAAAATTAAGGTCAGGAGAATACCCTTAAGATTAACTCCATTCAAAAAAAAAAATTTTTTTTAACTACTTGTAAATAGGGAAACATAAAAATTCTTGTGTAGTTCAAAGCTTTTATTTTGGCTCAAAATTTCCATAAAAGTCATAGAATACCGAAAGGAAATCCTCCCAACAAATTCACAATTCACTCTTCAGCTCTTCATTGTGAATTATGTTTACTGAATCTTAAAAGTAGTGTAGTGGGAAAGAAGATAAAAAAAAAGCAAATAAGTCTAGATTGTGATATTAAACTAGATCCTGTCAACATAAATTGATAAAGAAAAAATACATATTTCTTAGTATACAATTATGTTTGAAAATTTGATTGCTAATGGATTTCTGTATTCATATCAAGGTCAGATGGGTAATTGTTTATGAGTTGTCTGAAATCTCTTATAGCCTCTTCCAACAAGTTTTATAGCATCTATTTATGTTAGACATTTGCCATTTCAAATATTCCTCCCTCATCGTTTTTTTTTTTTTTTTTCCTTTTTACCATAAGAACAACATGGTGCATTTTGTCAATTTTGCACTTGTTTTCAAACCACCCCCCCCTTTATTCTACTGAAGAGCTTGCAATTAACCCACTTCTCCCTATTGAGAAGCATCTTTATAATAACAGCTTTCCTGGCAGAGCTTTTGTTTGGCAGATTTTAAAATCAAGAGCTCATAAAGGTTGGAAAAAATCCAGTCATATTAAAGTTCAGCAAATCCCTTTCAAGGTCATATCCCTTTAAGTTATACAGGTTTTCTTCCTGTGAAGATTGCCAAGTCATTTCCACGTTAAAAAACAAAACAGACAAACACTGTTACCTGTTTTACCAAATGTTGGGGAAAAGGCTGAGGTTTCCTTCCAGGGAATTGACAAGGCAGAGATTTTCTGCTCCCTTTGCCACTTTGAAGCTCGGTTGTAGGAAGGGTGAGATTTCTGTAAACTGCCCCACAGACTCATTCATGCAGCCAGAGCTAGCCAGTGATCCAGCTGCATGAAAGAGCTTAATAGTCAAAGGGCATGGTAATTCCCTCCATCTGCCTTTTCTTTCTTCTAAGGCAAAATCTTCACCT
Source organism: Eidolon dupreanum (assembly GCA_028627145.1). NCBI lineage: Eukaryota > Metazoa > Chordata > Mammalia > Chiroptera > Pteropodidae > Eidolon > Eidolon dupreanum. The sequence goes on from CM053508.1 coordinate 60,795,095, forward strand.
GGTGTTTTTGATTCATGTGTTCTAATTATGATGGCTGCCATCAGCAGCCCTGTGGGGGACACCACAAACTCGCTGAGCCCACAGAGCATACTGAAGCTTGTTAAGCGACCATGTCAGCCTGATTTTAGGGCCCATTTTGCAGCTCTCCACAGGCCTATCTAAAAGCATCAGGAGTCTCAGTCTTGCAGGACAAGTGCATTGTCTTTCTAAATGTCTCTTCCTGATAAGCAAATCCAAATATGGTTCATTCACTGTGGCTTTGAAGGCACAGTGGGGAACTTGGCTTGCATGGTGGATACAACAAAATGCTTAATATTATCACTTGGTATAGAGCTAAAGAACTCAATTTCCAATTCCAAGATAAAAACCTTTGCTCCCCAGCTATGATCAAGAGTTTGAAATTTAAATCAGGAGTCTTGAAAGCTATTCTAACTCTCAAAAGGGCTGGCTTTCCCATACATACAAAGAAGAAAATGCTGTGCTTGCATTAGTATCTGAATCAGGAAAAGCTCACATCATTTCAGAAAATGTAATACTTGCCTCTTTCAATTGAGATGCTGTTGAGTATTTTCAGTGTTTTCAGTTCATTTGTTTTATTGTATTTCCCATTATTTAGATTACGATTAGAGCTTGGTCCCATAGTCCTTTTTTATTACTTTATATACCTCCCATTGTTTTAGTGTTTTCACACTAAAAACACCTAGCAATATCCAAAAATATTTTGATTAATTTTAATGGAAGTACAAAAGTACATCCAAAAAAAAAAAAAAAAACAGCAACAACTTCGGCACTCTATACCCCCCTTACCCTTATGTATTACATATCTTAAGCCAATGTTTTGACTCGAAATAAATACCAAAATAAGAGGAGTTTTTTTCTTATTTATGTGGTACTCTGAAGAATTTCTAGTTCTGTTTAGATTGAGTTGAATAAAGGAAATTTAGTTGCTATAAGAAAATCACACTTAGGAACTGAAACCTCAAATCATCCCCAGTGATTTGCAAGTGGTATTTCAAGGTACTTCAGAACAACTTTTCACAGGCTGTGATTCTTATTCCCACCTCACATCTCAACTACATCAGTCCAGGGATTCACAGAAGAAACTCATTTACCAGTTTGTGAGGTAATTTGGGTTGGCAAACTGTTCTGTAGTTCGCACCTAGACTAATAGCAACAACAATAACCTGTAACTTATTGTATAGTTGGTTATTCTGGTAGTTTATTTAGGTAAGGAGTCAGTACTACTCTTGCATAACTATAATAAATGAGGTATGTGAGTGACAGGGATGTGTACAGGGAAGTTGTTATGATGGCACCATGTGGAAGTCTGAAGTCTTGAGGAATGAAGGAGTGAAGGTGTACACGAATAGCTTTGTAGAAGGTAATATTCTTAGAGAAGAAATAAAAGTTGGTCACATGTAGACCATGTGTTGTCAGGCATTCAAAATGGAAAGTGTGAGAAAGATGTCAAGGTAGTAACCAGTGTGACACATGGGAAAAGAATAGAATTTGAAGATGAACCTGGAGAGATAGACAAGGTGCCAGTCAAAGAAGGTATATTATATGCCATGTAAAATAACTAGATGATGGGAAACCATGGAAAAGTATAACCTGGGCATGATTTGTCTTAGATTGGTGTTTTAGATAGATCACTTTGGTACCTATGCAGAAGAACCAATGAACAAAGTCTAGATACAGGGACACCCAGGGGGAGCTCCTTGTACCCAGACAAGAGACAGCGGAGGCCTGAATATGGAAAGGAAAAGGGATGGAATATATTGGGACTCTTTGGCAATTGACTGGACATGGGATATGAAAGAAATAGAGGAGTCAGAAATGGTTTAACGTCCTTGTGAGTGACAAGGATGTAGAGGCTAGCAAAAGAAAGAATCAAGAAGTTCCAATTTCTTAATGTGTCAGAAATGTATTAGACAGTCACTGGACCAAAGACCTAAGAAAGTAGATTCAACAAATGAATAAGACACATGCCCTCCTCTCACTAGAGGGTACTTTCATAAATACCAGAATGCAAGGTGGAAGGGGTAAGTATTGCAGGAAAGGCACAAACAAAAATTTGTATTGTTCAGTGGAAGAATGGTTACTTTCAGTTGCGGGTCCAGCAAGAATAATGGATGAGATAGTATTTGAGGAGAACCATAAAACGTAGGGCTTGGGCATGTGGACATTGGCCTGAAGAGCTGAGCAGAGGGAACAGTAAGATGGCTATTCTAATGGGCTAAAAGGAAAGAAATGACTCCTGCTCTAGAAGAGTGGGATGACATGAGTAGAATTAAATCAACAGGTTTATTTAATTACTTGACCAAGAGGGACAAGAGAAGGGTTCAAATATGATGCAGTGTGGACACACAGCAGGAGCAGGGTTGCAAGACAAGCATATGAGCAGTTTGGAAACTATCTAGACCAGTGCCGTTGGATGTAAATTGACAACCGCAAATGAGATATTGATCCTTCATTTTAAAGAGCCACCATAGCAGAGCCATTTCCATTTAGTCTTAACCAGAGTTATTAATCCACTTCTAAATCTTAAGGAATTTGTGTATAACATAAGGGCAAGTCTGGAGATTCCACTTTGTATTCTCATTGAATAATTTTTGGAAGTTATACTGCTTTAGTTTGGGGGATAGTTTATTTTAGGTAACTTTGGAAGGAGGAGGCCCACAGGCCACTTCTTCATCCCGGGCATAGTGGGAGACACTGCTGCCTCTGCAGCTGTCTCGCTGCAGAAGCCGCAGGGGGAGCCCCTCCCCATCCATGGCCTGCATAGTGCCTAGTCCATTGGACTTTTGCTATCTCAAAACATGCTTCTTCTGTACTTTGTAAGATTATGTTTTTATCTTTTTTTTTTTTTTTATCTTTTTTCTGTTCCCTCTCTCTCAATTCTCAAAGAATTCTATGAAGCTTACCTTGCTACTGATGATGTGACCCCACCACTTACCATAGTCATCATTCTTTTCACAAGATTGATCTGTGGGAAAGGAAAAAGGGCAGGTACATAATGGCAAAAGGGACACCCAGGAGAACAGAGAGGGGTCTTGGACTCCAGATAGGGCTCCTGAGTCTGCCTTCTTCTTGCCCTTTGATCCAAGCTGGCCCACCTTCTCCTTTTTCTACTTTCTCTCTGGTTATTTTTGATTTCTGATTTAGTATGTTACACTCTACTTGTATGACTAATTTAGTCCTTCAGAAAAACATATATGTGTATGCATATATATACACACATATATATTTAATTCTGACACTGCCTGTGTTTTCCCCATCACAGTATATACAAGCTGTAACCTTCTATTTAGTTCATAGGCATTAACAAGTAAAATTTGCAGAAAAAACTGGGAACAAAAAAAGACACACTATATCTGATGTGTCTGAATATGTGTTTTTGAACTCCTCACCATAGGCTTTGCAATGATCATATATTTTTAATAAAATAGCTAGTAAAATCTGGAATGCAAATGAGTATTTATTATTGCCATACATTATTTTCTAATACAGGAGCTTATCTTTGGCATAACCATAGGACACCGTTGATAATGTTTTGGTAAAAGGCAGAACTATGAGGCAATAACCTTACCTACGTTTTGTAGCTGTGGGGACACATTCAGAACCAGCTTTCTGTGTCTTTTTTCTCTGGGAGACTTTTATGGTTTACAAAGGAAGTAAGGAAAATGGATGATAAACTCTACATTTTTCAGAAAGTCTCACTGTTAAATCTTTTCACCTTTATTTATTCTTTTCCATTTTCTTCCCTCTCTTGAGAAGAATATGTTAAAAGCACACATTAAAATAGGAGTGCATGTATATTTTTGTTTTTGTTTTTTTTGTTTGTATGTTTGTTTACTCTTAGGAATCATAATGATAGAACTTAGCTGATAATACAAGGCTAAGTCTTAACCAACCCCTCATTTTACAAATGAAGAAGCTAAGGCACAGCAAAGAGAAGCAAGTTGAATCATAGAAGAGTTGAAGCTGAGTTGGGACCAACCGTCTCGGCATTACATTGGGCTTCCCCCAGCAAAACTGGTATAGCATTTCAGTGTTTGACAGAGCCTGGCGAGTTCCACAGGAAAAGAAGACTCAAACATCCACCTTCTCTTCTAAATTCTAAATCTTTTAAGATACATTACTTTTCAAAAGTCAAGAATCAGTGCAGGCTGATATAACTCAGATTTTTTTCACATTCTGGTTCCCTCATAATTTTTTATTATTTTGACTTTCATTTCCCTTCTTTATAGATTGGGGTTAGTGTACATTATGTTGCCTTGTTGGCCTGATTTTATACATCAAAACTGGCATAAATCCAGAGGCAACAAATTAGAAATATCAACTTTTCTGCTGGGCTAATAAAAACAATGGTGTGTGAATTAACAAATGTAGTTTTAATTTTATAATGAATGTAACAGTGCTTGCCAGAGAGGTCTTTGGAAATACAAGAAAGTAAAACCTTTATAAACAGTAAGGACCAAAAGAGGAAGATATGATGCATAAAGGTCAGCCTGATTCTTTTCACAGGAGTAACCACTAAAACCAAATTTAGAAAGCTATTTATTGCAGTATTTTAAAATATATATATTTATATATATATATATATATATATATATATATATATATATATATATATATATATATATATATAATTTGGAAGCAGCTCTTTTTCTAATAGTAAGTATAACATCCTCAGGAACAATAATTTCTCAAGGGAGATGGTATAACTGCATAACTGATTTCTCAGTTTTGAGCAGCAGCAATTAGATAAACTTGAAACTGGTGGCTATAATCCTCAAGTTTGGATCTGATTAACAAAGCGAGTGATAGCCTGCTGATTCTAAAATAAAAAGCTAAATAAATACATGTTGCCATTTACGGCAATAAAGTAATAAGCAGTTTGCAGTAAATGTGATTGGCATAAAACAATGTAGAAAATTATGTCAAATACATTCAGGAAACAGCCATTGCTGTCAAATTTGCAAAATAGGTTGGTGTTTCCACAAATGTATCTACAATTTTGAAATAGGTTGACAGATATGCTAACAAATTATTCATACCATATTTAAATCGTGTACCTAACTCCTCAATAGCGTATTTATTTAATCAAAGCATGATCATTTCTGACAATTACTTTTATAGACTTTCATAAAATATACCAGAAAATACCCACGGATATGTGTTACCTAAGTCATGTAAGCAGTAAGAAAGCTGACACAGCTATTCAAAATAGCAAAGGAACGGAAAGAGTCTAGCACATTAAGACAGCCAAATGCTTCCTTAGATGGTAAATGCCTGGGATAATAATAGATGAGTACAAAGGAAAGCATGTGGAAGTTATTAAATTATACTACTAGGATATAAGTCTCTAACTTGGCACGCTTTGACTAGGTCAATAGATTTTCTAGAAGAATCACAACATGACATATTCTATTTGGATGAACAAGACAAGCAGTACATCTAGTAGGAGTTGCAAATTCAAAAGCCCTTAGAAGCTAGGCAGATAATGCCAATGAGTGTGGTAGTCTGTGGAGACGCAAACTAGAAAGCACTCGTCCAGGCTAAAGGTATCTGATGGAGCCAGTAACTGCTCTGCTAGAATGCAAGCCCAGAATTGCCAGATTTTCTGATGCTTCGAGAAGTACCCTAAATTAAGATTTTCCTATAAAATACACGTGTTTTCAGTGTTAGCAACTAAATTATTAAAAACAACAACAATATCAGTGTGGACTAGATTTAGATGGCAGCTACCTGTTTACAAACCCATGATCGTATAATGATATAACCAGGTTGTCTGCATGTTCTATGTAGACTGCACCATGATTACCAATTGAACAAGTTATAACCAAAACCGTTTTGGAAACATTCATACTAAGAATACCAGCCCAACCAGATTATACTTTGGGCTTAGTGGAAATAAGAAATTTCTTTGAACTTAAAATAACTTACCTATTAACTTATAATATAGCACCGAGTGAACATTTAGGTGACTATGGTTAACTCTCTGCGCCTCTCTTTCTCTCTGTGTAGAAAGTAAATAATATTAATACCCACCTCTTAAGGTTATGTGAGCATTAAGTAAGTTATTTAAATAAAGTACTTAGAACAGTACCTAGTGTATAGTAGGTACTCAGTAAATGTGATCTAGTATCACTCTTATCATTACAAATAAAATGTGTGTTCCTTAAATGTTAAATGCAAAATGGTATTTCCAGAATGTAGCAACTCATTGAAAAGATACCTCTTGCAATATTACTGCTGCCAAAGAGAAAATAACAAGATATCCAAAGAATTGTGTTATGTAAGTTGGGAAGCAGCTGAAAGTATAAAAGAAATAGTTCAAGGTTACAGTAAAACACAGCTTCCAATAGTGTGTTCTTTGTACAAGGAAGTAATTATAACAGTAGACAGGCTGGCTTGGCATGCAGTCATTAAGAGTGATCAAGTATTGTGTATGTGAGTGTCTAGAAGTAAGTATTCTTAGCTTTTTTTTGTGGGCTTTTGGGAAGAGATCTTTTTCTGTTTTCTCTGAGACCCTTTACAAGTCTGAGAGACAGAGATAAACAATGACAGGTTCTACAAAGCCAAGAAAGTCTGCAGATAGACGCAATAGGAAAAGTACTATTGCCTACATTTAATTTTCAGCTCTACTTCACAGAGATAGCCTTGGCTACTGTTTTCAACCATCATTCTAAAAACTAGTGATACCCTCCAGACTACTGTTCCAGGTGTATGGGTGCAGGTGGTATACAGTAGATCAAAGAGACTTTTATTAAAATTTACAACTGTAAGCATTCATATAAATTAGGGGTCTGCAAACTGCAGCCATGAGGCTGGTCCATGGCCTGTTTATGTATGCATGCTTTTTACATTTTTAAAGAATTGTGGAAAAAAGAATATGCATCAGTGACTATATATGGCCCATAAAGCCTAAAATATTTACTATCTGACCCTTTATCATTTTCACCTACTATTAGCTTAAAAGGGAAGAAGAGTGTTAGTTTTCCTTTACAATTTGATGCAGCTCAGCTATAATTTAGAGACAAGTCACCATTCTTATTTGAACTTTGTTCTTGCTTATATGTTATTTATTTTTAACCAGGTGGCAGAAAAATGCTCTCTTTTTTTTAATGTAACTTCTATTGTACCCTGTTGTCTTAAAGAAAATTCAGTTCAGTTATCCAAGTGAGACACTTTAGTTTTGATGGTATGTACATGCTGACTTACCACTGGGATGGCCAGTTCTTGCTTGGTTGTAAAATTATGGCACAAATACTTTTTATTGATCGCAGTTTAACAGCCAATCAAAGCACAGCTTCGTCCCACGATTTCACTGTGCCTTGACAATTGAGAAGAATAGTGGCTATAATGGCTACTATTATGCCCATTGTGTTCCTTACAGATGAACTCTGAGATAGTGCTGGACAAGTTATATAAGTGTCTGTAGCTAGAATGTTACGGAGAGAATTATGTTATCTCACAGGGTATAAAGATTTTGCCATAACTTTACACTCACTGGAATCCCCTCTAGCCCATAAAACCTGGTGTGTCTAAAAAGACTATAAAAAAAAAATACTTCTTATTATGATCAGAGTTTGCAGAGCCAAGTTATAGAGTTTGAGAAAAGGAAAATATTAGGTCTTTATATCAGAGGTTAAATGGTTTATTTTTTAATAATTAGATTTGAGTTTGAAAGTGAATTTCAAATTTTCTAGGAACAAAACCTCAAAAATGTTATAACTTCTGATATTTTTTGAAACTCTATCTTAATGCATTTTTTCCCCTGGTCTCCACATTGTCAGTAAGGTACTCACATTTTATTGATTTCTTTTTTTATCTTTGAAATTTAATTATCTATTTATACCTTTGTTAACTACCTGTTTTTATCATTTAAATTCATAATAGTTCTATTTTTAGAAGACACCAAGATTCCCAAAGATTCAAAACCACGATATATAAGCCTTAAATTCCATTTTCAAGAGAAGTATTAAATTAATTAAACAAGGAAGCCATCAGACTGAGGTGGTCCTAATTCCTTAGCAGCCTAATTCCTTAGTAAGCCAAAACGAAACTTAAGCCTGTAAATACCTCAAGGCTAAGAAAAACCTAAGGACAACCAATCACAAACATCCAACTAGGTTTTTCCAAATAAGGTAAATGCTTAAGCTATAGCTGATCATAATTTCTTTGTTTTGCTTCTGCATTTTCTTTGTGGAGGTCTTTCCCCTGGTTCCTGTCGGTAGATTGCTCCTAACTTTCAGCTTTGTGTTGCCCTATTTGAATCAATTTTGCTCAAACTGTTAAAAATTTAATAGCCTCAGTTTATCTTTTTTTATTAAATTTATTGGGGGGACATTGGTTAATAAAATTATACAGGTTTCAAGTGGACAATTCAATAATACATCATCTGTATTGGGTGAACATTGTGTGTTCACCATCCAAAGTTAAATTTCCTTCCATCACCATATATTTGACCCCCTTTACCCTGATCTACCTCCTTCCCTCCAATCTTTCCCTCTCAGTTTATCTTTTAACAGAGGAAAGCATGCTTAATACACAGCAATGTCAATTTTTTTTTAATTCTTTCTAATATTTTACTCCATTTAAGTGATTTTATTTTTACTTATCCACCAATGGACGGTGTTAAATTTCAAGCATTTGGATGAGCATATTATTAGACTAGAGGTCTTTTTTATAATATTAAAGCACAAGGAATTAATTTGTAATTAATCATTACAAATATGTGTTAGGAAGATTTCCACCCTGTCAAGTTTCTATCACTAAAATCAATTATTGTATGTACTTGGACAAGATTCTAACTCTTAAACAATGCCAGGTGTATAAAGCCACGCTCTTTCTCTAGACCAAATTGTCTACAACATAGTCTCCATCAGGCAGAATCCAACTCCCTCCCTGTATACTACATATGTCTAAAAAATTACAAAGCAAGCTGTGCTAATTCAGTCAAGAATTTATCCAGTCTCTGTTCCTTCCTCACATGCATGTATACTTCTTTATATTGGAAATTGAGGTTTAGACTAAGGACAAAGAGGTTCTGTTAGATCTACGCCTGCATGCCTCCCTCCCACTAGTTAAAAGCACCAACACTTACCTATGATAATGACCTTAAAGCGATATTTAACAAATTTTACCTCAGATGACCTAACCAGTCAGTCCTGGATTAAGTAATTCAATACACCCTTGTTTACTAGACTTTGTTAAATTCAGGAGGAATTTCATGGCCAGTGTTCCAAACTTAAATGCCTCCAGGGACCAGGCTGGTAATGTAAATTAACATACAATAAGGAGTGGTGAGGTGGGAGGTCAGAGGTTTAGACCCCATTCCAGCTGGCGACTGAGACACGTCTCCCCAGAGAAATCAGAAATCTGGACTTTTATGTGGAATTAATTATCAAATAATACAAAAATTGTAACAGAGCCAATAAATTACTGCCACAGTCCAACTCCAATTGGTTACAAGCTTTGGCATAGATGGATAAAATATAAAATCTGCTCTCCCCAGTGCTGGCAAGGAGTTAAACAGACACGCAAATAACAAGGAGAAAATGTAATAAATATACAAATAGAGGCATATGGGCCATTAAAGTTGAGGTACGTATAATGAACAGAGGAAGGAAGAAATTACTTCAAATTAGGTAAAAGGAAGTGACATTGGATCTGGGACTTACAGAATATACAAAATTTTGAAATGCAGATATGGAGAGCAAGGCAATTCCAGGGAAGTTGAAACAAATATAGGAAAGAGATAAAAGGAAAGGGCTGAGTATAGTCACTGCAAATTAAGACCTCTTTACTTGCACATTGGAATAAGAGAAGTCAAAACTGGAGGTCAGGCTATATTTAGGGGAGCCTATGAAAAGCCTCTGGAAAGCTTTTTCTCACTCCTTCAAAAATATACTCTTCTCTCTAATGTGCTGCCATCACTGAAAGGTTATGTCCTCAGAGAAGATTTTCTTGATCCTCAAACTGGTTCTTGGTCTGAGGTTCTGCTCAAAAGTTCTGTTTTCATTGTTCAGTTGATTCTGACAAATTTGTGTGTGTGTGTGTGTGTGTGTGTGTGTGTGTGTGTGTGTGTGAGAGAGAGAGAGAGAGAGAGAGAGAGAGAGAGAGAGAGAGAGAGAGAGAGAGAGAGAGAAAGAATATCCATCCAGCTCCCTCCACTCTAAGGGCTGAGAGGATAAATATATCATTGTGCATATATGATCCATTTGAAGCAGACCCTTGGGGAGGCTCTGCTACAGAGTATGATGAAATGGAGGCTTAATCCTGTAGCAATATAGTGTCAGAAGTTTCCATTTTTAAACATTTTGTCTCATCTGGTTTCCCTTCTCCAATTTTCATTGATGGCATTTACACTGATGTAAAATTATCCAAATAAAATTTCTAAATATGACTCTGTGCTTATCCAGCTCTTCAACCTTAGAAAAATAGCCTAGTCTCTTTACATCACTTTCTTAGTAAAATAAGAGTGACTCCACCCACATTCAGATTCTCTCCCATACCCCGGCCTAATATCGGATATCCTCTAATTTTTCCAGTGGAACCATTTATATCTGCAGTGTTATTTTAGGGAATCATTCAACTTTTTAAACCTTTACTTTCCTCATTCGTAAAATATGAACATTGTGGAGGAATGAATGAGGTAATGCATGTCAAGAACCTGATATAATGCCTGGACTGTAGCTGGTAACCAATAATGAGGACCTCACTTTTTCTCTTTTCAGTTCATCTCTCCAGACCCATATATTCTTTTGTCTGGTCATGAGTCCGAGGGTTCAGCAACACCCCACTCCTCTCAGAGAGCTGTGTTTATGGTGATCGTGGCAGTCATCTCTCTGTAACCACGCTGTAATTGCACACAAACTTCATTTTATTTATTTAATATAATTTTTTCCTGATTCAAGCCTGGTCTTGCCCAGATAATGGCATTGTAGCTCACTTACCTTCTCTACCCTTATTCTCTCACCATTGTATGCTTGCCACTTTAATCATTTAACCTTAGGACACAAGATTTATGGAACCTCACGTCTATAATCACGGGGACAGTAAGTTTTGGTTACACTTAAGATAACATCTTAGCTTTAGATGTGTTTCAACTCCAGGCCCATCAAGGCAGAACAACCCCACCCGCCACGGGACCAGACAAGATGGTGCTAGGCTGACTCCAGAACCGAACACAATGGTCAATTACTCCAGTCCATCTAATCATCCCATCAGTAGCATCCACGACCCCAACTCCATTAGTTTCCATGGCAACTGATTTTTCCTTATGTAATCTGTACTCCTGAGATGCCCAGGGGACCAGATTCTTGAGAGCAATAGTTTGCCTGTATCTCAAGGACTTGCAACTCTCTAAATAAACCTTACTTCCTTTACTTCAAAACATGCATGTATTTTTCTGTGACTCAGATGCACTCAGGCACACGGACCCTTTTAGTTCCGGTAACACTTCTACGTGTGCCCTCAGACAAACTGCATCTTAATTCCTCCCAGGCTTTCCTTCTGCATTTCACTGCCAATCTCTTCTACTTCTGGCTGTCCCCTTATTCTCAGAGAATCCTTAAATTGGGGCCTCTGGTGCTCATCCAACCCTGTGCTGCCGTACAGACTTATTGTATTTGCCATTCATTAATTTTTGGCCAAAGTCTTTGAAGGTCTTTGCTGAATTCTCTTGCCCACCACTGCCAGACACACAGTGTAGGTACTTGATCAATAATTATTCAATGTTTACTTATTTCATCACAAATGTCCCTCCTTCCTAAAGCCTCCTCTGATCCCCTTCCTTTCTCTGAAGTTATCACAGGCCAGAAAACTGACAGTTCTTTATTTACAAATCTGCTATGACATTTGTGGGATTTTTTCCTCTGCATTCTAGTTATTTGTAAGCTTGTCTTTTTCCTCTTTCTAGATAAATTGTAAACTCCTCGACAGGAGAGAAAAACACTCCTTCATTTTTACATCACTTTTTAAATCCTCAATAAACGTGGATGAATGAGTAACAAAATTAAAAAGACGTCGTTTCTGAAATGTACATATTACTTACCTAAGACATCTTATCAATTCTGGGAACACTTCTATCATGTTTTCTATTATAGAATTGTTTTTCTTTCATGATCATCAAAAGAACATTATTGGGAATACTGCTTGATATCCAATTAGTAGGTCCCCACCTGGATGGGAGCTGAAGTTACATGCAGTATAATGCATGCTAAATTCAAGTAATAAGCAAGGTTGAAGAGTAAGTTTCTGTGGCTTCGGTCATGCAGTAGAAGGGCATTCAGAAACTATCAGGGAGGTATATCCCGTAATCCCCCAGGGGAAGTGACTCTGTGAGACAAGGATGTGCTTGTGGCTAACAGATTACAAAGAACAGATTTTTCACTTCCTAATGTAAACAGGTTCAATCTAGGTATAGTATTTCCCAGGGGAGCTCCCTAAATATTTTAACAAGAGGACTAGAGCATCGAGGACAGAAAATTCGACACTGACTTCCAGTGCCTGACCACAGATAAAAAATTGATTACATTTCTTTTAGTTTGAGAGGTTTCTAGATAACGATTTTTTTATTTCTGAACTGCAGCAGGCCATTGAAATTGTAAGCTGTTGTAATGCCACCTATACTGCAGTGAAGAACCATAGCAAAATCAATACGCTATATCGCTTCATTCACAGATGTTCATGGATTTGAGCATATAGATAATGAAGTTTATTCAAGTATACACCGCTTTCACTAAATAATGGATCTCAAAAAAGTTTGTACTGCCAAATAGTTTGATGACATATGGCATTTAGGATAGGTCATTATATTACTGATTATGGAGTAGAGAAGTATTTTAATAGTAAAAAAAAATTAATAAAAGCATTCAGATTGGGAAGCATGGAAAAGAATATTATGTTTTATAATCTATCTTTAAAACTAAAGTTCACTGGTAGTTTAAGATGTCTACTTATATATTTTGTCCTCTATCCACAAGGCACAAGCTCAAAATATACAAAATTTATTTTCCTAAATAGCTAGATGCCTATCAATATATTCCCTTCGAGTCATAAAGAAATTGCATATGAAAATGGGAAACATGCCAGCAAGTAAGTGAGCAGCTCAGAAGCTAAATGTATATTGGTATGAAATTTGAAAACGCGCGTAGATTGTCTTGAAAACACTTTTTTTCTACAAGCCGCAAAATGGAATTCTATTACAGTCACGTACTGGTGCACATAGGGGGTATATTTGCTTCTCAACACTAATGGGCATTCATCAGCAACAGGATAATATGTCCCATCATCTTTTTTCACTAGCAGGTGAAGAATATCCTAGATGAGATGGGTGAATTGGACAAGGTAGTTTGCATTAACATGTAAGCAATTTCTATTTTATGAAGGAAAAAATCCATGCCAAAGAGTTGACATAAACCAGAGAACTATTCCATCCGAAAGTTATTGTTGATGTGGCTGATAAAAACATCTTGACATTTGAGCCTTTTACCTGCCAGTCTATTGGAGTGGCTCCAATAATTAGTTCACTTGAAGAAGCAAACAAAGAAGTTAAAGAGAGCCATTTTACCATTCAGATGGGTAGGAGACAAAGCTAGAAACACAATACATGTATTTATAGGAAAAGTGAGCATTTATGTAGAGAATTCTGACCATAGGACATTTACTTAAATTAAAAAGCACCAGTAGACAGCAAAGTGAGTTAAATAACATACTTTATTTTCTAAAGCTTAATGGCTATGGAGTTTTTGGACCATTTACATGCCATGAGTAGTGCAAAGTTGACTTTTAATTTTATAGAGTCAATAGTACTTAGGTAAATGTTTTACAGTTATCCAGGTTTCCAGTGTCTGCTTCAACAAGCGCATCTGTTTGTGGCCAGTTGGTTCAATTGTGCATTATACCATACTACTTACAAAGTTAGAAATTCCTGAGTTGATCCCATTGTTGACCAATTTTTAGCTTCCTATGCTGCTACACTGAAGAAAGGTCTTATTTTACTCATACACATTTCATTTATAAAGTATGGTAGGTTGATTAATGATCCCCAAAGGTGTCCATATCTAATCCTTGGATTCTGTAAATGTTACCTTGTATGGCAAAAGGGACTTTGCAGGTGTGATTAATTAAGAATCTCTAATTGAGATTTTTCTGGGTTATTCAAGTGGGCCCAGAGTAATCACAAGTGTTCTTATAAGAAGGAGCCAAGAAAGTCAAAGGCAGAAGTCTATGTGATCACAGAGTAGTCAGTAGAGTGATGCAGCCATGATCCTCTTGAAGCTGGATGAGGCAAGGAATAGAATGTCCTCTTGAGCCTCCAGAAGAAATCCACCTGATTTTAGTTCCTTAAAACTTATTTTGGATTTCTAACCTCCAGAACTGTAGGAATTGTTGTGTATTGTTTTAAGCCATTAAGTTTGCAGTAATTTGTTACAGCAACAACAGGAAGCTAATACAAAGGGAGTATGAAGAAAAAAATAAATCATAGGGACTCCATTACTCCTCTTGGGGAATAAAAAGGGAGTCTAATTTGTATACAAATAAACAAGTACAGTATTCATGGCTGTGGTATGTAGTAGAAAAACATTGCTCCTTAAAGTCAAACAGAAGCAAATTCAAAATCATTTTCTTTTCTCATTAGTTATGTGGCTTTTGGTAAATTACTTAATCTCTGAACCTCAGTATCTACAGCATTGAAGTAGAAATAACAGTGACAGGGGAAACGAAAAAGCAGTTTCCTGGTACATCTAGCATTCAGTGAATAATGAACAAATCTAAGTCACCTTCTTCCTTTTTTTTAACCCCACATCACTAGACCTCACTCACAGATTCTGGATTTCAGGAAAAAAGGTATGTTCATGCTATAATAAGTTTAGAATCCCAAAATGCTTTTGTTGATTATTATTCATATAAGGCCCCGCATTTAGACTCTGAGAATCTAAAGATCATTGAGACACAACCCTAGGCACTACAGCTTATTATCCCATATGGGACAGATGTACATGTAAAATAAACTACTAAGACAGAAAGAAGGTAATATGTAAAGGAAGATCTGTGAAAGTTCAGGAAACAGAATTACTAAATCTGATTAGGAAACTCAAAGATACTGTAGAAGAAAAAAAATCTTTCTACCCTTTTAGATTCTTTGGCTGATCTAAAAATCAAATGAACATAAAACAGATTAACAAGAGAAAAACAAATTTAATTTCATTTACAGGAACCTAAAAGATATTAGGTTCCAAGAAAATCAGGCCATTCAGGCTTATATGTGATCCTAAGCTAAGAAGTGGGTAGGGGTCTGGCACTTCAAAGGGAAGGAAGACAATTCACGTGGTGATAAGAAGAGCAAATGTTTGGTAAACAGATGTTTGCCATGAGTGGTCACATAGAGAATTCTTTCTGATGGAAAAAGTTATCTTTGGTAATAGCTCTCTTCCTGGTACAGGCTCCCTATCTAAATTCTTTTAGTCAGTTAAGAGAGAGATGAAAAGAAAAATGTCCTGAGTCTTCTGTTTCTTAAAAAATAATCAGCCTAAAATAATTCTCATGCCAAAGAGATACATTTTGGGGTGGCAAATTTTATTTCCCTATAATACCGACCCAGAGGCAGTGGCAACTAAGGTAAGGCTTGAAGAGTGAGCAGTATTTCTTCAAGCAAGTGATTCCTGTGTGAATGGAATTAAGGAATGCAGGAAGATAAAGTGGATGTCCAACTTTTCCAGCTTGAGTGACTAGGTAGAAATATCAATATACAAAGAGACTGCTAGAGGAAGGATGAGTTATGAGGAAAAAGGAAGGAAGAAAATGTGTCTAGTTGAATGAGTTGATTTTGGGAGGCTGGCAGAAGCACCATATGGGGATATGTAGCATGCAGTTTGGAATTTGGAGTAGGTTGAATTGTTTTGACTCGAGATTTTTCTGCCAAACCAAATGTCCTTCCTATAACTATATGAATATGCACTACAGAATATTTTAGAGATAACAGCCTTCAAAACTGGAAAAAAAATCACTTGACAGGCTATTTTTCTACCCTGAGAGTTGAATACCTTTCTTTCTAGTTATTCTTATTTATGTATCTTATGACTATTTCACACACATTTACTGCTATACTTGTTATACATACCTGTTTCAGGTATCTTTTAAAAATTCATCATATAGTTCTCAATTATGTCCCACAGAAGTGATAATTAAGGCTGTATCTTTCTAGACACACTGGTTGCAACATTTTGGCCAAAAAGTTCTTTAAAATAAACTTTGCAAGAGTTCTGAAAGTACTTTCAAAGTCAAGAAAATGAGTTACGAGTTAAGTAGGCCTGTGGAGTATCATGCGTTTCATTGTCATAAATATCTGGACTGTAAATTTCTTGTAGGTCTTCAGAAAACTGGATTGAGGGTAGTTAGACATGAATGTTTAATGTTTAGGACAAATATTGCCTTTGGATGATGGTTGATTTTTCTTTCCTTAAAAATAATGTGTCTCGCTGGAGTGAACATATTTTTTGTTTTGTTTTGTTTTGTTTCTATTCACTCTAGCCACTAGGAACTAAGAGGCCTAGGTCAAAATGATACAAATCAAACCAAACAATTTGACTAAAGTATTCTGAAAACTTCTCCATTAAGTTGGTAAATTTCATTAAGCTTCAAAGTATCATAAAAACTGTAGAAGCACTAACTTTGTTTTTTTCCTGATATCCCAGAGTATTTATAGAGAAATGCAGGTAATTATTCTAAGGATGAGAGACTAACATGAATAAAATATTATCTTATTATTTTTTCAATTGCTGCTTTTAACTCTAGGAAAATTTTAACTCACAATTTATATCTGCCAGATGCTACTTCAGAACTTATATGGTAAAATTTAATTGTAATGGTAATTTATATTTATAAACATCAACCCAAACAAAAAGTCTTTTTGAAAGATTACTTTTGTGTGTTTTCAAAAGCATCACATATAAAGATTCTGACAGATAGTGACTGGACATTCATATTTCACTTGCTCTCTGCTCTGAATGCCAATTTCTCTGCCTTTCCTGTGTCCAGCAGATGCTGGGCTTGTGGATACCTAGGTATCATAATATTAACAAGAATCAAGCCCAGTACCAAAAACAACAAAACAAACTGACAACAAAACAAACCAAAAAAGCACATGAATTTTATGACTTAAAAATCCATAGGCTAATTTAGAAAGAGAAAGGAAGCATCAAGATATAAGTTAGTGGACTTAAAACTGTTTTTATCCTAAACCCAGGTCCAATATACACAAATGAAAAATTAGGAAAAAGATAAGGACAGGAAGTTTGATCCAGAAGACCAAAATTCCAATAGGTGGTATTCCAGAAAAGGTAAAGGAAATCAATGTAAAAAAGAAATATGAAAAACATTTCAATAAAACCTACATTTAGGGTGGTAATTGTGAGAATCAATGATTTCCAGGGTCTCCCCTGGGGGAGGGAGTGTAAGGAAGGAAAGAGAGGAAGGGACACTATTCTACAAGTCTCATCTTATAGAGGGAGTAGTTAGTACCTTGTTTTCAAACAATAGTGGATAAATATGTTTGAATAACTGTTGACAAAGGGAAAGCCATCTTTAAGAAATAGAAAATTGGAGTAGAACTTTTATTAGTAGAAAAAAACAATGAAGAAGAAAATTCTTGAGGAAACCTGAAAAACTAAAGGAGAAGAATACAAAGGAAAATGTATAATACCATAAAGGAAAATGGAAGGAATAAAGACAAATGTTTCAATTATTACACTGAACATGCATAAAGGAACCTCTCCCATTAAAAGGCAGAGGTTCTTAAGAGGGTTAAGAAAGAAAATTCAGTTTTGTGCTGCTAATTGGAAACACAGTTAAAATGATAAAGGAATTTGAAAATAAAGAAAAGACAGTGCATACTAGACATGAAATATAAAAGAACAAAAGTGGTGATACTGATGATGTATAGGGGATGGTGAACTTTATTTTGGAGAGCATTATAAAAAGATACAATATATTAAGCAATTATAAAAGACAAAACTTGCTAGCCATGAATCATTATGGACCAAAACATTTAGCCAATAAAGAAAAATAAATGAAATGCAAGAAGAACTTGATAAGATTAGAAATTAAAGAGGCATAACCAGAGATACAGAAGAGACTGGAATAGAATATTTTAAAGGAATGCAACATTCCACTATGGCAGTAATATGAAAGCATTGAGGAAATAAATGATCCACAAGCAAAATGAAAATTACCTAATGGAAAACTAAAATGCTGTAAAGCTGAATACTGGAGAATATTATAAGAATATGCAAGGTTATTAGATATATAATCCATCTCCTCTTCGAAGGGGGACTTAAAGTCTTGAAGTGGTGTCCTGTCCACCAGGGATGACACCCTCTGTCTCTTCACCTTTTATACCAAAGACTATTTTCTCAAGAACTAGACAGAAAGTGGGGGCTGCTTAATTGAAAATTTCAGAAATTCAGATTCAGAAAATCTAACTTAAAAATAAAATTCATCTCTTTAGTGCACTTTTGAATATGTGTCTCAGAGCCAAAATTAAGTCTTTAGAAACATTACAACCATGAAAAAACAAACCCGTGAAACCCAGTCTTTTCAGCTCTTCCTCAGAACAGCATGCTTTGCATTGCTTTGGAATGAAATAACATCAATGTTCCGAAATTAAAATGTGTCTTAGTAAATGTGTTCCTAAAAAGTTATGGATAAATCAAAATTTGTGCATTCATATTTTTCCACTGATTTGCATTGTCATTTCACAGATGACTTATCTTCATTGCAATTTTTTTCAAATTGGCAATGTCTGATAATATTTTTGTTTCAAGTTTCTCTCAGCCCCTTTGTTCATGTACTTATTGATCTATAAAACATTTCCAAAACACACAGTGGTCTCACCAATTCATACAATAGTGTATGTCCTGAATTCTCAATGCAGCTGGTCCCATCCTGAGCTCTCACTGGAATGCTCCAACTTCCCAAAACCCCACAACATCTGAGGAACAGGTGAAACTCCCAACAGGCAAACCAACATCAACTAACCCTTATCCCTCCACTCATTTGCCACACTTGGCACTTTCCTTTTTAAAATCCTATATTGTGAGCTGGAGTCAAGTCAAAAATCCATCCCCTCCAGTTTTGTGGTCTTGAATAACTCAGCCTCTCCTAGCCTCAGTTTTCTCACCCAAAGAATATAGGTACTAAGCCTGCCTTTTACCAGGTTGTTAGGAAGATCAAACTGTAAATGGAACAATATATGTGAAAGTGGCTTGCAAACCATAAGTATTCTCACTGTATCTCCATACAGCTGCCCTAGAAAGCACCGAATACATTCACATGTCTGACACTGAATGCATTATCTTTCCCCATGACCTGAGCCCCCTTCATAGATTTCATATCTCAGTTTATGGTAACACCATCTGTTCACCATTGTCATCCTTGGCTCCTCTTCACCTTTCTTCTCCATCCACTGGGCCAAAACTTCTGGTAGATTCTCAGAAATATTTCTAAAATCTAACTCACTCTTCACATTAGTAGTGGCATTGCTTAAGTTATGGTCTTATCCTCTCTTAGCAGGATTTTTGTCATCGCTGCCCGAACGTTTTCTTGGGGTAAAAAAAAAAAAAAAAAAAAACTAACATTTATCTAGTAATACCACTAATACCCTAAATAACTCTGTGAAATAGATATTGTCCTCATTTTGTAGCTGATTAAACCAAAGCTACAGGAAGTTAAGTGTCTTGCCCGAGGTGTGCATGGGAGCTCTGTGTCAGAGCTGGCTCTGGAGTGAGGACTCTCTCTAAAGTCACACACCTTCCTCTATGCCTTGCTGTCTCAGCTTCTTTCTTCCACACAAGCTCCACAGATAGTCAGTAGTTACATAAAATTTTGGATTAACTTAGTCTGAATATCAAGTACATTCTGCTTATATTCGTCTCTCTGTTCCAGGGGTTCTCAGCCTTGGCCCTATTAACATTTGAGGCTGGATAATTCTTTATTATGGGAGCTACAATGTGCATTGTAGGAAGGTTCACCTACATTCCAGGTCTCTGCCTATTAAATGCCAATAGCATCCATCTCCCTCAATTTGTGACAGCCGAAATGTCTCCAGACATTGCCAAAAGTCCATTTTTTTTTTTTTGATTGGAGGGCCCCTGGTGCAGAACTACTGCTCAACTCTTAAAAAAGTCTCCTGGCCCCAGATATTGTACTTTTTAAACCACACCTATAGACAAAGACTTAGGGATAAAGCCTCCCCATGGGCAGGAATTTTATTAAGTCCAGTGGCTTTGTAGTAGACTATTGGTGGTCTCTGACAGATATGTGAGTCTTGCCCCTTAAACTTCCATGTCCATGGTCAGGTCCCAGATAGCTGTTACTAGAATTCCCCTCTATTGTCATCCATCTGCCCATGGAGGTAGCCACTGAAAGACCTCTCTAACCCCACTTACCTCCCTACCTGGCTGTACCTCTTATTTGTGCCTATCACAAGATTCCTTCTAATGTCAAGTGCACACACAGTGGCATTGCCTCCTGGAACCTACCTTCCAGATCCATCCAAACCACTTCTTCTAAATCATGGGTCTATCCATCCTCAATTTTCTTCTACTCAGATCTGTTTAGTCCCACCTGAAACAAGCTCCGATGACTAATGCTACATAAATAAATAAGAAAAATTGACTAGAAGTTCCATAGAAACAATGGAAGTCCCTTTTCATACTCCATATATTTCAGCCCTGGGAAGAAAGAGAGCACAGGTAGAGAGGAGACAGTTTTTTTTTGCCAGTGCACTTCCCTAACCATTGAGAAAAGATATGCTATAATCTCATTGACACTCTATTAAGATTTCTGTAATTCTCCCTGGAGAATCATATTTGCCACCTAGAAATAACTATGATTTCTGGAATTTTTATCAACAAAAGCAAGATTGGGTGTAAAATTGAATGTTTTTTTAAGAATCCCAGCCTCTACTAATAGTAATACTGAAAAAATATCCATTAATAAAAGCAGTCCTTTGGCAAACTCATTTTCGTCTAAGGCACATTTGTTGAAATGAGTTTTACCTGTATTTGAGTCTGTGTCCTATAGACATGTACTATCCAGAGTTGTGATGTTTGGACGTTGTCCAGCAGAAGTGTGAAGCATCTAGGGAAGAAGGCTGGGAGCAGCTCATAACTCCGAGATCACAATCCTTGGCTGTGCTTTCCAAACAGAATGATTAGAGCAGAGTCTCTTCCACTGATCAAGTGATTTATTTCCTACAACAGCTTGGCTTAATTTTTGACAACTGGATTAAAAATTTTTGATCTCATTACATTAAGAAGTAAAAAACTCCAATAACTTGGGCTATTTTTATTTCAGAATATGCTTTCACAGTAGCTTAAGTATGAAAAATTCCCTATTTCTTCGGTGGCAATTATTAGTATTAATAGGCACCTTTAATTAAAAGTGTTCTAAAAACAGTAGTTTGGGACAAAATTTACCCCTCAACATCAGCTTTGATCCTACTCTTTTCTTTATACCATGTGCATTGCTCACAAAAGCATAAGTTAAATATTTGCAAGGAAAACATGCAATCCCATAGCGAAAGCACCACTGCTGTAAATATTTTCATGTTCTAATGGGGACCTTGGGGTGTTGTTCTATGAAACAATATCCCCTTCTAATGTGCCAGAGATAGAGAACAGAAGGTTGAGGCCTTTTTTTATTGGTTTAGCTTTTTCTGTGCCAGTGTCAGCACATGTGGTTCAGTGGATCATGTTTTTCCCTTACATATTTTATATCATTGCCTTTTTTTTTTTACTGTACCCTTCCGTAGAGTTTAATACCATATTCAACATAACCTAAATTACAAAGATTGTCAAATATAACTGTATATTTAAAATAAAAGAAAAATGGACTATAAATAGCCATAGTGTTGTCCTCTTTTTTCAGGCTTTTGGGCTGGATACTTTTATTAATCATATAGAATATTCCCTGAAGACATTCAGATAAATCTCCTCCAGCCACCTACAGATGACAGTGTTTAGAGCACTGGCTATAGACTTGTCACCTATAAGTTCCATTCTTTCATCTCACATGCTGGTCAAACTGGACATCTTTGAACAAATTCTGTACCGCGTTCCTTTTCTACCGACAACATCTCAACCATATAGTATCCAAGAATTTTTCTTTCTCATCCCTACAGGCCTGGCTGAAATGCTACTTGCTCCTTGGAGCCTTCCAAGATTTTACAAGAAGGAAATCAAATCTTTTCTCACTTTGAATTCCCTTTGACATCTTGTCACAGCACTCATTTTATATCTTACATCATAATCCTTCATCTGTAATTAGATTTCTTGAAGACACAACTCTGCCTTAATCTTTAAAACACCACAGCACCTAGTAGAGTGCTTAGTTCTGATGAACAACAAGTAAGTATTTATAAAGTGAATGAATAAACAAATTTGTGGCACAATTTACCTATTTGCAGCAGCCTGGTTCTATTTACAAATAAGTAGTTTCCACATGAGAGATATTTATATAGCTGCTGTACAGAGAGCTTAAATTAAATAACAAAAATACATTGAAACAAAAATAACCTTTAGAGATTATAATAAAAAATAAATTTAATGAAATTCATCTCTTGAGGGTATACTATGTGTAAATTACTGAGAAATTTGGCCCAAACACCAGTGGATGAGGGTCATGCATGTATAATACTTCAGAGTTTCTACTTAGGCTATTCTGACATGCAAATCTCTTTTGGTTCTATATATATATATATTCAGTTATATAGTAGTAGTAGTATCAAGAGAATCTTTGAAAGCACAAGGAAACCATAGATAATTTTCTCCCATTTAAGTGAATTTTTAGGTCAGACTTCTTCTTATATGTCTCATATAGAAAATATTTTGGTCAGAATTATTCTATACATCTCATTATATAATGAGAGCTGAAAACCAAGAGAGCTTTTCTTTGATAAATGAACAGGAAACTAGATAAGGTGTACTATTTTTGAAACCACAAATGTCACTCCATCAGTTTTTTTTTTTTTTTTTTTTCTTCAGGTCTTTGATATCTTAGGCGATCTTTCTCCTTCCCCCATCCCTCACTTCTGGCTATTCTCCAAAACTTACATGTCAGTGGAAATTTGCTCACACAGTGAAATAAAAACCCTAAGCGATAAAGAAAAAGAGATAAATCACTTGCCAAGCTAAATGCCTTAATAGTGAGTTTATTACCTTTTGTTTCTTTTATACTTTAAAATCCTCAAACTTTGCCATGGACACTGCATAATTAAGTGGATTTTGTTTCTTGTTTTTCGGTGAAGTATTTGAACTTAGAGTCACAAAAAATGGAAAATTTTATGGGGAAAGGATTTATTTAAAGGAAGAAAGTGAGTGTTGTTAATATTTATAATTCCTACATTTTTGTAATTTCAAAACTCAATGTATTTGTTGAATTGGCTCCTTAACTAAGGTAAAAATAAAAGTTTTATCTACCAAACCATCTATTTATTCTCCATATTGTTCAGAATGGTGGTTTAATATATTTTTTTCTGTTTTCCACTGATAATATAAGTCAGGAGATCTAGCTTCCTATCTTGACCAGGAATGCTTAACATATGAGAATTATATTTGACATTGAAGAATGTCCTTTGGGGAGAAGGTGTTATTTTTTAATGTACTTTTAATTCAAAGGCATCTACTATTGGCAATTTCGGAGGATAACTTTGCTAACTCTTTGAAAGTCCTGGGTTTTTCAGGTCCAATTTCAGGAAATAAAAGTGAGAGTACCAGCTCTCCTATGTAATTCAAGAAAATAGATTTTCCCACATTCTATTTAAAGTGAGTTATTCAATAATTACTATTTTAATTAGAGAATTGACACATAATTGTATGTAAATAGTAAGGCAAAAGGTATATCAGCTAAGAAAATGGGGGGGGGGAACAGGAAAATCTCAAAATGCACTGGAGGAATTAAATGAGGCAAGTGAGAAGTGATTGGCATTTTGTTTCTTACAGGAGATATTCAAACTATAAAGTAAAGTAAAATGCAACCTTGTCTACAGAGAGCAAAATATTTCAGCTGGAAGGCAAGAATAAAAACTGGCTGTTAAATCAGAGTATTTGGGTAACAGATTATTCAACAAGGATTACTTTCTTTAGCAGAACTGGAATAGTGAGGAAGCACCAAATGCATGAATATTCTTTCTTCCAGGATAGGTCTTAATTATCTGCATCACCTTCTATCACTGTCTCCCTCTGCTTCCTTACTCTCCTGCTTGTTGTTATCTTGGTGTCTTTCTATCTCTCCTCCTCTGTAAAGCTGTCATGAAAGAGTTATTGTTGAAGTATGTGAACTGTTCATATTGAGACCATCCTCCCATCCAAAAGAATGGCCTTTTTGAAGTAACTTCAGAACAATTCTATCAATCAGAAATTTGCTTTTTGAGTAGGAGTTACAAAGGCATCAAGAGGAAAATAGTCACTTAGATCTCTGTTTTGATTGGCTGAATCCCTTTAAATAATTTATATATGGCTTATAATCACAATATTTTTTGCCTGATGAGCTTCTATACTTGAATCAATGATGGAGAAAAAAAAACCAATACACTAAGTTGTTGATAGTAACCCCTGGGGAAAATATTTCTCTACTAAAGCACTCTTACTACAACTATTGGAAATCTGGAAATGCAACAAAAAAATTGAAATTATGAAACCACTGAAGGAAACTATTGCTTGTAATCGTCATTGTCTTTCTCACAGCTTGACTTGATGACAGTTTGATAGGTTTATTGCAGTTGGCATTGGATTGCTTTGGCTCACTGAATGGAAGCTATCTCCTATGCCCTTGATTGTGCTCAAATTAATCAAAAGCTTTTGAAGTGATGGCTTTTGTGTACAGGGCTCAACAACATCATTTTAAAGATTGTTACATCTTAAAAAGATACAGATACCTGAAGACAGTAGCTGCTGA
The DNA here is from genome assembly GCA_028627145.1 of Eidolon dupreanum. NCBI lineage: Eukaryota > Metazoa > Chordata > Mammalia > Chiroptera > Pteropodidae > Eidolon > Eidolon dupreanum. The sequence goes on from CM053508.1 coordinate 60,820,064, forward strand.
GGGTACTGCTTAGCCTTATAAAGAACTTCTGTTTGGGGCTTTTTGTATTTTTCTAATAACATACTATTAATAGTGCTGAAAGCATATTAGTTGAATATGCACATTGCTAAGAGAATTCTCTCAGCGAACATTTTTTTTTAATGTGATATAGTACAATGTAAAACAACAATCTCAACTGTCTGGTTCTGAAATCAGAGAAGTATATACACTTAAATGTCATATCTTTCCACTTTTATATGTCATGAGGGAGAAAGTGAAAAATGGCTAAATTATAACAGCATGCTTATCAGGCCAAGATTTAATATTCAAAGCACCTGTAACAATGGGGAAAATATCAAAACTAATGAAAAATGATCTTCTAACTCACTAGACTCTATTCTGCTCAGTGTTCTAGCTATGCTCTGTCAGAAACTAGATTGCTTAGGGAGGTACATTAATTATTTCAGGCCACCAGGTTACAGTGCATTAAGACCACGGGATACTAACTGGCATTTCAAGATAGACTGAGTCACCAGGCATATAGAGTCCATTTAATTGATAGTTATGTAAAGTTATGGGCTACCTGTCACATTTTTACTTCAATTCTCAGAAATGACTCTGTTGCCTTAATAGTATATATTCCTATGTGTCATTAGCTTGAGATTCTGTAGTGTTTCTACCAGCACCATATAAAACTTTTTAAAATTCAGACTAGTTTATAATATTTTTTCTCCAAAAATATTATGAGAAAACAATATCAGCTATTTATCTAGCATTTTATTGATATAGAAATTGATATACAAGGATTTTGAAAGGCATTCCAAGTTGTAGTATCAAATGAATGAGATTGGGAAAAGGTATTATTAACTTGGTGTTTAGATATTTAGTAAACTTTGGAAAGGAAATCTAATTCAGCAAATGAAATACCATATTTTATTGATAGTAAAATATCCTCAATTATAGACCTCACAGCTAACATAATAAGTGCTTTCAAAAAGATTCACAAACTTTCTATTTTTCCCATACAATGTGGAAAACGAATGCCTTAGAACTCAAGGAATATGGTGATTTGGAGATTGAAGATGAAAAGCCTATTTTCTATATTTCTATAGAGAAGTGGCTTACACAGACCCAGTGAATACTCACTTCCGTGAAGTCTATCTTCCTCATCCTGCTTTTTTTAAAATTACCTTTATTGGGGTGACATCGGTTAATAAAATTATACAGGTTTCAAGTGTACAATTCAATAATACATCATTTGTATATTGCATTGTGTGTTCACCACCCAAAGTCAAGTCTCCTTCTATCACCGTATATCTGACCTCCTTTGCCCTTTTCTATCTCCTTCTCTTCCTTTCCCTCTGGTAACCACTATACTGTCATCTGTGTCTATGAGTTTTTGTTTGTTTGTCTCTTTCATTTGTTGCTTTCAGTTTTATATCCCACATATGAGGGGAATCATATGGTTCTCAAATTTTTCCATCTGACTTATTTCCCTCAATTTGATATTCTCAAGATCCATCCATGTTGTCACAGATGGCAGTATTTCATGTTTTCTTATGGCTCTTCCCTCCTATTTTTTATATTTGCATCATAGCATTTCTCATAAGGGAAGGTCTGTAGCACATATATATTTGTGACCCCAAAACCTAGCACAGGGATTAACATGGAAGTCAACTTTTCAATTAACGTATATTTTAAAGAGTCCTATACAAGAGAAACAAAGTATTGCAAAGAGAACTTCTCCTGTAAATACCCGGCAAAAATTTGTCAGTTAATTTTTTAGGAAATATAAAATCAGTCCTGTTACATAGGCTAATTCCTATGAAGCTTTCACTCTGAGGAACACTTCCTAAAGAATGGGATATATGCAAAATATTAAATATTAACTTAGTCTTGAAATGAATAAAGTTATCCATAATTACTTGAAAAAAATAAGCAGGGTCAAAACTAACCACGAGTTAATTTTCTGGTCATCAGTGGTAAAGCTATTAAGGTAACATAATTAAAAGATGTGAAAGAATCAGAGTATAATTTATTTATCTCACAAAATTTCTGGATTGACAGCTCTGCTGTTACAGATCCAAGCAGTAAAAGTGTTTCTTTATCATCTCACCTGTCAGTCAGGCTCTAGATAATTCTAAATCCTCACCAAGGACCAAGGCCAGGGCCGATCTTCTGAGGCTGCCACCAAAGTTGCTATTAGATTTTTCATTACTACACTCCCAAGATGATTTAAAAGTGAAAAATGCAATCAATATTTTGTTGATTATTACTCTAAAGCAGCAAATCTTCACCCTAACTACACATTAAAGTCATCAAGGGAGTTTTGAAAAATACAGATGTTAAGGTCCACTTTGAGAGATTTAGACTTAATCGGTTCGGGGTGAGGTCCTAGCAAAGCGATTATTTAAAATCTCACCAGATGATTTTAATGTGCAACCAGGGTTAAGGACCTCTGTTCTAAAGGAATATAAAATTAACAGATCTCATTGTTCATCCTTACTGAAAAATGGAGAATTTCAGCCACTCTTAGACATTCCTCCTCTTCTCTCCCAGGATATAAGTGTGATGTGGTAAAATGGCTTAAAATTTGGAATCTAGAGGTTTGGCTATGATATTATTTTTGCTGTTTCCTAGCAAGGTAACATTGGACAGGTGAGTCCTATAAAATAGGATTCACGTTAATGCCTCCTCCCTTACCTTCCCAAATCTGAGGCAGAATTAAAGAAGAGGAGCAAGATCATGTGTAGAAAAAAAAAAAAAAGCCTATAGAAATGACAATGCTGTTATTAGCTTCCCAAACTGCTTGTGTGTAATCAGTCACCAGCAAGTCACTCTCTGCAAACAGAATATCACTTCAGTTATCAGCTCTTTGGGAGAACAAGCTGGATGACTCACCCCTCACCAGGCTCTGTGGCTGATGGAGGAACCCCTGTGTCAGAGGGCCTCACTCTAGGAACAGGGAATTCTTAACCAGGCAGTGAGAGCAACCCCAATAAAATCACTAGGAACAAGACAAGGCCTGGCAAGGCAATGAAGTCTTCAGCACGAAGGGCAAATGTAAGAGTCGCCATTGCAAAGCAGACCGGCTGTTTGCACGTTGATTATTTTTATGCATGGAAACAAGGGAAAGCAAGATTGTGTTTATGTCTGGAACAGTAATAAAAACTGGTTCATTAAAAGAACAAAGCGATCTCTTCCTTTTGCTTCTCTGTAAAGGATATCAACCCTGGGACCGATGCTCCCAATCAGGCTTCCAGAAGGAAAGAGACTGCTGCTTGCTTAGAAACTTGTTTCAAGGAACTTAGATCTCTGCCTTGAACCTTTTTTCATGGAAGATAAAGGGCAGAGCTGTTTTCTCTAACTAGACCAAACTTCTGCAGTCTCCTGATTAATACCTTGGTTTCAAGAGAGAAAGCTAAAGCAAAGCTGCTGCCGCCGTTGCATGGTCTTTGATGTGCTCCTTCAGTAACCATCAAGGTTGCATCCTGTCTCCTCATTCTGATGAATGGAGTCTCTGGCTGGTCCAGGCCAAAGGCTTCACACCAGGAAAGCACTTTTGATTTTCTATGGAATTTGGAAGATACTAAATGACATCACTCCTTATTTCCTCCAATATTAATGGCATTTGTATAGCACTTTATAGTTTACAAAGCCCACAGTTTGCATGAATCCTCAAAATTACTGCAATAAAGTAGCTATTACTATCTACTGAATCAATGCAGAAATTAAGGCTCAAAGAGTTCATGTTTTTTGCCCATTAATAACTGAAAACAGGATTCGAACCTGGGACTTCTAATCCTATATCCCATTGTCCTCCCATGATTTTACCCTGTCCCTCCAGGCACCACCCTATGATGACACCACCTGGTCTCTGTCCCTGCAGTGAAGTACAGTCTCTCTCCAGCCAAGGTGATTGAAGTCTATTTCTCTTTCCTCGTTTCATAGACTCTTAGATGAAATAACAACTTAAATCACACATACACATACATGTGTCCAAAACCACCACCTTCTGTTAAATGTGATCTTTTTAATTCAAAGAGCGAATTCTTGTTTTACCTTAGATTGCTCACTATAATTAGTTCTTTAAAGGGGGGATTATTTCTGTATTTGCATCTTGCCATTTGGTCTTCAAAGAAAACGCTGTGAACTTTCCAAGAGCTCTACACTCGAATGGTGGGATTTGCATTGTAGATGTTTTCTATAGTACCTGTGGCATTCAGTTTACCTCTTGTGCTCTTACTCTCTGTAACCTTAGTTTTCTCATCTATAAATTAGAAAAAATTACATTGCCTCAGAGTAAAGAGATAAGCATTAAATTAGAACTTGTTATATAAATTGCCTTGCAGTGTCCAGAACGTAGCAAACACGTAATAAATGTTTAATAACTTTGCCCTTCCCCAATGGAGTAAATAAAATCTCTAAATACTTGATAGTCCTGAAAAGACTCCTGGGAGCATGACACCATCGTCCAAGTTTCCCCAGGGAAGGCCACCCACCCCTGTAGATATTATATATCCACACTGACTAGAAACTTCCAGTTTCAGAATATTTCCTTAACTTTGTGCCTAATTCTGGGGGATTTTTTTCCTATAGATTCTTGTTTACATACAATCTCAATTTGCCTAAAGCAACGAAAACTGTTCTTAAAAATCATCTTAAAAATCTTACCCCTTCTCTCCTCAAAAACTGTCTTCTCATAATCTATGAAAACATTTGTTTTTCTAAGTAAATATAAATGACACAAAAATAAAAAAGAAATAACTTTTTTCCTTTTGTTTGTTGTTTAAAAATAGATTTAAAATGACTTAGAGATCATTCTCTCATTTTTATCCTTTATACTTAACAGATTTTAAGAATCTATGATTAAATTCTCTACTTTTCTCTGGCTTAGTTTTAAGGATTGCAAAAATTAGGCGATTTTTGTCATCTGCAGGTGTAACTCTAGTAAGTCTATCTTTGACAGTCATAGAATTTTTATTCATCCAGTTTGATTTTATGCTATAGAAGTTAGAAAATCCAATGGTTTTATTGTTTAACATTGTTGCCATTAGTTCTTTGACCTTTAAAAGCATTAACCCATCATTTTAATTGACATGTGTCTAACCTGCCGATAAAACTGATTTTTAAGTTATAAAAAAAACTATACATAAAGGAATATTCTTTACTGTTAAAAAAATTAAAATAAGATATCCCAGTCTTTTTTTCAAAGATCACTGATCTTACTTTCCATATTCTGAAAAATATGGAGAAATGTCATAAAAATCTGCTTTGAAGCATGTCAATCATAGGACACTGGCTAAGGAAGAACAAAACTTTATGGAGAACAGACACTGCAAGGCTGGTAGAACTTACCAAGTAGTATCACTTGTTCTAAAACCAGCCAATATTTAATCAGTTACATGAAGGATAAAATACAGGCTACTAAGATAATATTACAGTAGGCAAGAAGTTATCTACTGGGAGCAATAAACTAAGAGTCCAAAAGGATCTCAAAGTTCATCTACCACACTCAGTGCTGACACTACATGAACCATGAGCAACATGTATAAATATTTATATATGTATAAAGGTGACTAAGACCCTGCTCCTGCTCTCAGGTCATTCATGGTATGGAGGAATTTGGAGAAGTAAGAGAAAACAATAGGCCATTATATGGGAGGAAGATTGTGTACCTCTGTATACTGTCCTGAATCATGGGGTCTTAACTTCTCTGCCTGGTTTTCTGGACCCTCAGCCTTCTTTCTGAGGGCCCCAGGCAGTAGATAGTGCTCCAGACAAGTCCACCTCCTAATTGTGTCAAAAACATAACGTACCTTTTTTTCTATTCCTCCCTTCACCAAAATGTCATCCAGTTTTCCACCTGTCCTAATTCTACCCTGCATTCCAAAGCCAGTCCCATCACACTAATCCCTCTTATCTGTGAACAGCCATGAACTGTCCTTCACTGTTTGTGAAGTGTATAGCATGTAATGTGTGTGCTTCTTGTTTTCCAAACTACATTATGAACTCAGAACAGAGACCAAGGCTTTTCTACCTCATTTGTGTTCTCCACAGTGGGCACCAGAGCACTGAGTATGGTTGGGTTAAAATATATCTGTAAACAACCTGAAGCAATGAAATAGGAGGCTTACAATGTGGTCTTTGTTTAAAAAAAAAATCTGACATCAGAGTACATTAATGAGAATATAATATGCCAGAATGTGCTTTCTTTCAGCTGTCTATTACAGACTCTAACTCTAACTGGTTAAAGCATAAGAAAGTGACTGATTCACCAAAATGGCAACACAGAAGTAAGGGCCGGTTTTCAGTGTTCTATTAGCTTAGTAGCTGAGTACATTTTTCTGTAATCCTCTCAGTTATCCCGACCCCCATAAACCAGCCTCTTTCTCAGGCTGAGAGGGAGCTGGATAGTTATAGACTTCATGTTTATGACATACTTACTTCCATGACTATGGGAACACTCAAGACTTGCTTCAGCTATTTCTCTCAGAGTAGCAAGGAAGAACTTTCCTAGTTGGCCCAAGAAAACTTCATCTCCTACTCTTGGACCCTGGCCAACAGCAGTCAACAGGGTGGGATTACTATTAAATCAAAGAGGCAGCCCTTTGGGCAGGCTGAGGGGTAGAGGGAACACAGAGGCCTAGATAGAGGCACATAGGTTGTGCAGGGGGAGGGCCAGTGTCTGAAGAGATGGAAAGATACCCTGTGGGCAATCAACAGCACTCACGCAAACATCAAATCTGTGTAAGGATTGGTTCTTAAAAATATGAAGAATCTTTTCTAAACTAATAAGAAGGACAATCACTGCAAGACTGACCTGGACATTTGGAAAACAGATGTGAATCAGCAAAAAATATGGAGAGACAAAGAACAAAATAAACTCAATCAAATATTCTAGGTTCGAAAAAAATGAGATTGTATAACATAGACAAGAGAAAGATAAAAACAAGAGCAACAAATGTCTTTAATTATTCAACAGGTCTTTTTAAGGATGCTAAGTGATGGTTTTCCATTTTCCCAGAGAACCCAAAAAAAGACTTAAATGAGATCAAAAGAGAGTCAGTTGGTATAAGGATAAAGTTCCTGACCAAAGAGGTGATAACCCCAGGAGAGGCTATCAGAGATTATTAGAGCTGGTCTCTCTCTCTCTCCCTTGTCCCTCATGCCTCACGCCAATCGATCCCTAGACCTGTATATTCTAGCTGCTTACTCCCTTTCTTCTCCATCCCCTTGTCCTCTTCATGCCTGTATCCACTTCTTTTACTCAGGTGTCCACTTATTATTGCTCAACAGGGCTATTGTGGTGGCTTTCTAACTGGATTCTGTCTTCATTCTCTCCATGCTACCATAAGAATGCTGAGTTATCTTACTAAAAGAAAAAAAAAAAATCTCATGCTTAAAACCTCTGATCAATTCCTAGCTGTCTTCAGAATAAAATTCAAGTTCATTTACAAGTTTGCCAGGCCCTTCAAATATGGCCCCAACTTTCCTAGCTTCCTCATTCTTTTGCATTCAAGCATGACACATTCACACCTTTAACAGAGAGGGAAAATCTCTGGTTTTACACTTCCATGCATTTCATTTCATTCTCCTTGCTATTCTTCTATGCTTATCTGCTCCTTTCAGAAACTTTTTCTTACTCTCCCTGACACAATTAGAGATGTTCTTAACAATTTGCACTGACCCGTGTATTAAATTAGATTGGAATGATTTGGTTATACGTTTCTTTCCTGTGTGGGTTGTTTGCTTCTCAAGAGCAAAGGGGTGTCCTCTCATTTCTATCTACCTGAATCCTAACACAGCACCTGGCATCTGGTTGAGTCTTATTAAATCTTGATTTAAAAATGTAACTAATTAATTAAAGCAAATCCAACTTGGAGAATGTCAAAGCCTGTACAGGATTTTTTTTTTTTTAAGACTGCTTTGGATATTTAAGGAAAAGACCAATTACATTACCCCCTGACATGCATTTTTGATTTATGTATACAGGGGGATGAAAACTACATTTCTAAGAAAAAAACAAATGAAGAAAGAATGGAAGGGGATTTTTATTGCTCACAGCATTTGCCCCTATTGCTTCACTCATTGCTTGACAAATTCTTATTGAATCAACCTTTTATCCTCCAACTCAGACATATGGCATTTTCAATAACATATTTCTGTGTCATGTTTGTTTGTTTTAGACTAAAGAGAGATGCCCAACTTGTTCAACTAAATCTGTAAAGAAGAGTTGTGCTGCTATTTCAAATGCATTGTTTTCCTGTCCTGTCAGTCACAAACCATTTAAAATATGGGCCTAATCACCAGTATTCCAGGGAGCTTACCACATAAGAGAGTTGGGACGCAGACAGGCTCAGAATCACAGCAAGTGTGTATGTGGACATACAGGCACCAACTGGCATACGAGCAGCCTCCAGCTGGCGTGCACCTGCACATGGGATCCCACCTTCCCAGGACCACCTCAAGTTCCTGCCCTCAGTTTTGGCATGGGATGGGTGTGGGGGAAAGAGTTGGCCTCTTAGCCATCCCAAAAGTGATCCTGTCAGGAATTCATGCACTGGCCACTCTGTGAGGTGGACTTAAGTGTCAGGCAGGTGGTTATCATTTTATCAGAGAATAAGGGCCAAACACCATCCCTCAGCTAGCTGGAGACAGATTTGGAGGTTGGTGTAGAAACAGAGTTTTTTAAAAAATAAATGCTCTAAAGAAAGGATTTCTTATTCCTATTATTAATTTTCAATTGCCATTTTTCAATACTAGGTATTCAAATAAACAGAAATCAACATAGAAAGCTCTTTAACATTAAGAAAAAACAAAGTGTCCTTTTTTGGACAAGTATTCTGCTTCAAGAAGGACAAACATAAAATTGAGATCAGTTGCAAAAAAACACTGGTGATCAGTGGGGTAGCTTGTCACAGCCAGGTCACCCTCAAATTCTAAAATGTGTCAGCCATTAGGTCACCTTTATGAATTAATTTTTTTGGACTCAAGAAACTGAACTAGGTTTTCCAATTTAATCCGTTGGAGAAGGGTTACATGTACTCTGAGTATTCACTCCCATGTGGATTAATTATAACTAAATTTATCTAACTACAGTCATGCTCTGGTTATATTCACTGATTGTGCATATACCCTACTAATATTCTAATCATGGTACTAATTTTTTCCCATTTTTAACACAATACCAAAGTTTCATTTTTCATGTTTTATACTGTCCTTTCATGGATACATATTTACACTTGTTAGTGAATTAATTTCACACATTTAGACTTCAACAGTCATTAGTGTCATAATGATTGCAGTAATTATATGAATAATGAGGCTCAAGTGATCAAAGAAAGATGCCTTACTGTAAGTGATGAGCAAAGTTGGTGACCAATGTAATCAGTTCCAGGTTGCTTAGTATGAATTTAAAAATGTTTTCCTGTGATTCAATAAAGTATATTGAATATTCAGCTAAAATTTGACAGATCTAATGATCTAAAACTCCAGTTATTTAATGAAGAATGTGATGAGGCTTGCATGATTACTAAACCTTGTTGTTTTCTGGTTATCAGTAGTAAGATCATTAAAGTACATAATTAAAAGAATTAAAAGGAAGTACGTGTAATTGATATAAATACTACAAGTTATCTTATTCAGTAGCCAGTAATTACACTTTCTTAATTGTCCAATTAAGAATTCAAAACAATAGATTCATTTTTTTATCTTTAAAATGGGTTTTCTTTGAGGTTTTATTTTCAGTCATCTATTCTAGGTGATCCCAAGCCCTTAACCTTTGTAACTACATTTGACTGTCTCCCCTTTCTATACAACCTTTAACAGTAGGGAGGATGTGGGATGGTAATGATGATACAAACAACAAGTTAAGTCCCATAAGTATTATCTGGACTATGGACTTCTTAAGGACAAAATTGATTCTCATTCATCTTCTCAGAATCTTTTCCAATACCATTACAGTCACATTGTTATACTCTGTTTTCATACACATATGCCCCACCACCCCTTTAAAAAGTCTCTGAGTAAAACTGATTCTAGTTCTAATCACAATACTCATATTTTATTGGATGACTTGACATACTAGGCTATATTTAAAATGAAATAATAGCCAGGCATAATTTTTGCACACACATACTATTTTTCACTCCTACCTCAAGCTCAAGTCCTGGTATAATGCACCATAGGCATTTAAATTTTGTAAATAATATATGGTATACATACATTTATGTCTTTCATCAGTCTAGAATTGAATTATGTGTGCTGTGTATGAGAAATAAGTCCAATTTCTTTTTCTACATGGCTAACATATCATAGTATCATTTATTAAAAACTCCATGCTTGCCTCTTTGATTTCCAATACTACTATGACACTTATCAGTTGTTCATTTATACATGGCTCCATTTCGTGGATATTATTGTGTTTCATTAGTCAGTTTGCGCAAATATCACAATGCTTTAATTACTCTAGCTTCATGCTATCTGGTAGGGCCAGTATCCTCAGCCTGTCCTCTTAAGTTTTCTTAGCCATTCTTGGAATTTTGCACTACCATATACATTTTTTTTCCTAAAAAACAATTGTATATCCTTTTTTCTTCTTTTTTTTTTTTCTATGCCCCTTCTCTTTGGCAGCCATCAGCTTGTTCTCTCTATATATTGGTCTGTTTCTGCTTTATTTTGTTGATTCATTTAGTTTTTTTGTTTTGTTTTGTTTTTATATTTAGATTTCACATGTAAGTGAAATGATATGTTATTTATCTTTCTCTGTCTGACTTGTTTCATTTAGCTTAATACCATCTAGATCTATCCACTTTGTCGCAAACGGCAAGATTTCATTCTTTTCTATGGATGAGTAATATTCATATATATCACATTTTCTTTATCCATTCATCTATTGATGGACACCTAAGTTGCTTCCATATTTTGGCTATTGCAAGTAATGCTGCAATGAACATAGAAGTGTACATATCTTTTCCAATTAGTGTTTTTGTTTTCTTCAGATAAATATTCAGAAGTAGAATTGCTGGGTTGTATGGCAGCTCTAATTTTAATCTTTTGAGTAATGTCCAAACTGTTTTTCCAAGTGGTTGCACCAATTTGCAATCCAGCCAACCATTCCCTTCTCTTCGAAACCTTTCTAGCTTTGATATTTGTTGATGTTTTGAAGACAGCCATATACATTTAGGAACTGGATTGACAAGTTATAAAATAAAAAATGTGTTTTGGGAGAGGGGAGTGAAAACTAAATCCATAGTTCAATTTGAAGGAAAATTGACATCTTTAAGACATTAATTTTACTAATTCATGAATGCGATCTGTCTCTGCATTAACTTAGGACAATTTCAATATCTTTCACTAAAGTTTTATGATTTTTCCATAACAGTCTTGCACATTTTTTGTACTTATTCATAACAACCTAGGTTTTTGATGCTGTCGTGAGTGGCATATTTTAAATTTATGTTCTGTTTACTGGAGTATAAAAATGCAAATGAATTTATATAATAATTCACTTTCTAGCAATTAATTTAAGTGTTTTATCTTTTTATTTGAAGATATATAGACTTAAAATTATGAATTATCAGGATAGATTTCCAACCTTACTCCTGCTTAGTTCCAAGTTATGATATTCACAATTTTTCTTGCAGTCTCCTGGGCAGCAAGTTATTTTTCATTTCTCCTTCTGCTAAAGATCTAGATCTTTACATCCATACCGGTTAATGGATGGGGAAAATTTTCTTTTTAGAATCTGCACTTGAGATGAGTCTTAGGTTTTGAACCCTTCTGCTTCTAGAGGCTGTGAGAGTACAAGTATCAAGATCTCAATTAAAACATAAGCTCCCCAAAGCAAAAGCATGCTTTAAAGCTTTGCTTACTTTTCTGGTTCTCACCTTCACTCAATCCCTAGCCCAAGTATTTTCTGAATTGCTATAATTGAGAAATAATTTCATTTCTTTGCTATTTTTGTAATTTATAAAATTTTTAAGAACCCAAGTTTTAGATGATATCAATAATTTGTAGTAATGGGCATTTTGGTTCAAGCAGTTTCTATTCTAAATTTAGAGAGTCTCTAGATAATATTAGCATTTGAAATAGATTATTTTTATGGTATGTAGATAAATTTAGCAAAGGGTTGAAGTCTATGTATTTTCAGTTGAGTATTTTTGTTTCTACAATTACCTTATACTGTTTGACACTTTATGTCTTATACAAAGAGGGTCTTCTATTTCTTACTAATGATCAAGAATATAGTATATCTTAAAAACAAGATTCAGAAAACAGCAATTTGCATACCTCTTATTCAACTGTATAAATATTTGCATTTTAAAATTTCGTTTCTTAAAGTGTGTCCAAAGGTAGATGTAATTGGAGGATCTTGGAGACGTAATTAAAAATGTATGTTTCTAGACCCCTCCTAATGCCTGCTGAATCAGAATCACTTAAGTAATGCCTATAATCTCCATTTTTAAATAAATAGTGCTCTTTGTTCCGATACATCATAGAGTTTAAAAATCACGTACATGATTAAGTTTAAGAAATACAGATTTGGTTTCATGTTTTTATTTTTCTAGTACCTACATGCTTTCTATTCTTTATAGTATTTTTCTAGTGTTTCGATTCTGTTATATTTTTGGTTCTTTAAATATTCTTAATTCTACCTCATTTGAAATAGAGTTATTAAATATCATTTAAAGCAATAATATTATATTCCTGGTTTTCTCCTGTCCATTTATTTTGTAAATAAAACATAAAGCCGACTTGGGGACTTCCTACTTAAGAAAGTCAAGAAATTCTTTCAATGTATCTATGATGTCTATGTGCTCCATGAAAAAAATCCCAAAACTGACATTTATAAAAATAAGTCCCCTTGAATGTTAACAGCAGACTGAGTTTTTTATTTAAGGATCCAAATTAACTCGAAGACGATTGATAAGATAAAATCACTTTGATTTTCAATATATTAAATACAAATTTAATGATACATGTGGATTTTTTTCATCTTTCATATCTACAAATATCTTTACTAATCTCCATTTATAAAGGTTTTTCTGAGTTGAAAATTGATTACAAACTGATAACTAACATTTGTAAAAATTTGTTACTAAATAATTGGAAGACTTAGTCGAAAGTAATAATTTAAAAGTAACAATCATAAATAATAGCTAAGAAACTCTATAGGGTCATCTATGATCTTCTAAAACGATAATGGAAATTTTAAACATTATTTTTCTTTTATTATCCATAAAAATCGAGGGAGAAACAAGCTACTTTTACCCCTTCACCAGTGTTGATATAATACTTTTATGTTGTTAATTTTTATTCTAAGCTTCTATTTTATTTTAAGCATCTAATTCTATATCAATCTAATTAATTCTCTTATTTTATTTTTATAATAAGCTTTTTGATCAGTATGATTTAAATGTATAACTAACCAATTCCCCATAAATGTGAGTTTTATAACAATCTCTTAAAATTTAATATTTGCACCACATCATAAATATTTCCCTGCAACTCCCTTTTGGCTAATCCATTTACTATTTAATGTTCAGTAGTAGCAAATTATATGCATGAAGCAGGTGTTATCTGACTGAGCATTCCTCATAGCTGGGTCAATTAGCTTAAGATGTTCAGAGATCACCTGAGCATAATCACCATTGTTTTATGATAGAGCAAGACCAGACATCTTTAAGGTAAGGCAGATAACATGGCATTAAATATACCTCAAATTTCCTTTTTTTTTTTTTTTTGGAAATATTAACATTGAAATTGTTTGCATTGATATTATTGATCATTAATGTATCTTAGACAATATGAGGAATGCACGTGAAATACCACTTGCATCTTTCATGATTCCTAAGTGAGTCCACAGGGTCATAACTCAGAAGGAAGCTCATAAATGAACCATTGAGGATAGAAATGAGTGAAGGACAAAACTCTATTTTTACTTACTCTGCATCCCCTGAGTGTTCTGTTACAAACAGATTCCATCTTCTCTAAGTTCCTTTGACTAAAATCTTTTCACTTTTAGGGACTATATTAGGTGAACTCGTTATTATATTCCCTGTTGTATTAGCTAAGCTTTTCCTTCAGTAATGCAGTTTATTTTTATCTTGAAATTAGTAGCAGCTTTATGACTTTTGACAACTTCATATCACCTTCAAACTCTCATCCTTACACTCACCTTTAGATACAAAACGTTCAAATTCAAACTATATTCTCTTTTTAAATACCAATTAAATTTAGAGGTGATATTAAGGTAAAAATGAAAGTGGAAAACACTAGAGCTTTACTTAATAAATGTTATCATCAATCTCCATGTCTAGGGACCAACTTACGGTTGAAACATAGTCCTACAAGTTTTTTCTAATCTGTTCAATAACTCATTTTCCTTGAATGGAGTCCAACTTAGCCCCTGTCATATACTAACTCCTGTGTGATATTGAATCTTGTCAAGGGTGAGGCTCCAAGATACTAAGAAGGTGAGTCTTACCTTTTTAGCATATTTTTAGCTTTCATCACATTAGGTGCTGTGTGCAGAATGAAGGAGATGATATATTTTTTTAAGTACAGCACATAGAACTTGAATCTCAAATGGAAATATTCCATAGAAGAAAACCTTAGATCAAATAACCACTGTTAATAGTGACTTCATATCAGTTCTTCGAATTTATCCTATTTTTTTCAACTCATAAAATTTGATATAAAGAATGTAGGTTATGTAAACGGTATGGGTTTAAGATACAGATGGAAAATTATGATAGTCTCCCAAGATGCTATTCGGGGTAAGTGGAATCTCCTCAGGAACTACTTCCAAGATCAATCCAGTCTGTCCATAAAAACATGTTAAACTGTCCTCCCTCAGCCTACTGCTAACAGTTGCACTCTTACATTATGTATAAGTCTTTGCTTATTGCATGAACAAACTGCACAATGTTCCATTAGTGATTTTCAATTTCATGCTAAGCTTTGCAATTTATTAGTGTTATTTAGGTTAATGTGCTATTATTTTGCATATTTTATACCATTTGTTATTCATTTGATGTGATATTTAAGTATTAGGGATCAATAAGTCTTCTACATTGTTTATAAATTTGTATAATTAAAGAGTAAATCAATTAAATATACTACTGTATTAAATTTGTTTTGGGAGTTATTCTCTAAGAAATTTATCTTATCTTTTTCTTTTTTAAAATGTAGGATTATTTTTTAATAATCAGAATTTTTAAATATTTTAACATGAATATTTGAATGGCTGTACTGGGGCTATATAGGAATAAAATATATAATTTGTATTTGAATTATGAAATTCTAGTAATGAGAGTGAGATAATTTGGTCTAAATTTTGTCATTAACCAGGAAATCCATATAAAACATCCTTAATTTTTTATATTTACTTATCATTATAGTGCTTATTTTAAATGTTGGAATATAAAATCTGCCACCTAATCTCTATTTTTTTAGACTAAAATGTTAGTGGTTGGGGAAGGAAATATATAACATATATCTGTTATATGTACATATGTATATGTGTGTATATATACCTGTACGTACACACACACACACACACACACACAATGTTTCAACATAATTTATAGAATCTGTACCTGCTTTTTTGATCTTAGGACCAAATGATTGATAAGACCTGCCTAGATTCATACATTTATTAATGCTCTATTCCTGAAAACAGGACTTGTTTCAGCAAGAAATTTAGTTGGTCCCACTTACTAAAGATAAAATCATTCCCAGAGTTTACTACAAAGATCTATTAATCATTACTACAGATTTTATCCTGTGTTCTTGATCCCTAAGAAATCAGGCAAATCCGCTTCACTCAGGGGAGGATTATTTAGTGGCTCAAGCCTCTTGTTCTGTCCTACTGGCACATTGCATCTTTCTTCATTTTCTTGCTTACAAACTTTCAGGGTCTGGTTATTCCTATTTATACTATACTACTAACGATTTCTGTCATTTCTGGAAAATCCTAATAAACTCTCCATCTCACATGCATATTCTCTCCATTAGGTCATTCATTTTTTGACATTTAAAGTCATTTTCTTACTTTTTTTTTTCGCTGTATTTCAATTTATCTTTCCTGATGTTCTTACTATTTCCCTGACTATATGATTTTCTACTGAATAATTTTAAAATATTAGAACTATTTATTGTCCAAAATTCCTGAGTCACTTGGAGTTTGTCTATAAATAATAAAATATCAAAATAATCCAATTTTTTTAAATGTCTAAATGCTATCTTATTTTTTTTAATCTAGCTTGGGAAATTATAAAATATTACTAAGGATTTGAACTTCTCTGTGGGAGTACTGCAGAGAAAATTTCTAGATTGTTTAATAGATTGTTTTATGTCTTTGTAAGAAGGTCCCCAGGGAAGAATATTGTAAAATACATTTAACTTTACCATTGATTCAACTTAAAGATTTAGTATAAATTTCCTTTGAATTATTTGGTCCAATTTTTTGAAGATTACTAATAATGGCAGGACCGTTTTGCCTGGGATTGCATTTGGTCAATTTGTTTTTCTCTTTATTTTAGAGTAATGGTTCTTATTTTTTTAGTACTCATTAATTCATTCTCTGAACAAATATTTATTGACTGACTACTGTGTGTTAGTACTAGATGGTATTGACATGAGGAGAAGAAATCCTTGGAGCCCAGGAATCTGTGTTATGACAACCACCACTGGTGACTCTGATATTTATGGGACACAGACCACATGTTTACAAGCAACATTATAGGGCACAAATGCATTTAATATAGAACTGGTAAATTGTAGGCCATGAAATAGTCACTATATTAAGCAAAATAACAACTAAAGCCAAAAATAAGTTTTGTGCACTGTAGCAAAAATAGGAACTACCCTTCCTTCCCCTAGATCCTATGCCTCAAGGTACAGCAATAGTGGGGTTTGCAGTGTCCTTGCTGTTCTGTGGTGAGACAATTCTGCTTTCAGAACACCAGCAGCTGGAAGCATAGTTAGTAAATTCATGGCTCCAGAATTTCCATATGGATACATTTTAGATATGAAAATCCTATCCATATGGAAGACATTATAACAGAGAATACAAATGAATTAGTAATTTCACAGCTTTACATACCTCAACCTTTAGCATTAAGGTAATGTTTACTGGTTAAATTTAGAAAAGGAAAGAGTAAACCTGCCTTGCTATTGAGGTTCAATATCTCCTTTTAAGCAATAGACATTGTTCCATAATCAAATGAAATGAAATGAATGAAATGAAAGGTTAAGGGATAATTTTAATTTGAGTGGATATCATTTACATTGGTTTCTATTCAATCTGTCCCCAGCCCTACTCTGCTCATGGGTTTATATGACTCATTTTTTTTTTCAGTTGTAGTTGGCAGTCAATATTATATTAGTTTCAGGTGTGCAAAACAGTGATTAGACATCTATGTAACTCAAAAATGATCACCCCAATAAATTTAGTGCCCCTCTGACACCATACATAGTTATTACAATATTATTTACTATATTCCTTATGCTACACTTTACATCTCTATGACCATTTTGTAACTACCATTTTGTACTTCTTAATCCCTTCCCCCTTCTTAATCCTATGCCCCTAACCCCCTCCCATCTGGTAACCCTCAAAATGTTCTCTGTATCTATGGGTTTGTTTCTGTTTGTTGTTGTTTATTTTGTTCTTTAGATTCCACATATACATGTGATCATATGGCATTTGTCTTCCTCTATCTGACTTTCTCCACTCAGCATGATACCCTCGAAGGCCATCATGAAATATCTTTTTCCATCCTTTTACTTTCAGTCTGTGTATGTCTTTTAAGAAGAAATGAGTCTCTTGTAGGCAGCCTCCTTAAAGGTCTTGTTTTCTTATCCATGCAGACACCTTATCTTTTGATTGGAGCATTTAATTCTTTTTCATTTGAAGTATCTGTTGACAGATATGTAGTTATTGCCATTCTTTATTTAGATTTTTGATACTCATTATTTGCTTTGTCTTAAAGAAGTCTCTCTAACATTTCCTGGAACACTGGCTTGATGGTAATGAACTCCTTTAGATTTTTCTTGTCTGGGAAACTATTTATCTGTCCTTCAGTTCTAAACAATAGCTTTGCTTGGTAAAGTAATCTTGGTTGTAGGTCCTGGGTTTTCATCACTTTGAATATTTTGTGCCAAGCCCTTCTGGCCTGCAAAGTTTCTGTTGAGAAATCAGCTGACAGTCTTATGGTAGCTCCTTTGTAGGTAAATAATTGCTTTTCTCTTGCTGTTTTTAAGATTCTCTGAATTTAACTTTTGGCATTTTAATTTTGATGCATCTTGATGTGGGCCTCTTTGAGTTCTTGTTTGCCACTCCTCTCTGAGCTTCCTGGGGTTGTAAGTATGTTTCCTTCACCAGGTTAAAGAAGTTTTCTGTCACTGTTTCTTGAAACAGATTTCCAATTCCTTGCTCTCTCTCTTCTCCTTCAAGTACCCCTATGATGCAAATGTTGTTACGCTTGATGTTGTCCCAGAGGCTCTTTAAACTACCTTCACTTTTTTTTTAGATTCTTTTTCCTTGTTGCTGTTCTGACTGGGTGTCTTCTGCTATACCCTCCTCTGTGTTACTGATTCAGTCTTCTGCTTCATCCACTCTGTTGATTCTCTCTAATGTACTCTTCATCTCAGATATTGTATTCTTCATTTCTGACTGGTTCCCTATTATGATTTCCATCTCTATTTTTGTTTTCTATCTCATTAAATTTCTCTGTTCATCTACTCTTTCCCTTGAGCATCCTTATAGCCAGTGTTTTGAACTCTGCATTTGGTAGATTGCTTGTCTCCACTTTGCTGAGTTATTTTTCTGGAGTTTTGTTCTATTCCTTCATGCGGGACATGCTTCTTTGTCTCCCCACTTTGGTCACCTCCTTGTGTCTGTTTTACCATGTATTAGGTAAGGCTCCTAAGTCTCACAGTTTCAGTGGAGTAGCTTTATGTAATAGGTGTGCTATGGGGTCCTGTGGCACAGGCACAGGAGGAGCCCAGCTAAAGGCCAAGTTAAGCCACAGCCTGTGTACCTCTGGGGCCACCTGATAAGAGTCACCAGGCAATCCACAGATAGCTGCCACCCATGCTGAGCTTATAGGTGCCTCGAGGACCACGTCAGAAACTGAGGCCAGCTGCCACTAGTGGGGCTGCTCAGCAAGAGGTACAGGGCACACCGAAGCCAAATGCAGCTTCTTTGGATTTTTTGAGCTTTTGAGAGGTCTTAATGAAAGTTCGCAGCAGGAGTCAAGTCAGCCCATTCATGTCAAATAAATCTCTGGAAGCGGCTTGGGTGGGCCCACAAATTAGGAGAGGCAGAGTCTCAAGGAATCCCATGGGCAGAGCAATCTCTCTTATCCAGGTTGATGATGACTCAGTTACAGTGCTCGCTGCATCCACAGGCTGAAAGCCGGAAGGACTCAATCAAGAAACAGTGGATACTGCCAGCACTTCTGCCTGGGAGAAAGTCACCCCCTAGCTTTGCCCTGAAACCCAGCAACTCAGTGCCTCCCTGACTGTCCCTGGAGCTGCCCCAGCACTGGAGCTCAGAGCAAGCCAGTCCTTCGGCAAGTAAGGCTGGGCGTGGGCCCTTTAGAGGAGTCCTGTGCCTGCCTCAGCTCCATCTCATTCAACCGCAACCTCTGCTAATTTTCACAGCCAGAGGTTATAGAGACTTCTCACCTCGACCCTGGAACCCTGGGCTGGGGAGCCAAGTGTGGGGCTGGGACGCCTCACTCCTCAGGTAAGGGAGGGGTCTCTGCAGCTAAGATAGCCCTCCCGATTCTCCATCTCCCCACGCTGTTGTGGGAATGGGCCATTTTGCATCTCCACCCCTTCCACCATTTTCAGGCGAGCTGTCACTTTTGTCCCTAGTTGTAGAGCTTCTGTTCAGCCAGACCTCAGGCAACTCCACATGCTGGTTGCTCTGTTGTATTGTTATAAATTTGGTGTGGTTCTGAGAGGAGGCGTGCATAGCCTCTAGCTTCTATGCTATATTGGAAGAGCCTGATCATGACCCATATTTTCTTTAAAGTAAAAAGCTAAATCCATTTAGAAACCAAAATCTTTGAATTTACTTTTCTCCCCTCCCTCTTTTATTGGATGAATTAATCATTAATGTTGATTGTGACATATATAAGTATATTACATGTTTAAAAGCTGTATGTAAATATGCTATATATTTAAGATATACTGATTATACAATATAATATGAAAAGATAAGTATTTTTGGTAGTTAGTAGATGTTATATATATTAGATGTATTTGATAGATATGCACTATGTGTATGTATATGTATATACACATATGTATTATTAAGTAGGACTATCAACTTTCCAGGCTTAAAATATAGAACTCAGAAATTCTGTAATATATGACAATATGGATGATACTTGAGGAATTATGTAAATTAACACTAGTTAAGCCAGTCACAGGAAAACAAATCCTATGTGATTTCACTTACATATGTTATCTAAAATAGTCAAATTCATAGAATCAAAGAGTGGAATGGTAGTGGCAGGGACTAGGGCAGGGGGAAATGAGAAGTTTCTAATCAATGGGCATAAGTTAAGCAAAATAAATAAGTTCTAGAGATCTGTTGCACCACATGGTGCCAAGAGTTAACAATACTGATTTGTACACTTAAAACTCTGTTAAGAAGGTAGATCCCATGTCAAGTGTTATTACCATAATAAATAAAATTTAAAAATAAAATTGTAAGTGAGGAATAAAAAATCAAATTAGAGCCCAAAATAGAATTTCTTTCAAAAAGTATTCGTAAATAAATTGAAAGAAACTTTATAGTGGATTAAAATATTTGATATAGAAAGTTTGATTCCAGTGTATGCGTAATTGGATACTTTTTTCTTTTTATGACCTGAAAGACCAAAATTCACATTGTCAGTTCTCATAAAATAAATGTTATTTAAAACTGAACTTAGTTGTTTTAGTTATTTTTCAAGCATTGTTGTTAATTGGATGCACAAAAGTATGGAGAATATAAAAGTGCTTTAAAATGGTGCAGTTTATCTCCCCCATTGCCAACAGACCTATCGATACTTTTCTATTTTTAGAAATCATAGGGTTTAGAATCTCATCTTAAAATTGAGGTGAATTAAGAAAGAACAAAGTGGTCACTATCCACAGTGTCTTCCTATGAAGCCTTAAATTCACATCCCAGTGTACAGTGCCCTGGATAGTCTGAACATTTATGCTAGAAAATGTACAGTCCATACAGTGACACTTATTATACAATAAGGAAACAGACATGGAGAAGTTTGGTATAATATTATTGGCGATGAAGCCAGGAATACAATCAAAATTTTCGAAATCCTATCAATGAGATACAACATAAATAGATTTTATAGAATATTTCACATGTTAATATTTTCATGAACTGTCTCATTGCAGTACAATATGGAGAGGAATGTATTCTCAATATATAACAAAGGTATTTATCTAAAAAAAGTGTTTTACCTACCTTCCCTGACACTGTACATAGGTGAAAAGCTGAATGTTTGACCACAGCATGTGTCAGTCATCAAATCAATCCCAATATTTGGTTGGTATTCCTAGCAAAACAAATACCAAAGTTTTTTTTAGATTAATTTATAACCAGGATTCTTGGTGATAATAGGGAGTGATAATATAGTAAATACTGGAATTACCCAAATCCAAAATAATAAATTTTTTAAGGAGGAAATAACTTGACAATATGTTTACAAGGGAATATAGTGACCTGAAGAATTAATGTTAGCCTCGAATATGGAAGGCCAATTTTCAAATGCAAAACATGGTTTCCAGGACCTGGGATAAACAGGAACCCTGAACCTCTTAGCTACAGGAAACCTGGGAGGGAGTGTAGGCTGCCATTAGGGATTGTGTGAGCTGCTGACACAGTCCCAAGAGGAGGACTGCAGATTCCTTTATGAGTCAACTGCCTTGAACATATAGGACCGCCCACACATTCATTTGTTTGTGTGAGCTCCAGATGGATGAGCAGAAAATAACCATTTGGCACTAAAATTTAGAGTTCATTCATAAACAGTACAACCAAGCATTTACATTTCAGGTACAGTTGGTGGCGGGGCGTGGGGGGTGGGTTTTTCTAGATAATTAAATCAATTAAAACAACCATGAGAAAAAAATGCTTAATATTTGAGTCTTATACTAAAGGGGGAACACTATTCCCCTAATTCACAAATGGAAAATAAATCAATATAACTAAAATAGCTGATAACTCAGTTTCTTATTTTAAAAGATAAAGAAATAATTCTGGTCCTGAGAAAGATGTAAGAGTTCATTGGCATCTCAGTTAAACTGTTAATTTCTTTTTTAAATTGTATGAATGTAACTAGTCAAATTGTGTACAAGCTTTCACAAAGTTATATTGTTGCACCAACTGAAACATTTTCAGTGGTGATGAGCAGTCATTTTTCCATTGTTGTCACAATAGTTGTCATTAAAAAAATTTCTCTAGAGAAAATGATTAATTAGATTTCAATTATGCTGCAAAAAAAAATGTACTTTACATACTCACACACTAAAAAGCATTATAGTGTTTCTTTAATGTGTTTAAAAATTCAAAAATGTTTTTAAAAGCCACTTAAAAAGTCAAAGCAAAAGCAAGCTAATGGAATATGGTGTCATCCTTCAAGTTGATGTATGTTGAGTTTCCCCAAGTCCTTTTGTATGACATTACACAGACATTGTTGGAATTTTTCTGAATTAGCTTTGGAAATTCTGAAATACTCATTATGATCTGTTGACAGGCACAAAGATAATCTCTGTAGTTTTGCTATGACTTGCTCGAAACACTGAAATTAATGTTACTCCTCTTTAAGAGGAAGGTGGATTGGCTAAGCATAGCTGCTACTTTTGGATTTTCTGTATTTTGGGATAAAAAGTCTCTGTCTCTCTCTCTCTCTCTTTCTTTCTCTCTCACCATTTCATGAATGAGGTATACACTTTGAAGTTGCATTCCCCTTCTTTCCTTCCTTTTTCTTGTCTCCCTCTCCCTCCATTCATCCCCCTACCCCTTCTTCTTCCTATATTACCCCAGTTTGTTAGTTTATCATTTCTTCCTTAATGATCTCTTCTCATTGTTATTTTTATTTTTACTACTTTCCCCTCTCTTAGTCCTGATTCTCATTTTTTTCTCACTTCTCAGTAACCCTTTCTTTATTTAAATAAAAATTATAAAGTTGTTTCTCACAGCTTTAATTGTACTTTCTAGTCAATATGGCTTGATTAACAAGAGATAAAAATTTACTAGCACAGAATAAATCATTTCATATGCTTTTAATAGAAATTTGATACATTTTAGTCTTGAATATGTCTAGAAGTAAATTTTGGTATTTACTTTTTTCAAATGACATTTAAAATATTTTTAAATGGCATTTGCTTGAAAAATCTACATAAGAAGTTTATATTTCTCAAAACTTTTCAAAATTTAATAAAATTTTCTATTTCTATGGTATAGTAACACTTGTTATATTAAGAGATTTTTTTAAAAAATTATAATGCTTATAAACCTGCAAACCATGTTATTGTACTAAAAATATTAGTTGTGTGACTACATACATTCTCCTTGAATGTTTTTAAATAGGTAAATTACTGCTGCTTTTGTGATATGTATCATGTGACCTATATCTTAAATTTTAATATCAAAATATTCAAAATTTACCAAGTAAAATATTTTTTCTTAATGATCTCCCTATTCCTCTAATAAAACATCTTTTCTTTTTTTGGATGTTTTTAAGATAGAGCCCAAGTTACCTTTCTTTTGAAAAAGTTCTTAAGTATAATGCTTTTTATTTGAAATTCCCTCCTTCACTTTAATCCACGCATCCCAAATTATTTCATTTCCAAAATACATTGCCACTGGAAGTGAAACAGTTTTGTCTCAGATGTCCTGGGTAACTACTGCAGAAGAAGGCAGAATGAACCCAGAATTAGAACTACTAATAGGAATAGGGCTGCATTTTCAATCTCAGATCATGCTAGTACAAGTGATCCATGGACCACTGAGCTGATCTCAGATTGTTCAAAGAGAAACCAATTTTATAGGTGAGACCTAAGTGTTAGCCTCCTTCCCCTCTATAAGGTCATCCTTAGTTCTTGACCTCTGTCTCTGTCTAAGGTCTCCTCTCCTCTCAGAGTTTTTCCTTTTACAGACTTTCATAAAATGACATCCTAACTTTTTCTAGGGCAAACTTATCCACTCTCCACAGGGTCAAACTCACATTAGGATTCATGCTCTACATTCTCCCATCTCCCTCGACAGTGCACTATAGGGTTCATGTCCCATAGAACACCAACTGCAGGGTTCATGTCCCAAAGTCCAATTTAGTCTGGAAATGTGCCTTGAGAAGGTGGGATGGATGATTTTCTTAGGATAGACCAAGGTGAGTTTTAGCACTTCAAGTATAATAACACAATTTAGAAAGGGTTTTGTCATTTTAAGTCTTTTTCCTTTAAATGTCTTTCTTCCACTCTGTAGGATATATATATACCCTCTCATTTTTCTTGGCATTTCAACAAGTAAGAATTAAGTAAAACACACATCACTCAAGGACAAACAATAATTTTCAAAAAGAATAACAGACTCATAAAAAGTATTTACCTAACCAAACAAGATGTACTTGGGAAAACATCAATGCAGTGTAGGGTCAGTAGCCTTTCATCAGCCTCTGAATTCTCAACCTTGCTCAGAGGCCTGTAAGTACATAGAAGGTAGCATCCATTAGGGGGCTTTTGAAGTCTACACAGCTGTGTGTCCCTTGACAGACTCCTTCTACATACATGATGAAAGCCCGAGCTAAAGATTTAAAATGATCTTTAAGGCCGTAAGCCTGCCTGATGAGCAGACTATCAAACTCAGAACCCCAGTTTTAATTACCCAGAGCACTCCTTTCCAATCAAAACAAGAGAAAAAAGTCAACTTCAAAGAATTAAAAGAAGCAAAAGCCCATCGTTAGCCCACAGGCTTTTTACAGTTAGTCCTCACAACCTTACAAGAGAGAGTCTTGGCAAATAGGAGTGCTGAATAAAGACTGGAGTTAAATAAATCAGGTGATGACTCAGTCAGTATCCTGTGGTAAAAAGAGCAGGGAATCTAGGCCAGGAGCCCTAAGTTCTTTTAATTAATTAATTTATTCAACAAACATTTAAAATTGCATATCTCCTAGGTGCTGAGTGCTGGATTCTGTTCCTAATGCCACCACTCAATGATTGTCGGGCCATGTATAAATGATTTAAGCTTTTAGATGTTCACTTTTTTTAATTCGTAAATTGGAAAACAAACTTGGTCTTCTTGTTTGCTACATGGGGCTTTATGGTGAGATTCCAGTGAGATAGTCTTGTGGAAGTATTTGTAATACATAGCATTTTCTATAAAATAAATGCAAGTTGTTATATCGTGATGTTCTAATAATTAGGTTTGCTCTTAAAAGATTAGTTATTGTCAATATTAGAAGAAAACAGCTTATATGTGGAGTATGTATTTCAGCGTTTCATAAATACCCGGTAGGGTACACATATTTTATCACCTCATTTATTTCTCACAAAAACAATATAAAGTTGGTACATCCACCTCTGTTTTATAGGTAACAAACTGAAGAGAAGTAACAGCTTAAAAGTAATGAATCTGGGCATGGTGGTGTGGTGCTTCTTACAGAACATTGTGAAGGAACTTAATGCTACTAAATTGTACACTTAAAAATGGTTAACATAGTAAATTTTATATTATGTATATTTTAACCA
Organism: Eidolon dupreanum; assembly: GCA_028627145.1. Taxonomy (NCBI): domain Eukaryota; kingdom Metazoa; phylum Chordata; class Mammalia; order Chiroptera; family Pteropodidae; genus Eidolon; species Eidolon dupreanum. The sequence goes on from CM053508.1 coordinate 60,845,825, forward strand.
CAATAAATATAAATAATAAAATAATGAAGCCAGGAAACCAAGCCAGGCAGTATATAATACATCAAGAGTTGAGATCATAGAAACATAGTGATTATTTCAGACCAGTGAAGATGGGAATATTTCAAAAACAAAAGAAAGTTTGTTGAAAACAACTACAATTTTATCTATACACATTTTAGCTTTTAGAAAAATCAAAGTATATGTGGTCAGTGTCAAGTAATTCATTGTTTACTTCATCTTTATAGACTTCCTGAATATGTGTTATAAGTGCCATCTCCTATTAGGAATCTGTCTCTAAAAATGGAGTAAATAAAACAATGACTTTTTAAAACAAATACTGTATTTTCTGATTCCAATTAAAATACTTTGCTTTATATTAGTTTAGTTAAACTTTTCAGATGCCAAACTAAAATTATTTGTGAAATTCTTGAAACTTCACTGGTTTATATGTATTTAAGCCATGTCCTATGAAAATATAAATGATTGTATAACATTTGCAATCTAATCATAATTCACTTTATAACGGCAATCTCAAAACACATTTGTTAATTTTGTTAATTATATCATCGTCGTTGACTTTCTCAGCTCACTTTCACTTTTAGTGAAGAGATACTTATGACATTTAGTGTTTAATGTCATTAGCTTTTTTCTAAGGATGGGAATATCGTTCATCAGTTTTGTGTCTAACAGGAATAAATGCAGGATACGGATGTACCTGTTGAGTACACACATGCTGAAAATCATGGTTGTGAAGAAGTAGCTGCAATCTTTCGAAAGAGAGCAAAAGTATACTGGAAAAAAAAGAGGTCCAGGAGGGTTAAGAGGTGGTTCTTCTGCAGATTGCTTTGCCCAGCATGTGTTAATGTCTCTTTCCAAAGCATATTGGCAAACTACACTGAACAATCTTGATAAAGGAGATTTAATTAAAATGCTATAAGCATAAGATCTCTGCCTTTATGCTATAGAAGGTTTTGTCAAAAGAATTTTATTACAAACCTAGCAGGACTTTACAAATGTTTTATTCACTTTTAGCCATCCCACTGATTACTTTACGACTGGAAGTATAATACAACCAGTCAGGTCTTAATAAGGGCTTTTAAAAATCACAGCATGTCCTTCATTCCCTCAGTACAGGACCAATGTGACATCAGGGACAAAAATATCATTACCTTGATAAATTACTGACGGCATAATGATTATGGAAATCGTCATCGACTGATCATCAGTCACAATTTATTTCAAATCAATGTCTACAATTTGTAGCATGGATGGAAGTTTTATCAAAACCCCTCTGGTATAGTATAGCTCTTCCTAGCTAACTTCCTCTGAAGAGCATTACAGCTTTGTCATGCATCATCTCCTGTTCATGAATGGAACTACTCAATGATTTCATGGCCGCAAGCAATCCAAATTAGAAGAACATTGGGCTACCATACACTCATAGACAAGCTCATTCAGAAAAGCAGTTTAATTTTAGAACCAGCAAATGTGCCAAACTTACAGAATCCCTCCCCAGACACAGTTTCCCATTTTTTCTCTTCTCAATTGGCAATAAATGGCAATGTTTGACTTTACTATGCTGTTAAATTGAAAATAAATTGTTGCAGAATCACGACATATGAGGCATTTACATCTTTAAAACAATATCTGTGGCAGAAAACATAATTTGAATGTTTTTGTCTGATAGTAGTGCTTCATTATTCTTTTTCATTTCAAGTAATTTTAGGTCAGTAGGGCCCTACAAATCAATCCCTGTGATATTACTTTATAATATTTTTCTAATTTTTAAGTTAGTCATCATTTACTAAGGGTCACATAATGGTCAATGTCAGTACTAGCTAACGATGAACTTGTATAAGTAAAACTTTGTTACCAAAAGGTTGTAGGATTAACATCATAGGCAGTCAATTATACTTTAGCTATAATGGAGATTTGATTTCAGTATAGGCAAGCCTGGATTTTTTTTTAACACTGCCTTTTCTACTTTTGTATCTTTATTAGGGAACTGAAATAATGTGTTGCATATATAATCTGGTTGGGGTAGACAAGCTAATATAAATACAACAGAAAATAAACATACAAACACTGAGTTCACTTTTGTTTTGTGAGTTAATATTGACACAATATTCTTTTTTGAAAAGAAAAAATAATGTTTGCATAAATTGCCCAATAACAGTAGATTAAATTAAAATGTAATGTTTTACCTGTCATTGTGTTATTATATATACATTATATACTTTCTTTGTGTTTTAGATAGTTCAATAGTAATACTATTACTCCTCAACTTCATAGTTGTACAATATTACATATAATTAGACACTTAAGATATTTTTTCTTATAAAGATAAGGTAAAATTAATAGTTCAAGCTTAAGAGTGACATGTACTTCTCTAAACTTATGTAGCAATTCTCAAAAACCCAACATAAGGCAAGTAAAACTGAAAATCAATAATATTAATGTTTTACCACTTATTAAGCATCAGTTATGATTCAAGCATCAGGCTAAATGTTCCAAGTACATTATTTTTTGTAACTCTCACAAGAACCCTACAGAGATTTGTTTAGCCTCTAATTTCAAGTAGAGAAAGTGAATCATAATTGCCTGAGACCACAGAGTTAAGAAGTGTAGGAGGCAGATCTATTTGGTCTTAAGATCACCATTTTCATGCTATGCAAAGCTCCTTGGAACATGAATAATATTTCAGATAACAAATCTAGCTAAGTTTTGCTTTTGGAATATTTATTGACTAGCATTGGGAAGTGTTTACTGTATAAATAGTTATATATTGCTTTAGGGAAAGAAAGAAAAAGAGAGGAAGAGAAAGGAAGCATGAAAGAAGGGAGGGAGGTATGGAGGGAGGAAAAAGTGAGGGTCCCAAACTTTAAAAAATTTGCAGTTATTCCCACCTCAGATTGCCTCTTCCTAAAGAGTATTCATTTCTCTTGGGAAATGCAGACATTGGACAAATCTTTCATGAGTACCAACAACATGTTAAGACCTATAAATCTAAAATAAGGCTGGGTATCACCCCTGGCTTTATTTGCTAAGCCGTCTCTCATTTCTGAGTGCCCTAGCTCTTTCAGTAGCACCATCTTCACAATCATCCTGTTTTGTGACTTCATTGTTGTCTTTACCTATTCTCTTCAATATCTAGTTAATGAGTTCGTGCTGTCGATATAACTTCTGTAGTGTACTTCACATAGATGTTTTTCTTTCCACCCATTCTATCTATTATCCATGCCTTATACATTAGGAATAAATACTAAGTTGTTTCTAACAAATTTATAAGTGATTCCATCAAAAATATACGATTGCCCCTCCAGCCGACTTCTGTAATAACTTTCCCAGTGTGGGTTGAGGTCTGGCTTATAGTTCTGTCAGATTGTCTGTGGCAAGCTGATCTTCCTGGACAGACAGGCATAGTGACTTTCTCTGGTGTCTTTATCTTGGACCTAAGGCTTCTGCTCTGTGCATGCTAGAGCAAGTTACGCTCACCAATAAGAACAGTGAAGAAGATGTTTGTGGCACCATAAGCACTGGACAGAGTGGAAGTCAGTACCATATTGGTCACGGAGACAGGGAAACTTGAGTTTCAGGCTAGTTATGTCACTTACTAGCTATGTAATTTTAGGGAAGTTTATTCATTTGACAAATATTGACCACATACTTCATACCAAGCAATCTTCTGGGGGTATAACAGTGATTAAAACAGATAAAATCCCTGGCTCATGATGTTTACTTCTAGTGAAGAGATGGACATAGGCAAGTAAATAACTAACTAAATAAGATTATTTCCCAATACTAGCAGAGGTTTTTTGTTTGTTTTGTTTTGTGTTAATAGAGTGGTGTGATGGAAAGTGGACTAGGAGCTACTGAATTTAGATTTAGTGGTAAGAAAGGTCTTCTTCAGGATAAATGTTTGAGAATGATCATGAAAAACCTGCCAGGAAAAGATCAGGACAGAGCATTTGGGTTGGGAAATAGTAAATGCAAAAATGATGGAGGAGCCAGGGTAGATGGAAGGTGGTGGGCAATAGGAAGAATAGTGGGAATGAGATTGAGCAACAGGTCTTGTAAGTCATGGAAAGGGATTGGACTTTATTCAAGTGTGATGGAGAAGTTATTGGCAGAACTGAAAGAGATGTGACATGATCTGATTTTCATTAGAGAAATATGCTTCCATCTGCTGTGAGGATGGGTGGCAGGAGGACAAAGTGAAAGCAATGTACCGAGACAGGCAATTGCAACCAGAGTCCCCTCATCAGGCCCAGCCAGCACACCAAGAGCCAAATTGGACCCCATAATTTTGATTGCATGATGAATTTAGCTACTTTTGAATATCTAAGTTATCTTATTTTTTTATTGTTTGTTATATTCATTAAAATTATTTAATTTTGGCATACATTTTGATATGCAATAAGTTAGGTTTAGATTTACATTTTTCATAAAGTCAGCTCACATACTTTGGAAGATTTTTGTACTTCTCTCTCTCTGCCTCTTAATTTAGGAAGATTAGAAAGAAATTTGGTGTTGGGATATATCTTTGGTCTTAGTTATAAACCAGCTATTTCTAAATCACACTGGTAAGGCAACCAGATGTTGGGCTAAAGCTTTGTGTATTATAGTAACAATTAGTCTATCAATCAGTGGCTATTTATCGAGGACCCCTATATTGTGCGAGATACTGTGCTAAAAATGGTGGAAAATATAAAGGGGATACAAAGAACTATGAGATATATGCCTGCTTTCATGGAGCTTGCAATTTCACTCAGAGCTAGGGTACATTTGTAAAACAGGTAATTGTACCTGATGGTATATGCTGTGATCCAAAGCAAAACTAAAGGGTGTGTAAGTAAAGCCAAGGAATGAAGGAAAAGAACAGCAGTGAAAAACTTGAGAAAATAACAGGAAAAGAAGAAAGCAAACAGTGAATTTTCAAAGGCAGTTGTGCGGACTGGTACAGAGAATTCATATAGGCCACTACCTTGTAAGGGAATCGTGGGAAATGAAGCAAGAAAAGAAAATTGGAACCAGATTGTAGAGAGGGCTTAATGCCTGGTCAAGGAATGTGGACGTTGTACTATTGGTATTGAGCAGCTATTGAAAGATTTTGAGCAAGGGAGTGACACGATGAAAAGGTATTTGGGAAGATTAATCTGACAGCTGTGTGCAGGAAGACAGGAGGGAGACAAATCAGGAAGCAGCTGCTGTAGATGCTCTGGAATTGAGAGACATTTTGATTTTATTGGTTCTGGGTTTTCAAAGTACAACAATTTTACAAATATGTCAAAAAATCCCCTTCATTTCTGCTTAGATTACACGAACTCTCTTATGATGTGCTAGTTTTTATCAAGAAGTGTTCTTACATAATTAAAATGAATATTCCCTTTCTAGAGAAATTATTTGCCCTCACTTTCATTCTTTTCTTGATTAATAGTGACAAACTAACAAAAAACCAACATGGAAATAACAAAAGAGTAGGAAATTATGAAAACAAGTGAATGTTTTGCTAAGGAAATGTTTATTGCTGTGGTTCTCATCATTATGAGTTAATTACAGGCTTTCCACAAATATCCCATAGTGAACTCAGAGGTACAATATGTTTTATTTGAAAAAGTGAAATAGTGATTTCCTCTCCAGTATTCAGTTGCATTTCCTGCTATTTTAAGACTACTCAGTGGTACCAATGTACTTTGACAGTCAATTATCCCAGCATGTCTTTGCTGTGTATTTTAAGTACAATGCTTTTTGAAAGCTTCAATTGCAAAAACAGAGTTCTGTCTTAATTGATCAGATGTGCATCTTGAATCATCTGAACACTATTTGTGTAATATCTGAATAACTTAACTGACTTATGTGAGCAGGAAGAAAAACACCTGTTGGAATAACATACGTTTCCTTCAATGTTCATTTTTACAATTTTCCCACAAACCTTTTCTCCGATATCTTCACTCTTGAGAAAAGATGACATGTAGTCCCTGAGTTCTGGTCATGTTAAAGAATAAAATAAATCATTTCTGAGAGTTCATAATCTGATTTACCAAGGCCAGTCGATATCTGATTATTACAGTTACAGGCATTGCAAACCTCAGACTTTGCCCACATCATCTTATCCTGGAAAGTTATTGTAAATAATTGCATAGTACACATTCTACAAAAGGTGACTTTCCAGAGTAAGAATTTTCCATGTTAATGTCGCCCTAGTGCCTGTTAACTACAATTCATTGTTTAAAAGCTGATGTCTGTGATTGATTCAGGCATGGGGCCATTGCTTAATTTACTTTGGTTTGATTTTTTTTTTTTTTTTTTCATCACCCTCCCAATTGGCTTCTCTAGAGGAGGGAAGTCAGACAGTAGTTACTGCTTTGGAAAGAAAAGATAAGCTGAACACTCTGAAATGCATTTTTTCTAACACTCCTTTGCCAAGTGTTACATGACTGTATCAAATTTCTTTAGACTTTGATAATGAGAAACAGACAATTCCATAGAAAATACAACCAAGAGATTTGCAGTAATAGAGGATTTCAGAAATACACATGGTTCTAAATGGCACTAAGATTATGTGCTTTGGAGTTCTGAATCTTTTATTTTTTTCATGCTTGAGTAGGTACTATGGTTGATTATCAGGTTGAGGAAGGGCAGAGGGCCTGCCTGCTGATTATAAATGTGCATGTGTGTAAAATTTTCACACATAATATAATATTTCAAAGTTATTTTTATGGAGGCTCAGGGGTCCCAGAACTTAAACAAAACTGCTGATCATTGGCTCCAAGAAATACTTAGAAGGAATTATAGTTGGGTATTTTTTTTTTCTTTTTTACATCATATGGAGTCATTTGCAGACTTTGGGGCTGCAGATCACATAGTGTTTATTTATTCAGCTGGCTTTGGAGATTCAAGCAACATTTGGAGACACACAAGTCTTTGCCTTGCTTAATAAAAAGTATACTCAAAGGTATAGCTATAGCATTTTAATATACAAAAGGTTCTCACAAAGAGAAGTTGATATCGACAAAAAATATAATTTTAAAATTAAAAATAAGGAAGCTAAACAATCCCAGAAAATTCTTGCAGTATCATTTTTTAAAGAACTTTAGCAAAACTTACATCCTCTGTGCAAATGCTTGAAAATATATTATCTTTCATAAGAACAATATAAACAGTACTTGCATGATTCTACTCTGATCATCTACAACAAACAAGATCTAGTTCACCTTCTAAGAATAATCATTTAACAGAAAGCATGTAATTTTGTTGCTATTATTGGTCGAGATTTATATCACAGACTCAACTCATTCTTTTGTATGAAAGAAGGTGAATAAATATTTCATAGCTATGGCTTTTGAGGAACATTCCACCTTTCAGTCTTGAGACAGTCTTTCAACATACATGCCAATCAGAAGTCTTTAACAGATGTAAAATGCATCTTGTCTGCTTGGCTTTGAAAAATATAAGGATCTCAAGATACACCTGTAATATTCATTATGTGGACAATATTATAAACAGAGCTGGAACTTGCTGAGTACTTCAGTCACTACTTACTTATTCAGATTTTTCTTTCTTTTTTCCCATACTTCTAATACTTCCTAAGTCTATAATTTGTCAAAATGCCTTTGTATTATACCTGCATAAGTAATTTACTAATGGTATTTAACATCACAAACAGTTTTATTAGGTTAGCTTAACTATGGTTTAATGGAAGAATATATTTTGTACCATGAATCATTTTCTTTTACTCTTTTTCCTCTGACCTAATTAGTTCAATAAAATAATAACTTTATTGTGAAATTACCCTTTGTATGAGTTTCTCTGCTAACATCTGAATAGTTTAGAGGAATTTTACTATTAGAAAGAAGACTAATTGTAAAATTTTGTCAATGTGATTTCTGTATACTTTGCTTTGGGCCTCTATGAAAAACGTGTTCACAAATTGAATCTGTGACCCATTTTTCTCATGCGTCTTTACCTCTTCAATATTGATTTATATTTGTTTTAGGTAAAAACTGTTACATTTTGTGTTAATGTTTTAGGCATTTTTCGTAGAAAGTGACATGATTTGACAAGATGTTTAAAAGCAGAGACCTTTAAACGAGTTCCTTAGAGAGAAAATAGATATTTAACTCAGCTTCAAAAGGAGCAAGACAGTATCTTTTAATTACACAAACTACTTTACACACACACACACACACACACACACTCATGCGCATGTGCACACACGCATACACATTCTTGGACAAATACTAGAGGAAGAAGAAAAGCATGTAAAAGAGCTTAGGATCATAGAAGACCACAAACTAATAACATTTTGCTTTATACTACACTTCTTATAAAGCACAGTAAAACATATTTTAAATTTCCCTTTCCATATCTTTTTACTCATAGCACTATTTTCATTTTCTCACCCAAATCAAAGCTTCTTTTCAACTTCATAGACAGAAGTGACTTCCTGTCAAAAAGAAAAAAAAAAAGTGCCAAGCTCTGTCACAGACTAAACTGCAATGAGAAGCAAGTCAAAGGGCAAATCAAAACATTTTGGGGGGCATTATGATGTGTCAGGCATTGTAGCAGATAGCTTTTTACATGTTTTCTCAATTAAAATGGAATAAAAAAGATGTAAGTTATTTTTAAGATTTTGTTTCGTGATATTATACAGTTGACCCTGAGCGATGCAAGGGTTATGGACACCAACAGCTGCTCCAGTAGAAATCTATGCATAACTTTTGACTCACCCCTCAATTGGTGTCCCTTAGTATCCATGGGGGATTGGCTCCAGAATCTGCTACAGATACCAAAATCTGTGGATGCTCAAGTCCCTATGTAAAACAGAGTATATCAGTGCATATAGTTGGTCCTCCCCATCTGCAGACTCCCAACCACATTGAAAATGGTACAGGTATTTATTTTAAAAATTTGCGTGTAAGTGGACCCTTGCAGTTCAAAGCTATGTTGTTCAAGGGTCAACTGTATATAAGGCAGAATTGCATTTCTATTATTATCATTATTTGGTAATTTTGATGACTGAACTACCATATTCAATTTGGAGCAATAGAGCTCTGTTTCTGGAGAAATAAAAAATATGAACCATGGAAAGGAACTCAGTTGTGCTTATTTTGTTTATGAAATAGTATATCCCTTAAGAAGTAAAAAATATCTCAGTTCCCATTGAAGTTATCAGTGAGAATAAGTACAGGTACAAAGATAAGAAAGTTCAGACATCAGGAAGAATAATCATGTGAATAATGCTTTAGAAATATTTGATAACAATGTTGATAAGTTGACATTTTTTATGGAAAACTGTATAATGGTATTTGTGAGCTGATTCATATATATTCTTACTTGCATAATTCTTTTTAAAATATTTTTTAGGTCTACTTTCACAGTTTAAGAAGCTGAAGATAATGGAGGTCAGAAAAAAATTAGCACTTTGGCTAAATATATTAATTTCACAAATGCAAAGATGAATTAGATTTCTTCTATGATAGTGTTTGTTCCTTTGATAGTCTTTTTAGCTGAACATTCATACTTCTTCAAAGAACTGTAAGCAATGCATTTTTAAAAAATCACAATGACTTTGTTACTTTCATAAAGATTTATTAATACTGACTACTAAATAAAAATGTCAAAGACACAGTAAATATCATGCATAAAAAGCATAAAGAAACGCTACATTGGTTTGAGGACAAATAGGAAATGTAATTTACATTCTGAGTGGAAAATGAATTTCTAGTAATGTTAGGCAAAAACAAATTATGGGCCAAAAAAAAAGCTAATGGTTCTCATGATGCCTGGATAAGGAGGCAAAATCGAAACAAATTTGAGTTCTCTGTAATGTACAAACAAGGCTGACCCTGGGCAAGACTGTCAAGTGAGTGTTTGCCCTTGGCATTTGCTCATTCCTCAGGTACCCAGTCCCCCTAAACCTTTTTCCTGGATCCAGTCATCTGTGAGTACCTGGCCACAGACAAGAACTGGTTTTTAAGTCCCTGCTCATAAAACTTTTTCTGTCCTGACTTACATACATTCTTTTATGGAAGTGGTTCTCAAACCTTTTGACTGTAGCTCACTTAGGGATTTATATATCCCAATCTATTTCTACTTTCCATAGGAAAAAGAACCTATAATAAAAAATAAAAAAAAAATGGAGGAGGAACAAAATAACAACCAACACAGCAATTATACAACAAAACAAAATGATGAACAAATATAAAATCTAATAGTAATGTTATAAATATGTTAATTCATCTATATTTGCCTGCAACCAAGATCAATTCTAAACAGCAGTAAAAATCACATATCTCTCTCCTGATTTCAGGAATTCTAACAATTTTCATGTGAACATGAGTAGCAGGAGCATTGCAAGTCTCCCAAGCGTTGAGCTGCAGTCTTTGTGGAATACTGATTTAGAGTTCTCAGTTAATTCAGGTAACATGCAAATATTAGTTTATGAATAGTACCTTCTAGCAAGTCATCAAATACTAGTGAAGATCCATTAACCTCTATGAAATTGCATATTATTCAACTATAAAATCAAAGATGAGTTTTCTGTCCATCAGGCTGAACTTTGAAGTTCCACAGAAATTCATAAGGCATGCTTTGAGCTTTAAGGCCCCAGCATCAGCTCACTGATAATGAGCTGATAGGGTCGGGGGCTGTTTCCAGAGAGAGATTACATTTTCACCCTTGTTCTCTTGGGTACTAATGACTGTAAGTTGAAAACCCCAGGCTAATGGGGCGGGGGGTGGGGGCAAGAGCAGGAGGGTAAGAAAAATAGATAATGACAGAGAGAATGTTGTATCTCAGCCACAGAGATCTATCTGATCCTGCAAAAAACATCTTATAATCAGGCCCTTATCAGGCACAAACTGGGAAATCAGTGCAGGAAACAATTAGACTTAGCAGCAATGTAGTCAGTGGTCAAAGTAACCAAGATATGGATCAGAGTCAGGTAAAATTAGGGGAGATCTGGTAGGATAAGGACATATCAGGGACAATTCAAGGTAGTGGGTAAACTGTCCTTATATGTTTGAAGACTGAAATGCTAGAATCCTAATGTTCCAGAATCTCAATGGTCAGAGATGCCATAACTGGAGCTTTCTACAGTTAAATTGCTCTTAGCTAGTTAAGTCCATGTTTTTCAGAAGGTGTTCTCCTTTTCCGAAAACTTTGAATTATCAATGCCAAATCAGTGGGATATGTCTTCCATTTATTGTTCCTCACATGCTGTGCAGTGAATCAATTCTTTGACTCACTTAGGGCTCTGATGACATCTATTTGTCTGAACATGTCAGGCTATCTGTACAAAGTAATTTAAAGTGTGTTTTAATGTAAAATCACTATTTTTGTCCTATTATAATTGTTAAGTACTACATTATTTAAGTACTATGATAGTCAATTTTAACACATCTTTCATCCTTATGTGGAGCTTACAGATAGGAAAATGATTTCATAAACTTCACCTGAACTATGAGGTAGGTTCTTCTGGATGTTGATTAGCAATATGTGGTTTTGGTATCAGCTTCAAACACTAGATTTAGATCTGGTGGTCATTGTCAGTCATTTTTGTTATTCTGTTAATAAATCTTTACAGTTTAGATTGTATTTTTAGAGAAACCAAGGATAAATGTTAGTATGGTTATTTTTTCTTTCCGTCTTTCTTCTCCTCTTTTGTTGTTGCTGCAGATAATGATGGCCTTGAAGTAGACAGGGGGACAAGAAAAGTAAAATACATTATTCAGAATGGGATTTAGACACTTTAAGTTTTCTGCTAAAAAATTCTAGTCCAGTTGACCTGAATGCTCTTTGTGTTTGACCAAGGGCACCTGACAGTAATGTCATCCACATGTCTATACAGAGGATGGTCAAAATAATGGGTTGAAGCATGGTTGAAGCATTTTCCTCATTGATAAACTTGGCAGTGACTATCTAAGCTTTTTAGCACTGACAGAAATAACTACTTTTCCTACTCTATTTTCACCATAGACACATTTTTCCTCTGATCTTCTGATATTATATATGTCCCTAGGTTTGTAGAGCTTTAGAAATCTGGCCACTTCTTTCTTTTTCCATTTGTTTTATGATTCTTGTCAAAATCCTCCCAAATATATATTTAAGGAGACTCAATTAGAAAAACCTCAGAATGTAGAAAAATATATATCCTTAAACATAGAAATTTGTTAGTTTAAGGCCATTTTAAATCATCAGTTTGGTTACCACTGTTTAATAACCTGCACAGAATATGAAATGAATACTATATTCATTTTTTTTAAATCCCCAGATCCTAGATTTTTTCCTAAATATTTGTGAAGGGTATCAAATTGCTGAAAGCTGAAAACAGTTTTTTCAGGAGTAAAGTTAATAATAAATGATTATTTTAATTCACTTGATATTTGGAAACTATGATCTTGATTGCATGGCTAAACGCAGTAGCACCCTTAAGTAATTACTCTCCATAAATTAACATGCTATTTCTATCTTCTGTCATTTTAAAAAAATCAAAGCTGTTAACTAGAAACTATAGCTAAATCACCCAAGTCATAGTCAATCTAGAAGCTTCTTACACCCTCTTGATTAACTCTGTGGTAATCAGCTGTGTGTCTGTCTAATTCATAATTAGGATGGACCGAACAATCAAACTGTCTACTCCATTATCAAGTCATTGATCTTGTAGACGCTGCCTGGGGTTGTTTCGTTGGCATATTATTGTGCTTAATAAAAATGCTATAATTGTAAATGAATAAAAAGTCACTGAAACTACATATTTATAATTGGTAACTAGGAATATTTTTCTTAAATGATTTATTCTAATCAATGAACTCCAGGAAAGTTGTATTCTGAATCACTGCATAATGTTTAATATCCCTCTGATAGAGAGGCAGCTTTTCAGGAATGAGAATTATGGTTCACCAGTGATATTAAGTGCTATTAAGTAAAATATTTTCTCTAAAATTATATATTTATAAGTAATGAAGGGTAGATATTATCACTATAGCAAGGATAAACAATCACAGTCAAAAGCTATTGTGTATCTTGATCAGGCGTCTTACCTGATAATGCATTATTATGGTGTTTGAGTAAAGAAAAATGTAGCAGGAGTCCACTTCCCATTTGCTTCAGCTCAAGATGTTCCAGCATGCCCCAGAATAGCACCAAAATATGGGGCTTGAATCATAATTTGTCATTCTCTTCTGAACCTCCTTCCTCCTAATTGATTCTTCACTTGCTTCTTTCCTCTAAATGTGAGTCTGTCCATATCCCTCCCTCTTCATATTCTACACTCTCTCCCTTGATGATCTCATCGAACTTCATTGCTTTAATAATCACCTCTCTGAGAATCAATATTTTACCTCTGATCTTTGGACCAGGTTAGTTTCTCTGCTACAGATTCCCAAAGGATCTTCTTCTCCCCATCACCCATGATTCTAATGCTTTGTATTGGTTTGTCCTGATAAACTGGAAGCTTCATGGGGCCTGGGCTCATATATTTCATATTTAGTTCTCTAACTCCTGGGTCTCCCATTGTGCTTAGAACATTGCAAGGGACACAACCTCTATCCCCAGTTTCACCTACTTTTCAAATACCCTGAAAATGTTCTCCAGTGAAACTGAAACACATTCAGCTCCCATCAGCCTTTTTCTATTATGTTCAAATTCTTGAACATTTTGTCTCCTTGACCTGGATTCTTCCCTATTCCAGCTCCTGCCCACCATCTTTAAGAAACCATACTCTTCCTTTAGTCTCAGCTTAAGTCCTCCCTCCTCCAAAAAGCTTTACCCAGTCTTCCTATTGAAAGCAGCCTCTTCTGCCTCCTGATTTTTATTACATTTGATCCATACCTCTTCTATGGTACTCGCCGGTTTTTTATGTTTATAATACTTTTTTATTTACCTAATTTCTTTGAGGAAAAGGTTATGCATTATACAGCTACAAATCTCCATACTACCTGGTACATGCAAAGATGCTTAACAATTATTTTTTACATGAATGATTAAATGAATGAGTTATTATATTATAGTTATGTAGGTAAATACATTATATTGTAGTTAATATACAGTTATGATAAAATATCTTATAATATACCAATTTTTCCCTTTGTACTGTTTCTCCAGGCTTGTGCCACATTTTTTTGTTTGGCAACTCTAATGAGCAAACTGCCAGAAAATTGAGGGAGAACACGCCTTTTCGGTAAGTAGCATGAAAATTTTTTAATACTATTGAAATAAAAAAGCTAATGTTTATGCCTTCATTTTTTTAAAGCTTATTTTGTTAAACTTTTAAGTATTCTCATATGTTTTCTTGGAGATCAGAGGAAATTGATGAGGAAAAGTTTATGAGAAAATGTTTATTTGTTAAAGACATTAGCACAAGAACTTTTAATTTTGACACAATGCAAATTTGCTTCTTCTGTTTTTAAATTTTATGTGAATGAGGGATTATCATTTTAAATTACTTAAAAATAAAGACAAAATTGAAAAAGTGAGCAGAAAGGCCAAGTGATTTTGTTTTTTGTAACAGCTGTTTTGCCAGATGATTTGACAGCTAATTGGAGTCGTATTGCTTTTATTCTTGAACCTAGCAAACATCACCTGTTTTAACTGAGGGTCACTGCTGATTAAGCACTCTGCTCAGGTGTTTTCCTCATATTTATGCCTAATAAATTATAGCCTGCCCAAGATCAGGAATGCAGTATTCATCATGTCAAAGGTTTACAGCAACTGTCTTTCATAATTAGAGCAAAAGATTTCTTTTTGTGTTGACTGATTAAATTGGTAATTAACATAGATTGAAGATTCTCACGGTTTCTCAAAGTAACCAAGAAAAATAGATAGAGGTACACTTAGATCAGCTAAAGGGTTAATAACACATTTGTTAAAGGCTTTACTTTATTTAGCATAATAAATGAAAAATGGGATCATATTTATTTATTTCAAGAGAGATAACAGACTTTCCAGTTATCAATTCTAGAGAAGGCCTTACTAAGAGCCTCCTAATCTCTGTTAATTTTTAGGCATCTTCTCAGGATATAGCAATTAAACCCTGGCACTTCAAATGTTCCACTTAATGATTCAGATAGTATCTTGTTGATTGAGATCCTGAAGAGAAAGATTTACAGTTTCTACTTATCCTAAATTTCCAAAACAACTTGTTGCCCAATTTCTTTTATACTGTTATTAAATGTTGTGACTTCTCATCCTACTCTATCAAATTTCACTTCAGGGCAACTGGTGCTTTTCTTGAAAATAGTTTCCATCATCCAAATTTCTCTTTACATTTAGTGTCATTAATTACACACAGTAATTACAAATCACCCTGTGATGTTTTATCTAATCTTATCTGTTGTAGGTTATTCATCTGTTACCCAGAGAAAGTTCTGGACTTTGCTCCTAAATGATAGGATATACTCCAATTTACAGAGACCTGCAGTCCTCTATATACCTACATCACATTCATATATTCTTGAATATGTGTTTAATCATATTTATGTAAATTTAGCATAGAAGAAACATATTTAAGTATATTTCTTAATCGAGTTTTATTTAAAACTATTCAGGGGGTTTCTATTTATCTTAAAGGATATGTATGCTAAAAAATTGGTATTAAAAGATGAAATTTGACAATATGCCAACTTTTTTAAATGTCTGGAATTTAAAAATAGCGACTTGGAATGTAATTTATCCAGTTATTAACATACGTAAGTATGAAAAGCAATACGTTCTTTCTGTAATAAAGACAGGGTCAATCCCTAACCACTCTCCTTCACCCAACAGACAACAACTGTTCTGATTTCTGTCATGGAGCTTAGAGTTGCCTTACACTGAACTTCATTTAAGTGTAATCATATAGCGTGTGCTTTTCTGCTTCTGGCTTCTTTCGTTTAATATAATGTTTTTGAGTTTCATCTCTGCTGTCAAGAGTTTGATTGTAGTTCGTACATATTTTTTAACTGGTGAGTAGTATTCCAATAAATTTATGAGCTATGATGTTTTGTTGTTGTTGTTGTTGTTCTTGTTGTTGTTTATCACTTTCCTATTGGCCGTTTAGGTTGTTTCCAAGTTTTACATATTGTGAATTAAGTTGTTACAAACATTTCCGTAAAATCTTTTGTGGTCGCATGTACTCATTTCTCTTGGGATAATACCAAGGAGTAGAATTTCTGGATCATAGGGTAGATGTGTGTTTAACCTTACAACGAACCACCTA
The DNA here is from genome assembly GCA_028627145.1 of Eidolon dupreanum. NCBI lineage: Eukaryota > Metazoa > Chordata > Mammalia > Chiroptera > Pteropodidae > Eidolon > Eidolon dupreanum. Next base: position 60,862,023 of record CM053508.1, read on the forward strand.
ACAGTGCTTCAATGTCTTTGTCCTATTTTACACTACCACCAGAAATGTATGAGAACTTCATTTGTCTCAAATTTTCACCAGCATTTGATGTTATCACTCTTCTGTGTTTTAGCTTGTGATCTCACTGTGGCTTTAATTTGAATTACCTTTATGATTAATGATATGAGCATATTTTTATGTGCTTACTAGTCATTCATATATATCCTTTTTGAGAAATGTCTATTTGAGTTGTTTGCCTATTAGGTATGTTTGCCTGATTTCTGGGAGTTTTTTAAATATATTTTGCGTATAAGACCTTTGTCAGACTTAATGTATTATGAATATTTTCACTAAGTCTGTGACTTGTTTATTCTCATAACTATGTCTTTTATAATGAGTATTTTTATTTTAATAAAGTTTAATTTCAAGTTTTTCTTATATGATAGTATTTTCTATGTCCTCTCTAAGAAATATTTGTTAAAAACAAGTTTGAAAATCTTCGTAGTTTTAGTTCTTACATTTGGGTCTATGATGATATTGAATTAATTTTTCTAGATCGTTTGAGATAAGGGTTGAGATGCATTTTTTCACATTTTTGTGCAATTATTCAAGCACAATTTATGAAAAATAGTTACTTTCCAAATTAAATAACTTTGACACTTTAGTGAAAACTAATTTATGAACCGTTTATTCTATTTCATTGACCTATTAAATTATCCCTATACTAATATCACACTATCTTGAATATAGTAATCTTGAGACTGGATTATACAGGTCCTCTGTTTGCATTCTTTTGTATAATTAGCTACTTCAGATTCTTTGCATTTTTATGTAAATTTCAAAATCAACTAATCAATTTCTACAAAAAGAAAAGAAAAGAAAAGCTTGCTAGGGTTTCAATTGAAATTTCACTGTCTGTAATTTAATTTGAAGAGAAATGACTATTTTAACAATTTTGAGTCTCCCAGTCCATGAATATTATCATGCTCCTTGGTTTTTTTTTAGATCTTTTTTTATAATTTGTGCTTTTTCAGTGTGTAGAGCTTTCACACATTTTTAAAGCTTATTCTTAAATATTTTGTCTTTTTATATTATTGTAAATTGAATTTAAAATTTTTCATTTTCCATTTCATTGTTTGCTGTCAGTAAGTAGAAACAGAATTGATTTTTACGCATTTACCTTGTCTCCTGCAATTATTCAAATTTACTTATTCTAATAGTTTTTTACGTCTCTCTTTCCTATTATTCTAACTTAAACTACCTGAACAATGCAGAGTATAAGCAATGAGAATAGATACCTTTGCCTTGTTCTTGATCTCACGAGGAAAGCATTCAATGTTTTATTAAGTATGATGCTACCTTTAGGCTTTTCATAGATGCCTTTCAGACTAAGGAAGTTTTGTCTATATCTAGTTTGTTAACTATTTTTTATAATGAATAGGTATTGAATTTTGTCAAAAACTTTTCTTCCTGCACATTGAAGTGATTATATGGTCTTTTTTCTTTTCTGATAATTTGGTCGATTGATCATTTAAGTGCTAAACCCATCTTAAGTTCCTCGGATAAATTTCCATTTGTAATGTATGACCATTTTCTTTAATAATTCTGAATTTGACTTGATCATATTTTGTTAATAAAACTTATTTAAGTCTATATTCTGGAGAACATTGGTCTCTGATTTTCTTTTCTTGAAATATTTTTGTCAGGTTTTATTATTAGGTTCTTCTGGCCTTATTAAATGAGCTGGAATATATTGAAGTGTTTCCTTCTCCTAATTTTTCTAAATAATTTGTGTATATTTATTCATAAAATTTAGATAGAATTTATCAGAGAATTCATTGTGGCATGAAGTTTTCTTGGTTGGGAAGTTTTTAATTACAAATGTAATTCTTTTAAGTACATAGTTATATTTTTTAGTTTTCATTTTTGTTAATTTTGGTAAATTGTGTTTTCAACATATTTATTTCATCTAAGTATCTTTCCACAAATGTTTGTAATATTCCCTTATTATCCTTTAAATCTGTATAAACCATCATAGCCCCTCTATCATTCCTGATGTTGGCAATTTGTGTTTTCAACACTTTTTTCTTGGTCAGTTTTGCTGAGGTACGTTAATTTTTTTAGTCTTTAAATTACCAACATTTGAATTTGTTGATTCTCTTCAGTTTTGTCTGTTTTTAATTTAATTGATTTTTGCTCTTTTTTTTAGTATTTCTGTCTCTCTTACTTTGGATTTAATTTGATATTTTGTAGACATTTAAGGCAATAACTTATATTATTAGCTTTAAATCTTTCTTCTCTTGTATTTTTAATGCTACAAATTTCCCTTGAATCATTGCTTAACTGTATCTCACAAATTTTTATTCATAATATGTTCATTACCATTTAGTTGAAAATATTTTTAATTTAATTTCACTTATAATTTATTCTTTCACCATGAATTATTTAGAGATATGTTGTTTTAATTTCAAATACTTTTCTAGATTTCTTATTCTTATGGATTTCTAACTTAATTCCACTGTTGTTAGAACCATATTTTATGAGCTTTCTATTTTTTGCAACTTACTGAGACATTTTATTTTGTAGCCCAGCATCAACATAAGGTCTACCTTGGTGAATGATTCAGGTGCATTTGAAAGAAATACGTCCTATGAAGTTGTTGGATGTGCTATTATATAAATATCAGCTTATTCAATTTCATTGATCATGTGATTGAAATCTTCATCCTAACATTTTTTGTCCACTTATTCTATAAAATACTGAGAATGAGGTATTAAAAATCTCTAACTATGAATATAGATTTATCAGTTTCTCTCTTTTATTCTGTCACCATTAGCTTCATATATTTTTGGAGCTCTGCTATTAGGAATGCACACATATACCTGTAGAAGGGCTGTTTAAGTTACTAATGAATTAATTCTTTTATCAATATGAAATATTCTTCTTTTGATCTAGCAGCTCTCCTTGTCTTTGCATCTACTTTGTTTGATATTGATAGAGCCAATAATTTAACTTTTGACTATTGTTTTCATGGTATATCTTTTTCCAATCTTTTTGCTTTCAATCTATATCTCGTAATGAAGGTGAATTTCTTGAGACATTGTATACTTAGTTTTTGCATTTTATCTGGTTTGCCTTATAATTAGAATGTTTAGCTCCTTGCATTTAGTATAATTAATGATGTAGTTTAAATTTGCAATCTTGATATTTATTGCATTTGTTTTTGATTCTTCCATTTCCTCCTTTCCTGTTTTGTTCAGGATTAATCAAATTTTTTCAATATCTATTTTAATTTCTCTATTTAGGCTCTTTAGTTGTACCTAAAGTAATGTTACAATATGCAGTCTTTACTTATCACAGTTTACTTAGTATGCTTCACATAACATTAAAAACCCTGTGATAGTGTAATTATACTTGTACCCTCATTTTTATCATACATGTTAATTATATACACATTAAGATATTACTATATAGTTAGTGTTTCCTTAAACATTTATTTTAAAAAAAAAGAAACTAAATATATCAGTTTGCTAGGTTGCTGTTACAAAGTGCCAACTGAGTGGCTTAAACAGCAAAAATTTATTGTCTCACCTTTCTGGAAATTAGAAGTCTCAGATCAAATGTCATTAAGCCATGCCCCTCTGTATGTGCTAAGTAAGGAAGGCTCTGTTCTAGGCCTGTCTTCTAACATCTGGTACTTCCTTGGCTCATGGCAGCCTAACTCCAATCTTCACACAGCCTTCTTCCTGTGTAGATATACATATCTTTGTGTCCAAATTTCCCCTTTTTAGAAGGATATCAGGCATATCAGATTAGAATCCACCCTAATGATCTCCTCTTAACATGAGTACCTCTGAGAAGACCCTATTTCCAAATAAGGTTACATTCTGTACTGTGGGTGAGGACATCCATGTGTGAATTTTGAGAGATACAATTCAATACATAACAGTAAGAAAAGAAAAAAATGTTTATATAGGTATATATAATGTAAATATATTATATATATTATATATACATATATATACATATGTATGTATGTATGTATATATGTATGTATGTATATATATGTATATATGTGTATCCCTTTAGGTTTACCATTTCCCAGGTTCCTTATTTCTTCTCATAAATCAGGTTTCCATCTGGTATTATTTCCCTTCAACCTAAAGATATTTCTGTAGTATTTCTGTCAGTGCAGGTTTGCTAGTGACAACTTTTCTCATGTTCATTTATCTGAAAATCTTTATTTTAATCTAGTTAAAGATAGTTTTACTGAACATAGAATTCTGAATTGATGGGCTTTTCTCCCATTACTTTAAATGTGTCATTTAATAGTCTTTGCCTCCCATTGTTTCCAATGTGAAGTTGGCCATCATTCATATTGCTGTTCCCTTATATCAAGATTTATCAACTTAGTGCATTTTATATTTTAAACCCTATAATTCTTTGTTGTAGGTGGCCTTCCAATGCATTGTAGGAAGTTTAGCAGCAACTCTGGCCTCTATCAATTAGTTACCATTAACACTTCATCCCCCTCCCCACTTGTGAAAATCAAATATGTCTCCAGAAATTGCCACATTTACACAGGGGACAAAATTCTCCCCAGTTAAGGACCACTTTATCACATTAATAACTTTGTGCAACTACCACTACAACCCATATATAGAGTTGTGTCATTAATACAAGGATCCCTCATACTGGTGGTTAGAAGCCACACCCACTCTCCCTTATCCATAACCCCTGGCAACAACTAATCTATAGTCAGTCTCTATAATTTTGTTACCTAAAGAATGTTATAAGGTGTGAGCTTTAGGTTAAGGTTGATTTTTTAATTGTCTATGGATATCTGTTTATTTTTAATCTTTTTTCTCTCTATTCTTAAGATTAGGTAAAATCCTTCCATTTCTTTTTGTTTACTGATCCTTTCTTCTTCATTCTCCAATATTCTGCTAAGCCATCCCAGTGAATTTTACTTCAGATATTTTACTTTTCCATTCTAGATATTCTATTCACTACTGATAGTTCACAATCTGTTTAATCATTGTGTTCTTATTTTCCTTTAAGTGTTCCAACATATTTATAATAGCTGTTTTTAAGGTTTCTGCTTGCTAATTTCCACTTCTAATTTGTTTTAGTTGCTTTTTTTTCTTGATTATGAACCACAATTTTATGCTTTCTTACATTTCTAGTAATTTTTAATTGTACACTGAACATTATTGATGATTTGTACTACAGAATTATAGAATCTGGTTTATTTTGTTTTCATTTAAAAGGTGTTGGGTTTTGTTCTGCCAGACAGTTAAATTAAAATGAACCATTGTAAAACTGCTAGAATGATGTTATTTTTTGTTATCTTGAATATATTTCCATTTTGTCCTATATTTTAGGTCATATCCCTTATGCTAGGATTTCATCTTCTCTCTCAATTTGTAGCCTGTCTTTAACTTCAGCTCAGTGCTTTGAGATGCTCAACAAATTCTTAACACTCAGACTCAGTTGGTTTCAACATCTCTTTATCCTGAATGGTCATAGATTAAAAAAAAATAAACAGAAATATGAGTTTTCAGCCTTACAACAAATAGTCACTCTGCTCAATCACATGGAGTCTTACCCTTCATATTTGCAACCCAAGGCTTAGACAAGGACCCACAGAGAATATCCATACCGATTTCTGCTCCTCCCTGCTCCTTTCCCTACCTTGAAGCATACTCCCCACTAATACCCTACAACATAAATTCCAGATGCTTCCAGTCCTGAACTCTGAACTCTGCCTCCCCTGTTTACGATTAACGCAATGCTCTACTTTGGCTCTGCTTCCCTGTATGCATTCTGACCACTGCCACAGCATAGGAAGCCAGAACAAATATGGAATTCTTTTCTCAGAGATCACAGTCCTCCATTGCCTGTTCACCTTTATTGTTGTTTAGGGTAGGAGAGCATGTCCAGTGATAGTTATGCCATTAAGGCCATACATGAATACTCTGATTCATCATAATTTTTAATGATAGACAAAATAATTGCAATGCATCTATTTTCATTTTGGTTGAATTAAAGGAAGTTTCATCATCTTCAAATCAAGTCAAATAAAATACCTTATAAATAGAGTGAACACATTTCCTGGTTTTCCTAACATAGTTCCAGTTATTATTAATAGCTCCTAGGTACGCTCTCAAAAATATTCTATTTTTGGTAATAAATTGTCTGGCTACTCTATTTATAAATATTAATAATAATGATCTTTGGTGTGAGAATCCTACATAATCCAACTTTATTTTTATTATAAAATTATTTATAATAGTCAGTTTACCTTTTCATAATTTAATATTATTTCTTTTTAGAAATTTTTTTTTTTACCAATTGGTAAGTTTGCATACAACCTACCCCTCCATTTGCTAGTGCTTTGAAGTAGGTTTCAACGTGGTAAAAATGTGTTTTGAGAAATAAGCTGCACAAACAAATCATACTTTTATTAGGATATTTTTACATAGGAAAAATGTACCTTATTGACTCGCAAAATTCTCCTTTTTTCAAAGATGTTTTTATTGTCAAAAGACATCAAATTACTCTTACTTGCCATGGTTGGTTGGATTAACTCCATGAATTCTATATTTATAGCCTTAGCTTGATTCAACTGTGACTGTGGACAGAGACATTGAAGTATTATTGGGAGAAGAAGTTAAGACATGTTCTTCTCAAATCTCTCCTCAGTTCTTCTGACGAACAGCCATTTACATTTTAAGTATTGTGACATTGACTTCTGAAAAAAACATAGAAACTTGAATATACCCAAATACCCTGCAGAAAAAAAAAAAGTTATGCAAAGAAAAATTTCTATATTTCTTAATATTTAGAAAATAATGAACCTTAGGTAAAATAGCATTTGAGAGTAAATGTGGAATCTCTGGCCAAAAATATTACTTCTCTTATTTATATGAGTATTGTGTTCTCTGAACTGCATTTCTGGCTACATAGTCAATGTCTTGATAGCTTAGTAAACATGATATATGGCAGATAGCGTTGTTTATTATTTATTTTCTTTGAATATACACCTAATTAATGTATACCGACAACTTAAATAGTTAACTAGTTGTTTTTCAATCACTAAGTTATATATTGTATTGAAGATAGTAATAAATTTTGAACTTTCAACTCTTATACAAACATGTTGTATTTCCATATATTTCCTATTCAGTAATTTATTATTTTTGTTTTTATATTGAAAAATATTTATAACCTATTTAATGTCAGGTTTGTACCTTCAATGAAATGTGGAGAACAACTTTCATTAAGTGAAAGGTTTTCTTTTATGATAAGCCTTATAGAAGATGCAAACTGTTAGTCAGAGGGACTTATTTTGAGACAGAAGCAGCTTGGGTGCTGGAATACGTTCCCTCTGTTTTAAAACATCCCGAAGAATGCTGTCAGCTTTAAGTTTCTATACCTAGTATCTACTAAATCAGATCAGACCATTTTTATATAACAGTTGCAAATGTGTTTTTTTGAATGTTAAATCTGTTTCTATTTTTCAATCAATTTAAAATGTGCAGAAAAAGTGTTCTGATTGTATATTATCCAATTTTCATCAGCTGCCGGAAGGAAATGCTATGAAATCTGTGATTTAAAACCCTTAAAACTTCTGCTTGAAATGCATGTTTGGTTAAGAACATTAGATATGCAAAGTATCTTAAACAGAATTTTGATGTCTTTATTAATAGCACTTAAAAGTTTTAGGATTTTAGATACTCATAGATTTTATTCTCCTTGATTTACAAAGTCATAAATTTTAGACCTTTATATTTCTCCTTTCGAAAATAATTGGAACTGTCAAGGAAACTGGTGAAAGAAAGATAAAGAAATAATTATCATATTAATAATAATACTGTACTTTCTAAGATGTAATGGAAAATGTATTTTACATAGGATATAAAAATAACCATAAATATCAAAAAACACATTTAAAATGATTGTATATAAACCACTTGCCTGTTAGCTGTGTGAAATACAAAGATCTTTTCCACCATGAGTTTGTAATCTAGTTAAACAAATAAAAATATACTTGCCAAAAGAGTGGTATACTTAAGTGCTGCTGGGGTTTAGAGGAGCAAAAAATTTTTTCTCTTCCTCTAAGACTTCGTGGCTGATGTGGGATGTGAGTTCCAGAATGGAAGTACTTCATAATAGTGACTCATGATAAAAATACTGTTGAATAGTGACAAATTTAAAAGCAATATATTTTTTGTTATAGCTAAGCAACCTACATTAGATATAAAAATGGTGAAAATATAAAATAAAGCAAGTAGAACAGATAATTTTCTTCTTTATAGCTACATGTGGTTCTATAATAATTGAAAAAAAAAAACAGAAGCATTGAAACTATGTGTTAATTCATACTTCATTTAGTTTTTCATATTTAGTTTTACCTACTCTATTGGCTAGCATTTATGTTCATCTACAAATACAGATTGCCAAAAAACTTGTGACTTAAACACAAAATTTTATTGAGCTGCTTAAAGCGAGTGCTGGATTATGGTAGCACCATGATGTCATTAGGGCTTTCTCTAGCCCTTTTTTCCCCTCCATGCTTGTGGTATTGGATCAAGTCCAATGTAAGAGCAGGAGCTCCAGTCATCGCATCACTCTTTCAGGCCTACAGCCTGTATAAGGGACAAAGGAGGGTATCAGCCCTTCCTTTAAGGTACGGTACTTTAAGAAAGTACCATGCTTTGCTTATATATCAGTGGTTAAAAGGTAGTCATATAAGCAAATCTACTGAAAAGAGGTTAGAAAATACAGCCTTCCAGATGGGTGCATGATTGCCTAGACTAAGGTTAGGGTTTAGTGCTGTTATGGAGAGGTTGGAGATATTGGAGGCTACAATGGGTATATAGTTTTTGTCATTCCTACTAAACATTTTTCATATCTGTAGTGCAAATTGTGACATTACTAAGTTAAAATGAGCCTGGTTGACAATGCATTCTTATATAAGGGATATCACTTACTGGGTTGATCAATTCTCCACTCATTTTAGTTATCAGACTATATGGAAATCGTGAAAAAATTCATTGAAAATAACTAAACCTAGAATGAGTATGTTAGATACTGAGCTGTGTGGTTAACCTATGCAAGGGTTAGGTGTCATTACCTTTGGATGGATGGATGGATGGATGGATGGATAGATAGATAACAGGTCATATAGTTAGGTTGATGGAAAAATTGAAAGAGAAAAGAAGATGAGAGAGAGGGGACCAAATGGGTGGAGAAAAGAGGAAGAAAACTAAACTAAGGAGTTGAAAAGAATTCTTAGCAGTATATTAAAGATAGTGTGGTCTAATCAAAAGTTACATCTCTCTGTATTTACCTATTCTCCTGATCATTTTCTCTGTGCAGCATATTATTTTGCTCTGAGATGCTGTTTTGTTTAATTAAGACCTTTATTATTATTTGTAGATGATTCTTTATTTCCACATTTGTAAATGCTGAGAGCATCCCTCAAATATAGTCCTGTGAATGCTTCTTTCTTCTAATATTTTATTATATATTCGCTTTCTTATTTGTTCTTTAACAAGGGGATGGCTCCATCAATCTCTTATAAGAGCTTTTGGTCTATGGCTCTGCCCTCTGTGTTACCCTCATTGTTGACTTTGTCATCAGCAGGTGCATTTCTCATTCCCTTCCATTTCCTAGTGGAAGGTCTTCTCCCTCTTCACAGTTATGAATCAGCTCCTCACTTAGTCTTGGATGAAATAGGATCCCTAGATTGGGCAACTCCATGATACTATGTGTACTATCCCATTAAACTTCTCTCTGGCATGGAAGATCAAGAGTTACTGTTTAACTATTACATTTATAGAAATATGTAGGCCAGGCTACAGAAATCAACACTGTCTAGTGACCTACATTCAAAAAAACACTGTTCAGTATAATTTGCACAAAGAATTATGTACTGTCTTTGTACATCACAGGCAAAAAAAAAAAAATTCTCTGAGGAATTTTCAGTGCAAGAGATTACCTCCAACCACATGAAAAATGTTTTCAATGACCCTCTTAACTGTTTTTGAGGAATGTAAATTTCCATTTCTCCCCGGCAATATGTACAGTCTACTAGAAATTAGGTACAATTGAGAGAAGGTAGAATGGCCGTTAAAAAAAATTCCTGCCAACTTAGAAAACAAGGAGCCAAATTATTGACACTGCTTGTAATCTATTCTCATGGGAATGCAATTAATATCTGCAGTGCCATTCAAATTTCTGAGGACATCATTTTTTTAATTTTAGTGTACAGTGATACATAGTTAATGAAATAAATTTTGCTTTTTCTTTAAGATATTCAATATTCATCTAACTCATTTGACATTAGCAATCACTATGTACAAACCCCAGATGTGATTCCTGTGATAGTTAGCAGAGATCTCTTAGTTTTATTCCCTCTCGTAAAATTAGTAGGCACACTTCTGGTGGTTAGTTGGTTGCACATTCCAAAGTGATCTGTCAAATATCGGCACCTGCGAACATGCCTGCATACACATACTACTGAAGTTAAAAAAAAAAAGTGTTTTTTTTCTTTTAATGTTCAGATTGGATTTTAAAAATAAAACACGTGAACTTTTTTTTAGGGTGTCTAAGTTAATTTTCAAAATTCAACTGTTGCATAGTCAATGGGGATGGGATAAATATTATGGGATTTTCATTTGCATTGCCCTTCCTGTTCTCTGAAATAATTTATTATAAATTTCATGAGACTTCATAATATTATTCATTCATTTCATAATTGAAACATTGTTAAACGCTGCCTCATGTTGATTCCTGACCTATACCAGCCAAAGGCACCTTCCTCTACTCCTCTCCTTTCCAACTGAGGAAGTTAGCAAGTTTCAGATCCAATGATAACCTACATACATAATTTCAGTCTTATTTATTTATAAAATGCAGATGAAATTCCTGGCTTCTTAGAAATATATGATTGAAAATTATTTAAAATTTCAAATATTAGGCAAATATTAAAAATTTTTACTGAAAAATAGTTAAAAACAAAAGACTTTGGGGAATTAAAATGTGGTTATAATCTCATCAATAACAATTAGTTTATCATTAAAAATATACAGTGATAACTTATTGTATCCAAGTTTACCAACCAATTTTTTGTAAGCTAATAGAAGAAATATAAGCAATACAAGGTCATAGAGAGTCAAGAAAATTGTCAGCAACTAGAACAGTATGTGGTACTTAGTAGGTACTATATAAAAATTTATTCAATGAGATCTATGTCCTAGGTTTTGAAAGCAGACTTGGAATAATGTACTCTCTCTTTAGTAAAGATTTACATAAATTCACAGAGGAGTTCCAGTTTCCCTGACAAGTGACAAGTTCTTCTTCATCATTTAACAAAATTTATAAAGCTTTGAGCATTATTCCTCCAATGGCAAACTTCCAGTGCCAGCCCAAATCGGTCTAATAAAGGCCAGGGTCAGATCAATTCTTCTGTCCATGAAACATAAGAGTTTTGTTTTGTTTACTTCATCTTATCATGCTGTTACTTTACTCTTGATAATTTGCATATGTAATGAGAATAACTCACTGAGCTACTATATGATGAAATAGGCTTGGACTAGAAGCTATAATTCTAGAGGAAACTCTTCTTCCCTACTCTCCTCACTTAGGGATAAGTTAGCTCTACTTCTGCTCCACATTCCAAGGATGATTTATTCCTTGTCATCTGTTTAAAAAGGTAACACAATTGCTAGTATTATTTGGGTATATGGAATTTTTAAATCATCTATGGAGGCACAAGTAATGATTCAATCAGTGATCTTAGTTTTCTAATTTGACACCAAGAAGAGGAAGGGAAATCTGTGAAATAATTAACAGGAAAAAAAAAAGTTAATAAAAAGAGGAATTTACAGAGACAAAATTTAAATACATCAATAAGAAGATAGACAAGATGAACATGAATAAATATACTATACCAGGAAAAAGTGATATTTGAAGCCAGAGTGGGGTAATATTTATTGACCACATGTTATGCATGAAGCATTATTCTAGGACCTGAAATGTACTCATTAGGTCTTAATTTTTGATCCCCTTAACTTATTTCACTTTACTTTTATTAACACTGATAGTACATAATAAAACTGTGAAAAGTGAAGGAAACATAACTGGGACTGAGTGTGTTTCCTGGAGACTTGTAGAACTATTACAGATACAATGCCAAAAAAGTACGATCAGATATTAACCGTTGGGTTCCCTGGGTTTTCTAACTTTGGCCACTAAATGAAGTGATTGCAGGAATTGTAACATATAAGCTGAACAAATAACATAGTTATTTCCTTGCTGGGCATCTAGACCATAAAACTAATGCCATTTTTAGTCTCAGACTCAATGACATTCTTCCTAATTAGAATTGTCTTTTAAATTATTCCTCACATTCATGTAACTTCTGTGATTTTGTACACTTTTGATTGAGGAGAAAATAGGCACACATTTCAGAAAGTCAAAAATTGCAGGGTGAAAATACTCTAGTGTAATTTTGAGTCAATTCTGGATGTTCAAGGTTTTAGTTGAATGAATATATGTTTTCAATACTTCCGCAGTCCCCCTCTTTGCCTGTAGTTAGGCTGCAACACCTTGACTCTCAAAGCTCTGACTTCATTACGAGGAAAACCCTTTATAGAGGGCATCTACTCAATTCTAATAAGAAATTTTAAGGGAGGTACAGAATCAAAATGAGAAGCAAATGCATTAATTATTCCTCTACATGGGACCTGGGAATTAATTCATTGTTTGTTCCTCATCATTTTGTGTACTCTTGGGCTCTGCAGAAAAGAAATGTTAAATAAGAAATGAAAGGGGTGAGCCTTTATTTTCTCAGTGTTAGAATTTCAATTTAAGTATTCCAGGGTAGAGAACCTTTCCTAATCCTGGGACCCATATCCGGTCTGTCACTGAGGCTCTCTTCCTAGAATTGGAGTTGGAAGATTCATAAGCTATGGTGTATCATAGTCCAGCTAGGAAAACAAAGGTGAGAGAAGAATTGGGATATAATCCTGTCTTTACTTTTAGCTTGTTGTCTCACTTTGGATACTTAATATCAAAGACTTCACTTGTAAAATTATAGTATTAGAAACAATTATTTCTAAATTCTCTAATTCTAAAATTTATATTTCCTTATTATTATAGACCTCTATTGTTAGGGTTTCAGTGATATTTTAACAATTTGTTCACCTGGTCCAACATTTTCTTCGAAATTGACCCAATGGATGGGTAATGAGAGATGTAGCTTGGAATCATGAGCATAGAGGTAATTACTTAAACTGTGGGATTGAATGAGCTCCTTGAAGTATGATTAAGCAGAGAAACAATGCGGAATGATTTCAAAAGAACCACCAAAGTCAAATTAATAGGACTCTATCTTGCACATTGTTAATCACAATTTTTAAATTATGATCTTTGCTTCTTTTCACAAAGAACTTGAGACAATATCCAATTTCTTTTTAAAAAATTAAAACCTATAGTGAAATAATAAACTATAAATAGAAATAGAAGATTAGTTCCAGGGACAAGGAGAACATAAATATGCTAGTCATAAGATGAGTGTTGTTACTGAGCATCATATTTCGTTTGAGCTTTCCAGTAGCTAGAGGAAATAAATGGAAGCATATTCAATTATAGGGTTCTCATTAATGGATAGGAGGAAGCATACCAGTACCTGGGGGGAAATAACACATTTTGATAAACACATTAAATAGTTGCGTTCTCCAGACAAAATCCTGTGAAACTATTCTCATTATTTACACTGAATTCTAGATGAGCCGATTATTTTTTTTATGGCATACCAATAGGTTTATCAATCAATTGGACATCATACAGAACTTTGCTTCTCAGATAACCAAGCAGTTATTTGAGTGGCCCAGTTAGTTCAAGGTCTCCTGTCTTGAACATAGGAATATTGAAGCTAAACTAACTGGCTATAATTACTAAGAGTGCTCTTTTTCTTTTTAAAACTTTTTATTTTTTATTGTGTTAAAATATGCATAATATGAAATTTATCATTTTAACCATTTTTAAGTGTACAATTCAGTGGCATGAAGTTCACTCACAACATTATATAACCATCACCACTATCTATTTGCAGAACTTTTTCATCATTCCAAACAAACTCTGTACCTACCCATCAAATAATAACTTATTCTCCCTCTTCCCATTTTACTAGCAACCTATATTCTACATGCTGTCTCTATGAATTTCCCTATCCTACATACCCTGTCTAAATGGAATCTTGTAATATTTGTCCTTTTGTTTCTGGCTTATTTCACTTAGCATAACTTTTCAAGACACATCCATGTTGTAGCATGTATCAGAATTTCATTTCTTTTTATGGGTGAACAATATTCTGTGGTATCCCTATTTTTTAAATATAATTTTTCTTTTGAGTCTTATTTTTTCCCTGTTCTTTCAGTAGTCAAAATACTAACAAAAGATTTTAAAATGGCTCCTGCCAACCTCTTACATACCCCCACAATGCAAATCATTGTCTCAATGAGTTTGTTTAACCTCAAGGCTTTAACTTCGATATTATTTCCTTATAATTTGACTTTAAAAGATAACACTGTTTCTCTACTCAAAACACTTTTGACACCAAATGTGTGGGTTTTTCACACCAAACAGTTCTCTGGTTCTCTGCAGACACCAACTGGATGTCCTATAATTTAATTCAATCGACACTGTCTAGAGTTAGTGCAGAGCACACAGGTTAAGGGCTCAGTTCCATGATACTTTCCCCCACTTCAGATGCCAATTGCAAGTAGTGGGTCCCCAGGTTACCCACACTTATGCCTGACTTGGCTGCATATTGGGGTTTCTCATGACTCTCTTTTCAGATTTGATAATTTGCTATCATGGCTTACAGAATTTAGGGAAAACACTTTACTTACTATTATTGGTTTATTATAAAGGTTATTACAAAGGATACAAATGAACAGTCAGATGAAGAGGTCTGTCAGGTGAGATCCAGAAGGGTCCCAAGTGCAGGAGCCTCGGTCCCTGCATGTGGATGTATTTACCAAGTGGCAGCCCTCCAGACCCCACTATTTAGGGGTTTTATGTAAGTTCCATTATGTAGGCATGATTGATTAAATAATTGACAGCTGGTGATTAACTTAATCCCAAGCCTTTCTCCTATCCTCAGAGGGAGGATAGGGGCTAAAAATTCTAACCCTCTAATCATGTGGTTTGTCCCTCCTAGAAACAACCCTCATCCAGAAGCTATCCAAGGCTTTGAGTAACCAGCCATCTCATTAACATAAACTTAGATAAGGTTGAAATGGGCTTATTATGAATCACAAAAGATGCCTCTCTCACCACAACCAAGAAATTACAAGGGTTTTAGGAACTCTTTCCCAGGAAATAGGTAGGAAGACCAAATACATGTTACTTGTTATATCACAATATTACAGATTTGGAAGTTCCATTGCAAGCGAGTCTCCCAATGGCTTTTTATGGAAAAATATGTTAATGCTATTTTGTTTGTTTATTTTTGAAAAATCCAAACTCTCTAGATTTTGGTATCAAAGGTGCTTCTTGTGACATCTTTCTTAGTGTTCCTCTTTCATAAACATATTATCAAATATTTTCATGCTGCCCTTTGTATAGTTTATAAGCATTGCAAGCTGTATTTTTTTCCCCTTGATCTGAACAGCTACTTGCTTCCTAAGAATGTCCATTACCTTTGTATGTTAAAAGCTTCCCATTTCTGGAATCTCAGAAGAAATTCCATAAAGTACAAAGAACATGGAGGCTCAACATTTTTAAACAGTCGACTAGAATTTAAGCAACATGGTCCCTACTTCGCATAAAAAAAAAAAACAGTTCTGTAACTATGTCTCCCTTTTATTTGAATACTTTAAAAATAATACATAGGGACCAATAATAACGTCCTAATCAAGTTGCAACTATAAAATGCATGTTAAATCCTAATTCAAAAATTAAATATTGCTTAGGAAATATTTTTCTTATTAGGTATACAGTACACATATTTTATAGCATGTTAACACACTAATAGGTTGTATATTTTCACTGGGATCTTAGAAGTAAAATATTTAAAGAATAAGCTTAATGAAAATAATCTTGTTATTGTTCTAAATATGGACTTGAAAATATAGTCTTTAACATGTATATTTGAGGCAAGTCTTCTTTTACATAAACACTTCCAATATGTAGAGCAAACACCGAGAAATTTCTTGAAGCATTTTCTCCTACAACTTTTACTTCAATATTTTTTGCTAATAATTTTGAAGTGCTAGATGAAAAACTAAATGCGAATGTATTCTAATTTTGAAGCAAACTTATGAAAGAAATATTAGTCCAATACGTGCAAATGCATTAATTAAATGCATTTAAATCATTTAACTTCTCGAATTTTTCTTGGATTCTTTCATTTACAGTGTTACCACTTAATAACTTATATGTAATCTATATATCTGACTGATATATATGATACACATCAAGTACATTATGGACATGAACTTAATATTCAGCTAGCTATTACCACTGTTAAGGAAACTCTCAGCTACTTTTTCTCTTTTTACATACCTTTATTTCATATTCAAATTAAAACTTCAAAGTAATCAAAAAATATGGTTTAAAAATCTTATATTGTTTCCAGTTTAATTTTGATATTACACCTTACTAATAAACCTTTAGGTAATGATCAGTTTAAATTCAGTTTAATTCCATTTTAATTCAGTGATATTTCTAAATTGGATAATTAATATCTGACATTATTCTTAGTGCCCGACACCTGCTCAGATGTCCTTTTCCGTGAGGAAAGTTTTCCATTGAGCCAACATAAATAAAATCTGGAAGCTAGAGAAAATAGCTACCTTGAAGAAATTTGGCACATAAGAACCCAGTGAATACTTTAAATACTTTCTTGTTTTATTCCATGAGTTCTTATATAGTACACCTTTAAAAGTTTTTCTTCCTGCTCACCTTATTTACCCTAGGTGCCAGTCTCATAGGCTCATTTGTAATAGACAATGTGAAACTAGACTGACCATTCTGTATAGCAGATTCTGAGCTTCAGTTGCCAGTTGGGTTTACCAAATTTAAATAGCTATCTTTACATGTAGCTAAGTGATTTTTTTTCAGCTTTATTGAGATATCATGGACACATAGCATTGTGTATATAACATTAAGATGTACATAAGTGATTTTTTAAAAAAGTACATTTGACATCCAGGAAAAGAACTTAAAATATACAGGATGGATTAATAACTAAATGTGGTTTGCTAGGTTATTAACATAAGCATAATGATATATTCAACAAAATATATTGTTTCTAATGAATATTTACAATTTCTCTTCATTAGGAAATTACGATATCCTTTAATCTAGATGGCTACAGGTCTATCCTACAGGTTTCTTTCTTCATTTTACTTTTCTTCTTTGTTCTTGTTAACTGCCCTTTAATCTATACTAGAATGATGTTTCCTTGAATCATGCCTGCACATGTTTCAAGTATTTTTGAGATCATTTGCTCTCCTCCAATATAATTCACTACAATATTCCATGTCCAGCACTTAACGCCCAAGAACAGTGTTTCCATTCTGCACATTCTCTAATCAGTCTCTCGAACTCCAGAATGCACTCGATGATTTTATATCCCTTGGATTTTTGAAGTTAAGATGCAGCTTCAAATTTAGGAACAACCTAGAATAGGCAACTGTATGATATAGAAATCGTGAATTCAAATCAATCTTTCTCTTTTAAACTATTAAGCATTCTCTGTTGATTGGAGGACCTTAAGGATTTGACTTTTAGCTATTTCATGCCTATGATTATACACTGTATGGTATGTGTGAGTAAAAGGCAAGCTATTAAAATCACATAATAATCTTAAGCGGTTTCCCAGGTAAGGTTCAACTTTAGTTTGTCACTTCCCAGTCTTGCCCTCCAATAGAGCCAGGCTTGTACAAATTTTTAGATAGATGGCCCATGAAAAGTACAAATTTAACTCAAATGAAATTCACTGTCTTCACATGCATTGGGGCGTTTGTTGGCATACAGTCAATGTTATTTAATCACAGTAGTAGTGATGGTAGAAAACAGGTGTAACAATTTAATTAAATAGGTAATAATTAGAAATTTAACCTAAAATTAGTGACGTTCCTCTTAAGTGCTCGCTTTTAAACAACGAGCATACGCAAAGCTATAATCTTTGGAACTGACATTCCCGTTTTAGTATTTTCTGGTTGCACTTTGGAAGAGCAATTAAATTTTGAACTTCCTTCACCACTAATGGAATCTACACATATAAATGTTAAAATTATACTGCAGTATAAAAGTACAGTAATTTGCTTTTATTTTTCTTCTTCATTATCTTACTTAATTGAGACTTCCAATATAAACCAAAAATCTGAACTCCCTTAGCTCTTAATGAATGATATAGGAAAGTGTAATTTCTCTTTGAATGTTAGGTTGATTAGAAAGTGTCATCCCCAACCTACACAGCCTTGTTAATCAGAAGTCTTCAGAGAGACTCAGAGTTAAACAGGCTACCTAGCCCTTTATTAGTTTAAAATACAGTTTTTGTCAGATACTAAGTTTAGTGTATCTGAGGAAAGCCATGCCAACGTGGTTGAGAACGTCTATAGCCGTGTCTCCAGTAATTGGATAGTGCGCTGAATTTCACCTTAAGCTGTTTTGAATTAATACAAGACATCAGCCTCTGGCTTTAGGTGGTTTAATTATCAGAATTGTCACATTTTAGTTATCAGCCCAAAGGGTGCATGCTAGGGTTGATTGTGAACATGTGGTACTACCTGATACAGGTTACCCGATGGCCAGATATGGGTCACTTCAGGGACAGACTTAATTTAAAGGAGCACTCTCCCGATTTAGAAATATTTATGGATAGGAATCAGATTTTCAAAGAAAAAAGAAAGATTGCTTAAATTTAAAGCTGTTCAGTGGGAATAAGAAAAAAATCAGTTACAATCTCTGTCTCTTAAACACAGGACTATGTTGGTACTAAGAGGTTTCTAAATGTCAATAGCCATGGTGGGGGTTGTTTTTTTTTAACATTTTTGTATTTAAGATTATTAAACTGAAGTCATTTATTCCAATGTTAGACTAACATATGTCCCATTCTATCATTCGAATAAAGTCAATTCTTATCAGAAGTCTGTTATAAAACAAGTAAAGTATAGCCCTGCCCATTATTCTTACTTAAAGGAACCTGAACCATTCATCTGGAAAATCTTCAGTGTCTGAAGAGTTCGTGCCGTTTTCAGTCCTACGTGTTTAACTGCATTTTTACTGAAATTATATAGCAGGACTGCTCGAATATAGAGCATAGTACCCCAATGACCATTACAATGCTCTAAATTTCATTGTTTTCCTGGATGCTATCACTTTCCTGAACCATCACTAAAAAAGAATGAAACTAATTCTTCTGAATCACTGCACTCATATCCCAGTTCAGTTCTAATAGTATTGACTACAATCTAAGCATTTTTGCTTCACTCAACACAGTTCTTAAAGGGTTTTCCCTTTTGAAGGCACGCTCTCTGTGGGTGGTCAATACCCTTATGAAATTGTCAGACTTGAAAGTAAGATGGATTGTTACTGGAACATTAAGTAGGACAGAGAGCAGATGAAATTTAAATACAAAGTTGCAGCTGTTCATAAGCTCGAAAACTTAAATTAGTTCAGCTGAACGGCTAAATTCCAGTAAGAAACAAACTGAGGAGTTGGTAACTCATTCACTAATAGAAGGAAAAAGCATCTAAAATATAAATTGAAAACTTGGCATCTTAATAGATTAACATTTGTGCTAAATGCCCCCTCTCAAATCAACCATTTAATCTCATTTTTACAACCCCTATGGAACAAATAAGAAATCTTAAATCTAGATGGCCTTGCCTTGTACTCAGCACTCATCTCTGCAGCTTTCAACAAGATGACCTTCTTCTTCCTGGCAATCTCTTCGTTGGCTTTCCTTAGCTCTTCTAATACCTTCTTAGTTTCTCTTTATTTCCTTTTTGCTTCCCTTTCTACTAGTTTCCTTTTATAAAATTCCCAAAGTGTCCATTCTCACACTTTGCTTTGCTTTATCCAATTCCTTAGATTGCTCATCTAGTCTTGCCATCTCAGTGGCCACCTATGTGTTCAATATTAACCCTGCTGTTTCTACTCAAACCTTTATTCTCAATCTATTTTCAGTTGTTCGCAGAACATATCGAATCAGGTGGTCATGTTTTTGAAGTCAAGCTTGACTGTATGTGATAATCAAAAATGAATCCCTAGTCTAACTTCCCGTTTCTATTCATGGTTCTCATGTAACCTTGCTTTCCTGAGCAGCATAATTTGAAGTCGCCTTTGTTGCATCTCTCTCTCATCTTACACCCAGGAGTTTATTTCTTCATTCCCATGTCATACTACTACTACTACTACTACTCTAATTTGAACCATCATCACTCCATTTTTCATTTTTTATGGTTGTCTACCTAGTTTCTGAGTGTCACAACTTTATTTCATTCTGGTTATCCAAGTGAGTAACACAGTCACTTTTACTTTGTATTCTCTGTGTTAACAACCTATATTAGCTTCTTTTTGCATATAGACAAGTTTAAAACCCTCCATGCAGCAGTAAGGGCCTGTGTGAATGGACTTCAATTTATATTTTCAGTCTCACAATGTTCAGCCTAAGGCTTTTTGCCTCTTTTCCACACTCATAACCAGTTTTGCTGCCTGACCTGCTCACTATTTCCTTTGCTTCTGTTCTTCTCTCCCCTCCCCCAATTAATAATGACCCTACACATCTTGAATACTCACAAGATTTACCCCCTCTGTGGAGTCTGCCTGAACTAACACCAGCCCACAGTGATTTTTCTCAGGTTCTGAATTGCCTCAGAATGACATGTACAGACTGAAACTCTCTATCCATTTTATAGATTGCCTCCATGTTGTTTTCTAATTTATCATGAACATATAAATTTCCTCTCTAACAAGATTTAGCATTCCTGAAGAGGAGGAACTGTGAATTGTACCATTCTGAAAGTGTGAATTCTACTATTAAATTTAAAAATAACTATTCCTAGTTTCTGGGATGTTTCCCCAATTCAGGTATTTCTACTCCCAGTGTGAGTATCAGAGAACTAGGTCTTTAATGGCATAATCAGATCCCATGTCAGATAAATGACATTAAGAGTGTTATTAATATAATTCCGTATTCCCAGAGATATTCTGGAAGGTTTATATGTATTCTCATTTATTATAAATACATTGAAACATGCTTAAATGAAAATGACTGAATAAAAATGAATTTGAAATGACAAAGATGTTCTATAAATGTAAGAATTAATAGCTACATTATCTACATTCTCATGTAACTCTAAGTGAATATTTCAAACTGTGGTCCTACTCATTAAACCATACTTTAAACTCATTTTATGTTTTTCTGCCCACAAAAATTGCACACCTATGTGACAGAACTGAACACTATCTCACAATCATAGAGCTAATGAATTATAGACATCAAGGTCACATTTAGAACTATATGAAGATAGACATTATTTATCATTCGGTTCATCTTAGGACCTTTCAGGTATTTTGTGGGTTCCAAGTTAGGTATCAGTGAATCCAAAGATTTTTACCTCTGCAATTTTGTCTATATAATGTAAAATGTATTGACATCTGTATTTGTGATTTTATGAAACTACTAATCCCAAATGAAGTGTTCTCAAGAACACAGAAGGAAAACACGTCTGTTTATATTTGAGCCTGTTTCTACATTTGATTTGTGTTAGGCTTGATCAATGTTTAATCAGAAGAAGAAAGTACAGCCACAGGTTAAATGTTTTAGCAATATAAGACAGTCTCATACAATACCTAATACTCCTGATTTTTCACTAAAAACTTTGAAATAAGTAATGTTCCCACATGTCTTAAAAATATGTGGTAGAGTACTATACATGGAGCAAAGCATTTTTATTGCTCATGAAAATATGAACAAGGAAGCATCAAATATATGTTATATTTTATATGTAGGAGAAAAAAACAGGCTCATTAATACTGTATACATATTTGAAAAAAAATTAAGAAAATTGGGTTCCAGCACAGTAGAAAAGATAGTTTTTAAACTGAATTTTTAAAATTTTTGCCCATTGAGCTAATATTACTTCATCAGATATGAGGCAATGGCATCACTACCAATTTCAAAGTTCCGGATGATGTAGTAACATCACCTTTTAATCTAAGCCCATCTATGGACTGGTCATCATATTGAGAAGGAGAACCTTATACCCTAAATCTACTGAGGGCTGAGGAGACAGACAAAACATTAGGATAGTTCTAATTCTGTCAGATGTTCATGCCATGGAGACCTGCCTGTCATTCTCAGACTTAACACAGGGATATTCTCATTTATAGGCCGAGCATGACTGACTTTACCAAAATAGTTATCCATTATTTGCTGGCAGCTGATAAACCCATCAAAAGGTAACCAATAAGTAAAAACTTATTTGAAGAGTGACATTATCTTACTACTGTCAGGGAGTATGAGCAAAATAGCCATCGGTTTATCGTATTTACAAGGAGAAGGGGTGTTTAGAAGTAGAACTTTATTTTTAGGGTTAGAATCCTTAATCCAAAGCTGCAGAAGAAGAATTGATGTTTTGAAAATGGTTGGTTTTATCTGAGATCTGGTTAGGGACTTTGCCAAGTTAACAGTCACCAGGTCAGTGGCAGTAAAAAGAAAAGAAAAAGAAAGAAAGAAAAGAAAAGAAAAAAAGGAAAGTTAGAACTTTTTCCAGCTTAAGATAAAAAGATACATTAGAGTACATGGACACCACAGAATAGGTATCTGAGCATTATTTGCATCCAATTATGGGTGTCTCTAGTTGTAATGCATGCATATTTATGCACACAGTGTGCAAACAGGACTAATGTCCATAAACATGGAAAAGATTAGAAAATTCATTAATTAGGGTCATTTGTACAATTTCATTGTCAACTTTAATCACTTGTTTCAATTGATGTCTCCTTTAGAAAATCAATCCGCAAGTAGTTATTTATTTATTCAGCAAGAATATTGTGTAGGGCTATCTTCTGCTTGACCTAAAATGTGATTTCTGATCATTTATTTCATTCTAATAAGCAGAGGTTAGGTTTAACACATTAACATAAACTAAGAAATACTTATTAACTGTGTTATATGTCATTCCCTGTCAGTGGAAATAATCTACTTGCCTTTTACAAGTATGTGTCAATTGGCTACTTTGTGTCTTTTTAGTGAGGGCTTAGATAAAATGAGCATTTTTACAAATTTAAACATTTAAAAAGTCTTAGGTCATTCCATAGCAAAACAATAAGTTTTCTTCTGAATCAAACTGTAAACAGGATCCCAATTAATGAATGTATTACTAGCTATTTCATTTATAAATATTGACTCAGCATGATCACATAGCAAAGTCTAAACACTTTCATTTACTGCACACTCTCCCAGCCATCCAGTATTTTGTGCCTGTCTATGCAATGTTCTCTGATTATTCTTATATATATCATCTCTCTCTTTCTCTCTCCCCACTGCAGACTTTCATTTATTTTATTCAATCTTGTCCCCATTAGCAAAAGTCTGTTATATACTCATGTTTTCTTTGGTTTATTAAAAGATAGTTGTTTTTTTCATAAGCTCATTCCTTGACTTTCCCCCTACAAGTCACTTTTTTCAGCTATTTTTCCTACTGTGTTTAAAAAGTGAGCACTTTGTTTGAAGAGTATACTCTCAGTAGGCTTCCCTCCCCTTCCACTTACAGTCAAGTTCTGGATCAACGGAGTGTCGAGCATTGAAAGAAAGCTAGCTTTGAACTTGGGGAGATGCAGTGAGTATTTTGCTAAGAAAGGAATAAACAAATGATCTTTTTTTTTCACCCAATCTAAAACCTAGAGAATTAGTTCAAGACTTTTTAAAATTTTTATAGAAATGATCTAAGGCAAGTCATCTAATCCCTATAGACCTCCATTTCATTGCCTATGAAATAAGTATTGAATAAGCTCATCATGATCTCTTTTAAAATTTAAAATTTCTGTTTCTGAGATATCACACAAAGAAGTAAAAAGTTTTACTGATGTGGAGAGCAGTGTTCTCAAAAACATTCTGGTATTTTTGATAATTAAAATTTAGCATCTGCTTCTCACCTTGAAAAATGGCAGCTCCAACATTTTCCCAGATTTATCTCAAAGCCAGATGGGAAAATATTAAGTGTGAACGAATATTCTGGAACATGTGAAGTACACACACGTGAAGAGTAAAGACTCTTACAAAGTGGCAAAGATACTGGGGCTCTTTTTAAAAGTGGACACTTTTATTGGACACGGATATATGTTTCCTGAGAGTGGAGGGCCAGGGCTTATGGTTTCCAGCTCCTTTTGTTGTTGTTGTTGCCATAGTAGCTGGGTTCAGTTTTCTGAAGAAGTGCTGTCTCTAAATAGACACCAGCTCACCAGGCCCTTCGCTGACCTCAGCCTGAATGGTACAGCTATTCCCCATGCAGCTGGGTTTTGATTAATCCCAAAAGGCCTTGCCCAGTGGTAATGATTTGAGGAGTCACAGACCTGTTACAGGATGTGTTTCAATTGTTAAAAAACAATATAAGAAAACCAAAGGTACACCTCTACACAGGGGGAGACGCTCTTCCTGGAAGCAATTTTTCAGAAATGCAAATTCCTGTTACCCACTTTGAACAGTTTTTGTTATTCTTCACAGCTCTAAAAAGATCCCTTCTTTTCACCCTGATATTCCCTTCTTGGAAACTCCCAATACTTCCACGGAGTTTCACTTTAGGCTCATCAATCCTTCTTTCTTCCAGCCTACTGATTTCAAAGCTGGCTAACTGTCCCCAAATCTATATATAGCCTAGAATTTTAATATACAAAATTCAGATTTCAAACACATTATTTTGGCACAAATTAAATGTTTAAGTGTAATGGTTCTTCCTGGCATCTCTCAATATTCACCCCATTTTTTATCAATAGTTCATTTATTTCAGCTTTGATACAGATCTGAAGACATACTTAAGAGCATGAAATGTGTTAGTAGTCAAAAGAAGAACTCTTCCATCATTCGTCTTGGCTAAGCATATCCAGGAACACATTTACAAGCAACTATGTCTAATTAGTCTCTTCTGAACTAATCTCATCCTAGCCAAAGATAGAGCACCTGCATTTTTAAGCTTGCAATTCTTATGACACTGATTCTAAGTTAAAATTTAGATGCATCTTAGTTTTCTCACAGCTTTGCTTGTGTTTCAAGATCAAAATTCAAAACTTTGAACAAGGACTTTGAATCAAAAAGCTTATCATCTACATCTAAATCCAAGAATATTGGAGGCCACTAGAGATACTGAGCTTTATCTTTTTCAATTTCAAGTGTTTAAGAAAGAACTATTGGGCAAGAAAAACTGTGCTGGCCAAAAATACTGATACATTTGTGTAAAAGAACATACTTAATAACTATTGATGTTGGTATCTACTAATGCTTTCAGCGTTATTCTGATCATAAAACTTATTCTTTCTTTTTTTCCCTCCCCTTCTCTCAATTTTTACCTAATTCAATAAATATATGATTATGCTTCCCTCAAATATGGGCTGAAAAAGTTACCCTTCCTTTATGCAGTCTTTTAATGTCAAAATACCAAAACTCTCATTGTTTTAGAGTAACTTAGCAGCCATATGGCTCATCAACCATTCTATTTCTCTAACAACTGCAGTCAATGACATAGATGCCATCAGAAATTCTTCTTTCATCTGCCATAGGCTGATAAGATCAAGTAAAGCAGCTTTATTACTTCATGTAATCCAACTTCATTGAAAAGAGAAAATAGAAAAGGATCGGTTCACACTAAAAATAGTTTAGTGAGACTTCATCACTTGTTTTTAAATATAATATATGAAAAAGCAATACTAGAGAAGCTAGTGGTTAAACACACTCATTCATGTGTGCACAAATGTGCACACACACACACACACACACACACACTCCTTTGTGGTAGTTTTATCAATGGATAATACAATAGTTACCCAATTCCAATGTTTCATTCTAGATTTCTCACTGCTTTTTCTACATTATTGCTCATCTCTGTTATATTTATACCTAAAGTCTGTTAGTGGTTTATTTTTTCATTGATTAAACTTTTATTATTAGCATGGAAGAAAGGAAGGTGAAGGGTCAAAGGTCTATCATCTTTGCTGATGCATGATTTCATAATCGGTAAAATATTTTCTAGTCCCTCTGAAATCTATATTGCTATATATTCTAATCAGCAAACTCAAACTCTTCCAACTCATTAAACTTCCTGGTATTTTTCTTTCTTAATTAAGACATTTTTATATAACCCAGATGATATCAGATTAGATCTCTTCCTTATTTCTGTTGGGGAAATATTTTATGGTAATTCTCCTTTAATATTTTTTTGTCTGCCATGTGTATGCAGTTCTAAGTGTCCAAACTTTCAGCTCGTAATAATATGTTAAACCAATCAATGCTAAATATATTTCATTCACATTTCTTCAATAAAAGTCATGTTTTGAAGATATTGCAATTCTTTTATCTTGCTTATTGATTCAAAGGAAAGAATATGCAGCTGAAAAGAAGCAGTCACTGAATCACCAGATAATCTTTAATGTGCATCATTTAAATTTTGTTTTATTTACTAATTGAAAAGAAATCTCTGCTAGCTATTAGGGAAATGCAAATCAA